>CM032911.1:10133436-10837118 GCA_019202805.1 Arabidopsis suecica
CTCTATAGTAAATTGAAAACATTCCTACTACATGACTATATCGTAATGTACACAAACTGACTACTAATATCAAAAGATTTTAGACGTCGGTAGCGCATAACAGGTCATGTTTTGTCGATAATGAGTAAAAATAGAAGGACACTCATAATACTTAAGGAGTGAAACTTAGGGAGAGAGAGAGAGATATATCTCAGTGTGCATCCAAGTCTCCTACGTTGTATCAGCATTCGATCTGTGTAAAACACACTGGCTATTGTAAAACTACATCAATATACTAGACAATTTGTAACGATCCGTAACTATGTAAAATTCCGACAATTTGTAAATTCAGACAACATTTGTCTCCAGGAGTGAGTAAGACATGAGTCAACGAACGCGTAACGAGTACCGCCCTCTTTTAAACCTTTTGGTATGACTACACTTCTGACAAGAATAACTGTACCCTTAAATGAAAGTTCATGTCCATAATCAATGGATGATTATGTGCTCTCAATATATTACCCGAGTAAAGTCCTAGGTGCTCTCGTTATAATCGTTCAAATATAGAAAAGAAAAGGTATCCTACTAATAGAGCTAACAAAACGACTAGGACTCTGTGAACCTTTCCACTTACAAATACGGTTGTGTAACCCAAAAAGTTTCGACTAGAATAACATAAACACAAATAGAATGGCCTGTACGTAACATACTACGTCTATCCCTGTCTGTATCTTCTAAAGTTTACGAGGACCACCATCAATTCCGTAACCTTGCGACGTCGCTTCTTGTTTGATTCTATGATATGCACTCTTAGTCAAAGAAAGAGTACGCGTACTCCTAGTAAAAGACGTATTCTAAACATAGATCAAAACTTCGTCCTAGTCTTACAAATGACCTTACTTATTTAAAGTTACAGAGTCCTCTTGATACCATTTCGGCTTGGTAGTTTGCAACGATTCCACTTTCGAGAGATGTTTCTCGAACTAGAGCTCCAAACGGTGTAATTGAGTCTTGAAAGCAATCACTCCGGTTCATCTTTTTCTATTGCAATAATAACCAAATACTTTCATCTCTTGTACTCTCTACACTATATTATACATTGTATTAAACGCAAAGAACTAAAAAGGTATCTTTCGCAAGTACCTTATACTCTTCCTTTCGATACTCTTCGACTGTTTCAACTAGCTTCGAGTGGTCTCGTTTCGTTAAGTTCGTCACGATTTTAGAAAGAACCGATTCTAGATGTTCTCCGTCTTCATCTCTGAGACCGGAGAGAGGCAAAATAAGAAGACTGTAAATACATAACAAAGTACTGGAGAAAACCAGAAACTAGAAAACTAGAGAAAGTTTTTAAACTTAAACTCTAAGAACAACTACGAAAAATCATATTTCTGATTATTTTTACAGATACAAAGAAATTTAAAACTTATTTTTTACACATTAGACACTATTCACCTATGAACAATTACACCGTTTTAAAACACAGTGTATTCCCACGTTATCTTTAAACCTTCCTGTCCTCCGACAAACTCGAATATAGTGAAACGTTTTAGCTTTGTCCCACACTCCCTTAGACCGCGACCAGGATACAGTTTCTTCCCTGGTAACAACCTCTTCTTAAAAGTCCATGTCCACATTGTCTATCTAAGGTACTTCATGACTTCTTCAATTTTATCTATTTCTGTTCTCTAATCACTTTCACTTAGATATCACTACTAGGGTTAGACAAACTGTCGGCTAAACTCAGAGTAGAATCTGTGATGTAACTGTTGTTTCCATGATATCTACTTCAAGACAAAAGGATTTTATCTGGGGTTCTACTATAATGTCTCTACTATGACCAAGACGAAAAATCGAATATCCGAGTTCTTTCACTAAAATTTATGTTATTTCATGTAGTCTGGGAGATATAAATACATTAAAGAGGTAGGATATAGATGATATAGCGAGTTTTTTACATTGTGACTATTAAATATAACACCCTCAGGTCTTAGAGGTCTAGTTATGAGGTTACGTTTACACCATCTGTCTGGTGGAACGGTAACCGAGTCGTGAACTGCTATTCGGAAATAGCCATTGCGGGTGTTCTTTAGCTGTCAGTGGTTGACTTCCTAGATCCTTCCACTGGTACGGTTCAGGTAGTTTCAGTGTCGAGAAAAGTACAACGTAGACGTAGACTATCATTGACAACTTTCGCATACTCTATAATAGGAAAAGTGGTTCGACCGACGTGCTCGGTGGTAGCAACTCACAACACGTTAGACGAAGTGACGTTCGTTCGGACTCCACCAGAGGTTGAACCCAGTACAGAAAACTACCCACTCGGTGTGTGGTGGATCTTCCTTCCATGACGTGTAAAAAGCGTAAGAACTCAGGAGACAACGGATCAGGATTTAACTCTGCTATGAACCGGACAGGTAGCTTTCTCTTCTAAGGGGTTACGGAGAGTTTCAATGGTCCGTCACACGAAAAGCGAGGAAGCAGTTCGTTTGGCTTTTCTATTTGTAGGCGTCCTCCCCTCGGTCCGGACTCGCCACAAGGAAACAACGAGTTGTGTACCGATTACTCGGGAACTAACTTTTGGGCCCGACGGCACTCCAATCGTGGTTGACGAGGTAGACATCCGGTTGGTTAGAGTGGTTATTGATATCCGTAAACTGGTATAGGTTCGAACCACTCTCGTCGTTGTTCTCACAGTTTCAAGGGTAGTTTACGTAATATCATTCACAATCCGGGTAGGCCTTGGCCTACTGATGAAGGGAGTTTTTTTCGTATCAGAACGCCTTTTAGGCTCAAGGGTATCTCTGATTCTTTTCCTATCTATAATTGGTGTTTTCCTCTCGGTAACCTCAACTCTTTGCTAACAACTGAGTCATAATCTGTGTAAGCTCAGGACGGAACATCCCCTGAGAAGGAACATTAGACTCATACGCATCTGCGTTGCAAGGAACCACCAAACTTCACATAGCTAGCTAGATTTGCTTTCACCAAAGATTGTTGCAGGTTAACCATAGCTGGGACTACATAGTTCCTGAAACTGCCCACCATAACCCGTCAGAAACGGCTCATTCCCTACTGCAACATACCTATTCAACAGATAAATTGGTAAATCCTCTGCTTAATCAAAGCTTAAAGACACAGATACTCAGAGAGAAAAGGTACCTAATATCAGCACCGTTTTTGCCAATGAAGCGAGAGAGATTTTGCTGGACAAACAAATCAGAATCGAAAGTTGAGAGCATCTCGTTAGGAATGCCGACCATTACTTGGATTCCAGTACCCATTAGAGCTCTAAGCGCATCTGGATTCGAATCGAAGAGCTTAACTTTGGTGATCTTGTTTGCCCTTGAGTAGATCCACTACTGTGGAAGGTCTCATCTTGTGAAACGACAACGTTCCCCAGTTACACCGATTGCTGACTCAACCTCATGGGGTACGAGAAGAAGGAAGAAGATAAAGAGAGCTACTACACCTACACCGCTTCTCATTTTTTCTTCACTGAGCTCTCTCTCGGTGCTCGACAAAGATAGCAACTTTCAAAGGTTTCAACTTTATTTTATAAAGAGACTGCGTGTCAGTTTTTTTTGTCAAATAAACGACACGAAGTTCAGTTATTTACTACAAAACGACAGAGAGATTGAAATTGGCGACAATACAGGTTGATGCATCGCTGGATTTGCTGGAAAACAACCGTCATTTCTCCGTCTTTATAGAGAAAAAAAGATTCTCTTCTCGTCATCGTCATCGTCATCGTCTTCATCGGGATAAAGAAGGGATTCGAGTTTTTCGCCCTGAACCCTGCGGATTTTCTTTCGATTCTTCAACTTCAATGTCTTATGCTTATCTCTTCAAGTATATCATCATCGGCGATACTGGTAAAACTTCCGCTGCTTCTTTTTTTTTCTTCAATAATTGAGATGATCAGGACCTATATATGTTTCGTTACTAAATTGAATTGATCTGAATCTATGGTGGATTTAGGGATTCGAGAGGCTTTGTGATGATTGTGTGTATTGATTCTGATTTCAGGAGTAGGGAAATCATGTCTTCTGCTTCAGTTCACGGACAAGAGGTTTCAGCCGGTGCATGACCTTACCATTGGTGTTGAATTTGGGGCTAGGATGATCACCATCGACAACAACCTATCAAGCTTCAGATCTGGGATACGGTCTCTTTCTCCTTACTTCTTCAATTTTCATGATTAATCTCTATCTCGTTTTCATGAAATACCTGGATTGGTTGTATTCTGTTGTTTTCTTTGACCACCCTATTGGCTGGCTATTTTGAAGTTTCATAGCCTATTCATAACGATTTCATGTCTTTTCCCCCCACAATTCATGGGATTATAGTCAGCGGCTTAGACTTTAGAGAAATTTTGAAACTCCTGTCCTTTGTCTTGGCTAATTTTCTCTGTGATATGGCATGGCAGGCTGGTCAGAGTCCTTTAGGTCTATTACAAGGTCATACTATAGAGGAGCTGCAGGGGCATTACTTGTCTATGATATCACAAGGTAAATCACTTACTTCTTTCTTTTTGTTTTCGACTTGATCATGAAAGCGATTCATTTTCTTGTGTTGTATAGTAACTAGAAGTTGTGCCTAATCTTGATATAATGACTTCAGTTGTATTTTTGTTCACTGAAGACACTCACAATATCGATCTCGGGTTTTGCAGGAGGGAGACATTTAACCATCTAGCTAGCTGGCTAGAAGATGCAAGGCAGCATGCAAATGCAAATATGACGATAATGCTCATTGGGAATAAGTGTGATCTTGCTCACAGAAGGGCTGTGAGCACAGAGGAAGGAGAGCAGTTTGCAAAGGAGCACGGTCTTATATTCATGGAGGCCTCTGCCAAGACTGCTCAGAATGTTGAGGAGGTAAACCCCCATGCATTCCAATGTGGTTTCTTAGTCTTAAACGTAGATCTCTAGAGTGTACTTTTAACTCGCATGTTTTCTCTAGTGCCCCCTTAACTTAGAATACCATTAGATGCCCCTTAAATTAGAATACCATCAGATTTAGGCGGTGGGAGACAGAATAACATTCAGAGAAGGGAGAGAGGAACTAGTTGATTATGATCAAAGTTGTTATATTTGCCAATTACCCAATACTTATCATGATTTCGACTGCTGTTATGTTTTGTAAATTTTTGCTAGGCATTCATTAAGACAGCCGCAACAATATACAAGAAGATTCAAGATGGTGTGTTTGATGTGTCAATGAGTCATATGGAATAAAAGTTGGATATGGAGGAATTCCAGGACCATCAGGTGGAAGAGATGGATCTACCTCGCAAGGAGGAGGGTGCTGCGGCTGAGATGGAAAGGTGTCTATATCATCATGTAAAAATGATAACATATGACATAGCAAAAATGTCTCTGCTTCTTTCTATAGTTGTAATCGTTTTGGAATTCGATTTGGTGACTGTGTTGTGATGGTTTTGGAACGGTTTGACAATACACGTGTATCTCTATTCATATATCTAAAATTAAGATGTGTTTCGCGTATATAAGGATATGATAGAGGTGGGAATGTAGGCATTTGCATGGTACTGGAAAGGATATGATTCATATGATGAAGGTACTGGAAAGGATATGATTCATATGATGAAGGTAAGTGCAGTGTTCACCAAGAAATTGGTAACGGCTGCATGTGGTTCCATTAACCGACTCAGAGAAGATGAACGATGCCGTCCATGGGTTTACTGATGTCTTCCGCGGTTTACTCGCTTAATGATGCAATGCCGAAGTCTTTTGCTAAAGGCCTCCAACCTTCCCGCTTTTTCGTGTCTTTGCAATTGTTTCACCTCATTTCTTAATTTCCTTCCTCGTCTTTAGTAGAAGAGTCTATTGGCTTTTGTTCCCCATGTGGTCTTTCCTTCCAATAAACATCATACGCCTACCAAATATTGAAACGCCAGCAAGTTTGCAATGGGCGACAATACAAGTTGATGCTGCGCTGGATTCGCTGGAAAAACAACCGTCATTGAGTGTGACTCAGAACAAACGACAATGAAATTGAAGAAGGGGCGAAAACGAGCTCAAACAGACTAGCAGAGCAATCATATGATCTTGGACCAGAAAGACATGCAAATTGAGAAAAGGAGCAAAAAGCCAAAGTCACAAACAAAAGAAACTGTTTTGAGTGTTTTCTTTCTATCCGGCTTTTCATTTGTTCCATTTTATAGGGACTGTAAGCTATTCGGAGGCATGAGGCAAAGCAAAACACATTTTTATATAGATTCTTTTACTATATTTTGCCAATCATAATAAATAAATAAGATAATCTTTTAGATCTTCATTTATTTTATGATTAAAATTATAAAACACTTTTTAAAGTGATAATAAATAATTTTGATAAATTTGTGAATTAGCTAACTACAAAAAATAAAGGATAATAAAATAAGCTAAATTTTCTATATCATTGGTATTTTACTTTTATGTTAAAAAATCTAAATATATATTAAAATTTATGAAAATATGGGAGCCTTATTTAAAACGAAGAAAGCATATGGCTTTGTAAGAAGAAAAGGGCACGTATCATCCTTCAGAACAGACTCACTAATTTGCAATCATTGTATAATCATCCTAATGGTGGGACACCAAATCTCTAAGCGACACAATCTAGAAGTTTTCAAGGCTCTATATTAATATAGACACCTAAGCTATTCTCATATGTATGATATAAAACGTTAAAATTAAAGACATTTTTCGGATTCTTGACCTTACCCGTCTTTATAGAACAAAGGGATTCTCTTCTCGTCTTCATCGGGAGAAGAAAGGATATCAAATCTTCCACTTCAATGTCTTATGCTTATAGATTTAAGTATATCCTCATCGGTGATACTGGTACTGCTTTTTTCTTTTTCTTTTTCAATCCTTATCATATTAATCTATTTCATATCAAACCTTTCTTGGTGGACAAGAAACATTCAGGGCTCGAGGGACTTTTTGATGTTGATTGAGTTTTGAATCTGGTTTCAGGAGTAGGGAAATCATGCCTTCTGCTTAAGTTCACCGACAAGAGGTTTCAAGCGGTGCATGATCTCACCATTGGTGTTGAATTTGGGTCCAAGACGATCACTATCGACAACATACCCATCAAACTCCAGATCTGGGATACGGTCTCTTTCAACTTACTTCTTGACTTTTTACACGTCCAAAATCTATCTTATTTTCTTGAAATACCCTGGTTTGGTTGATCTTATTTACTCTGATTTTCTTTGACCACCGACTTGACTAAAACTTCATTAAAATTGATCATGTCTTTATTTTCCACAATTCATGGGATTATAGTCAGCAGCCTAGTTTGATCCTCCTATCATTTGTATTGGCTAATATTCTCTGTGATTTGTGGCATGGCAGGCTGGTCAAGAAGCATTTAGGTCTGTTACAAGGTCTTACTATAGAGGGCGTGCCGGGACATTGCTTGTCTATGATATCACAAGGTAAACTCACTTGCTTCTTTCCTTTTTTTTTGTTATCAAGAGTTGACTTGATCGTGAAAAGCAATTTCATTTTCTTGTGTTGAGCATGATCTTGACTTAAGTTGTCTTTGTTGACATTATATTATTCTTTTTTCCGATAAGGGACTAGAACTAGATTTGTATATGTTAAATATGTCATGTCTCAGTGAAGACACTCACAATATTGTTGATCTCCGTTTTTGCAGGAGGGAGACATTTAACCATCTAGCCAGCTGGCTAGAAGAGGCAAGGCGGCATGCAAGTGAAAATATGACGACAATGCTCATTGGGAACAAGTGTGATCTTGAAGAGAAAAGGGCAGTGAGTACAGAGGAAGGAGAGCAGTTTGCAAGGGAGCATGGTCTTATATTCATGGAGGCCTCTGCCAAGACTGCTCACAATGTCGAGGAGGTAAAAGCCCCCATGTTTTCATTCAAATGTTTAGGCTTAAACGGAGATCTCTACACCGCACTTTTAACTCGCATGCTTTATCTAGTGTTCCATAATTTTTTTGCATATCCACCAGTTCAGCTAGGAGCCTAAGAGAAGGATATTAAGTTGGTTGCAAAGTACATAGAATACCAAAATTAGATTCAGGCAGTTGGGGACATCATAAAATGCGAATAAGTAGATTTTTGGAGTTATTTCTTTATTAAATGTGAAGAGAGAAGAGCTTGTATATATATATGCTTCTTACTGTTCAACTCCTATATACTAATAGAAAGTATAAATCATTATGTCGATGTGTTTTTGTTTTTGAATTCTTGGCTAGGCATTCATCGAGACAGCCGCAACAATATACAAAAGGATTAAAGATGGTGTGGTTGATGAGGCAAATGAGCCTGGAATAACTCCAGGGCCATTTGATGGATATGATGCCATCTCCTCGAAGCAAAGAAGAGGGTGCTGCGGCTGAGATGGGAAAAATGTCTTTGTAAAAATGTGTTTGCTTCTTTATATTGTTGTAATTCGTTTTGGAGTTCGATTTAGTGACTGTGTTGTGGTGAATTTCAGAACAGATTAACAATACAGGTTTTTGTCTATTCACATATCTAAAATTAAGATGTGTTTTGCGTATCTAAGAAATATAACCCATTTGCATGGCATTTGAAACAGTAGTAAGGATATGATTGTGGTTAAAAGTGGTAATGGCTACGTGTGATTCCATTTGCCAAGTCGAAGGAGAAGTGTACATAATGAAATGCAGAGATATACAACAATTAGAGCAATTTCTTGAACTTTCGTCAAGGTGAACGGTGTCTTCTATGGTTTACTCGCTTTAGGATGCAATGCCGCAGTCTTTTGCTAAAAGCCTCCAATCTTTCCAATTTTTCGTGTCTAGGCTTCTTTGCATCTGTTTCACCTCCGTTCTTAATTTTCTTCTCCTTACTATCTTCTTCTTCTTCTTCTTCTTCTCTACTAGAATCTCTTGGCTTTTGTTCCGTGTTTATATCAGCAGTTTTCTCAACCTGGAAGGTAATATATCAGAAACAAAACCCCATCTCACCAAATATCAAAATGTTTCATAAAACAGATTCGAAGAACATCAACCTGATCACCCTCGCCAGCGGTCAAACTTTCATCTTCTTCAGTGCCTCCTAGTGAAGAGCATCTGCCCCAGCTTTCCCTGTTAGAGCTTGTAAATGAACAGCCTTCTTCAAACTGATCAACAGGCTTCCCCTGCCAAATAACAATCAAAATACATACTGTGACCAAGGCTCGTAAGGCAACACTCGAGGGTCTTTAACAGAAGCTTCAAAAATGGTGTGTGGAAACATAGTTAGAGCTCCTACTACTTCACTATTTATTATGGTTTTCGCACATGCTCCACTTACCTCAAAGTTTTCAGGGTCGTCCATGCTGTGATCATTATCTTCCACAAGCACGGCATCCTGTTTCATTAATGATAGATTATCAAAAGGGATAGACCAAGCAACAGAAAGGAAATTCATGCAAGAAAGAGAACAGGTATACTGTATCTATCATGGGCATGGCTTCTGAAAGGAGCTCATTCGTCGGCTTTGTGGTTAGAGGGGCAGGAGGTGCAGATGAAGAACTTGCAACATCGATACATGCCGAACGAAGACCAGATATGATCTCATAAAGAAAACTCTGGCAGTACAAGGTAACCAAGCAGTTAGATTCTTGTGCATGATCTTTCACCGTGCTAACTGTGATGGAGACTAATTTATAATTTTTGTTGTGTGAGATGAACACCATGAGTTCTCAACCATCATATACATCGAGCCATCTCTTTAGTGACTCTAGCAGTATGTCTAGGCAATGTCTTTATTCTCTTTAGTGCTCAAATGCAGAAAATATAACAGACAGCAACACAGGACTGGAATTTAGGGTTGCTCCATCATGGAGTGCAAATTACCTCATCCAAACCAGTAGCGCTATTGACATCTCCCAAACTGTAATAACTTTCAAGTTTAGATGAGCAAGCTGAAGAAATTGGAGGCGGGCGAAGAACATTGTAGAAGAATATTAACACTGAATCATAATAGGACTGTGGCCGCGAAGAGTTGTGATCACCATCAAACTTGATGATATTTTTGTCTCCCTGCAGAGTTACCAGAAGATTGGTACATAAAAATGAAAAAGGGTTGATATGCTTGGACAAACAAAAAGGGTACATAATTATGTAAGTACCGCATAGCACTTGAGAATGAGGTCAGAGTGATGAGGTTGGATGAATTTGTCTCCGCTTGCATGCCCAAATAAAGCTGGAATAAAAGTCTTGGGTGAAACCTGGGGGGGAAATCGAAAACTTCACTAAAATGGTAACATACTACCTTACTTGGAGCATGACAAGAAAAAATAGGGAGAGGTGCTTATACAACACCTTAACACAATTGAGATCCATAATATTAAACTTCGCCTTTTTCTGAATTATACGCCGCATGTACTGCACAGCCACTTTAACCTAATTGAAAAAGGAGACAAAAGTTTCACTGCAAGCATAAGAAAATGTCTACAATAATGCTACCACAGATTGGAATGGATAAAGAAACTATTTTGGACTCTTGTAGCCATGTGAATATATGAGCCTTATTCCTAAATTTCCATTTTTATTAGCAGGTTCAATCCAATAGCTATGTGTAGCAATTGTTACTACACAAACAGAAAAACAATCAACTTGATCCTTGTACAGCCGAAGTGATAAATTAATTTCATGCTTCATGTCTTATAAACTCAGTGTCCAGTTTCAGGTGTATAATGCTATGAATAATACCAGCTGGGGTTAAAGAGAGCAGGAGAACATACTGTGAATTTCGGTAGTCGGATTTTGTAGACATCCACTAGTTCCATCATCAGATCAAATAAGTTTGAAAATGCACTGTCTAAGACCATTCCAGCAATTGAAGGATCTTCTGCTCCATAAAGAAGGCTGCACATTTTATTCCCCGCTTCATTAAATGGAGAGAACAAGACGAGGAATGTGGAGAGTTGACACACTTTTCAGATCATAGACCTTGAGAAAGCTGGTGAATCTATAGTCAACACAACTACTACTACTACTTTAAGTGTGACTGAGAAGTAGCTCAAGAATTAACCTGGTAACTGCACCCATAGATCGTCCCCAAAGTCCAATACGGGATACTTGATTGCTGTTTCTCAGGTAAGATACCACAGTCTTGAGATCATCCTTCTAGCTTAAGTTTAACAAGAAAAATTTAGATAATATTTGAAGAGACGAGAAGCTTGTGAAAGTAAGACAAGGAAACACACCTCATGCCAGCCAAGGCTTACATAATCACCCTCAGATAAGCCTGACCCCGAGAAGTCAAGGGTGAAAACAGTAATGTTAGATGGGAGGAGAATCATAACTGCCTCATTTGCATCTGCCCTACATCCACTGGTCAGATTCCAAAACAGACGAATTAAGTTCTTACTTATTCAACTAGTCATAAACAAGATCTTAGTTCCTAAAAGAGATGTGCAAGTCTTTATGTACCTATTGCCATGACAGTATATAACGCAGGGGAGAGGAGTATCCTCCCGAGAAGATGAGGGAATGTAGTGACTGCAACGCAAGGTGTGACCCCTCGAATTTGTAAGCTACCAGAGTATAAAAATATGAGACCTATAAGGTTAACCGCAAGAGCAACCACAATTTGAAGAAAATACTAAATCATTAGGTGCCCATACTTGCCTCCAAGTCTTGTCTTTTACACTTTGTGCCACCGAGGCTAAACTCCTTCTCCCACAAATACTGATCAGGATCATACTCAGCCCTGTAAAAAAAACCCCAACAAATATCAATTAAATGCAAAAAAGGTTGAGACTTGAAAGAGCTAAAGAGGGTAAAGAAGTACCTAGGAGGTCGAATTACAAAGTTGATGAACTGATCAATCATCTTGATTCCAAGTACCAATGAACTCATGAGCTAGTAGTAGTAGTAGTAGTAGTCTTCTGAATCCTGAACCATGTTTCTACAGACATTGCTTAGTCTTCAGCAACAAAATCCTGAGACAACAAAAAGTATCATGCTTTCGAGAGTCCCATAACCCATATAACCTCTGAGAAATGCGCAGATCCCAAAGACAAAAGAGAGAGAGAGAGAGAAGAAGAAATCTCAATCTCCCAGCTTTTGCTGAAAAGCAAGTAAGGCCACCCAAAATTATACCTACTACGAGCAAGCAGCAGCAGAAAACAAAAGGGATAAGTAAAAAAAGAAAGAAAGAAGGAAGAAAGCTTTTAGTATTAAAGAAATGACAGATGCCCAGATCTTGAAAATGAGTCAACTAGAAAACCGAGTCTGATGAGAAGAAGAGGAAAATACTATTCTCAAAGCCACGACTTTTGAGGATGAAAATGAAAAGGTAGAATCAGATTTTCAGATCTCGAGGTGTTAGATAGATACTCGAGAAAACAAGAATCAATTTTTATATTTCCCTTTTGAAGGGTCGAACTCTGGTCCTTGTGGTCATTGCGCCATCAAGAAGTCTCGAACTTTTTGGTTCATCTTTGAGTTTGCTGTTCCTTTCTTCTCCAGCTCACTTGGTGGCCTGATAGTGATAGATTGACCTGTAAAGCTTAAAAATATCTAAAAACATAGACTTTTAAGGGTGAAATGTTTAAAACAAATCTAAAATTAAATTAAATATAATGGTTGACAACAAAAACATACAAATTTTTTTTTTGACATCCAATGATCATCTAAGTGCAAAAAGTTAATTTTATTCTAATTAAACAATATGATTTGATTTAGTTGATATTATTTCATTCTATATATTTACAACATTAGTATTTAAACTATTTTAAAAGTCTTCTTATTATAGCTACTTCGTATAATTCGTCTCTTCAATTAAACTCGACTACCCAATGTTCAAAAAATCGGCCTAGGCGGTGACTAGGCGCCCGCTTAGACGCTTATGAACTTCAATGCGCTCCAATTTTAATAAAATTGGTGAACCAAATCGGTTTACCAGTTTAGGAATTCAAAATCGATAGAAATTGGTCAAATTGGCCGATTTAGTGCATGATTTTTTCAATATAAGATTGTTTTGGATAAGTAAAAAAATTAAGTAAAAGTAAAAGAAAATAAATACTTAATTACTAAACTTGTAAATTATGAATTAACTATTCTCATTGTTTTTAGTTTCTAAGACTAATCTATTTTAGTTTTCATATAAATTAGGTGTGAATATATATAATAAATTCGAATATATATGTTTTTAACATTTCATATTTTATAACCAATATTTTGTTATAAAATCATGAAATATATTTTTAAAATAAGTAAATAATGTGCTAACGTCTCGGTTGATCGATTTAGGCGCTAGACTCCTATCGAACGCCTAGCTACCGTCCAACGATTTTTTGAATATTACGACCATCTATTCGTATTTAATTTTGGTTGGCTAAAATTGTAATAGAATGAATGATTAATTTCATATACTTAGAACTTTTTTGTATATGTTTAACTAGAAATTATATATTTTAGAAAATTCAGTTTGTTTGATTTATCTAATATTAGATTGCGTAAATCCTATTTATCCAATTGGTTTATATGGTATAAGAATAAGAATTTCTCCAACGGTTAAATTATTTTTGAAACTTTGTTTGATTTCAATTAAATTTCGGTTTAGTTCAGTTACCAACCCCTAATTTTGTTTTAAAATTTATGTCGACAATTGATATTACAGCAGCACTGCACCGTCATCAACAGCAGATATTTTATATTCCTTTAACAGAGCCCGTAACTCTCCCCAAGTCATCGAGTCATGACTATTTCACAATTCCAACCGCCTCTTGCGTGTTCTTGAGGAAACGATCCTCTTGTTTCTCCTTCGATTCCGCTTCTACTCCGATCGAATTCCAACTCTGAGAATTTCATTCTCTTCTCACGATTACTTGATTTTGCACTTGTTTTTTCTCTTTTACTGTTAAGAGTTTTGATTTGCAGAGTTCGAAGATGTTGGAAGATCAGGTAGCGTATTTGTTACAAAGGTACTTGGGGAACTATGTGAGGGGATTGAGTAAGGAAGCTCTTAAGATCAGTGTTTGGCAAGGTTAGATTGTTTCTATTTTCTCGCTGAATTTTTGTAATGTCTGGATTTGAGTTTCAAGTTCGAATGTTGTGATATTCAGTAGCTATTTTGAGTTATATAAACGAATGTGAGAACTGTTCAGGTTTTGTGTGCTGTAGTTGACTGCGCTCTATTGAATTGGGTTCTGTTCGAGTTTATATCTCATATTATATTCGTATAGCTATTAAACGGAGAAGTCAATCGTAACCCTTCTGGATTTTGAGTTTAGAGTTTGTTTCCTGGCATCTGTTGGGTGTTTTAGTTGATCGGAGCTCTTCGATTTCTCGTGTGACATATTACATGATTAAAATGATGTAGAATGCCGCTTGCTTGCAGGCTTTATAGCTTTGTTCATGGTTTATTTTGGTTTGTGCTGGTTCTTCACTTTATAATTGCTTAGTTACTTCTTAAAGTTGCTACTAAGAACAGATGACTGAATAAAAGAAGGTTTTAGCTTGCTTTTAATTTTTTTCATTTGTTAATATAGTTTGTGGTTTTACTTGATTTCGCAGGAGATGTAGAGCTGAAAAATATGCAACTTAAACCAGAAGCCCTTAATGCTTTGAAATTACCTGTCAGGGTTAAAGCTGGATTTCTTGGATCAGTCAAACTCAAGGTGTGTTGTGTGTTTTGTTTATCTATCCCTTCTAACCTAAACAATATATACTTGAGTGCGTTAGTTATCTTTTCTTTTTTCTACTCCATTTGCTCACGAATAGTATTTCACTTGTTTTCGTGGTCTCTATCAGTCATCTTACTCAATAGTCAATATCATACAATATTTATTGTTTTTAACATTAATTTTCCTGGGCCTAAGTCTCTTCACTGAATTCACCTTCCAATAGTTTTATACACTCACTTAGACCCATTTATTGATTTTTTTCCAAATCATCATTTTAGGTACCATGGACCAGACTTGGACAGGAACCTGTAGTTGTTTATCTTGACCGAATTTTTGTATTAGCCGAACCTGCTACTGATGTTGAAGGACGTAGTGAGGATTCTATCCAGGAAGCAAAAAGAAATCTAATACGGGTGAGATATGTCGCTCATATTATGACCATATTCGATTTCTCTTATTTGAGTTATTGAATCAAATTTCTGTTTGTGGTAAACAGGAAATGGAAACGAAACTAGTTGAAAGAGCTCGTCGACTACAGACAGAAATGGTGTGGCTAGTGCTACTCACTCTTAGTAGATAACGTAGGGAAAAATATTGTACTAAACTAACCATATTTTCTTATTCTCTTCAAAGAACAAATCATGGATGGGATCAGTGATCAACACTATCGTTGGAAACTTGAAGCTGTCAATTTCAAATATTCACATAAGATATGAGGATCTAGAGAGGTAACTCGATTATAACAGAAGCTTTGTTCTTGATTGTCTACGCATTTGTATGATTAACAGCCTATGTTATAAGTGCAGCAATCCCGGCCACCCGTTCTCAGCTGGTGTTACACTAGAGAAACTCTCAGCTGTAACCATTGATGAGAGTGGAAAAGAAACTTTTATTACTGGCGGGACTCTGGACTCCATCCAAAAGGTATAGATTTGTTCATCAATATCTGAATGGCACAAGCTTTTCTGGTCATATGCCTCAGTTTCCTAGTTTTGTTTCTCTTATGAGGGTTTTATGTTAAGATCTCTTGCACTTCTTCTTGCTTGTAGGTAGTAGCTTGGTAGTTTATGATTTTAATCTAGTTCAATAAGTTAAGTTTATGTGGCTATAGTAAGAAGCACGGGAAAATTGAATTGGGCTGCTCTCTGGATTTACTGCATTGGGAAAGGAATACCCATGCCAAGAAACAAAAGCAAGGGTACTTTACATTTATGTTTCTTGCTATAATTGTTTGCTTTTGCCTTTTTTTGCAGTCTGTTGAACTTGATCGGCTTGCATTCTATCTTGATTCTGACATGTCTCCGTGGCATATTGACAAACCATGGGAGGTTCTAACTCCTTTTGAGTGGGATCAGGTATTGACAAGGAAAGTCATGTATATTTAGTGGAATCAGAATTTTCCATTGTCTCTTACCCAACATCTAATTTTCGGTGCATGCAAATATCTAGATTTTTAGATTTGGCACAAAGGATGGTAAGCCAGCTGACTGCCTCACGAGGAAGCATTTCTATATTCTGCAACCTGTCTCAGGGAATGCGAAGTACTCTAAGTCTCAACCAAATGAATCTTCAAATACTGCTCAACCTTTGCAGAAGGCATATGTAAACTTAGACGATGTGACACTTTGTTTATCAAAGGTAAAACAAAACATTTAAGGTTTCTACTCTTTTTCTATTTGGCTGTCCCCGGTGGTCTTGATTATGTGTCTTTTTTTTTTGTACTCAGGGAGGATACAGGGATGTCATGAAACTTGCTGATAATTTTGCTGCATTTAATCAGCGTTTGAAATATGCACATTACCGTCCATCTGTTCCAGTTAAAATCGACGCAAAATCGTGGTGGCAATATGCTTACAGAGTTGTTTCAGAACAAATTAAGATAGCAAGGTATCTAAATGTAAACCTTTATCTATGTTTTTTATTGATGCCGGCTTTTTGCGTAATTTGCATCGGTTGTGGAAACATCTTCTTTGCAGTTCCTTACATTAGGTTTTGTTTACATTTTCTGACATTGTTACCTTTATGACAGCGGGAGAATGTCATGGGAGCACGTTTTAAAGTACACTAGTCTACGCAAGAGATACATCACACAGTATGCTTCGTTACTGAAATCTGATTTCAGTAGGATAGTTGTTGATGATGATGAAGAAATCGAGGCCCTTGATCGGGAACTTGATACCGATGTTATTTTGCAATGGAGGTAAGCTGTAAAGCTTAAATAATAGTAATTTTTAGTTGCATCCTAGAATATCAGTTAGTTTTTTCAAAGGTTTGGTCTTGTGTCGTTCTATGAAATTTCATGAGGACTGTTCTTTTTTTTCCTTTCTCTGTTTGCTTCCATGACATTTCTCTGTTTTACTTCCATATGTCATCATAGTACATGAGTTCTGCTCCATATAATGTAAAATAAGAATAAATATTTTAATCATTTTCAATTTTGACTAAGTTCCTTGAGTTTCTTTAAAGGATGTTGGCGCACAAGTTTGTTGAGAGGTCGGTACAGGCAGAAAATTACTCGAAGAAGCAACAGGCTAAAAGTTCATGGTGGCCATTCGGAGGGTGAATGCTCCTCTGGTTCTTTCCAGTTCACAACTCTTTTTCCCAAAATTTCTTCTCAATTATCTTGTATGTATGCCTTCAGGAAGAGTGAAGTGTCCGAAGGTGAAGGAGAATCTATTCAATTCACAGATGAAGATTGGGAACGGTTAAATAAAGTCATAGGGTACAAAGAAGGTGATGAGCAATCAATTATCAACAATGCAAAACCTGATGCTCTCCACACTTTCTTGGAGGTACAGATGAAGCGTAGTGCTTCAAAACTTTATGATGGGGAGAAAGAATGTCTTGCTGAGTTATCATGTGAAGGTCTTAATTGCTCCGTTAAGCTTTTCCCAGAGACGAAGATAGCTGACATTAAATTAGGGAGATATCGCTTGTCATCGCCAAGTGGTCTGCTTGCTGAGGTTTGTTACGTGGATTTCATTTTGTTTTGCTGGCTGTAAAACATTATCAGTGGTATCTTAAAATCTTACAAATGTCTCTCTTCCTGCAGAGTGCACCTGCCTCTCACTCTGTACTTGCTGTCTTCTGTTATAAGCCCTTTGATGCTAAAGTTGACTGGAGTCTTGTTGCAAAAGCTTCTCCATGTTACATGACTGTACGTGACCTCTCTCTGAGGCAAATTTGTATAGGTAGTTCTGTAATTTATATATATGTGGCTGATTGTGTTGCCATCTGCAGTATCTAAAGGATTCCATTGATGGAATTGTCAACTTCTTCGAAAGCAGTACTGCTGTGAGCCAGACAATAGCTTTGGAGACTGCCGCCGCTGTACAGGTGTGTCCTTTATGTGCTATGGTGTACAAAGTTGGCTAACACAAGTTCATATTAGCGTTATATAGCCTGTTAACTATTGGTAATCATCGTGATGAATTTAGGATCTTAGCAAGCAAATTCTGTTTGTTGTCAATATTGTACTAGACACCTGAGTAATTCTGTTGGAACTACAGAATTTTTCATGCGACTTTTTTTATACTGGAAATCAAAGCTTACACTGTTGACATGATACTTCATATCTGTGATGGAAATGGCAAAACTATTTATAGAGCCTGCTCCTTGCACGTGAGCTACAATGGTGCCTGGCAGCTTATTAAAAAACTGTTGGAATTATATCTCTGAACCTTCCTTATATTCAACTGCCCAAGGAGAACCACTTTAATCATTATAAGCCACATACTTATTTTCTCAGTCAACTATTGATGAAGTTAGACGCACTGCTCAAGAAGGAATGAATAGAGCATTGAAAGATCATTCAAGGTCTGTTTGTACTCCCATATGCTCTTTGGTCAAATTTATGTCATGTTTGTTACAGTAAATGACGTTGTACAAAACAACCAGGTTTCTGCTCGACTTAGATATTGCAGCACCCAAAATCACAATTCCAACAGAATTTCGTCCTGATAACCATCGTTCTACAAAGCTTCTTCTAGACCTGGGTAATTTGGTCATCCGTTCCCAGGTAAAGTATAAAAGTGTCAGTTGTCTTAACAATATAATTCCTATATTCAAATGCAGGATCTCAAATTTCTATGTATTTAAATTTTGCAGGACGACTATAAGCACGAACTGACAGAGGAAATGGATATGTATCTGCAGTTTGATTTAGTTTTGAGTGATGTGTCCGCTTCACTTGTTGATGGTGATTATTCCTGGAAACAATTATCCTCAAAAAGATCTTCTAGTTCTGGCAGGGAAAGCAGTGTAACTTTCTTGCCAGTTATTGATAAGTGTGGGGTACTCTTAAAACTTCAACAGGTAAACTCTAAACATCTGGCAATTATATTTTTGGTAAAAGAATTATGTTTCAGACTATAGATTTGTAGCAACATTGTTACTTGTTCTGCTGCTTAGATTCGTCGACCAAACCCATCGTACCCATCAACCAGACTTTCTGTGCGGCTACCATCATTAGGCTTTCACTTCTCCCCGGCTCGATACCATAGGTTGATGCAAGTTGTGCAGATCTTTCAAACTAAGGATGATGAGAGCTCTCAAATTCTACGTCCATGGGAAGAAGCTGATTTTGAGGGGTGGTTGTCTATTCTTAGCTGGAAGGTCAGTTCCTTTTTGCATACCAGAATCGATTTCCTGGTTGCAAACTCTTTGTCTACTTGGACACTAGTTATTTATTCCAGTGTCAATTCCATGAATAGGGAAGAGAAGCTACGTGGCAGCGGCGGTACTTATGCTTAGTTGGTCCATTTATCTACGTGCTCGAAAGTCCTGGCTCAAAATCTTATAAGAAGTATACCAGGTCTGATTTCCAACTCTTGCAATTTGGCTATGGTAGTAGGCTGTAAAGATTAGGTGATTGGATAAAATGAATGGCCTGTACAAACTCGATAAAGACCAGCTCATTTATATGCAAATGTTTGCGTCTGTTTACAATTATCTTACATCTTGAAATATAAATACGAAACTCAACATGTGGGAAGAGTATGGCAAGATTTCCTTTTTGTGCTCAATGTTTGATGTTATCGGAGGCATTTGAAAATTAAACCAATGTTATGCTCTTAGTTGTCTTTATTGAACGGGCTTATCTAGCTCTCCATGTCTAACTGAAATCCACTAAAAGTGTTATTGATCTACGTTCATAACTTTAGTGTAAGAACTCATTACCCAAAATTGTATGCTATTTCACTAAGCACTTAAAGTGTCTATTTGTTTTGATATATTTGCCTAATACCATCTGTTCGTTTTTTTGTTTGTCATATTCCTTCTTTTCTAATGATTTTTTCTTAATCTCTTGTAGCTTACGCGGGAAGCATATATACAAAGTTCCCGTAGAGCTTGCGGGAGGAGTAGAGCATGTCTTGTCCATTCGTAATGCTTCTCGGATCAGTGATAAGGTTTACATCTCATTTAGTTGAATCATTAAATGCGGGGAAATTTTGGTCCTGCTTTTTATGTTTTCATTGTGTGTTTTCGTCAATGAAGGGTCTAAGATCTCATTCTGATGATTGTAATTTTCAATGAAAATTTAGCTCTGCAGCTTTTAATTTATATCATGTCTCTAGGTTATGGAGGATGTAAATGCACTCATATTGATGTTTGACTCTGAAGACTCCAGAAAAACATGGCATAGCCGTTTGCAGGGCGCTGTCTATCGGGCCTCGGTAAATTTAATTTTGGTTAACAGAAGATATTGAACTTTATGTCCATTTATCAATAGGGTGTCTACTGTGAGACAGTTCCATTGACGGTTTGCTATTTAGTTGATTAAAGTTATAAAGTTTACTTAAAATATACAGGGTTCTGCTCCCATAGCCGGTCTTTCTGATACTTCATCTGACAGTGAGGAATCAGAAACAGAACAGAAAGATGTTTTTGATTTGTCTAACTTGGAGAGTGTATATGTAACCGGTGTGCTTGATGAACTCAAAATATGTTTCAGTTATGGTCATCAGGTAAATTCAAACTAGAAATTCCATTTCTAGTTGTTAGCTGGGGCATTCTTTGACTGAGTATATGTTTATATAGGATGATGCTTCTTTCATGGCGGTGCTTCTTGCCAGAGAGAGTAAATTGTTCGAGTTTAGGGCCTTAGGTGGGAAGGTAAGATGGTATGCTTCTTAATTATCTTTTTGTTATTTCTTATTCCTTTTGCTGAGAGTATGTTTGTCTTTGTCGAACCAGGTTGAAGTTTCGATGAGAGGGAGTGATATGTTTATTGGGACTGTACTAAAATCTTTGGAAATAGAAGATTTGGTGAGCCATTCTGGTTTAAACGAATCTTGTTATTTGGCAAGATCTTTTATTCAGTCTTCAGAAATGCTTCCATCCTTTGAAGATGCTGAGAGCAGGAGCCCTGAACGCATTGATCCTACTTCTAGTGAAGGGGAGGAAAAGTTTTATGAAGCACCAGAAATCTTGGTTGATTCCATTGACTATACATCTCTCAGGACCCCTAGTTTTAGTCGCATTGATGGATTGCTTCCTGTTGACAACAAGAATATCACTAAGCCAAGCAATGAGACAACTGAGTCACTGGATAGTTTCGTGAAGGCTCAAATAGTCATATACCATCAGACGTCACCTCAATATAAAAACATTGATAACCAGGTTGATAGTTTTCTACTTTTGCATCTTCGAATCCGGAGATCTTAGTTTTTCATTGTTATAAAGTGAAGCTGCCTTACTAAATCACTCATCTTTTGGCTGCGTTTGTAGGTTATGGTAACTTTAGCTACATTATCATTTTTCTGTCGAAGGCCAACAATTCTTGCTATTTTGGAGTTTGTAAATGCTATCAATGTTGAGGATCCAAGCTGTGAATCTTTTGAGGACAACTCTCCTGTAGCTGGAGAGCATACTTCCCCAAGAAGAGATGGATTTGAAGATTCTAGGGATGCAGCTGTCAAGGGTTTGTTAGGGAAGGGGAAATCTAGAATCATTTTCAACTTGGCATTGAACATGGCTCGGGCGCAGATATTCCTAATGAATGAGAATGGAACTAAGTTTGCTACATTGTCACAAGACAATCTGCTGACAGATATTAAGGTGTGATTATGCTCTTTTTGAATTGCATTCCAAACTTTATTTCATCTCTTTTTCTTCAGTATAGTGACTTTTCGTAAGGTAAGTGGGCATTTTCTGTGCTGATTCCCATTTGTTTGAAGGTCTTTCCGAACTCGTTCAGTATTACGGCAAGTCTTGGAAATTTACGAATCAGTGATGACAGCCTCCCAGACAACCATATGTACTTTTGGATCTGTGATATGCGAGACCCTGGAGGAACTTCTTTTGTTGAGGTATCGGTTGCTTGTTTCTTTTCACTTTTCTCTTTTCTCTTCGTGGAATGAGAAGGGATTGGGTAGATGAGATTTATTTTTTTCCATCTTGATTTACCTTTTTTTTTGTCTTGCTAGTTGGCTTTCACATCATTCAGTATCATTGATGAAGATCATGAAGGTTTCGACTACTGCCTTTCTGGGCAGCTTTCTGAAGTGCGCATTGTTTATCTAAATCGCTTTATTCAAGAGGTAGTTCATTCTCTCTGCATAGATACGAGCAACTTTTTGTCTTGCTTCCTACAATCAGTTTCCACCATGTAGGTTGCTGAATACTTTATGGGACTGGTGCCAAGTGATTCAAAAGGGGTTGTCAAGATGAAGGATCAAATTACGGACTCAGAGAAGTGGTTTACGACTAGCGAAATTGAAGGATCTCCTGCTCTTAAGTTGGATCTATCTCTTAAGAAGCCCATAATTGTTATGCCTCGGCACACTGATAGCCCTGAGTAAGTTCATGCTTGGATTTTGAATTTTCCTTCCCCACTATTTTATCTCCATTACACATTTTTGTTTTAAAAATTACTGGTCCTGTGAATTCTCTAGGCTTATCCGAGTGGTTGATTTTTCTTTCTCCACTTTTTGGATATTTTCTTTTTTGCAGTTACCTGAAGCTAGATATTGTGCATATAACTGTGGACAATACCTTTCAGTGGTTTGCTGGAGACAAAAATGAGCTGAATGCAGTTCACGTGGAAACTATGAAAATAATGGTGAGGACTCTCGTTGTTTCGCTGTTAGGAGGAGCATGATTTATTCTGGTTGATATCGCTTTAATCTTTACAACTTTTTTGTGCAGTTTTTTTTTTCTGATGACCCTCTCCTAATATTTTTTGTTCTTTGACCCAAAAAACATCAACTTAGGTCATGGATATCAACCTTAATGTTGGTTCTGGAGCTGAAATAGGTGAAAGCATAATTCAAGATGTGAAGGGGGTTTCTGTAACCATTAACCGATCTCTGCGAGACTTGTTACATCAGATACCGAGCATTGAAGTTTCTATTGGGGTAAAGGATAATGTTTTATATCCAGTCTGTAGTGTAATGCTTACTTACTCATGCTTTTTCGAAATTTCTGATTTATCAGATAGACGAACTAAGAGCAGCCCTCTCAAATAGGGAATACCAGATCTTGACAGAGTGTGCACAGTCTAATATTTCTGAGCTTCCCCATACTGTGCCACCATTGAGTGGTGACGTTGTGACATCTTCAAGAAACTTACATGAAACTCTTACTTCTGAGGATACTAATGCTGCTCAAACAGAGAAAACTGATGCTTGGATTTCAATGAAGGTTTCTGTTGTCATCAATCTGGTGGAGTTGTGTTTGTATGCTGGGACAGCAAGAGATGCACCGTTGGCTGCTGTACAGGTCCGCTTCCATGTACCATGTTCATTTCATTTGTCATATTTATCTAGGAGTATTTAGTATTATTTAGTCCTTTGGAGCTGCCATAGCTGATACATTTAAGAGGGATAGAAGTAAACACCAACTAGCGAGGAGTTGGGGGCATATGTATTTGTTAAGTTCTTTCTTGAAGAGAGCCGAGGGTAGAGGATCACTTTGCATAGATATTTCATGTGGAATTGTCTCACTCTGGAACTGGTTCCCCCAAAAGATTTCAGAATTGTCGATTCCGCTATATTGACATGGAATTATTCCAATCAGTCTTTTGTGAAATTTCTTTCGAGTTCCGGGTATCAGCCATGTGATTGTTCTTATGGGACCCTACATCTTCTCTATTTCTTTGGTTCCATTTTCTCTTCTCATGGTCTATTTTTTCCTAGGGATTTTACGTCAAAGGGATTTTATAGCAGTAACAACCTCATGGCACATAGTTAACATCTGGACAATTTTTTCGTGTATGCTTGTAGATCTCTGGCGGCTGGCTTCTCTACAAATCCAATACACACGATGAGGGTTTCCTTACTGCAACATTGAAGGGATTCAGTGTTATTGACAACCGTGAAGGAACTGAAAAAGAGTTCAGACTGGCTGTAGGAAGACCTGCAGATTTAGATTTTGAATATTCACATTCTGTGACTGATGAAGATCAGGGTTTAACTCAGTCACATGTAACCACGGGGAGTGGTATTGGACCCTTTCCTTCGATGCTCACTCTTGATGCGCAATTTGGTCAGTTGTCAACTTTTGTTTCCCTTTCTATTCGAAGGCCACAGCTGCTTGTAGCTTTGGATTTTCTACTGGCCGTAGTAGAGTTTTTTGTCCCTACTATAGGCAGTGTGCTATCAAGTGAAGAAGATAAAAACCTTAACATGGTCGACGCAATTGTCATGGATAAGTCTATCTACAAGCAACAAACTGCTGAAGTGTTTCTTTCTCCTCTTGGTCCTTTGATCGCTGAAGATGAGAAATTTGATAACTTTGTTTATGATGGTAATGGTGGAACGTTATATCTGAGAGATAGAAATGGAGGCATCCTTTCTTCACCTAGTACAGAGCCTATTATATATGTAGGAAGTGGGAAAAGGTTGCAATTCAGGAATGTAGTCTTTAAGGTATAGAAGTTCTATATTAAATTTTATTACTCAGTGTTAGATCTGAAATTTATTTCTGTTGTCCTTTTAGTTTGTCTCACTTTTTTCATATTGATACAGAATGGCCAAGTTTTGGATTCATGTATCTCTTTGGGAGCATGCAGCAGCTATTCTGTTTCTAGAGAGGATGGGGTTGAGTTGGAAGTATATCATAAAGCCCCACAACAAGACTTTGAGAGGAAGGAAGATCCGGTTTCTCAATCTCCCAGCACCACAACAGAGAGGTCCACGGAAATGATCATTGAGTTTCAGGTTCTTATAGTGGCCAACTTTCTTCTTTGTATGTGCATAACTAGCCAAGAAAATTTCCATTGTAATGTTTGAAGCTCGTTTCTACTGCTGCAGGCTATTGGCCCAGAACTTACTTTCTACAATACATCCAAAGACGTAGTGAAAACCCCATTACTCTCCAACAAACTTTTGCATGCTCAGTTGGATGCTTATGGCAGGTCGGTGGTTTCTCTGCGATTTGGAACTGAAATTTAAGCATGATAGTTGCATAAAAATTGATAAGCCTTGCACAGCTGTTGTTCATATTTCTATGTCATTCCTTTTGTCTTTTTTTCTGGTACAGGGTTGTCATAAAGAATGATGAAATTGAAATGAGTGCTCATACGTTGGGTCTAACCATGGAAAGTAATGGAGTGAAAATTCTGGAACCTTTCGACACCTCTGTTACGTATTCAAGTGTTTCTGGGAAGACTAACATACGTCTTTCAGTTTCAAACATATTTATGAACTTTTCATTCAGCATCTTGAGATTGTTCATAGCCGTTGAAGAAGACATTTTATCATTTCTAAGGATGACATCCAGAAAAATGACTGTCGTCTGCTCAGAGTTTGATAAAATTGGGACCATCAGAAGTATGTCGAGTTATTGTTGAAATTTATCAGTTCATATCATTTTTGTTACCTGGTACTTAGTACTTCTACTGCATGCAGATCCCTACACAGATCAGATATATGCATTCTGGAGACCCCATCCACCCCCTGGTTTTGCGAGTCTCGGCGACTATTTGACACCATTGTTAGTCTACTCTTCTAGAATATACTGTTTAACTGGTAACGCAAGAGCCTTTGCAAGTTAATTAATTGGTATATTAAATGGCAGGGACAAGCCACCAACTAAAGGGGTTCTTGTTGTCAACACCAATTTGATGAGAGTTAAGAGGCCTTTATCATTCAAACTGATTTGGTCACCTTTAGCTTCCGGGGGATTAGGTGGTTCTTCGACTGGTGACAAAGATGAAAGAGATAGTTCATGTTCCATTTGGTTCCCTGAAGCACCAAAGGGTTATGTGGCATTAAGCTGTGTGGCATCAAGTGGAAGTACACCGCCTTCACTGGCCTCTGCCTTCTGCATCCTAGCTTCTTCTGTTTCCCCTTGTTCTCTGAGAGATTGTATAGCTATCAGCTCCACAGATATGTACGCTGCTCTGAACCTCTCACTTTTACTTTTACGAGTAGCTCACTTTCTATACACATGGACACAATGCATGCACAAACTGAAGTATATGGGGATGTATGTTCCCTTGTGTAGACATGTGCAAACATGCTTACTGTCTTTTTTTCCTGACATTTAGCGTAAGTTGTTTTTACTTGTGTCTATGTGACTTATATGCGGAAGTCTCAAATGAAAACTGGATTTTATAACTCTACCTCTTTTAGGTTTCTATTTGTTTTTCTTTTCTTACCCAATACATAAGCTCTTAGTTGGTAGCAGATGCAAAAATTTGTTTGTTCATTTGGTTTTTCATATTCTGGTAAATATCCATAAATGATTCCATTGTAGTACGTCTGCAGTGTACGTCTATGCTGGTCAGTTCAGTTTGACCTATTTTCCTCCATTGATGGTTGACATTTTTTTATGTTTGCTTTTTTGTTTACTTTTTTGTTTACAATGCAGTTCTCAATCAAGTTTAGCTTTTTGGCGCGTGGATAATTCTGTTGGCAGTTTCTTACCTGCGGATCCCTCTACTCTCAACTTATTAGGAAGACCATATGAGCTACGTCATATATTATTTGGATCCACTGGAGTCTTGCCAAAAGAATCCAGCTACGTGGATGTTCGTACTACTCCTGATAATAATATTCAGCCCACACGGCCACAGCCACAGCCACTGAATTCTGTTAACTCTGGTCATCGATTTGAAGCTGTTGCCACCTTTGAGTTGATATGGTGGAATAGGGGCTCAGGCTCACAAAAAAAAGTTTCAATATGGCGACCAATCGTTTCTGAAGGGATGGCTTATTTTGGAGATATTGCTGTTAGTGGGTAAGTCATAATCTGATGTACTATGTCGTTTAGTGCATCCCATTGTACTTGCAAATTGGATGTTAATTTCTTCTGGGGTGAATTTGTAGGTATGAACCTCCAAACTCTTGTGTGGTTTTTCATGATACTAGCGATCAAGAGATCCTCAAAGCCGCTGTTGATTTCCAACTTGTTGGACGTGTCAAGAAACACAGGGGAGTAGAAAGTATATCTTTCTGGATGCCTCAAGCTCCACCGGGTTTTGTTTCTTTGGGTTGCGTTGCATGTAAAGGCTCACCGAAACCATATGATTTCACCAAATTAAGATGCGCTCGTAGCGATATGGTAGCTGGTGATCATTTTGCGGAAGAAAGTTTGTGGGATACCTCTGATGTCTGGCAGAGGGTAGAACCATTTAGTATATGGAGCATAGGGAATGAGTTGAAGACCTTTATTGTCCGTAGTGGTTTGAAAAAACCACCAAGGAGATTTGCTTTAATGCTAGCAGACCAGGGTTTGCCTGGGGGAACTGATAACATGGTCATTCATGCAGAAATTGGGACTTTTTCTGCTGCACTATTTGATGACTATGGGGGACTGGTAAGAAAACCAAATAAATGTGTGTGGCATATTTATCTGTGTGAAAATAATGGTGTATCTATGTACTTTGCAGATGGTTCCATTGGTTAACATATCTTTGAACAATATAAGTTTTGGATTACTTGGCAAAACCGATTACACAAATTCAACCATCAACTTCTCCTTAGCGGCCAGGTCATATAATGATAAGTATGAAGCATGGGAGCCTCTCATTGAGCCTGCAGACGGATTCTTAAGGTTTTTCTTTCTATTTGCAGTGCCATTTTAAGTCTCAATAGTGTTGAAATGTTTATGTCTAAACACTTTGTGGGAGCGGGTGATTTGCTTTTTTTATTCTGTTTGTTATATAGTCCAACAAATCTGATTTATATTCTATATAATGGCTATGTTCCATCATGATGCAGGTACCAGTTCAACCCTAGATCCTTTGGCGCGGTTTCTCAGTTACGCTTGACATCTACAAAGGATTTGAATGTGAATGTCTCAGTTTCAAATGCTAATACAATTATCCAAGCGTATTCTAGTTGGAACAGCCTTAGCAATATCCATGGATACCATAAAGAGAGAGTGAGAACTTTTCTTTTGGTCCTTCTGTGCCACTCCCTTGGTGAAGCAGAGGCTTATTTAGCTTTACCTTCTCTTTTGAAGAAGTCACGTTGTCTTTCTCTCTTGATTTACACTTGCTTTTTTTACAGGGAGCACTTCCTCTAGTTGACAATGGAAAATCTGTCATTGAAGTGCATCAGAAGAAAAACTATTTCATAATTCCACAAAACAAACTTGGGCAGGATATATATATTAGAGCCACCGAAATCAAAGGATTTAAGGATATTGTAAAGATGCCATCTGGGGACGTGAGACCTGTAAAAGTTCCCGTCTTGACCAATATGTTGGATTCTCACCTCAGAGGAGAATTATGCAGAAATCCTAGAATCATGATTACAGTTATTGTGATGGATGCACAGGTACCTTTCTGATTAAAACAAAGGTTACATTCGTTGTGGTGCCTTTATTTGTTATATATTTCTACCTCCCAGGCGCTCATGCATCTTCTTTTCGTCTTCTTTTACTTCTCTATGCTGATAAAGAAATGAAATGAGTTTAATGTGCTTTCAGTTTCTTTTATCCTTTATGCCTTACGCCTCTAGTGACTTTTTTTTTACTGGGTTTATTAGTTATTTGATCTACACAGTTTAGACAAAAAAAAAAAAAAAAAAAAAAAGATCTACACAGAAGTTTTGGAGAAGGTGTTATCTGGAGTAACCTTGTTTTCTTACAGTTGTTTATTTTCATATGTTTATAGCTTCCAAGAACTTGTGGATTGTCTTCGCATCAATACACAGCAGTCATACGCCTGTCTCCCAATCAGACCTCCCCAGTTGAATCAGTGCTTCGTCAACAAAGTGCACGTACTTGTGGAAGTGTTTCAAATATGTTGTCCTCTGAGCTGGAAGTGGTTGACTGGAATGAAATATTTTTTTTCAGAATTGACTCCCTGGTATTCTCTCTCCTCCATGATATCTAACATCCTTTTGTTGACCTACAACTAATTTGTATCCCCTGAATACTGCTGGATTATTTTATTTTTTTCAAATGGCTATGTTCCTCTTCTCAGTGGATTTTCTTGTCCATCGCCATTTTAATTGTATTTCTACTATTAATCTCATAGATTGATTGATCACACAACTTCAAATATCCAAGAAAATCAGAAACAGTTTTAATTGTAGTGTTTATAGCTTGGAAAAATTTTAGTTAGTAAGCTTGGTGCATGTACCTTCGTACAACTTTAGAATAAAATGTATTATGAGTATTTTTTTCTGGTTATTAGTTTTTGTCTTCAAGATCAAGGTTGCTGCAGTGGCTTTTTGATATTTTATTGTTCTTTCATTTTCCCAGGATGACTTTATCTTGGAATTAATAGTGACAGACGTCGGAAAAGGTTTGTTTCCTTAGTTCTTGTAGCTTATATATCACGTGCTAATCTATCCGAGTTAAAGGGTTTCTTTCATTTGTGGTATATAAATCGATGTTGTTTTCACGATTTAGGTACCCCAGTTGGGAATTTTTCAGCTCCTCTAAAACAGATAGCAGAATATATGGACAACTTATACCAGCACAATTATGCTAATGACCTTGTCTGGTTGGACTTGTCTACAACTGAAACCATGGTAAAACTTTTGAACTTAGCATGCTCTTCCTGTCAGGATGTAGCCATTGTTGTGAAGAAAATGATATTAATGATGTGTTATCAATACATGCATGTAAAGGATTTTTCGACTTTCTGGGTTCACAGATTGCGAAAGGTAAAATGAAATGATTTTCTAAAGTTGGTGATGAATTGCCTTCCTGTTTTCCTGCAGAGCATGAACCAAGGGGATCAAAGAAAGAACTGTGGAAAAATAAGGTGCGCTGTACTGTTGCCAGCTATATCGAAAGTGGACCAAAGCAAATCCTTCAGGGAAAAAAAATCTGGATTTCTTCAAGTAAGTCCTAGCATTGAGGGTCCTTGGACGACAGTTAGGCTGAATTATGCTGCTCCTGCTGCTTGCTGGAGGTTGGGAAATGATGTGGTTGCAAGTGAAGTTAGTATGCAGGATGGAAACAGATACGTAAATGTCAGGTCTTTAGTTTCGGTGGAGAACAATACTGACTTCCTACTTGACCTCTGCCTGCAGTCAAAAGTGAATTCAATTCCAGATATTCCAATCGGGTTGCTGAAACCTGGTGATACATTACCGGTTCCCTTATCAGGATTGACACAGTCGGCATCTTATGTTCTGAAACTGAAATGTGTATTTCCTGATGGGTCCGATGAATATTCTTGGAGTTCTGTGGTTTCGAGGCCTGGGGGACCAGAGGTTTCTTGTGAATCAGAGTCTGAAATATGTATATCGGCTCTTACTGAATCCGAGCACTTGTTATTTTGTACTCAGATAAACAGTACTTCTTCCGGAGATAATCAAAAGTTGTGGTTCTGTTTGAAGACCCAAGCAACAGAAATTGCAAAGGATATACGTTCGGACCCTATTCAAGACTGGACCCTTGTGGTCAAATCACCGTTTTCTATAGCAAATTGTCTTCCATTTGGAGCTGAGTACTCAGTGCTAGAGGCGCAAGCCAGTGGTCATTTTATTTGTCGCTGTAGAGGTGTCTTTAGTTCTGGGGAAACTGTCAAGGTGTATAGTGTTGATATAAGGAACCCTTTATACTTTTCTTTGCTACCACAAAGAGGATGGCTACCAATGCATGTAAGTTAGGAAATTAAACCTAGATTCACATCACCTAGGCACCCAAAATTTCCGTTCTGTACTTCTATTCTCCCTTGGATATTTAGTAGGTTTATTGAATTTGGCAGGAAGCTGTCCTTATATCTCACCCCAATGGTGTCCCTGCGAAGACAATTGGACTAAGAAGTTCTGCCACTGGAAGGTCTTGTTCTTTCTGCTGAGATGTTACAATTGTATAATTTTTCTAGTCTATTTGGTCTCATACAGTTGAATTTGTGCAAGCAGGATTGCTCAAGTAATACTGGAGCAAAACTATGATGAACAGCAGATAGTTTTGTCGAAGATGATCAGAGTCTACGCTCCGTTCTGGTTTTCGATTGCGAGGTGTCCCTCGCTTACACTCAGGCTTTTAGATCTGTCAGGGAAGAAGCAAACAAGAAAAGTTGGTCTTCCCTTTCGAAGTAAAAAGAATGACGAAGTAGTCCTAGAGGAGGTAACTGAAGAAGAAATATATGAAGGTCATACAATTGCTTCTACTTTGAATTTCAAACTTCTGGGCCTGTCAGTGTCTATATCTCAGCTTGGCAATCAGCAACATGGTCCTGCCAAAGATCTTTCTGCTCTTGGTGACATGGTCAGTTATATATTATTGAATTTGTTTGATAGACTAGTTTTCTCAAATATTGAGCTTCGCTAACCTTTGACTTTATTTTAATAGGATGGATCTTTGGATGTGGATGCGTATGATCCCGATGGAAATTGCATGCGGCTATTTTTATCTACAAAACCTTGCATTTACCAGTCGGTTCCTACAAAGGTAACAAGCACTTTGTCTTCTACATCTTCTTTGTTATTACGTACTGACTCAAATTTATTTTCAGATCATATCTGTTCGACCATTCATGACTTTCACCAACAGGATCGGTGAAGACATGTATATTAAACTGAACAGTGCAGATGAACCAAAAGTACTCCATGCTTATGATTCGAGGGTCTCCTTTGTTTTCCAACCAAGTGGGAGAGATGAACTCCAGGTGAGCTGTCTAATGTTGCAGAATCTTCACCACTTTCTATTTCCTCATATATTTGCTTTAGCCACTTAGTTGCAAAAGGGAGAGACAAAAAAACAAAACAATGGTTAAAAATGTTGTTTAAGGTATCCACTGGAAGCATGTAGCATACTAGCATGATATATGCTCAGTCAAACCAGTGAGACTTCTAGGAGCAGTAGATTAGAGTTTCAATGCAAGGCGATTATGTTTAGTATTGTTAGATGGTTTAACATATGCATACTTCCCTTGCCTACCACATATGTTTACATTGTGAGAGGTTAGAGCATCTCTCTTTTTACATTAATGACGTGTTATCTTCTTATTACATTGCCTAATTTCAGGTCCGGTTAAGAGACACAGAGTGGTCATTTCCAGTTCAAGTTACTCGAGAGGACACAATTGTACTTGTATTAAAGAGTCAAAATGGTGCACAGAGATATGTGAAAGCAGAGATACGGGGATTTGAAGAAGGGTCACGTTTTATAGTTGTATTTCGACTAGGACCAAGCAACGGTCCTATGAGGTATCTTCTTTACAAGCGACAGATTTCCATGCTTGTGAAACAATCACTAATTTCCTTATCTTCTTTTTTTTGTGAAAACTTTTCTAACCAGGGTTGAAAATAGATCAACTGTCAAAAGCATCAGTGTTCGGCAATCTGGTTTTGGTGAAGATTCGTGGGTTTTTTTGGAACCTCTTTCAACAGCAAATTTTGCTTGGGAAGATCCTTATGGTCAGAAATTCTTGGATGCTAAGGTTGAAAGTGATCACCGCTCTGGGGTTTTCAAACTAGACATGGAAAAAGGTGTTGTGGATTCTGAATTGTGTAGGGAGTTAGAAGTGAACTTTGATGTTCAAGAAATTGGTAACATCAAGATTGCTAGATTCACCGATGATGATAGTAATTCACAGAGTCCTAATGAAATCATATCTTTGACATCGGTTGGAAATCATGGATATTCTACTCCTCAGACACCTACAGAACACAAGACCACCACTCTGGAGTTTATAATTGAAATGGGACTAGTGGGGATCTCTCTTGTAGATCACATGCCTAAAGAGTTATCATATTTTTACCTTGAAAGAGTATTTGTATCTTACTCCACTGGGTATGATGAGGGAAGAACTAGCAGGTAACTCAAATATTGCAGTATTTTTTTCTTTTCATGTCTGTTTCATGTATAACTGGAATGATGGAACCAAATAATCAATATACTTTTTAATGATTTGCAGGTTCAAAATCATTCTGGGTCATTTACAGATTGATAACCAGCTACCTCTAACTTTAATGCCAGTACTATTGGCACCAGATAACACTGGAGATAGTCGTCAACCAGTGCTTAAGATGACAATTACAATGTGTAACGAAGAAACTGATGGCATTCAAGTGTATCCATATGTGTATGTACGGGTATGTATTCTATTCAGGTTTATCTGCAGGGTACTCAAACATAAATTTGAGATACTATCTGAAGCACATGATGTATTTTCTATTCAATTGACAGGTAACAGATAATACCTGGCGACTAAACATTCACGAGCCTATCATATGGGCTTCAGCTGACTTCTACAATAAGCTTCAGATGGACCGTCTCCCCAAAAGTTCTAGTGTCGCGCAAGTTGATCCTGAGATACATATAAAGTATTCTTATCTTCTATAGAATTTTACCATCTCAGGGACGAAGTCCATATTATTTGGCCGTTTTGGTATGCAAGTCGAGCAATTTCCAAACTTTATTGAGGTATGTTTTTGTTTGTGATTTTCAGCCTCATTGATGTGTCGGAGGTAAGGCTAAAGGTCTCACTAGAAACAGCGCCAGCTCAGAGGCCTCATGGAATTCTTGGTGTTTGGAGCCCCATTTTGTCCGCTGTTGGAAATGCTTTCAAAATTCAGGTGGTTGATTTTTTTTTGAAGTTACTCCCACTTATGAAAATGAAATAGTGATTACATCTTCCTAGTAATAGAACTAATTGTTGGGATACCTGGTTACATTTCATGGGAGTCTACTTTGTGTGAGAACTGACTACTGAGAAGTTAGAACTAGTTGTAATTATGAATTGTTGAGCATGAGCTTGTTTAAGCCATACTCTTTCTTGACTCCCAGCACGAGATAAGTAGCTCAGAAGATTTTACCACATTCTAAAGAGAAGCTTTTTTCCTTGGATTGTCATGCAACAGCTTGTAGCTAGAAAGCATTTCAATTGCCTGACACCACAGGCTAATTCATCATTTTGCTATAGTTGGAATTAAATACTGACAAATGGAGAATGAGGAATGTTGCTAATGTTTTAAAATCATATGTACATTTAGGTTCATCTAAGGAGAGTAATGCACAGAGATCGGTTTATACGGAAAAGTTCAATAGTTCCAGCCATCGGGAATCGCATATGGAGAGATCTGATCCACAATCCCTTACATTTGATTTTCTCAGTAGATGTTTTGGGTATGACTAGCTCAACGTTGGCTTCTCTTAGCAAAGGGTTTGCCGAGCTTTCAACTGATGGTCAATTCATGCAACTACGGGCCAAACAGGTACCTTTCTTGCTATATTATTGAATTGATCACTTTGGCAGTTTGCTTAAAAGAGGTCTGAATGTGAATCAGGTTTGGTCGAGGCGGATCACCGGTGTAGGTGATGCAATTGTTCAAGGAACAGAAGCCCTAGCACAAGGTGTTGCCTTTGGGGTATCAGGAGTTGTTACGAAGCCTGTAGAGAGCGCCCGACAAAATGGTATTCTAGGGTTTGCCCATGGGGTAGGACGTGCGTTCCTAGGATTTATCGTACAACCAGTGAGTGGTGCATTAGATTTTTTCTCATTGACTGTTGATGGAATTGGAGCAAGTTGTACCAGATGTTTGGAGGTTTTGAGCAACAGGACCGCCTTGGAGAGAATTAGAAATCCTCGTGCTGTTCATGCTGATGGTATACTCAGGGAATATGATGAGAAGGAAGCTATAGGCCAGGTACTGGCTCAGTTTATTTTTCTTGTCTACTAGTGAGACTGGAAACTGAGAAATTTTGGATGCTTAAATCCACGAAAAAATCCAAAACTTCATAATTACAAGTCGGCTATCCTATTTTTTAATATTTCAATCTGATAGTTTTACATTCTAAGTCTCCTTATATGATATGGTGTAAGTTATACTGAAATATTACCAGAAAGCTACGAACTTACATTCTTCTAGTTAAGCTTGCCACTCATGCTCAAAACTCCAAACTGGTTCTGATTTCTGTTGGTTATCTCGTCTTGCAGATGCTCCTTCACCTAGCAGAAGCAAGTCGACACTTTGGCTGTACAGAAATATTCAGGGAACCCTCAAAATTCGCTTTGACTGATTGCTATGAAGAGCATTTCCTTGTTCCATACAAACGCATTGTCGTGGTGACCAACAAGAGAGTTGTGTTATTACAGGTTAAACCAACTAGAATACGATTTTACTTGCAGGTTTTCCATTAGTGTCTCAATATTGTTTTTATTAACCGAATGTTTGCTTCCATTTAGTGCTCTGATCTGGATAAGATGGATAAGAAACCCAGCAAAATCATGTGGGATGTGCCTTGGGAGGAACTTATGGCGTTGGAATTGGCAAAGGCAGGTAGCCAAAGGCCCTCGCATCTCATACTGCATCTGAAGAGTTTTCGGAAGTCAGAGAGTTTTGCTCAGGTTATAAAGTGCAGCGTGCCAGAAGAATTAGATGGACTAGAACCTCAAGCTGTCCGAATCTGTTCAGTAGTGCGCAAAATGTGGAAAGCATATCAGTCTAACATGAAAAATCTTGTTCTCAAGGTTATTGCTATCACTATTCTCATTATAGTTATAGAATTTATATTTTGATTAATAATTTGGCTATGATTCAAGAGAAATTTTCCATTTGAAATGACTACTCCCAAGATGCTTTGGTCTACTATTTTATAGTAAAAATATGATGATAAAACATGTTTTAAGTTTTCTGGTTTATATTCCACATAACTTACTAACCAGTGTAAATTATGGAAGTATAGAAGCTCATACCAGTGCAACACACCTAATGAATTTTCTTTCTTCTCATTGCAGGTCCCTTCAAGCCAGAGACATGTGTATTTTGCTTGGAATGAGGCTGATGGAAGAGACTCAAAAACATACAAAAACAAAGCTATTATTAAATCGAGAGAACTTTCTTCTTCAAGCTCTGTCTCAGATGATAGAAAGCTTGTCAAACATAGTATCAACTTCTCAAAAATCTGGAGTAGTGAGAGAGAATCCAAAGGTCGATGTTCTTTGTGTAAAAAGCAGGTAAGTTCCTTTCCATCGCACTCTATATCTTTGAGCTTAGAAAGCGGTTGCCCTGCGTGTAAACCCACCAGTTGGTACAGAAAATTTCTGATTTTCTTGCCTTCTAGATTTTATTTCTTTTGATGACACTCGAAAATTTTGGGTTCTAGCCTAAGCTAAGATGTGGAGACCAGGATCAAGACTTCAAACCCTTGTCATCAATATATGTCAATAAGAATCCGTGACATATAACTTTATGAGACGAGACATGTATAATCACCCACCACATCAACCGTTTTGAGGTTTTCTTAACAATTATTTCCTTTTTTGCTTTCAGGATTCTGAAGATGGAGGAGTGTGCACTATCTGGAGACCCAGTTGTCCAGAGGGGTAAGTAAAGCCAAAAGAGATTTAAAATTCCAAAAAACTATTTTATTGTTTCTTAACTTGGTTATTTAGTACCCAAATGGTGATGCTGTAGCTGCATTGAGCCTTTGAAACTTAAGCAGTTTTCGTCATTGTTTTTTTGCCAGATTCGTGTCAGTGGGTGATGTAGCTCACGTTGGTAGCCATCCCCCAAATGTTGCTGCTGTCTACAATAACACCAATGGAGTGTTTGCACTTCCTGTGGGTTATGACCTTGTAAGTAACATTTAATTTCAACCTTAATCCGTTGCACTTAACCGCAAAATATTTTCAACCCTGAACTCGTCGTATAAAGTGCACAGCATCCAAATTGTGAGCAAACGCAAACCGTGTCAAACCTGAGTTTGTGTGTTTTAGCATGATACATATTTGTTTATTCACTTGTCAGGTGTGGAGGAATTGCTTAGATGATTACATAAGTCCTGTATCGATCTGGCATCCACGGGCTCCTGAGGGATTCGTTTCTCCTGGATGTGTTGCAGTGGCTGGTTTCATTGAGCCAGAGCTCAACACAGTCTATTGCATGCCAACGTCTCTGGCTGAGCAGACTGAGTTTGAGGAACAGAAGGTTTGGTCCGCACCTGACTCGTACCCATGGGCTTGTCACATTTACCAAGTTCGAAGTGATGCACTTCATTTCATGGCTCTGCGACAGACCAAAGAGGACTCCGATTGGAAAGCAATTAGAGTTCGAGATGATTACAGGTCCATAGAATCTGAATCGGGAAAGAATTTGCGTTTAGAATGAAACTTTTCAGTTTTCACTTCTTTTTTTTTTGGTTTTTGGGAAACTAGTACTTCATGTAAAGAAGTAGACTTGCAAACAAAGAGAGCTTTTTTGTTTGGCGTGAAAAGAGAGCTTTTATGTTGATATTTTTGTACATTTGTGGATACAATTACTTGTGCATTCTAGGAAGCATGTATCTGTACAAGTTCTTATATAACAGAAATATGTCTTAGTTTTAATGATAATAAGATTGTTAGAAGATTTTAATTTATAATTAAGAAAACAGAAGACTGTTTCTAATTTCCTTTTATTACTATGGTATATTTGAATATTTAGCTCACATTTTTTTATGTATGTTAAAAAGCTTGAGCTTGAGCCTGAGCCTGAGCCAAGACTAGTTGGTAGAATTCGGAGCTCTCTGCTGATTGAGTAATTTACTCGATTATGGAACATAAATATCACTATCGTGTGATGCTGCTCTACACAACACAATTGCGTCTAATATTATAAGATTGTTAGGATGATTTTTAATTATTAGACGTTGATTGTTGGTAAAGTTTTAAAACCTTTAGTTGTGGCGGGAACGTGCAAAGCTTAATACACGACCAACGAACTACTAGAGCTTCACGCGCTACTTTAGCGCGTCAATTCCATCGCTCAAATCTACCTCCTAAGACTTGAGAGTAACGGCCCGCGTGGACGGAAGGATCAGGATTTCAGAGACGAGTCTGAGCTGCATTATTCCATGAGTCAACTCTCTTTGCATCTAAAATGAGTGAACAATTTTCAAAAAATCCCACTAGAAAATGAGAATATACTTCTCATCACATATAAATTCTTGAGAATATAATTTTTGAAAATACTCAAATGATGATTGATCCAAACATGCTTAATTTATTGATTAAAAAGGTTCATCATAATTTTGAACGTGATGTTATGCATCCAAAAAAAAATTTTAGTTAAAAATTTTTAGATTATATTTGGTCTATGTATAAAAATATGGTTTGATCAGTATGTATATATATTTCTACATTACCCTCCACTAATATAACTGTAAAAAAAATCAAATTTCTGGTGATATTTGTAACATTAGCCATAACCTTTTTTTTTACTAAATTTTACGAATCAACAATTTGTCGGCAGGAGCGAACGACCGACCGTTATGAGCACTAGTAGTGGATATGTAAATAATAAATGTCGTAATAAAGAAATCTAAAGTCACGCGCGTTGTGAAAACATAAAAAGGAAGTAAATCGTCGACGTCGTTATTCAACTACCATTTCTGGATCACAACTCTCACACAAACCACTCTCTTTTAATCAAAAAAAAAACATCTTCTTTTTGTGAGAGACAATGGACGGATTGATCAGAGGTTTGGTCGACGTGGCTATCGGAGGAAACCAACGCCGTGGCGGAGACGATGGTGGTGATGATGAAGGGAACTCGAGGGACGAGAGATCCAGATCTACTTGGGCTGATGTTCGTACATCGAATCTCTTCTGTGTTATCACTTATTTTTCGTTGAGATTTTGAAATTGTGTTGAACGATTCTTCTTCTTGATCTGGACATGGTCGCAGGTGGTCTCCGGTGAGGAGGAGGATCAGAATCGCGCGGGAGGATCGTCGCACGGTCGACGCCAGAATTTAGAGGTAAGAATTCAAAATTCAAATCGTTTAGGAATTCGAACCGATTTCTGGAAATCAAAACTCTCAAGTCTGAACTCTGATTAGCAAGTTGTGGTTAAGTAGTGTTATAAACTTGGGAATCTCTGGATTTAGCAGAAACACACGACTCGTAGAAGAAGCTTATATAGTCAATCGAATTTAAGCTACGTCATTGGCAATTGTAATGTAGAAGCATATTTATTCTGCTTTGCGTTACTGTTGGATAGTCTTCTTCGATGAAAATAGCTCTCAATTGTTTCAAGATCACGAATATGCATCTAATGTCGCGTTTTCGTCTCTCGGCATAGGAGAATCAATGGGAGAAGAAGGGAGAAAGGATTCCTATAAGGCATTCAAATAAGGTTTGTGATCATCAAGACATTTCAACATTTATATAACGCATTTGAGTTTCAGTGAAATCGCTACTTGATGAAACAGTCTTATGTACCAACACGGAATCTTGTGAATCATATTTATGAATCTCTTAAACTTGGGTCTGTCATCTTTATTTCATTCAAAATAAATCATGCTCTCTAGTCTTTACCTGCAAAACAAGCGTTAAATATTTGGCATTTTGATTTTCCCACACAGGAGGACCAGGAAGAGAATACATATGCGGCTAAAGTAGCCGAGAAACAAGATTTCTCGGTGAGATATAACTTCATTTACTCTTTACATTAGATCCTCTTAAAAAACCTAATGTCAGTTTAGCATGTTTGCTAAGTATCTAATGTTGGCATTTGATTCCATGTACAGGAGAGCCAGCAAGAGGACAATGATGGTTGGGAAACTGTGGGAAAAAAGAAACCTGCAAGGCAATCGCATAAGGTTTGAAAATTTGAAACCGAGATGGAGCCCTAACTGCTGATTTTACCCGTCCTTTCACTGATTTGATATGTGTGGTCTCTCTCTTTATCCGCAGGTCCAGAAGGAGCAATGGCAAGATTACAAACGTCCAGCAAGCGAACAACACTACTCAGACGAAGTTGAAACTTATGGAAACCTAGAACCCTCACAACTAGAGCTCTCAGGTCTCTCAGAAGCTTGCAACAAACTGTGGGAGCTCGATTCAAACCGCCTTGTTCCTGGAAATGATTATCAAATCGACTGCGGAGATGGGAAAAGGGTCCATGAGAGAGCTGATATGGCTGAAGGACTACTCTTCTCTTGGGTGAGCGACGAAGTCTTTAGAAAACCGACTTTTGCCAGATTCTGTTCATTGCTTGATAACTACAACCCGAACGAAGGTTACAAAGAAGTAGTCACAGAAGAAGAGAGGCAAGAGCAAGCAGCTTTTATTGAAGAAATTAGCAGAACCCCTGTGATCAAGTACCTCCACAAATACCTTGTGCTTAAGGACGTTGCTCCTGGAAGCTACCAAGAGTTCAAGAGAATGTTGACAAGTCTCTGGTTCGATCTCTATGGCCGCGGAGGTACCTCTGGCTCATCTTCTGCGTTCGAGCATGTCTTTGTTGGTGAGATCAAACAATCTGGTGGGGAACAAGTCTCTGGATTCCATAACTGGCTTCAGGTAAAACACTTTTTGTCCTCCCCACCATGAATCCAAATCTCTGGAAAGCCCGGATCAGAACAGTAAAACTTACAAATGATTATATTGGGCTCTCTTTTATCGTAGTTTTACTTGGAGGAAGCCAAAGGAACTGTAGATTATCAAGGCTATATATTTCCCCGACGTCGCGGTGAAATTGTAAGTACCATAGCTTCGGTCAATGCTAAATGTGTCCTCCAAATATAAGTACTTCAACACAGGTGACTAACTGAGAAATCACACTTTTGATTCATATGCAGCCTGATTCAGAGACTCAGCTGCTAACGATCCAATTCGAGTGGAACGGTGTTCTAAAATCAGTCTCAAGTACTCTAGTAGGAGTAAGTCCAGAGTTCGAGTTGGCTCTATACACAATGTGTTTCTTCATGGGCAGAGAAGAAAACCACATTCAGTTGGGTCCATACAATGTTAATGTCAAATGTTACCGACTTGGCAACAACCGTATCGGCTCAGCTTTCCCCATTGCAGAATCTTGAAACCTCTCTTGATGGCTCACAAAATATCTGCTCCTTGCGCAGTACTGTATTGAATTATTGATATTGTCAGATCTTTCTGTCTACATGTGTAGACTAGAAATATCCTCCTGTGATATTTCCTTGGATATTAATGGGAAACCATGTCTTGTCCTTTCTGAAAATGATACAACAATAGAAGAGATGTGTGAGAAAATATCTTCTAATAATTTTTATTTCAAAGAGGTATTTATTTTGTTTTGGTTACAGAAAATCATTGGCTTATATCTACACTTGGATGTTCACTTATCACATCACAAAGCAGAAAAATATCTTAACGACAATGACAAACCAAAGCTTAACTGTTATTCACTCAAGGTTCTTCATTCTTAAGTCTAGACGATGATACTCTTTAACCACTGAGCTAACCACAAAACCAAATCACTTTGCCATATACGGTTTACCTTTCTAACATAGCAATGGTGCAAATAATGCGATTTAATCTTTTTGCATTAACAACACAGAAATATTTCTACACGCGAAGCTAAACAGATTATGAAGATTAGCTTGGCCGTTCCCCAATTAAAAAATATGAAACATTCACTCACCACCAAGTTTTTCCATTATTTCACTCCTCAGAGGCCACAAGACATCACGAGATCATATGATTTCTAACCCAAATCCTAGATTATTAACTATAATGACAAGAAATAATGTTCAGAAGCCCTAGTTAGATGTTAACCAAAAATGGTGCAAGCAACATTCAAATAACAGAGAAATGAAAAGGAACCAACAAAAAAAAAGAAGTGCCAGAAATTGGGTTCTAGAATATCCAATTTGGAAAAAATGTCGTCGACCAAATAAGTGAGGAGGGTAAAAAAGAGAGAAAGAAGAGAAATGGGGAGGGTAAGCAAGTAGGTTACGTGGAAGGAAGATATCAACACATAAAAAGAGAAACACTCAACGTTAAGGGATCAACCACAAATCTTGGATTTTTGCTGATGCGTGTGTGAAAACAGGTCCACACGCTTTGTACTTTTTTTCATCATCGGTCTATAATAAAGCTCAAGCCTTTTCATGGACAGAACAAATCAAGAAAAAACATTAACTTGTTCACCTCAAAATTAATCTAGGAAAATGACAATGAGATTTTTACCTCAAAAGCCAATATCAACATCTACCCATTCTTTCACTCGTCACAATCATGATTTTCTTACAATGCTTACCTTAGAGTTTAGAGATATACTGTCACAAAAAAAAAGCTTGTGTCTATTTCAAATTCTTGACCGTAGATGTCACAACATGCATATATATCATTGTTAATAGAGCAAAACAAGAAACAAAGCATATGTATCTAGATACTTAGCAAGGCATAAGGACTAATGATACAGAATGAGGAAGTTCAAGATTTTATACTCAGTTTCTTACAAAACAAATTTCTTTCTAATTGCAGAAACACCAATTAGGATTTGAAGAGCCTACCTGTTTGTGTCAATGTCCAATGTCGTCCCCGCCTTCTACATTTCTTAGCCTACTGAATAAAAGCACAAGCCAAAATGAGAAGGTGCCAAAGGCGATAAGGATCAATTTCTACCATTCAATAAACTAATGGTGAGAATTAGAAACGAGAGAAAACTAACTACTTGATGAGCAAATAGCCAAAAGCGCAATCTTCGTCACCTGAATAAAGACCAAACCGTCACTTTCAATGAGTCAGCAAGAAAAAGAGAGAGAGAGAAAGAGATTCTCTATAACATTTGCAGTCGACATGGATTCTAATGCATCAAAAGTCATCTCCAATAAACAAACACTTGAAACTCACATGGCTAATAGAATAAGATCAAAGCCTTAAGTATTAAGCATTACATACACTACTGGTCAACTTTTGACAAATGTGCTAAAGTAACATAGTGTCAATTTCAGTGGAGCACATTGAAGACAACTCAACAAGGGTTTACTGCATCAAACTCATGTTGTTTCTTTATAACAACATATTGCAGATATAAACAGAATGCAGCATTCAGGCAGTTCAAATGGAAAATTTTGACCAGCAATTTAATTTACTAACTCCACTTATAAGACAGTTTTACAGGATAACATAACCAGGCAAGACAAAACAGAATAAACAGATCAATGGGTATGCACAAAGACTGTGCCACTGCGAACAAGAGGGCCATGAGAAGAAATTTCAAAGAAAATATTAGCCTTTGTTAGAAATTTATGGGTCAATGGATCTGTCAGCTGCTTAGTTGGAAAACACAAATCCTACAGGAAAAAAAGTCCAAGAAGAAGAAAAAAAGCAGAGTTAATAGCCACCACAAGAAATTTCATACTGAAATAATTAAATCATTGCACTTATCTTCTTATTCAAATTAAAATCAAGAGACCTTAATAATTTTCAGCCACACGAACCATGTGTTCAAAGCCAAAGGTGAGAGGACAAAATTATCAGCTTATCTACATTAACAAGAGAAAGCAAGACTAGATTTAAGGATTCTCTCTGTAACTAAAAACTGCAGGAGTGTATAAATGAATAATTTACCAACAGGAAAACAAAACTCAATTATCTATAGTTGAATACACAGATGAAATTGAAAATTTATTAACTAAAACAATCTAGCTTGGTAACTGATGTGACATTTACAATTTTTCATTTTTGAGGTGTAAGAACCGTGTGAGAAGTGAAAAGTTTAACTAAGCAACCTTTGTGATATTTTCTCTCCACTTTTTGAAATTGTGTCCCCAAATCAATATTCTTTATAAATACAAACACACAAACAGCATCTTCTCTCAAACATAATCATATCTTCTATCAAACACCAACAGTTCTATTCTCTATCCTCATTTCTCAACAGAACAAAGAGAGAGAAAACTATGGAATTGACACTAAATTCCTCGAGTTCTCTTATCAAACGTAAAGATGCCAAGAGTTCTAGAAACCAAGAGAGTTCCTCTAACAACATGACCTTTGCGAAGATGAAGCCGCCAACATATCAATTCCAAGCAAAGAACTCGGTTAAGGAAATGAAGTTCACTCACGAGAAGACCTTCTCGCCAGAAGGTGAAACCCTTGAGAGATGGGAGAAGCTCCACGTTCTCTCATACCCACACTCCAAGAGCGAATCCAGCGTTCCGGTGTTCGTCATGTTACCGCTAGACACTGTAACAATGTCAGGGCATTTGAACAAACCACGAGCCATGAACGCTAGTTTGATGGCTCTGAAAGGAGCTGGTGTGGAAGGTGTGATGGTGGATGCTTGGTGGGGATTGGTGGAGAAAGATGGACCTATGAATTATAATTGGGAAGGCTATGCCGAGCTTATACAGATGGTTCAAAAGCACGGTCTCAAACTCCAGGTCGTTATGTCTTTCCATCAATGTGGAGGAAACGTCGGAGACTCTTGCAGGTAATGAAGCAACTTTAGTTTCCCTTTGAGTAAAATATCTGTCTCTCATTTCTAGCTTAGCTAATGCTCTATATGGTTCTCTCTCTTCCAATCTAGTATCCCCTTGCCCCCATGGGTACTTGAAGAAATCAGCAAGAACCCCGATCTTGTCTACACAGACAAATCTGGGAGAAGGAACGCTGAGTATATCTCCTTGGGATGTGATTCTGTGCCTGTCCTAAGAGGAAGAACACCTATCCAGGTCTACTCAGATTTCATGAGGAGCTTCCGTGAGCGATTTGAAGGCTACATAGGAGGAGTTATTGCGGTAAGCAGAAATTTAGACTACAAAGGAAACAAATTAACTTCATATAAGACATGAGCAATACAGTGACCTAAGCTAACTGGATCATCATTTTTCATGTATTGCAGGAAATTCAAGTAGGAATGGGACCTTGTGGAGAATTGAGATACCCATCATACCCTGAGAGCAACGGGACCTGGAGATTTCCCGGAATTGGAGAGTTCCAGTGCTACGACAAGGTATTTTAAACTAGCAGAAAAAGGCTTTAAATCCATAAGAACACTAGTCAAATACCAGAGAAGATCATGTATACTTTTGCTTGCTTATACTCCATATGCTTCTTCTTCTAAGAAATATCCTTCTTGATTGCAGTATATGAAATCTTCACTTCAAGCATATGCTGAATCAATTGGGAAGACTAACTGGGGAACAAGTGGACCTCATGATGCCGGCGAGTACAAGAACCTCCCAGAAGATACTGAATTTTTCCGGAGAGACGGAACATGGAATAGCGAGTACGGAAAGTTTTTCATGGAATGGTACTCTGGGAAGCTACTAGAACATGGAGACCAACTCCTATCTTCAGCGAAAGGAATCTTTCAAGGAAGCGGAGCAAAGCTATCAGGAAAGGTAGCTGGTATTCACTGGCACTACAACACCAGGTCACACGCAGCTGAGCTAACCGCTGGATATTACAACACAAGAAACCATGACGGGTATCTGCCAATAGCTAAGATGTTCAACAAACATGGAGTTGTTCTCAACTTCACCTGCATGGAAATGAAAGATGGGGAGCAACCAGAGCACGCAAATTGCTCACCAGAAGGTCTGGTGAAGCAAGTACAGAACGCGACAAGGCAGGCTGGAACAGAACTAGCAGGGGAGAACGCGCTAGAACGATACGACTCGAGCGCATTCGGACAAGTGGTAGCAACAAATAGGTCAGATTCTGGAAATGGGTTAACCGCATTTACTTACCTAAGAATGAACAAGCGGTTATTTGAGGGTCAAAATTGGCAGCAGTTAGTGGAGTTTGTTAAGAACATGAAGGAAGGTGGTCATGGAAGGAAACTTTCAAAAGAAGACACAACTGGAAGTGACCTTTATGTTGGATTTGTCAAAGGCAGGATCGCTGAGAGCGTCGAGGAGGCTGCTTTAGTGTAATTCCCCACATAGGTACATATAGTGTGGTGTTTATTGTATTCCTGTCTGATAAATAAATAGAGAGATGAGAGAGAGATGAAACCAGTAGAGAGTGTTAAAGCTATAGATTTGCACAATACTGGGTCAGAGCAAAAAACAAGATGATGTACACTTAGATTGCAGTTAGAACTGTGTATCCTAAGGAATTTTCCTTGTACATCTTCAAACTCTATCTCATATAATATGCATTTTTCTTCTCTTACAATCTTATCTGGTAACTTTTTCATACTTGCATTAACTCGAAGAATTTGAGAACACATCGTTTATACAATAATTGCTCAATTCTCATGAACATTTCTGGAAATTGTAAGTGATATAAATGGAAACTCACAGGAAAAAACAATCAAAATCAAAACAGAGTTCTAACTTAGCAACAGATAACGAAAACCAAAATCGAAGAACTTCCGTCTTCGAATCAAAGCGCCTGGGAAATCGGAATACCTCACTCATGAATGGGGAGGAGAATCAGAGTTTGAACCTCCACGACGGAGCTCTTCGATTAAACCGCCGAGTTCTTTTCTCGCGGATTCTCTACCGAACATGAATCCATACCTTGAGGACGAGAAAAAGAGTATAAACCCTAGATATAAGAAGACATAGAGAGAGAAATCAAAAAGAAGAGCTAGATAGATAAGAAAAATCACTCACCAGCAAGAGACGGCGGAGAACACGCCGGAGATTGCCACTGTTTGGATCAACGTGAACGATTTCTGCATTTTTCTGTTTTATGTTTTAACTCTGGGAAATTTTCCGGTCATTTCTCCTGAGGATTAAAAAGAAAGACATGAGAGCGGGAGAGAATCGTTTAATGGGCCTATACTAATAATATTTTAGCTCAGCCCATTTAAACCTTTATTCACAAAAAAAAGTAGAAGAGAGAGAAGTGGAGAAGAAGGGATTGGTTCTGGCTGGCTTGGAGAGCTTTGTTTTTGAGCTAAGTTCTTTTCTTGAAAAGTCTCCTAAGATTGAAGTGAGCCAGCACAGCAAGTACTTGTGCGGTTATGTGGAAATGTACTAGAGAAATCTTCTATTTTCTGGTGGATTCATATATCTATATGAACAAAAGCTCCGGCTATTATAAAGCTTGGTCGGGTTATTCTGATGTAGTAGGCTGTTGGCACTTGCGGCTGCAAGGATTTGCCTAGAGGTTAAGTATGGAGATGGCTACACTATGAAGTAAGAAGAAACCAAGTTGCCTGATTCTTCTTACTATATGCTTTCTTAGTTCTGATTGATTTTGTCTATATGTAGTTCGTCTCTTCTTCCTATAACAAGACAAGATTTGTACTTGAACCTTGTCATAGACCAAATTTCTTTAAATTTTCGGTCCAATGAACTTTTTGTTGGATTTTGGGTTTTGTCAAGCTCCTTTGTATCTGGAATTCTCGTGTCAATTTCTATCGAAAGAAATCTAGTTAACAGAGATGTTATTTTTCACACGTTACAAAAGTAAGACAATGTTTTGTTGCTTCTATTACATGTGTTACCGTGTTACAAAGATCTTTTGTTAACACACATTGCTTACTCTTCAACAACCTATGTACAGTTTTAAACCAGCCTGCTCATAAAAGAAAAAGAAAAAAAAGTGGGAGAAAAGAAGAAGTAAACCTGTATTGCTTGCTCCATAGCCTGATCTCTTACTTATTACTTATGAGATCTCGACATTGGTTCCAAGTGGTTCACCTTCAAGAAAATCTCAACGGAGATGCGGATTTTGACTGTGTTCTCTAGACGTCTCTCTTTCTCTCGTGTCTTCGAAGAAGGTCATAACGGTGATTATGTCAAAAGCTTTGTCACAGCAACTCACAAGGGGTCATCACCACCACTACAATGAAATGTTTGGGTTTGGACAGCCTTTGTAGCAGCCACTCTAGCAGCATTTGCTGCTCGGTTTGCAACCATCACTGCTCTGTTCACTCTCTCTTCAACTTTGACAACTTCACGTGCTTTCTCAGCTGCTTTCCTTGCTTGCTGTTGAACGAAGAGACAGAGAGAGATGGAGAGAAGGATTAAATCTCATGTGGGTATTCAATTTGTAATCAATCATTGGATACATGTGTATACTCGAAAGTTTACAGATCTAATATAAGAAGAAGATAATTTATAAATTACCTGGACAGTGTCGAGAACCTTGGAATGGCTGATGGAAAACGATGAATCAGGACGAGTGGTCTGCTCGGTAGGACAGCTGAGAACTCCATCTTCCCAATGGCCTGCCTGTGTCTCACCATTCCTGAATGTGTACATACCAAGTCCTTGCCTTCTCCCCTCATGCCAGGCTCCTTCATACCGATGCCCGTTTCCAAATTGATACACTCCAAAACCATGCATCCTGTCAGCAAAATACTCTCCAGCATATGTATCACCATTTCTGCAAGAGAGATGTGGCTTCAAGTCAGATAGGTATCACTTAAGAAGAGAAGACAGTGATTGATGCAATTGTTTTCAGATCAATACTCAAGTCAGCAATAAGCTTGAACCTTGATTCCCACTAGACTTATAATTGTCTGAAATGTAAGAATAACCGTGGCTAGAGAGGAAGGCAGCCAACATTTTTGGTCTAAATGCAACTGGAACTGAAAGCCAGAATCTTTCAAAGGGTATACTCATGCAATTATCAATTCCAGTAACAGTTAAGCTTAAAATTTAGATATCACTAGGCAGTATAACAATCTATCAAGAACTCAAGATTGAAAGCAATAAACTTTTAGAACATCCCACGAGCAACATAGACATGGACCTGAACACAGCATCATAAAGTCAAAGCACAAGTAAAGACTTAACAGAAAAGTCGAGACTAAAAGCCAGAAACTTTTAGAAACCACATATACGTCAATTCCCAACCGGTGACACTAAATGTTGGGACTAAAAGTTCACCCTTATACCCAAAAGCTCAACCATTTCTGCAAAAGTTAAAACTGATGATTTCTCACCTGAAATGATAATGACCAAGGCCATGTTTGACACCCCATTTAAACTCTCCAACAAAACGACTACCATCCTCAGAGGTATACACACCACAGCCATGGCTCTGTCCATTAGACCACTCACCAGCATATACATCCCCTGTATAAAATCTATAGATACCAGTTCCATGTCTCATCCCTTGCCTGTATTGACCTCGGTACCTACTTCCTTTAGCCCATGTTTCAACTCCATATCCATCATACTTCCCATCAATCCAATCCCCTTCGTATTTACCCTTCATAGAATAGTAATAAACTCCACTTCCTGAACACTTCCCCCTATGAAACTCTCCCTCGTATACATCACCAGAGCTGTACTTCTGAACCCATGAGCCAGAGTTGGTCTTCTTCTCAGTCACAGGCTTCGACCCAATTGACCAAACAACATGTTTAGTGCTCTCTTGAGACGACGACGAGGATCTGGTAGGGCTAAGCTTGAGAGACAGTAATCGAGCGATAATCAAACGAATCGATGGTAAGTGAGGAAGAGCGAATTTGAGAGAGATCGAAAGGATAAAAGAAAAAGCGATAATCGAAAAGACAAAAAGAAGGAAGAATCTGAAACTAATCAACAAGAAAAAGATATAGAGAGGAGGCACAGAGAGAAGAAGTAAGAAACGAAGATGGAAACATATCAAACGGACTCTAAGAACATGACGGAGAAGCTTCTGATTAGTCGCCGATGGGATCGATGGAAGAGATGAAGAAAAAAACGACAAAAGATACGACGGACAATAAGATGAAATCGAACCCAAGCTTGTGCGTTGTCTTCGGAAATCGTCAACGTTGAACGGATTAGAAGATTGAACCACCACAGGTCTCTTCGATGTAAGATTCTGAGACGATGAATCTGGGATTTCAACCGTTAGATGACGACTCTGAGCTTGAACTTGATTGTTATACACACTGAATCCAGCGCCAGCTCCAATGTCTGGAGTCAGAATCTCAGGTACCTGAAGAGGACGATGATGATGTTTAATCTTAGGTTTCGGATCCAAATCGGAGGAAGAAGATAAACAACCGGCGGTTTCTTTTCCGATGTACCGCCGTTCTGCTACAGTTGAATTCTTCAGATGCATTTACATACAGAATCTGCACTTTTGGAAGAAGAAGAACGGTGAAATTTGAGATTAGGGTTCTTAACAAATTAGGGTTTCTGTGATCTCAAAGACTTGCTTTTTATGTTCCTTTGAACTGTGTTTTCTAGTTTTCAGGAAATGATGAAGAACGAGCTCAGTTTTGAAGCTAAGGTAAATAGGCTTCTGTAAAATAAAGCCCTCGCATTTCCTTTTATTTACTGTTATGCCATTCTTTTGCCCCCACTTGATCCTTAAGCTTAGTTTAATGTGAGATTAGTTAAATCTCTCTCGTCATTAAGATACCAAAAGACTCTCTTTTTGTTTAATAATCAAGAGTAATCACTTAGCGATTCAATGTTCAAACATTAATGCCGTACATAACATTTTAAAATTCAGGTCTTTTAAACTCTCTTATTCTAGGTAATAATTGTGTCAATTGCTTGTGGAAATGGCAAGAAAATGAACTTTTATTATGTTTATCCGGATGGTTTTGAGACTAATACAAGCATTTTTGCTTGTACGGTTTAATTTTACGTGTCTGCCATTAGCGTGGCAAACATGACTCTTTTCATGATTTTAATTCTTATTAATGATATTGTTTTAAGCAAACATATCACATAAATTCTACTATTACTACTAATTACCTCCAAGTCAGACAATATTTAGCATGCATAATTCTAATATTTTTAGGTAATGGTCGCATATCGACAGTCAATTATTTCACGTGACGTTAAAATTTAACGCTGTTAAATAATTCCGTTACGCCCAGTAACGATTGTTAAGTTTCGGGTTCGAAATTACCAAATTTTAAAAAACGGTAGTTTTAAAAGGCAATTAAAATTAAATAAAATATTTTTATTCTAAATTTAAAAATACAAATATTAAACAGCCAAGAAAAAATAGATAGCAATTTTTTCGGGTTTTTTCCCGTATCCAAATACAATTATTTGATTCATAACCATTTATTATTATATTTTACATAACGACACATAGTGACATATATAATTCTACTCATAAGTATTATCTTACATAATTAAGTCATTAAGTGTGAACTCACATTGACATAATTAGTTTTTGTTTGATTCTCGCCGTATAGCAATTGGATTAATTTAAGAAGTGAGGTCATACAAGAAACATCCAATATTAGTTTAATAAATAATATTTTATATAATAATGAAAAGGTTCTTAAACATAATTAACAATTTAACAACCAAATTGAAAAAAAAAAGAACGTAACTCACTCATAAAACTCATACCTAAACTAAAAAAATAGTCCAACTATGATTAAGATGGAATTTCAACTCCCTATATTAAATCATTTATTATATTTGTAAATAATAATAGACCTTAATGAGTAATTAACTAAAAAGTATGAATTTAATATAGAAAAGGTTTGAATTAGTAAGAGAAGAAAATCATGTAATTAACAAGTACAGTTTTGAAAGACGAGACAGAGTCATAAATTTCTAATTAAAAATAATAATAAACCTCCTTTAGTTAAATCAGAATATTCAACTTTGTGTCTTGTAGTTATTTAGATTCATCATAGATTGATTAGTCGTTTAGTTTGATAATTCTATTTTTCTTCCAGTGCCGGTAAACGCTCTGTTTTTGACGAGAAGCAGATCTGCACCGTATAGATCGTCGTCGTTGGCTTTCAGATTCTGGGAAGAGAATAACCAACGCGAAGTTGAATCGCAACAAAATGTGAGATCGGAGAAAACTGAATCGGAAGTTCCCACCGAGAAAATCAATGGTGTTTACGATAATGTTGATAGAGATGAAGAAGAATTAACGGAGTTAGGGTTTGTACGAAGGCCAGCGTTGACAAGGAGCAAATCGGAGCCGGCGAGGATCGGCGAGAAGATGATGGTGTTCTCCCACTAATCAAACTTTTTAACAAAAGATCTTAACTACTGATCTTACATTTTTTTAACAATATTTTTACTCTAAGAACACCCAAAGGTGATCCCCCATTGAGGATGCCCTTAGCAGCAAAGGGTAGTGTTGTAATAACGAGGTGATAAGACGAAAGATGAGTCATCAGATTCCTTGAGCTGCTAATCTCTGGCCACGTGTCAGCAACAAAGCGGCTAATATTAGCACTGCCTCGAGATGATAGAAACGACACCGTTCGTTATAATAGAGGGATAAGTTTTTTGGCAACTTGACTTTCTAATTTCTCTAATTTAGATATCATCCAAAAGTGCAAGTCTCTATCCTTTTTTATGGGCTCCCAAACGCATCTTTCCAATGTAGATAATTGTTATCTATATCAAACAAAACCTTTATATAAATATCGAATGATAAAAAGGTAACAAAGCTTTGACCCTAACGAGATAAGATGAAGGAGTGTGGTGAATATACTAAAGTTTTGGAATGAACAAAGCAAATAGCCAATTACAAAGTATACAACGTAACAATGATTAATTAAAGTATTTAAATTTGGTTGAAGTAATTATATATCTATCATTCTTAAATGATCAAAATAACTTTGTAAAACTTACTTAACTTTAGGGCCTGATTGGTAACAGCTGTAGCTTTACATTTTTTGCTGTAGAAATATAACTGTAGGTTTATTTGCTGTGGCTGTAGATTTTATTGCTGTAGTATTTTGGCTGTAGAATTTAAAATTTTGGAAAGTTGAAAATTATGTGCTTTAGGAAAAAAGGTTTTCTACGGCAAAAAAAATGAATTAAGGAAATATTTTGGCTGTGAGAAAAAAAAAGGAAAGCCAAAGCTTCTAAAGCTTGATTGAATGTATTTCAAATCTTTAGAAAATTTTTTGCTTTGTAAAGCACTTGCCAATCAGGCCCTAAATGTGTTGCTCAACGGTTTGCTTCGATATTTCCTTTTCCCATATCTAAGAAAGGATAAAGATTGAAAATTACACAAAAGGATAAACATAAATGAACAACTTGGTTTTGTATTCGAGTTGTGTGGTCAGAGTTCTTGTGGATACATTAATTTAATGTCGCAATACATTCTCTTTTTCTTGACAATTATAGGAGCGTTTTAACTAATCATATTACTAAGTGTCTGCTTTGAGAAACAAAATACTCCCAAGTGCAAACAAATAAAATAGAAGGATCTGGAATAAATGTGGTTAGTACAAAACAGAAACAATCGATACAGAACAAACCAAATCAAAACTATATATATGGTGAGTTGGTGACTATGATTAGTGCAGTGTAATTATAATGTTTATATTAAATGTAGTTTGCGAAAATAAAAAGAGATAAAATTCGAGAAATTGTTTTAACACTTTAAGTGACTGAATTAAAAGAATTTGAATAAAATTGCATTGGTTGATGAAATTCATGTGCATGTTTTTATCGAAAAAGGGTTGAATTAACAATAAAATAAAAAAACTAAATCAAACCACAATTGAACGCTCTATAATATTTAATGCGTTGATACGTTCGCATGTTCAAGATTTTCCTTCATGCATGTTTGCCGCTTGGTTTGAATCTCGAGAGATCCACGTGAATTATTTGACATTCGCAAATCACATTTTTCATCATCGAACTTCAAAAGTCTTCACTAATCCGTTTGTCAAAACCAAAGTCCACTACCCTGTTAATGATCTCACCCGCAAAATGTAATCTCCTTCAAATAAAACCATAAAGTAGCTTCACAACCGAACATTGCATTGCCATTACTATGGAACTCATTTTCCAACGTGGATTTAGATTGAGCCTGGCCTGTCAAAAAATAGATTCCATTTGTATCTCTCCCAGTCCATCTACCCTGAGATATGCGGTCGTGTGACTTGTGTGATTGGTATAAATACCAACATAGTTACACTTAATACACAACACACCTCATTCCTTTCCTAGTTATTTTTTCCAAATTTTCTTTCACATGCATATTGAATAAACATTTTCTGTTCAAGTAAGGTCGTAAACATTTTCTATCCAAATTTTTTTTTTTGTTACCAAAAAAGAAAAGAAAAGAATATCTCGACGTTAAGGAAAAATCTTCGAAAGAGAGCACAACAGACAAAACAAGAGATCACAATCATCTGCCATGAAAGTTCAAAGGTTCCAGAGCGGAAGCCGCAGCCACGAATTGACTCACCAACACTCTCTTCTCTTTCTCTCTCTTCAGTATTATTGAAGAAAGATTCCAAATTTTTCAATTTCACATGAAACCTCACTTCTCTCTTCCTTTTGCTTTCGCATCTTCTTCGTCAACCAATCCTCGGACTCTCCGGCGATGCCCCGTCGATTAAACGACGGCGAGCCTGGCCGTTTTACCGCCACCGCTCTTCTTTTAATCGGTTTGATCTCTTGTTTTATCGTCTACGCTGTCTTCTCTACTATCCTTCGTCCTCAAGATCGTAGACTCGTTGATTCCGCGGTTCGATTCACGGAGGGGTCGCGAGATCACGACGCGCTTGAAGATGGTGGAGGCGGGTGTTGCCGTGGAATTGATAATTTGGAGCTTTGGGGTCCGGCGGTGAAGTGGGGGACGGATTTTAAGTTTAATTCGTCGGATGGATGTTGTAAAGCTTGTAAAGTTATGTGTAGCGGTAACGATGGACCTTGCTTGTGCGATTCATGGGTCTTCTGTGGAAACAAAGACGCTTGTGGGTCGAAGTTTGGAGAGGTAAAAAGTCTGATCCTTGTCATCGAATCGAATTGTGTGCATGATTTACCAATATCGTCCGCCAAGTGTTCGACAAAATGCTTAATTGCGCTTTGTATCGTCAAATTTCTAGATATTTAGTAGAAAGTTACTAAATTTAAAGATTTTTGACACGATGTGTTATTAATGATTGAGAAATGCTGACTTTGGTGACACTTGCCACCGGTTCAAGTTCCAGAGACTGAGGTCGTTTTTTTCTCTGCGCAGTGTTGGTTGAAGAAGCAAAAAGATGTCTTGGTGCCTGATCGACAAGGAGATGGGGAGAAAGTAATGTGGACATCTGGGCTTATCTTCGGACAAGGCCAGGTAGGAGATCTATATAACATGTCAGAAAATTAACTCCATTGATCGACCAAATTCAAAGTTAATGTTTTTTTCAAACGCTGGATTTAATAGGTTTCAATGAGATTTCACTAACTATAACTTTAATTGTGTTCTCATTTTCGTCAAACATTTACTATTCCATGAAGATTACTCAGCTTTTGGTATTGATTTGTCTGTCTGATTAGATGACGCTCTGTTTCATCAGATTTCACAAGATTATACTCGTGACAACAAATAGTGTTCTCGATGATTGTCGTAATTACTGATTAGCTACTTTGTTTCTGTTAGGGCATTGTTGGTTTTGAAACGGAACACGGCGTAATTCATGTCAAAGTAAGTATCTTATTTATAATGGCTTTTTTGTACTTCGAGGGAAAGTTCCTGTTTTTGTTTAAAAGTTCCAAATTTGACACAATGCTTCCCTTCGTTGCAGCTTCACCCTGAGTGCGCTCCTCACTCAGTATACTACATTCTGAGTTTGTTAACTCTACGCCACTGTGCAGGCTGCCAGTTTCATCGAGCAGAGAACCGGGGATCATATTGGGACTCTGAAGGCAATCATGTAAAGAATGTAAGAGACCTTACACAAATTTTGCATTTTAATTCTTAGATTTTGCATAATCACTTTCCAGTGTAGATCATAGCAGCTATGATCTGATCTCATAGTACAAATATTGATCCATGTTTTAGGATCTCTGTCAATTTGATACTCTTAGCCATTTGATTCATCCATTATACATTTTTATTTATCCGTCTTTGATATTGAAGTTCAAATGTGTGATAGACTTTTAGCCATTTGATTATACATTTTTTAAAGAGAATATCCGTCATTGATGATAGACACACGGGTGTGATCAATGGGAACTGACTGCCTCTGGCTAAACCCACATTGTTGTACAGTCCTGTGTCTGGTTTGAGACTGTATAGAGTATGCTTGTCACCCTTTCTACCGATTAAATTTCCTTTAAAATGTTTGTTCATATCTCGCATATAATGTGAGGCATAAAGCATAACTGGTCTGATCGCATAGTAGACATTGTGACATGCGTTATGAACTGATTTCTGTCAACTTGATAGAAACTTTAGCCTTTTGATTCATTTGATTGCACTCCTTTCTTTTTAGAGAATAACACATCTCTAATATCGAAGATCAAATGGGTCGTGTGATGAATGCTTTAGTACTGTATGGAGTGAGCTTGTCGTGGTCTATATCGGTTCCATTTCCGTTTGAGCTTGTTCATACCTTATTACAGGCCTTTCTTCCTCTACACAAAAAGATTTCACTTGTTATTTAAACTCTCACCCTTTATCCGTGTCCCTGCAGGCTCCCTTTGGTCCACCATACGCTATGATTCAAGGAATACTCCACGCCGAGGGAAACATGTTCACACCGATTCCAACCGAGCACTGCCCAACTATAAGCCGTGGCTCGGTGGCGTGGGTCGGCTCGGGTCCAGAATTCTTCATCAGTTTAGCAAACCACCACGAATGGAAACAATCTTACACTGTATTCGGCTCAGTTCTACCGGAAGACATGGATGTTGTGGAGACGATTGCCGGTTTACCGACAAGAGCCGATGTCTGGAACAGCGTCAATGTCTCTGTGCTGGAGAAACCGGTGTCCTTAACCGTATGGAGAATGAAGACGGGCCAAGAACAAGAAGAAACCGGTTCATGAAGAACACAGCTAGAAATGAGTTCAGAATAGTTCTTGTTTCTTTTTTGGAATGGGAAAATCACATTTTTATTTTTAATCGTCAAAGTGTAACTGGGAAGCACTTTAAACCTCGAAAGAATTTTATTAACACTATAATTTATAAACCACCAAGATTGTTTTACTAACACTTTAAACCTCCAATTTGCAAAGCTATAAAAAAATGATATAACAATCAATTTATGTTTGTTTAATATATATTTATTTAATTTAATTTAAATTTTAATTAATTTTATTATTTATTAAATAATAAAGAGAAATTGTTAAAAATGCCCCTTTTTCAATACCCTTTTTCAAAAATGCTCCATTTGAAAGTCCATTTTTAAGTTTGCCCTCTTTTAATTTTTAATGACCATTTTACCCTTATTTGAAACAAAATTAGGTCCACAAAATACAAAATATTTTTTGGCGGGAAAAGTGATCCCGTAATTTTCCCGCCAAAACACTTGTAAAAACCTTTAAAATACCTTGTAAAATTTTCCCGTAAAATTTTTTCCCGCCAAAAAAAGTTTTTTGCGGGAAAAGTGATTCCGCAATTTTTTTGGCGGAAAAAATTTACAAGGTATTTTAAAGGTTTTACAGAGTATTTACAAGTGTTTTGTAAGGTTTTACAATGTATTTTTTATAAAAAACTTGTAAAACCTTATAACTTGTAAAACCTTATAAAATAGCTTGTAAAATCTTATAATATCGTATAAATACCTTATAAATACGTTGTAAAACCTTTTAAAATACATTGTAAAACCTTATAAATTCCCTGTAAAAAACCTTTAAAATACCTTGTAAATTTTTCCCGCCAAAAATTTAACGCCAAAAAAATTGCGGAATCACTTTTTCCGCAAAAAAAATTTTTTGGCGGGAAAAAATTTTACGGGAAAATTTTACAAGGTATTTTAAAGGTTTTACAAGTTTTTACAAGTGTTTTGGCGGGAAAAATTGCGGGATAACTTATCCCGCCAAAAAATATTTTGTATTTTGTGGACCTAATTTTGTTATATTTCCTTATATATTTGTGATATCTTTTATTAAAAGAAGGGTAATTTAGTCATTTTGTACATAAAAATGGGTATTTTTAAAAATGGACAGCCAAAGGGGGCATTTTTGAAAATGGGTATTGAAAAAGGGGCATTTTTGTGAGTCTCCCATAAATATATATTAAACAAACATAAATTGATTATTCCATCATTTTTTATGGCTTTGCAAACAAAAAAAAAACTAGTTTGGAGGTTTAAAGTGGTAGTAAAACAATCTTGGTGGTTTATAATGTTAGTAGAATTCTTTCAAGGTTTAAAGTGCTACCCAGTTACACTTTGAGGGTTAAAAAATATGATTTTCCCTTTTTGGAATTTTACAATATCTCTTTGTTCATAGATAGAAACTACGACAAAAAACCTTAAATTTTCTTGGTTTTCTAGCCATTTAAATGAAAATTTATTGGTTACTATATTCCAAAATTAAAAAGTTTAAATCGAACCAAAACTAAAACCGAAACTGAATACAATGACTCCAAACTAAACCGAATACATTGGGTTACTCTTAACCGGTAAATTGACTATCTGGCAGAGAGAGAGGTCTCTTAAAACGACTGCGCGTATTCGACGGCGGTGGAGAAGGTTGCGTCGGGTGCGCACACGTCACCCACTCCGCGGCGCACTTTAGCACAACTCTCAACCGGCCACCTCCTTCTCGGCCCAATCCTTCTTTAACCTAACTTTTCTTCTAACGTGCGCCTCTCCTCTCCTCCGCCTCTTTATTATCTCTTACCCACCGCTCTTTCTACTTTCACTAATTTATTCTTCGCCGCCGCAATGTCAATCCCCGATGATGGATCTCCCGTCGCCATGGCCATCGATTCTTCCACCGCCGTAACCGTCGCCACCACCACCACTAGGAGAGTTCCTCCTCCGTGCTGGACCGACGAAGAAACCGCTGCGCTTGTCAATGCCTACAAGGATAAATGGTTCGCCCTCCGCCGTGGGAACCTCCGTGCGGCTGATTGGGACGACGTCGCCGCGGCTGTTTCGTCCTCGTCCACCGTGGGAGGTCCGCCGAAATCAGCAATCCAATGTCGACACAAGATCGAGAAGCTACGGAAACGTTATCGCGGCGAAAAACAACGGTCTCTTAATCGACCAGGCAAGTTCTCTTCCTCTTGGGATTTGTTCCCAATCTTGGATGCTATGGGATTCGCTCCGGTGACTCCGGCAGCCGTAGAAACTTACGATCCAGATGTGGATCATGATGATGAGAGTAACGGTTTGGATGGATTTAGGGTTAGATCGAAGAGGTCTGGGAAGTTTAGCGGTGGTTACTCTGATTCACCTCGAGATGTTGGAGATGGATATGGGGTTAGATCTAGGGCAAGGAGTAACATGAAGTTGTATGGTGGTTTCAAGTCTGAGTTTGAATCAGATCACGATTCAGGAAGTGGATTTGGATTGAAAAGGAAATACAATGGGAATCCAAAGGTTAGTGCTGATTTTGAAGCTGATTCCGATGATGAGATTGTGTTAGTCCCCAAGGCAACTAGGCTTAGGGGTCATGGCAAGCCTTCCTCTGGCGAATTTAGCCATGGCGGTGGTGGTGGTTTTCCGTTGAAGTCGTTTGGTGATCGGAATTTCGCTTCTCATGGATTTAAACCCAAGAATTTCAGTAAGCCTGAACCCAATTTCTCTCAGGATCTGGATTATGATGATGAGTTTGATGATGATAGAGCAGAGAGGGAAGGATTCAACCCGAGGATTCAAAGTTCTAGAAGCTCTTCGCGGGTGAATGGCTACAGCAGGAAGGACGGGAGCTATCCTCGAAACACTGGTGTTTCCAATGGCTATGGATCGTCTTCTAGGTTCAAGCACGAGCAAATGAACGCAGCAGCAGAAATTGAGTCTGACCCGATTGATGAAGTTGTCTCTTCTGTTAAGATGTTGACAGAAATGTTTGTGAGGGTGGAGAATTCGAAGATGGAGATGATGAGAGAGATGGAGAAGTCGAGAATGGAGATGGAGCTGAAGCATTGCCAGATGATGCTTGAGTCGCAGCAGCAGATCATAGGCGCGTTTGCTGAAGCATTGAGCGAGAAAAAGAGCACAAATGCAAGGAGGCCGGTTTCTTAGTAGCAAACTCTTATTCAAGAGGAATGAACGGTTCATAATATGGATTTTCATATGGTATAATGATCAAATAGCTTTCGAGTGTAGTACGAAGTGTCTTCTTCGAGTTTCTAGGAACCAAACGGCAGTGAAATTTGATGCGAGTAATGCAGGTTAAGGTTTAAATTATTGGCATTTTGATAATTTGATAAGATGAAATTTGTGTTTTAACGTAGGATAGCCAAATCGTGTTTGCAGTGACTTTTTTTTATATTGGAACAGAGAAGTAACTCAGTTTTTCCCGCCTTTCAACTTGCAAAATTCGATACTTGCCCATGGTCAGAAGAAATTCGCAGGTTGGTACAAATTGTCTACAGAACTTAGTTTCGTATAAACAATTTTCATAGTCTATACCTGCGAAAAAACAAAACAGACACCAAAGTCGAGGGAAAGAAGAGCTAATTCCAGACAATAAACAATTAAAACGCTCTTCAACTTGAACGCTTCAGGCTTCATTACGATAACCCCTGAGATGGGGTAAAGTACCTCGCCTGAAAGTCCACTTGGTTCCGGCGACGTCTATTAACAAAGAATGCCACGATAGGAGGAAATAATATGAATCCTGTAATCACCGGGTATGCAATGGGCAAGAGGGACGCTGCGACCTCCCCGAATGGGCTATTTGGATTTGGAAATGTATCGCTCAATGATGCATAATTAGCAATCCCGAGAGCCGCTGTTGAACCATAAAGGACCATCCACATAGGGAGTCCAATTATGAGGATCATAATCACAAATAGAGATGAGAAGAAGGCAACTCCATTGACGATAAAAAAAAGTAAGGCATGGTTGAAAGACATGGTCATCTGCCCAGCTGCGTGAACGTTGTAATCATTATCTTGGGTTGAATCTGGGGAATTTTCCTGCCAATATCCGCCAGGAGGACTAAGACCAGCTTGGTAGGTGGCTGTTACTATCAGTATAGCCACCACAAGTATTGCACTGCGGCTGTCATTACTATTTAAAGATCTGTGGCTAGGCTGGAACAAATGGTTCAGCCCTAAGAGCTTGTTCTGTTGCGATGGCCTTTCGCGCAAGAATCCCACAAGATTCATCGTGGGTCCAAAAAGGAATTTTTCTTTAGCACTGCGGATAAGTCTGCTTGCTTTGGGGAAACGAGGAGATTGATGAGTCTGAAGTATGTCCATCGCGGTCTTACCAGCCAAGTTTTTGGCTTTTACTTTCACAGTTCTACGTAGTAGCTTCATGACCTGCAAAAGCAATCACACATAAACATCTATGTATCACTGATAACTCCACTCGTTGCCACAGAATCCCATGGACCAACAGCAATGTTTGACCAAAACTTGTATGGCAAAACAAGAGTTTTAAGGGAAAAATAGGAACAGACATCTACCTCAGTTTGATTTATGGATGCAGCAATATGGAAGACTGTGTTACCATCTTCATCTTTCCAGTCCAAGATTTCTTCTTTGTGCTCTCTCTGAACCCATCCCCATAGAACCTTAAATGCCAACAGCTGGTGGTTCTTGACGGCTATGTGCACAGCTGTCTCGCATTTTATAGTCAGATCTTCTACAGAAGATGGACAAGCAAACAAGAACTCGGTCAATAACTCTGCATGACCTATTTGAGCCACATAATGCAAAGGCGTGATCCTTCCTCGTCCCTTGATGCTGACTAAGTTGCTGTCAATTGCCACAAACCCTCTCACAGTTTGAAAATGGTTGTTTTCCAGGGCTAAGTGCATTGGGCTGAAACCTGACGGGTTTAGCTTTAACGCAAGCGACGGCTTAAGGGTCATCAATTCCATGGCGAAATGCGTTTGTCCCCTTTCAGCTGCAATGTGAAGTGGCGTCTCACAAAAAGACAGTTCATCAAAGTGTCCTAGAATCTTTGGATCTTCTTCAATCAACTTGTAGAGTCTCTCAATATCCCCAACTTGAGCCGCCTCGTTAAGTCTCTCATAGATATTAACATTTTGAGCTGCCATAACCGATACTCTATTGACACCCTTTTCTGCTATCACGAGACTAATCCAGGCTCTTGCCTCTGCAGTTTGTTTGTTTTTGTTTTGGATCCTGCAACACAGACTTTAGTAAAAAAACACAAAAGTCTCCGGTCAACTGCTTGCATATGAAGGACCTTGATTGTCCTAATTCCAGACCATTCATTTTCCATTATCAAATAATCAACTACCAGGTCAACTAATAAGTCCACGCACGTATGGGTTAGTGGTAACAATCTCTTTCTGGCGTGGCCTTACTGAGGCAACTAAATGGATTAATGGGCTTGTAAAATTACTCTCTTTTGTATAACTCGCATTTTAAGTGAATATTCTTCTGTAGCAGAGTGAAACCAAATAAACTAAGACTACTTAAAAAGTGAAACTAGGTACTACAAAGGATACTAAGAAGGCCATAAACTGGTAATTCTGAATAGTTTTCTTATTTGTTTTTTTGTCAAAAATACTAATCATAACGTTATTCTAATTAAAAATGATGTATTATACAAAATGCTTCGGGATATACATACTTGTCAAAGAAATATAAGTGAAAACAACGGAGAAAGCTGTGGAAGCAAGGCACATACAATTCATACAGTTGCTGAAAAAAGATATGACATTTCAAATGTTATATTCATACAACCAAGTCTCACGTAGCTAGTGCTTAGAGTGGACAGAACGCTTATAAGACAAGAAGCTGAACAACAAGATTCTGGCTTTTGGTGCGAAGTCATATATAAAATAAAACTTTGATCACAATGGATTTCGATTCACATCTTTGTACAACAAATACCGAGACCTAGTCTTTCCGAGTGCAGCATACCTGAAACAAAGTATAGTATCTGAGATAGTGTGGTCGAATAATCTTTCAGTTACAATCAATACGCAGTTCCAATAGAAAGTTCTATTCTTCTTGCAAAAGTTTGAATCTTTCTTGAAACAGAGTAGAATTTTTCATGTTGTGGGACAACAGTCTCTTACCATTGAGGGACAAAAGGAGCCATCCATATGACATCACCAGCCTGAACTGGATACCTATTTAAAGACAAGATCACATAAACGTTATAAACATTTCTTGTATTGAGTGGAATATAGCTGTGCTTGCAGTTTTATTTTGGAACATGCTTTTCATCACATTACATGACCGTTGCAGAAAACTATTGTTCTTGGTTGTGCATGTGGTGTGTTGCTGGAAAGTTATATACATCCACAATTTCGATTTCTTAATACAGTGTTGCGTACCAGTTATCGCCCAAGCGATAAATGCCTTGGCCCTCCAGAAGCAACAAACCATGTTGGTTATAATGAACTTCCTGTTCACATTGCAAAATTATTGACAAGACGAAATGGAAAAAGCAAGTTATGGGCAGCAGATGGTGTCAATATCTGCATATGGTAATGAAGTTAATTTGTTCTGTACCTTAACATTTAGAAACTCTCCAGGCTGAAAATCCATAATCTGCATATGACAGACAGCAGTAATTACGCTTTAGAGGTCTCAAGAAGCAAAAGCATTCATCCAATCAAATGAAGTGCTTACATGGATGTTAAAGTCGTAAGCAAGGGACACAGGAAGTAGTTTCCGCAGTTCAAAAACCTGTAAAAATAACGAAATAGGTTTTCAGAGAGGACTAATTTAGGATCTAACTTGGATTAGAATATAAACTAAAAGATCTCAGATGCATTCTGAGAAAATTGGAGAAATTTTGCACACTTACCTCACCAGGAGTCTCAAGTAGTGGTTGCTTGTCTGTGGAGCCAACGATGAGCTCTGTAGTATGACTTCCTAGATGTTCATACCTATAGATGTAGCGGTATTGGATGAGTTTTTAAGTTATAAACAGTAGAGAGAACTCAAAATTTTCTTGTCATCTTAAGGAAAAGGAGAAAAACCTCCGCTCGAAGACAACAAGTGTTGCAGACTCAACACAGTCCAAGGAATGATGAAAGTTTGGAGGTAGGTACGCATATGAATCAACCTAAAGGAAAAATGGATTATCCGCAGAAAATGCAAAAAACTAATGGAGAAACTTGCAACCATTTCACCATCAAAGCTGGGCAGAGATGATGTAACTAGAAGAATACTGTAGTAAATTATTCTTTATAGAAATCATACCGTCAATGTTTTTGAAGAACTGGATGTGTTAGTGAGTGTCACAGCACCCTCGACCACGAATACAAGACTTGAAGAAGATTCAACATATTGAAAAGAGTGAATAAGCAGAATGTAGATCATGTGTAAGCATATGTTAAAGAGAAAGCTCATATAAGTAACAATACCGCTCTATGTATTGTGGAGGCAAACCTGAACTTGACATTTCTGCAAGAGGCAATAAAATCAGCTAGATGATCATCAGATTCTACGAGTAGATTATAGAAAACAGCAAATCCTTAAACCCTTAATCACTCAACTTGTTCTGAGCAAAGCAAGAACAAGGGAATGTTCTAATAACAATGAGATTAGTGTAGCAGCGCACTCAAGGACACAAAGCTAGATCCTAACTCTATATCAAAGTATATAAGAAAATAATCCCAAGAACTTGACATTCATTACTTGTGAGAAGAGAATGGTTTCAGACCTTTCATTTTCGCCAAGTACATGACAAAATGGGATCCTGTTGCCGGAGTGATCAAATATGCCCCTAATGTGTTTTTCCTGTAAATTTTAGCAACAAATAAGTGCAAGAACTTGCCAACTTTAGACTTTAGTAGCTATAGAATTAAGAAAAGTAGGGAGATTAAAAGAGAGTTATGTACCAGTCAGGTAAAGGGCTGTATACATGACTTTCCGGTGTTATTAACGCATGATCTCGTTTGTATACACTTCGTGTGAAACCAGGCAAGTCTACAAAACAACAGAATCATAAATTTTCTGCTTAAACACTTAATGAAGATGCAAATGCAAAATGCCCAATTCCAAATTTGATCAGAAAACTAATCTAATTATCCAAAGGGAGAACTCTCAGAAAGAGCCTATATCAACAGAACTGAACATGAATGCTTCCATGGTTATGTCAGCCACCTAATTGATCAAAAGTTAAGAGCTTTTTGCAAGACATGAGCTAGAAACCCTCTAAGATTGAACAATTGACCTAAAACAGTAATCGAACTTAACCAGCGAAAGAATCAAACTTTTTATGACACGGAGCTAGAAGAAACGAGTAAACCGATAACATTAGCTGTAAGAAAACATTTGAACCTTGGAGGTGTGAAGGAGAGAGTGTTGGATTTGTGGCTTTCCAATAAATAGGTTTCGTTTTCTCATCCGATTCAACAAGCGAAGGCGCTGAACAAAACCCATCATCGCTTTTCGAAGCTTTAGCAAGACCTTTGATAACAAAGTTCTGATTAATTTCACAGTATTACAAAAGAACTTGAGAAGAATCTAAAAGATTCGTACTTACTGATAACAATGAAAACGATTAAGTGAAGTGAACGCATTTTTTTCGTTTTGGCTGAAAATTAGTGGAACGATCCAGGTTCAGATGCTTTACTCATTTGGTGTTTTTCATTCATAATGTTTATAAAACACGAATACGACAGAAGATTCTTCGCAGTGGATGTTTTGTTTTGTAGCCTCGTGATTATTCCTTTTTCAAAAACAATTAAAAAATAATAATTCAAGGCTCCTCGGTTTAGCTATTTACATACCAGATTTACTTCGGTTCGATCAGGTTTCTCGTATAAAACCGAAACCGATTAAAATTCTAGTTTTTCCGTCCAGCGAGAAACTGAAATTATTGGGCCTATCCTTTGACTTTATTGGGCATATCGTTTGAATTTATTGGGCCCATTAAAAAAGTTAGGAATAGATCGTCGTTATCGTTTCGGGGTCACGGCGACTCTCTCTCTCTCTCTCTCTCTCCAACAAACAAAAAATGGAGGTAGCAGCAGCGACTGCGACGAGTTTCACAACGCTCCGAGCTCGTACGTCAGCGATTATCCCATCTTCTACACGTAACCTGAGATCTAAACCGAGATTTTCTTCATCTTCTTCGCTTAGAGCTTCTCTTTCGAATGGCTTTCTCTCGCCGTATACCGCAGGAAGCATCTCTAGTGACTTCTGCGGCGCTAAGCTTCGAACGGAATCGCTTAATCCGTTAAATTTGTCTAGTTCCAAACCTAAGCGTGGAGTTGTCACTATGGTACTCGAATTTATACTTTTTCATGTTCTTAATTAACGAAGCTCCCTATACTGTTAGGATTTTGAAATTGAGGTTTTCGTGGCTATATCTGAGATTTATGCTCCCTTGGTAGTCAATTGTATTGGCCGAGAACTTTTGTTTCTTAGTTTTGAACCAATGGATTAGAGTGATTTATGCTTCTGTGGTAGTGAATTTCCAGAAATTGTATGGGTCGAATCGTACTTCGACCAACTGTTGTTCCTTAGCTTTGAACTGGCGAATTAATGGATTAGAGTGACTCTAGATATAGGCTATCAGATAGCAAAGACTGCTCATGCATTTCTGTTGTTTAATTGATCGGAAATGGTACATGTTTTTAGTTAGAGAGTTGAGTATGAAGATTAAATAGTGCAGTTTGGGAAGAAATTATGTGCTGTGTGTTTGGCTGGTAAGGAAGAAGTTGAATTATTATGTGGCAGAGGTTTCACTTAATTGTGTGTGCTACTTATAATACGCATCACTTGCTCTGATTATAATTATGAATCCCCTGGCTGTCATAGAGAATTTGGAGGCTGCTATATTCTTCCAATATAGTTTTTTGTTTATTGTTGATCAATTCACTGTTGGTGAGCCTTTTCTTTTTCTAGGGTTCTTATCGTCGTGCTTCTCTGTTGTCAACAGGTTATACCTTTCTCAAAGGGAAGTGCACACGAACAACCTCCTCCTGATTTGGCATCATATTTGTTCAAAAACCGAATTGTATATTTGGGAATGTCTCTTGTACCTTCTGTTACTGAGTTGATACTCGCGGAGTTTCTTTACCTTCAGTACGAAGACGAGGAAAAGCCTATTTACCTTTACATAAATTCGACAGGGACAACCAAGGTAGGCTTCCCTTGGAAAGTCCATCATATTAAGAACGCATGCTGAATAGTTAAAATAGAAACTGTGGGTTGTTTCAAATGAACGATTAAACGTTTATAAATCATTGCCTATTCCTTCAAAATGTTTTAAGATAATTTATCTTCTCCCATTTCAGAATGGTGAAAAGTTGGGCTATGATACTGAGGCTTTTGCAATCTACGATGTCATGGGGTAAATGATCGTTATCCATTTTCTCTACTTACTTTTCCCCTTAATAGTATCGATAACTAGACATGAATCCTGAAACTGCTTTCCCAAATATTCAAAACTGCACTCGGAGACAATTTTCATATCAAGCCTATTTTGGGGAGACTGACCAGTTATCCATGCAGCAATCAACTCTGATTTTATCTTTGACTTCAGGTATGTCAAACCACCAATCTTTACTCTTTGCGTCGGGAATGCTTGGGGTGAAGCTGCTTTGCTTCTGACTGCTGGTGCAAAAGGAAATCGTTCCGCGTTGCCCTCATCAACTATTATGATAAAGCAGGTTCTTTCTGATCGTTTCTTTTAGATATTTGGTGGCGTCTTTTCCCTCTCCTTGAAGATTTTGGTTTTCTTATTCCAGTTAAAAGAAACAAAGGCTTATGATTCCTAATTTCTGTGCATGCATCTCTTACTCATCCACATAATTTTCTCATGTATGTTAACTTTGTAGCCCATTGCTCGATTTCAAGGCCAAGCAACCGATGTTGAAATTGCAAGGAAAGAAATCAAGCACATAAAGACAGAAATGGTGAGAAGATAAACTTGATATGAATCACATAGTAGAGAATCAAGTTTTGACCCTTGTAATGTACGTAGAGTATCTTAGTTTGATCTTCATTATGCAACAGTGTCCAGTTGTGGTGTGATTTGGGTCTTTTAATAGGTAGATATAAATATATGTAACATGTAGGCAATGGGTGTACACTCGCAGACATCTTAATATGCATCAATTAGCCATTAATAGTATGCACTTGCTAGCATTCTCATTACGATACATTTCACTTTTATCTTCAAACTTATCTGAAAAGTTGTGTTTCCGTTCTTTGTAATGTTATGTTCAAGGTCAAGCTGTATTCAAAGCATATTGGTAAATCCCCGGAGCAGATTGAAGCTGACATGAAACGCCCGAAATATTTTAGTCCCAGTGAGGCTGTTGAATACGGGATCATTGATAAGGTACGATAAATGACAGAAAAATCTGCAAAACGTATGAGTGGTTTTATTTTCCGTCAACATAGAGTCATTATCTTCTGCATAATTGAATTATTTTCTTCCTGTAATCTGTTTGCAGGTGGTTTACAATGAAAGGGGCAGCCAAGACAGAGGAGTTGTGTCTGACCTTAAAAAGGCACAACTCATTTGAATGTCAGAATTGTCTTCCGAAATTCCATGATTAACAGGTAAAAGCTAAAATTTGCTCGCTGTCATTCTACATATCGATTATAATGATGATGAAATTGCTTTTTGGACTTTAATCTCCTATAATTATACAAAGCATAAATTTTACACTTCCTGGGGGGCATATTCTGGAATCATGTACCACTTTCGTTCTGTCAAATTTGGACCAAATATCCCATTGTCCTGCACTCACTAACAAAGAGGAACACCTGTAAAAGTTCTAATAGTTTTTACACCTCATAAATGGTTTATGATAATTACTTTAGCATTCAAGCAATATCCTTATATTAACCGGACGAACACATGGGGACATATATTTTGTAATGTAAGTGCTTATAGTGGACTCGTATCTTCTAGTTTTGCATCCCCTGTAGTTCAAATAGTTGCTTCCCATTTTCCTCTGTTGCTCTCTTAGGACCCATTTTTTAGTGATATCATTTTCATTGCCCATTATAATAAACTTCACTATTGATGGCAGACACCTATCCAAGGATTATGCTCCTTCGGACACTAGAACTCATATAATTCGTTGTCTTAAACAAATCATTAAATCTCAAACCCTTGCCTTCTTTGACTGTTTGCCTATTAGCACCTACCATTGATAGGTCTGGTGACTAAAAGCAATGAAAGTCTGCTTGTAATTTTATTGGCTTCTCCTCTGAAAAAAGTAACTTTGTTATGACTTATAATCATTATGCTGTGAGCTGTGACATTTTCATTATGTTAAGACTTCCAATACTATTAGCTTTCCTGCTTAAAATTTACTCTGTTATGACATTATCATTTTACTGTGTTTCTTTACTTAGGTTGGAGATTTGACCGCTGATCAAATGGGGAATCGGTGAACCATTCACGGCGAACTGAGGTAAAGTCTGGAAAACATGTTAAAAAAAAGTTTACTAGTAATGCTGCAATTGTAGGGTTATTTGAACAGAAACAAACCCATATGTGTAGGCTTATGAATGCCTAGAAACAGGATTGGTGTATCCCCCTCTTTAGTATATGCCTTAAATTTTAAAATGAATCAATTTCATTTGCTCAACCTTCATAATCCGTATGTGTGTATGTGTTACAAACCAATATGTTTGTGTTCACACCAAGCAAGAACGTGTACCGTTTATGGAATTAGATGGAGATAGACATCAATGAGCGATGACATAACGATAAAATGCACCAACCCCATTATCTGTAATATCCCTTTTTTCCTATGAAAAGCCCACACTTGTCATGAAACACGCAATGTTTTGTTGGACTCACTTAACATGTCAACTGTTTTAATGACGTCACCGGTTCCTTACGTGCCGGCGAATATGAATTCTTCCACTGGCGTAAGAACTAACCATGATTTCGAGTTAGGGTGCGCACTTATATCATAACGAAACGTTGACAAGAAGAAAAAGTCAAATTTAATCATTTTTTGTTTTGTTTTTTGGTTCTCTACATTTCAAACTTTAGCTGAACTAAAACAAAACCAAGGGTACACAATTTCTGTAACTCGAGGCTCAAAATATTGAATCAAAAACTGATTCATGGTGGTTTTAACTGGTTAAAAAGTTTACTGATGACCGTTTAAATTGAGAGAGTCGAATGATTGAAAAGTTTACATTTTATCTTTCAAATTGCTTTGCTCAAAAAAAAAAAAATCTTTCAAATTGCAATATATCTCATGAGATAAATTTTAATTTTGGTAAAGAAACTCTGTTGAAAACGTATTTGTGGTAGATATAATGCTTGTATATAAACACCACTATGAATTGAATCTCATTCAAAAGAATATTATATAATCTGTGAAAAGTCGAATATATATCTAGGAAGGTAGGGGACTAGAAATACCATTAAGTGGATCACAACCAAACCAACAACGAAAAGGTTTAATGAATTCTCTATTTCTACTCATACTAGACTTTACAGTATCCTTTTTGTCTTTCTCTTCTCCTAATCTTAATTACATATTATAATAAGAATTTATTTTATTCAAATACAAAAGCTAGGCTGCTGCTAATATCCTACCACCCATTGTGTTACTCTTATTGACATCACTAACATTAAGATATTTAAGAGCAACGGTTGCTTACTGGCAGCCTCGGCCAATCTATTTGGGAGCCTTAGGGCAAAAAAAAAATTTTTTTGGCCTATTATTATATATAAAGAGAAAATTTACTTAATTTTAAAAAAATTTGCGGATTTTTTATAGTGAAAATTTTTAAAAATTTTGGACCTTTTTATACATTTTCTTATACAGAATTAGGCCTCTTAAAATATAATTTTCATATTAATAATATTTTTTAAAAATATTTGAGCCTTTTTAACATGTAAATTTTCTTTAAAATAAAAAAAAGCCCCAGGCCGTCGTACCTCCGCCCCACCCCTCTAAGCCGGGGCTGCTTACGTGGTGTGTTTATCTTAGTTTGAACATCGACAAACTAAAATATATTGCATGAGATATTTTACTCAATTTATGAATTATAGAAAGTAAAGTTCTATTTTAGTTTGCCATATTTTATCTATGCAGTGGTAGGTTAATTTGGTAGCAACTTGTGTGTATATTTATTTTTCTTTCATGTTTTATAGGGAAACACGTTATTCCTCGTTGGAAACAAAATTCATTGGTAATACAACTGGGCTGATCAAACACAAAGATCCTCCAAATGTACGTAGACGTAGGCTTACCGGATCCAAACTCGAACAACATGCTATTGATGAAGAAACTCTTTCGAAAAAATGACCAAAACCATGTTTCTGTCCAAATATTGGTTACAACTTGCAAGCTCGTTATGCCATTTTACACAATCTTAATATTACTAAAATGCTAGTAGTGAAAAACAATAAAGACTTAGTGATTCCAAAGAATAGCACGCTTGGCATATTCTATTGAGTTCATTCATCCAATTCATCACCAAATTAACAACTAATGCTAAACCAATCTAATTAATATTAGGTGTCATGAACTTCTCGTTTTGGAGGCACAACCTATCATTTTTCAAATAAATAATAGACCCAAAAGCTATATACCCCACCATTGTCTATTACACATTTTGGATATTTCCTCACTCTCATTTTTTTATGAATAAAATAATTTTACACAAAAATCTACACTAACTTTCAAAATGAATAATTAGCGAGATTGCATCATATCAACCAAAAATCAAATGCATCTTTTCTTTTTTCACTAGAAATTAGTTTGAATTTCGGTATCGATGTGTTATATGGAAATGGAGATAATGCATCTACTGGAAATAGGTTATACCTCAATGTTCTCATACTTAATCAGTTAATCTTAAAAAATACTGCTAGTATATTGTTAATTCGATAACCAAGACTCCTTAACTAATCTATACTAATATCAAATAATAAAAGTGCATATAATAGGAATCGCTTTTGAATCTACTGGGTTTATGCCAACCCTCTGCTATATTGGCAGATGTATGATGCAAACACTTAGTTTAATACATTTGATCTGTTCAAATTAAATTAGAAAATCGGGTAATGCAAGTACGCGTTATAGCTAATATAAATTTGAGTTAGCTTTAAGCTTTTTGCCAAGTGGAAAGAAACAAATAGTGACCATGCTATATCAACTATAAATACCCTATTGAGCCTCTCTTCTATCTTCACATATCTTTTGTGATACCAGATTCTATTATATTCCCTATCGTTTGTTAAGAAAAAAAGAGTTACACTTAATAGTCTTACAATATTTATAGATAAGAACAACAATATGAAGCAATCTCACGTTTTGCTTCTTCTACTTGTTCAAGTCATTGTCCTTTTGCCTCTCCTTTGTCTATCCGACGATTTTGTTAACTCTAGAGCTACTTATTATGGCAGCCCCGATTGCAAAGCAAATCCTCGTATGTATTTGAATTAATTATTATTGCTATAAATTATGTACCTTAACTTTTTTTCATTTTCTTAGTAGTTGTACTTGTACACATTATTGGTAAAAATTACATTGGTCCTAATATCTCACTATAAGCCTTAACTAATTAATTTATGTTTTATCTACGTATAGCTTTTTTGTTTTGTTTTGAAACTTTATTCAAATTCTAAATATATAACTGAAAACAAGTCCATTAAGTGTCCATATCTTCAGTTCGAGTGCGTAATTAGTAATGATACTTTTTCAAGAATCCGTTAGTATTGGATAACATGCTTAGAAATTTATTATGAGAATATATAATATTTGTTGACGAGAATAGGAATAATTAATTTTTTTTTGGACGATGCAGGAGGACATTGTGGGTATGGAGAATTTGGAAGAGATATCAATAACGGTGAAGTGAGTGGTGTTTCATGGCGACTATGGAACAATGGAACTGGCTGTGGTGCTTGTTACCAGGTTTTTAATATAGTTATTTCAATAAATATTTCATCAAATAAAACAAAAAAAAATATCATCAAATATTATTATAGTATATACAATGTCATTACTAATTTTATATTATGAATTATAAAAAGGTGAGGTGCAAGATACCTCCTCACTGCAGTGAGGAAGGAGTATACGTACTGGCTACGGACTCCGGAGAAGGAGATGGTACTGACTTCATCTTAAGCCCTAAGGCGTACGGACGTATGGCACGACCCGGTACAGAAAATCAGCTCTACTCCTTCGGTGTAGTCGACGTTGAGTACCAAAGGATCCCTTGCCGATACGCAGGTTATAATCTGGTGTATAAGGTCCATGAGAAAAGCTATAATCCTCATTATCTTGCCATTCTTGTCTTGTACGTTGGTGGTGTTAATGACATCCTCGCCGTTGAAGTCTGGCAGGTAAATTGATCAAAAATTTCTACAAACAAATTTTTTTGGTTTTTGAGGATCAAAATAGTTTATTGATAGGACAGGTTTCGTTAAATAACTAGATACTTAATTATTTATTAGTCTCTAGAAAAGGGTTTGCTCTTGTTGATTTTAACATATAGTTCTTTGTGTATGTATGATTTAGGAGGATTGCAAAGAGTGGAGACGTATGAGAAGAGTGTTTGGAGCGGTTCACGATTTGCAAAATCCACCAAGAGGCACTCTCACGTTGAGGTTCTTAGTCTATGGAAGCGCCGGAATCAATTGGATCCAATCGCCAAACGCTATTCCCGCGGATTGGACCGCCGGAGCCACCTACGACTCCAACATTCTACTTACTTAATTGATTCGCTTTTCATCAGTGTGTTTATCATATAGTATTTATTATGGTTTTTCTATGTAATGGCTAATATATTTAAATAATGCCCTCTAGAACAATATAATGATGATAAATAATCGTAGTAGATTCATATAGTTTATGTATTGCGTCTCGTTAAGAAGATTGTAATGATTTGTATGAGTTTGATTTTAATGGAATAAATCAGTACTAATAAATTTATCAGATGATCAAACTCAAACGTTACATAAGCTTTTTTTTTTTCTTACATTTTGGTCAGTCAAGCATATTTATATCCCTAAATCAACCATTTTTTCATGAAAACAAATTGGCGCGATTTTTTTATACAGAGGCCCATTAGTAGTATTCTTAAGGCCCATTAGAAATTAATTATAAAATAGAAGAATACGCAGATTCTTTGGAGAAACTGGAGAAATCGGTGGCTTAATTCATTTTGGTCATCCTCTTCGATCGATTTCGTCAGTTTTCTTCGATTCTGGGTAATAATAATCGATTGTAAAAGAGCTCTTCGAGAAAAGTGAGAACCTAAACCCTAAATCCAATTCTGTTTTGTTCTCAAACTCAAATCGAAACTTTAATCCTTCCTTATTCGTTTTCTGGAGTTCTTCTTTAGTAGTGTTTTGGATTCGGGGTTTGTGGAGTTCTTCTTTAGTTATCTAGGTTTGCTTCGAGTTGATCTCTGAGTGTCATAAACCCTAATTTCGTAGACATTGTGGAGTCGCGCACTCTTTTAGAACCAGTCCAGTGAGTAAGGGAATCCAATTGGTGAAGATGCCGCAAGTTAAGATCATTGCTAAAAATTTCATGGACATGGTGGCGTCTCTTCCAGCTATCAAGCTTGACAAACTCTACAACAATGTCTTTATCTGCGAAGCCATTCTCAGGTTAATTAATGTGTGGTTAGAGGATTTTGTTGCTGATCATTTGTTAAATTTAGAAAAAAAGTTGAGGATCTTACATTCTTGAGATGGTATCAGGTCTTTGCCGCCTCTTGCCAAGAAGTATGTATTGCAGATGTTGTACATTAATGTTCCTGTACCTGCTACGATGATGGAGGAGTGGGTGCTTGCAGATGGTGCCTCTAAGCATAGAGTTGCTATTGATCGACTGATTCAATTAAGGATTTTTTCAGAAATTAGTGATAGGTATGCTTCATTATTAGACTTATTTCACATAGTTCAGTACTTCAGTCTATTCAAATTGGAGGGTTTATTTATGTTTAAGTCTTAGTTTCAGAAGTTCATTTGAAGTCGGTTTTTACGAAAGAGTGATGGTCGATTTATTGTGTTAACTTGAGCATTGAACCCTCTGAGCTTCATTTTATACTTAATTTATTGTGTTTGGACTGATTATGATTGATATGTGTTAAGATGATAGTTCCGATTCTTTTTCCTATAGTTCTTAGGCTTCTCTTCCTACATTTTTGTAGGAAAAGGGGAACCAGTTACAGCCTAAATCCTACATTTCAGAACAACCTTCAGAAACATATTATTTCCGGGTAAAGCATCTTTACGTTGATGGTACAGTCCTTTTTCGTTTTTCTCTAGGTTTTTAAAGAAGATGTTGATGAGCCAAATTTGAAATTTGCAGTGGAGTTTTGCCTAGAGAGCCTATGAATTCTGACAATGCCATTAAGCTTCCAAGTCTACAAGAACTCGAGACCTATGCACTTAAGCAATGGGAGGTGTGTGTATTTTCTAATTTTTTTTATTGGTAATACTAGTAAGATGGAAATAATTGTAAAAGAAATATCTTTCAATATGAATTTGGTTTGTATCTGATGATGTGTACTTATGTTTGTCAGTGTTTCTTGCTACAACTTATAAATTCGGGTCAAGGTGAGAAGCTAACTGGCATCAGTTCATCCATGATGAAAATTTTCCAGCGAGGTTTATTGAGTCAGAGGTAATGTTGTCATACACGTCTATAGATGCATAGTGGTGGCATATAGCCTCCCTATTTAATACACTTCATGTGATATTGCAGAGACAAAGATGGCCCAAGATTAACTGAGAGTGGCTTTCAGTTTTTGGTATGCCAATCGTGAGTCAGTGGTCTCTTATTACCTGTATTCATGTAACCTGATTGACCTTAATTTGCAGCTGATGGATACAAATGCCCAGCTTTGGTACATTATTCGAGAATACATATCGAATGCTGAGGTTTGTATTATGCCTTAACAAGGTTTTGTTAAATTGATATCTCTATTTTGCTGGGTGGATAACCCAATGCCATTGTTGTCCAGGAGCGAGATGTAGAACCAGCAGACTTGATTTCGTTTTTGTTGGAGCTTAGTTTTCATGTTACTGGTGAGGTATAAAAGAACTTCACAGAAAAAGTCATTTCAAGCGTTCGTGTTCTTTTTTCTACTCGTACTTGATTAGCTGAAAGCTGGATAATTATTTCGTTGAGCTTACCCATTCTTTACACATTGCAGGCATATAACTCAAATACCTTGACAGAGGTTCAAAATAATACCCTCAAGGACCTTGCAGACTTGGGATTAGTTAAGCTTCAACAGGTTAGACTTAGACCATTTGTAATATCTTTTTCATTACCAAAAATAACTTTGCTATCGTTCAAATTAGAGATATCATACAACTATATCATATGCTGAGCCAGTCTTTATGATTATTAAAGGGAAGGAAAGACAGTTGGTTTATTCCTACTAAACTGGCTACAAATTTATCAGTCAGTCTGGCTGATTCATCAGCGCGAAAAGAGGTCACACCTTCTTTATCCCCTTTTGTCCCATTTCTACCTGCTACCAACAATTTTCTTGACTTTGCGTATCGCTGTTGTTTGTTGTTCCTCATCAGGGATTTGTCGTGATGGAAACAAATTTCAGGATGTATGCGTACTCCACATCTAAGTTACAGTGTGAAATTTTACGACTGTTTGCGAGGTAGAAGCTCCTGAACATCGACCTGAAACTCTAATCTTCTGTGTCTTAAAATCCTGTGGGTCTAAGTAGTTGCTGCTTCATTTTTCCAGGATAGAGTACCAACTTCCAAACCTTATTGCTTGTGCCATTACAAAGGAAAGTTTGTACAATGCATTTGACAATGGCATCACATCAGACCAGGTACAGTTGGTTTCAGTTGAAAAACATTTTGAAGTTATCGAACACATGATTTTGCTTACACTTGACCGGATCCACACTGTCCTTGAGATGTTGATCAAATTGGTGATGCGTCTCTTAATAGTTTCTGAATAAATATCTTTTCCTTTTCTTTTGATTGTCACAGATTATAACTTTCCTCCAGCAGAATTCTCATCCACGATGTGCTGATCGAGTCCCATCTATTCCAGAAAATGTCACTGATCAGGTTTACACTCTCTCTACCCATCAAGTGTCGATTATATAAAAATGTGTATAGGATTGGTTCATAATTCATAGAATGAAAAGTGTATACTATCTCGACTTCCTGATTCATCAGGCTTATGCTGAATAAAAATGCATTGTTTTGGTAGATTCGGCTTTGGGAGACAGATCTGAAGAGAATTGAGATGACCCAGGCTCACTTCTATGATGAATTTCCTTCAAAAGTAACAAATCTGAATCCTCTTATTATTTTGTTTTCTCCATAGGCAAACCCGTTATAGTAAATCTAAGTAAACAAAATCCTGTTGGCAGGATGTGTTTGAGGCAGCTTGTGACTTTGCTCGGGAATGGGGAGGCCTCCTTTGGGAAGACTCTAAGAGAATGCGACTTGTTGTAAAATCCGAAGTTCACAATCAGATGCGTGAGTTTCTTCATAACCAAACCAAGTGACAAGAAGAAACTCGCATTTTCTTCTCGTGTTATAAACACATCATGCTTCGATTCTACAATATATATTTTTCGTGCGGTTTCAGCAGAAAGAGAAAGAAGAGTGGCGATTTGATGTCTTGTTACTCTATTAGTTACCATAGTTCTTATCCTGCTAACACATGCGCACCACAAACTGCTCCAGTCCGAGTAGAAAAACATGGGTAGTGGCAAACTACAAGCTTTCTTGTCGAAAACCCTGATGTATAGAGTTATAGACTATTTGTCGGTGGACATTACAGAAGTTGAAACCTTTAGTTTGTTAGACCCATTGTATAAATCACAGTAAACTTATTAGGCAATAGTAACCTTCTTCTAGATATACTCCTGTTATGTAAGATGCAAGGTTAAGTTTGAAACAACTCATATTGACAAAACTTGGTCGTTTGGGATTCGTCCAACCAGGGTAACCTATATAAGTTCTTGCACGCTAGACAGACCACGATCTCGGTCTTGTTTCTATTCAGTCGACCAAATTTCAAATTATTAAAAACCCAGCAAATGCGAGGCTACAATCTCAGCTTAATCAACTAAGAGAATCTGAAACCTTGGATGTATTCAGAGGCTCTGAATCTATTCTGTGTTGCCATGAAGACAAGTTCTGTCTTCATTTTGCTTGAGCTTTTTCGTTGGCTGAGGATTCTGAATCTTGGATCTTATCTCCCGTGTTTGCCTCTGCGGTCACATTTGCATTCCCACGTGCTCGAGCGAGTCTCTCAGCTTCTTCAATCTTTCTTATAGCTTCCTGTTGTGTTGCGTTCATCATTGTCCCCATCGTTTTCTTCTCTCCTTCGAGCTGAATCTCCATTATGGTACTAGCATGCTTGTCTATCGGTTTGAAGTAGTCTTCAATTTGAGCCTCCTGTATTGGTAAAGACCCGAAACAAACTTAAGACTTGAAATTCTCCTAACACGGACAAAAGTACAAAAGATGAAAGCTTTCTGATTTATGAAACACAGACTCTGGCAACTGATTTCACTCTTTTCTTCCAAAAAATTATGCTTTCAAATATCTCAAACGCCAAGAAACTAAAAGCGATTTCCCTTCTATGAATGCTTTGGAACCAAAAGCAGTTAAAGGAAACAAAATCTCAAATATTTTTCACCACACTTAATATATATAATTGATATTAAACAAGTAATAAACTCAACAGTTTGCAAACTTTGGGCTGAGGATAAAGACAAGAGACTAACCGTATTCTCAATCTGCTTATTCAAATTTTGCATCTCCTCGACCATACGGCGGACTTCAGATAATACAATCTGCTCTGGGAGTCTGTTTATCTCTGCTTTCCTTTGGTTAGCCTGCAAGACCATAGGTTTGAATCAGATAAATAGGTAACCATGACCAACCCAAGCTAGAAGCTAGAAGTCACAAGTATTGTTAAACAGATAAAACACAGAACTCTATACAATTAGGAAACTACGATGTAAGGAAGATCTTATTCCATCAGTCTTCAAAATGTACAATAAGTCATAGCCTTCTATAGTTTATAGATATTATTCAATTATCACAAATAAGAAGTACATATTGAAGTGAATATCCTGCATACATAAACTTTTCTTTAACAATGAATAGTCAAGGGTTATTCAAATTTATGCGATCAACTATAGTCCAAAAGCATGGTTTAATCATCCTATTCTACCATTTATGCTAAGAAAATAGATAGATCCATGGCAAGAGAAAGAATAAAAAACCTGTTGGATACGCTTTTCGAGTTGCAACCTGTAATTACGGATTCTCCTCTCTTCATAGCCAGAGAGAACTCTCACATAGAACATAGCTTTTCTCCCATACTCCAACAGCTTGTTCATGCTTCCTGCAAGACACCAAACAAACATTCAATGAAGAACAAAATCAATTAGTTTAATAATGGATTCTGCTGATTTGACATTATCACAGTCAAAAGATGAAATGCGATGTTGTTAATTGTTAAACAAACATTAGTATCCTCAAACTTAAAAGCTAAGAGAAATCGAAGAAGTAATCAGAACTAAGATGTCTCCTTCGTCTAAAATCGAACTACAGATCTAAAGATCAAACGCTGGAACATTCGCATCGACGACTACGAAATGAACGAAATCGTAGAGGTCCACGCCAAGAAAATCAGTTCAGAGGGAATCTAAAAGAAAATTCAAAGTGGAAATTATGAAATAAACCTCAATTAGGTGAAAAATTACCGATCAACAGAGACGTACTCGCTGGAAATCGGAAACGGCGAAAAACGGGAACGCGCAAAATGAGATAACTCAAAAGACCTGACTCTGCAGACTAACAAGCGAGAGATGAATCCGCAACTAAGAATAACGATTTGGATTCACTAAGAAACTCCGGCCGAAATATCGTTACTACAATATACTGGGAAACTCCGGCACCGGCGGTAAGATAACACCGTCACCGATCGCTCGCTTGACTTGAAGATTATACCCATTGCTTCTGTCTCGTTCCTATAGTGGGCTTAAGTGGGCCTTTAAAATTTGTGGTGGGCCTTTTTTAGAACTTGGCATAGTGGGCTCAAAAACGCTAGCTTTTCCAGTCACATGTATAGGTAGCCGTTGTTTTAGATTCTCGAGAGTCTCACAAGTCACAAGTAGCCGTTGAAATAAATTCCTTTGATCAATTCCGTTGTTTGTTTGTTGCGTCAAATTGAACTTTATTACTAGGCTCCAAACTCTTTAATTAAACCAATTATTTTGATTATAAGTAACGATTTCACATTGAATATTTAAACGCTTACTTTCATCAGTTAAATTAAATACGAATTTTGAATCTGTCGAAGCAAACAACTTTTGCGCGAAAGACCGGTTAAGCCGTCCATCAAAGCTAAGGAGGTACAAGCGTCCTCTAATACTCGGGGAAGAGGTTATCGTGGACGCGGGAATCGTGGGCGCGGGAACCGTGGTCGTGGCTAGTTCTTCTAACAGCCAACTGAAACGGAAGATTCGGTTATCATATTTATGTAATATCGTATCTTGCATAAAAACACTGTATGACTTTTTGTCATGGCTTTTGTAATGGATTAATAATATTTTAAAAAAAAAAAAAAAAAAAAAAAAAAAAAAAAAATGATTTGCCTGCATTGGCGTTAGAGACAGACAGAAATAGTTTTTATAATTTTTGGTTTGGTTCAGTGGAGATGCCGGTTTAAAAGAACCGGTCTAACTTCGTCTTTATCCTCTTTCTTTCCTCAGATTTACTTTACTCAGGATGAAAAAGATGCGTTGGAGCTCAAAATTAATCAAACTTTCGTGACGAAAATAACCCTGGAAGGGGACCATTATTACAATCCTTTCCACTTAACGGCTAGTTTTGGTGAATGTTCCTTCATCTTGTCTAAGCTAGACACACGCACCAAATTAGACACTACCCTCTCTCTCTCTCTTTCTCTCTGTTCCTCTCTATCTCTCTCAGTGAATCTCTAATTTTCTGATAATTTTGACTGTAAAATGGAGGCATTCGAGCATTTGATAGTGGACGAGTTTAACGAAGAAGACTTCTACGAGACGATAGAAGCCCCGAAGTTTGTAGACCTCACCGCACCAGATCATCGCCCTGAAGGAGATGATCGTTACTGGTTCTGTTCCAGAGTTGGTCAGAATCTTTTCATTTTCCTTCTTCGAAATTCGAATCAATCATTCGTATTACTAATAACGTTCCAGAGATCTGGGAAATTTGATTAGGAGATTTTCTGAAAATTGCTAAATTAGGGTTTTAGTGAACAGTTTTTTTTTAGGTTTGACTTAAATTAGTTTGTGTTTTGATATTTTTTGGTTTCTTGGTGATAATGTGTACTTAGGATGTGATCAGAAGCATGAAGAGTTCATGGATTCGGAAGCTATTTACAAAAAATTCGTTCTTCGGGTTAGCTTAACGATCCAAACTTTTTTTTCTTCTACTCCTCGATTTGATTTCGTTTTAAGAGTATCGTTAACTTAAGACTTTGATGTTAATCAATATTAATAGGTCATGGCAGCTAGGAGTCCAAGTGTTCGTCTTCGGAAAGCTCTTTATAGAAAGGATTTCAGGTAATGGAACTCAAATTATATGAGAAATGTGTTTTTGAGCTTCGAGAGAGATCAATCGGTGTAATGTGTGTTTAACATTGCATTGTACTTCATACTTTTGCTATTACAGTGTGGATCCTAAATGTCCTAACACGGTTCCTGCAAAGGCGTCGAGATCACGTGTGTCTAGATTGGCTATGATCTCATCAATTCCTCAGAAGGGTAATGGTAATATCAGGTCAAAAGAAGTAAAAGTAGTTTCCACAAATAAGAATGTGACTCCAAAGGCAAAGGCAATAGGAAAGGTGTCGGAAAACAGAGTTGTTGCAAAGGCTTTGGTGTTTCAATCACCAAAGAAGTTGGTGAAACTGAAGAGATCTGTGGAGCTTAGTTCCTCGGTGAAGAAGTTGTGTAATGGGATGAGGAAGCTTGAGATTGATAATAAAAGAAATGGTTTAGGGATTAATCATAAGGTTGTGAGTTCAGCTCCATCTAGAAGACCGCTAAAAACACGAGAGGTGAAAAGCCGGGTCTTTGATTCTGTGCGATCACAGAAACAGAACGATGCGAAAACCAAAGGTGTCAGTACTTTGAAGAAGAGGGTTAAGCAACAGGAAGAGCCTGTGCTTTCCTCTGATCCTTCTAAACCTCATGAAGCTAATGGCATGGAACTTGAGAATCAAACTTTGCCAAGGACTGAAAAAACTAGTGGAGATGAAGAGCTCTTGGTTGAAAACAAATCTGAAGAATTGTCAGACACATTGAAGGCTAACATGGACGATCAACTCCAGGCCAGAGAAGATCCTGCTGTAATAAAGGAGAGTGGACTGGCTACATCAACGCAATATCAAATTGCAGAGATTGAAGAAAAGGAGAATGCATTAGCTTTGGAGTGCGAGGACAAAGAGAATGCTACTATTGCAGCGGCTGTCGATAAAGAAGATATTCCTGTGATTAAGGTGAGTGGATTGGATAAAGCAAAGCAATGTGAGACTGTGGAGATTGAAGACAAGGAAAATGCATTACCATTGGAGTGTGAGAACAAAGAAAATGCTACTAATGTAACGGATGTCAATAGGGAAGGCGATGATAAGGAAAATTCTTCAGCCTTGGACAATAACAGGTAAGGAAAATGTTGTTTATTTGCTATCCTTTTTGCACATCAGCTCACAGATATACTTGTTTTGTGTGAATCTTGCAGAAAAGTCGACCAAGCCACCTATCCTCTGTTGAAAAAGAAAGTTTTTGGCAAGAAAGATATTTGTAAAACTACTCAAAAGGTCTGTTACATAGCCTGTGTACTTTCTAATTTGTCTCTACTTATCATCTTCTGTGTATTTATATGTATTTGTATGAACCAGGTTATGACAGTAGCAGACAAGTGTTTCAATGGCAAGACTGGTTCAGCTGGTACCCGTGTCAAGTATACAAAACCTAAGCTCACGAATCCAAAGCCTTTTCGACTTAGAACCGATGTATGATGTGCAATAATACAACCCACCAAAGCTGTTTATTCTCTAATATGCAACTCTTATTTTTCTGATGGAAGAAAATTTACATTTTTAAAGGAAAGAAGAATTCTCAAGGAAACAAATACAGAGAAGAAACCACAATGTACTCTTGCCAAAGAAGAAACTGCAAGTACTCTTCTTGGGTTCCATGGTGAAAACTTGGGTCCAAAACGTCAGCAAGTTCGAGTAAGTTCTTTCTGAAGCATATCGATGTCTGTTCATAGTGTGACTGTTTATTTTTTGTGATTTAATGATCTCAACTGCAGTTGGAGAAGAACACCACTTCCCGGTTAAAATCTTCAACAGCATCCAAAACACCTGTCTCTGAAAACATGATAAACTGCAATAGGTAAGAAAAACTGCTGATGCGAAAACAAGTGTAGTCTCTCACTTGAGAGAACCGAGAAAACGAGTTTTGACTTGTCATAACAGTTGCAAGTTTTTTTGCCTTTCCTCAGGATTGCATTGGGTAGAAAGAAGCAAGTGGCAAGTAAAGGAATTGAAACTGTGGAGGAAACTAAAACGATAAATGGAGAATCTAAGGAAGTTGCAACCATCAAACCTTCTGTTTGTGCTGTTGCTTCAGGGGAGAAAAAACACGCAACTGTTCCAAAGGGACCAAACTTCCATAGTATTCACGTCCCCAAGAGCTGTACAAAAAGAGTGGCATCACAAGTATAATGATGATATCTTTAGTTTCAATTCACACAAGAGTCCATGTAACTTTGATTCATCTTTGAGAAGTGACACGAGTGAGATTGTTTTAGTGTGTATAAAACACGTTATTGTAGTCATTTTTTTGAGATTTATCAACACGAAAACTAGTTTGTGGTGTGTAGAAACACTCCCCCTGAGTCCATTTTCAGCAGTATCAGTTAAAAGTTTCTCCAAATATCAGTATGAAAAACCATGAAACCATGAAACCATCAAGTCATTATCACTATAGTCATGGTAAGAAGTAAGATATTTTAGTTCCCTGAAAAATATGACAAGCTTAAGTTGGACTCAGTTTCAGTGATTATATTTAGGGAAAATTCCCAAAAAAAACCTCATTTATTTTTTATTTGGACGTTTAATACCTAATTGTTTTTGGTTGGAAGAAAAATACACATATTAATTAAACGATGCGATTTAATACCTAAACAATTAAATATTGTTATTTTCATACTCACGAACTCACAACAACAAAAATATTCCAATTTTACCCTTACCATTTTAATTAATCATTAACTTTTAGATAACGTGGCATTAATTTTTTATTTAAATAAAAAATTAATTTTATTAATATTTCATTTCTTTTTTTATCCCAAAATTTTTTTAAAAAAATTCAAAATAATTTTCAGTTTATTTAAAAAAATTTAAAATTTAAAATAAAATTAATTAGCAAAAAAAATTAGCCATTTTTATGAATTGATAAATCCTGAGAAAGACGATGAGATTCGAATTGAGATTTTTTCGAAAATAGTTTCATTTTTGAAGGATTTATATTCGAATATAGAGTTTCTCACGACGAAGAAAAAGTTCATATCGATGCACGTTAATATCATATGCATCACGACGAATAAAATCAAATTAGTTTTATTGGTGATGAAGTTTTTGGATACGATTAAAAGGAGATCGTGAATGGTTATCGAATTTGATTGTTGAAAAAGAGGACGACGGAGATTGTTTACCGGCGATTCTTGTAGAGATTAATCGAGAAAATTTGAGAATCGAATAGGAAACGCCTCTTTGACATTGTAAAGACGGAATAAGATTGTACAAATAACTATTTTTAATATTTTTGATTTTCTGCTAATTTTTTTTGTTTAATTTTAAAATAAAATAATTATATAAGTTATATTTTTATTTTTAGGCTACATAAATAAAACATTAGTAAAATTAATTTTTATTTAAATAAAAAAACTAATGCTATGTCATTTAAAAGTTAATAATTAATTGAAATGGTAAGGGTAAAATTGGAATATTTTTTGTTGTTGTGAATTCGTGAGTATGAAAATAACAATATTTAATTATTTGGGTATTAAATCGCACCGTTTAATTAATATGTGTATTTTTCTTCTAACAAAAAACAATTGGGTATTGAACATCCAAATATAAAATAAATTAGGTTTTTTTTGAGAATTTTCCCATTATAGTTATACCACTACTAGTACTACGTACCATTTGGTAAAGGGAAATTTTTTTTTTTTTTTGATAAAATGGTAAAGGGAATTTTTAACAAAGCATTCTACAAAAATTCCAAAAAGAGTAATATATGAAGGTAAAGGGAAAATCAAGAAACTTGTTTTAATTACTAGAAAAAGTTAGGCATTTATTTTACAAAAATAAATAACTAACATGACTTTAAAATGGGGAAAATCACATTTTTAACCCTCAAAGTGTAACTGAGAAGCATTTTAAACCTCGAAAGAATTCTACTAACACTCTAAAGCACCAAGATTGTTTTACTAAATACTTTTTTCAATCATATTTAGTACTGCTATATATCTATGAGATTTTCCATAATACTTTTTTGAACGTATATTATCACTAATACACATTGGAAAATCGTAGGGGCATGCAAGTGAAAAAGACAGTCATGTGAACGTCACTTTCTTTTTAGCTGTCCTCTTGGGTCGGGCATATCTCTATTCCCTACCATTTATTCACTATACCCACCCTCCTTCATATTCTTCCATTCTCAAATTCAACATGCATGCTTGGAATTTTCTCACTTTTCTTGAAATTTAAATCTTATTCATGTATTCTACATAATAACCTCTAGAAAAATAAAATGAAAAGATAAAATAAATGTAATCTATAGGAAATTTTTATAGAAAATTCAAATGACAGCCTGCAAATTTAGCTTTTTCTTTGGTTTGTCTCTTTTGATTCTTAGGAAGAACATATTTAAAAGATTTATGAAAATAACATTTCTGAATTAACGTATTTTTTGTTAAAAAGAATTACGCATCGTAGAGTCTGTAAATACTAAAATACTAAACGTTTGCCTTTTTTTTTTTTTTTTTTTTTTCTTTTGACTATATAGACACATCGATATCATCGACTAACAACGAGAGGTATTGATCACATATATTGTGGTATCTCCTTGCAAGTTGTAACCATATTTATGTCCTACTACGAATGCAATGTTTAATAGATAAGAAGAAATTTACATCACATACAAAGTCTCTCATCAACTAGAGTCAACGATAAACTTATTAAGCACATAATGCAAACAAATGTTTGAATCGTACATCAAACACAAACTCAAATATAATAAAATGATGAACACTAATAATTTGAGAAAAAATAAAAGTAAATTACAAGAAAACGAGGCTGACCAATTCAATAATCAACTCAAACGAGGAGAAAATGAGCTGCAACAACTCCAACAACGCATGAAAGTGCTACGACGTTGTTTCTAACATTGAAAGCTCCCGAATCCGGCGAAGCCGCCATTGCCGGTGGCATGGGTCCCGGAGAAGGTGTAGGTTCCATTCCGGATGGCATCGGCGGCGAAGGCATATCCGGAACTGTTAATGGGCTTGGGCTTGTTGAGGGAGTCATTGGCATCATTGGTGGTGAAGCCATGGGCATTGGTGGTGGAGCCATAGGCATAGGTGGTGGAGTCATGGGCATGGGTGGTGGAGTCATAGGCAGAGGTGGTGGAGCCATCATTGGCATCGGAGACATCGCCGGGGGAGGTACCGAGCTTCCCCCGCCGCCGCTAGACATAGGGGGCATGGACATTGAGCCAGAAGGAGCCATCATGGGAGCTTGAGCTAAAGAGAAGGGTATTAAAACCATAGACAATGTGAGCAAGAAGAAGGCTTGTGAAGAGGAAGAAGAGGCCATGGCTATGTGTGTTTGTGTGTGGAATAATGGTTTATGTAAAGTGATATATAGAGAGAGATATGTGATAAAAGAAAGAATGGGAGAGAAAAGTGAAGGTTCTTTGTGCTATTTGGATATATATTAGAGATTATTTGTTTTATAATTTTGGATCGTTGGATACATTGTGTGACACGTATCAGTCGATAGATAGGTATGAGATGCTGATTTATTTTCCTCCACATATTGTAAACAAAAAAAAAGTTGAAAATTCCGAAGTGAAATCTCTTTGTAAGTACAGAGAGAATAGTCAATATATATAGAAACGGGGGCTATTATGATTACAATGCCTTTTATATTTATTCTATACATTTCTTTTAAAGACATAGTGGAAAGATCAATCGGATTCACGGGTTGGTTTTAAAGGGGCCATATCAAATTTATTAGAACAGGTCATTACTGATGTTAGCCATTGATATGCTAGAACAATGTTCATTTTGTTTTCTGATATATTAACAGAAAATTATAACCATATCAAGATATTCTATAATATTATTAGGAAAAGACAAAATTTACATAGGAAAAGATTAAAGAGCATAATGCTATGTTACAAAACAAAAAACGAAAAACAAAAGGGACCATTTGTGTTGTTTTTAGTCACACAACCTAATTTGGCTCCACGGCCAATATTATGTCCGCACCCACTAACCGACATTTTGGTTACCTTATACCCTTTTCTTTGTCTCTCACGAGCACTCTTTGGACCTCTTTTACTCTTTATCCATCTTTACATTATACCATTCATGATCCATCCATCCATCCATACATATATTCACGCATATATATTTTATAAGATTGTTTTCATTTGAGGTCGACTAGGATTGTTGTTTTCTATAACCACACAAACCCCCGCTCTCTCTCTTTGTATGTTGTAAACTGAATCGGTTTGTTCGAACTGCAACAAGTTTGATCCTCTTGAATAATTGCACTGTTCTAAAAATTACCTACAAGACTACAATCAATTAACGATAGTTTAGCGGTTGAAAGGTCGATTATGTTAGTTCTAAAAGTAAGTTTTGAATCTTTTCACTGTAACTATGCTGGCCACCACAAAAACATTAAACAACAAGATTGCTATTTTTTTTTTTAATTCGGAGAATTGTTTAGGTTTCAGTCTAAAATTTCCTGATTATAAAAATAGGCTTCTAAAAGCTTAAAAGTACAAAATGCCTCAATTATAACCAAAACTAGATCTGGACCCGCACGTTTGTGCGGAGTAAATTTTATGAAATTGAAAATCTTAAAAGTTTAGTTTAAACTAAAAATAGTAAAAAAATTATATGAAATGTGAAAATATTATAGTTTTCATTGATATACAGTAGTGTTCATTGATATACAGTAGTGTTACAAAAACAATTTTATTTGATGTGGTTTATTAATAGTTTGGTGTAAAGCCTTATTAGCCTAATATATATTTACTGATTTTTTTTTACATTATTATATTTAATTAAAATAAATCAAAACATGAGATGAAGGTTTGGATGGTCTAGGGCTTATGAATTGCATTCAAATCACAAAATATTCCGAGATTTTGACGAATCTAAAATCCCTAATTTATTCGAGGAATATTCTATATTTCAAAATACAAAATATCTAGTTTATATTATATTTGGAAAATATAATAACTGTTTCTTAAAACATTGGAATAATCAAATTCGCTTTTTATTTTTTCCATGTAAACTAATCAAAATTAATCTGTATAGTTTTATTATGGAAATTTTAAAAATCAAAATAAATTATGCTTTGTTATTTTTCAATTATATTAAATTGGACTGTCGCTTCCGGAAATATCTAACATTACCTTGCCAAATTAAATAAGTTAACATATCTACAATTTCAAAAAAAAAAACTCTTCCATTAATCAGAATTTATTAGTATATTTTCTTAAAGAAATAAATTAAAATCAAAAATATATGATGATATTAAATTGATTTTTTTTTGTTTCTAGAAATATTTCAAAATATATTACGAAATTAAATAAGTTTACATATATACAATTTTGAAAATGCTAGTTAGATTTTTTATGGAAACTACTTTAAAAGATTTCTATAAATATTGGGTAGTTATTAATTTGTTTATTTTATGGGAACTACTTCAAACAACTTCCATAAATATTAGGTAGTTATTAATTTGTTGATTTGATTTTGGTTTTTTTTTTTTAATATTAAAAAAATATCAAATGGACACAATTCTGATTTTTTTTTTTCAAATTCAAAAATACCAATGGCATTCTTTGTAATTAATCTACCAAAATAAGGTTACTTATTTTTGAGTGATTCCCAATTAATAGTATAGATGGAAACGAAAAAACCAGCGATTTTTTAATCTATGTATCCGTTTGGCCGTTTATAATTATTTGAAAAAGAAAAATCTAATGACAAATACTAAAAGATGTATACAATTTTGAAAAAAAGAATTAAAAACATAAAACTTATTTGCATTGAAGTACACTAGGAAGCACAAGAACGTCAACTTGAATTCAGTCATTCCCTTCACTAGGCCATGAAACGATTTCCAGGTTATATGGGCTCATTTAAAATGGGCCTGTAGCCGCATAAGGCCGTAATAATCCAGCTGGCAAAGAAATGAGCGGGAACATTTATGTGCACAAAAAAACTCGAAACAAAACATCACACGTACCGCACGTGCCATTCTCCCGCTCCTTCTCCATTTGCCCCCAAATCTCAAATTCTCAAATCCCTAGCTTCTCTCTCTCCCTCCTCCCCTCAGATTCACAGCATTTGCAATGTCAGAAAACTCTGAACCGCGTCAACTCGAGAATTCTACAGCCGGAAGAGAGCTCATTGCTCATGGTCTCACCGATTCAAACGGCAAAGACGCACTTAGCCATTATTATCGGCAAGCTTTTGAGCTACGTCGTCTCCTACTTTCTTCTGGCAATCCAGAATCTGTTATAGATCTTTCTTCAAAGTGTACATACTTCCAAGGCTCTCCTAATCTCGTCAAATTTCTTTGCTCGATCCCTAATTCACCTATTTCTCTTGCTGGAGATGGCTTCACTGTGACTCCCTCGCGTTGGTTTCCCTCCGCTCGGGCTAGTTTCGCCTGTAGTTTAGGTTTGCCGGAAAATGTTGTGTTAGAACAATTTATGGATCCGAGATCTCCCAAGCTTAAGCATTTGAGAGGTACTAAGTTTTTGCATTTTTATCTGCTATTGTGGTTTAGTAGTCACACTTACAAAGAGATTCTCTTCTCAATTTTGGGTTATATATGAAAATATTTCAGAAACTGATGAACAAGAGGAGTTACAACTCACGCCATTGCTCAAAAGAAGCCGAAATGATGGAAACGATGTAAGTAATCTCTTAAGATATATATGAAGTACTCATGGTATAGTTTAGTAAGGGATTTTGATTTATTGTGTTATTGATTCTTTTCTCTAGGTGAATTACCCTGTAATAGATAGCAGACCTAACGACATCACAACTGTTGCCAGTGGATCTATGGTTGGGACTATTAGAGCTCTTGAATCCCAAGCTTCGCTTTTGAAGTTAGGTGCATGTAACCGAGATATAGTAGCTTTTGATCGTAATCCTCAGCCTGGTCCGCAGACTCGAATTTTTGGTTTCGATATTTTGACCAATGCTTCAGTGGATGTCAATCCTACGCAGTGCTTAGAGAAAAGCAAGAACGATTTGCCATCTCCTCAGAAGGATGGATATTGCGAGCAACCTGAAATTGGAGATATTCAAATTGCTGACAACAAAATATTATTCGAAGAAGGTGATGATAAAAACAAGAAAGATCTCTTCCCTAAGGGGGAGATACAAACTCCCTATGTGCAGTCCAATCTCGCTGCCTCATCGACGCCAACAGAAAGTGAGTTAGAACCAGTGCAGATTGTGGCGGATACTGAAGATTTACTTGTAGAAGATCACACTGAAGACATCTGTAGCACACCTGTCAGAGAGCAGCCGTTGAATTCTTCTGTTAAAAAAGCTAATCAAGATAAATCTTTGGTACAAAAAACTCAGGATCAATGCAAATCGCCGGGAAACAGCAAAACGTACAGCTGTTCCCCTGAGAAAAAACATACCAGAAAAACTAAAGCTATCCAGAAGTCGAAGCAGAATGTTAACTCCGTTCGACCTAAAGATCAGAAGGTAGACATGCCTCTTTCGTCTAGAGTGAGGCCTTTATATAATGCTAACTACGTTAACACTCTTGCACCGAATTTTAGCATTAATGCACACTATATTTAAAGTTATCTTCTCATATTTGTGGTTTAGGATCAGGCAAAGCATAACACAATTCCCGATTTTGATTCTTACACTATTGTAGAGGAAGAAGGTTCAGGTATTTCTTTCTGGACTATTTCATCTATATTCCCCGTTCTGTGGAAACAACTTAACTGGTTATCGATTAATCACTTATGAAATCCAAATGTAGGTGGCTACGGGATTGTTTATAAGGCAAAGAGGAAAAGTGATGGAACAGAGTTTGCCATTAAATGTACGGGAAATAAAATGATATGTGGCTAAATGTTTTCACTGCATCAGTGTTTTTCGTTGGAAGACTTGCCTCATGTGTTTTCCTTGCAGGCCCTCATGCTGGCGCTCAGAAGTACTATGTTAATAATGAAATCAGAATGCTGGAGCGTTTTGGGTAAGTAACTATGTATGATTAGGCATGAGCCTTCCACATTTTCAAGCATAACGATCTGAAACTGCTGAAAATATTGGTTCATTTAGGGGGAAAAACTGTATAATAAAGCATGAAGGCTGCCTCAAGAATGGAGATTCTGATTGCATCATCCTTGAGCACCTTGAACATGACAGACCTGATTCATTGAAGAGAGAAATAGACGTGTATCAGCTACAGTGGTACGGCTACTGCATGTTCAAAGCTCTATCGAGTCTGCATAAGCAGGTAATGATTTTGGACTGAACTTTTTTTAGCATTCATATTTCAATCACACAACTAACCAGTTCTATTGTTTCTCTTCTGCAATCTTGAAGGGTGTTGTTCATAGGGATGTTAAGCCAGGAAACTTCCTCTTCTCTAGGAAGACAAACAAAGGCTATCTCATTGATTTTAACCTTGCCATGGTTAGCATTTTTCTGGCACCCCTCTCTTATCAAAATCTTCCTAGCAACGGTTTTTGGTTAGTGTTTCTTACAATAGAATTCGAAGTAACGAAAAGACCTGCTTATTCAATTCTAAGGTCAGTGTCTAACAGAGGCACTGAAAAACTTGAGGGAACACAAACGTTTATGTTATAATTTACTGTTATGTTCCCTTCCCCACCCACTGATATTAATCTCTTTTTTTCCTGCATGGCTCAATTAGGATTTGCACCAGAAGTACAGGAGAGTAGGTAAACTTCTCCCCTCATGCATATATTCTGTACTTGGCTATAAAAAATCAAAACTAAAGCTATCTCTTTTTTATGGTCTGTAGATAAATCAAAAGCAGCTGCTGGTCTTCCAACCGCCAGCAAGAAACATCATACACTGGTTAAATCACTGGATGAGACAAACCGAGGGACCAACAAATCTTATCAGAAAACTTTAGCGCCTAATAGTCTCAAGAAAGCAGCGGGAAAGACAAGAGTTCGGAATGACATGAGCAGATGGGAGAGACTCAATAGCCAAGGGGCAGAAGGGTCTGGCTTAACTTCAGCTAAAGATGTGACCAGCACAAGGAACAACCCTTCAGGTGAAAAGAGGAGAGAGCCTTTGCCATGTCATGGAAGAAAAGCGCTTTTAGATTTTCTGCAGGAGACAATGTCTGTTCCAATTCCAAACCATGAAGTATCATCCAAAGCTCCTACGTCTATGAGAAAACGGGTAGCTGCTCTTCCAGGGAAAGCTGAGAAGGAACTTCTTTATCTGACCCCAATGCCACTGCACTCTAACAGTCGGCCTGAAGCAGGTGCAGTTCTAGTGTAATCATTGACTCTTGTTTTTGTTTCATAGTTTAATTTAAACCCTAAGAATATTTTTTCTGACTTTAGTAGGGAACATAATTCAGAAGAAAGACGGTCCTTGCTCAGGAACCAAAGGCTTCCGAGCTCCAGAGGTACATCAACTGTAACTATCGCTCACATCCCTTAATACTAGTTAAATCCATATGTAAATTATGTGCCTTGAGACTAAAGTTGTAGGCCTGAGCCACTCATTAGCACATCTAGGATGGGAAAGCTAATTGTATGAGGCTGTTCTTGGCTGACTTGGTTTTATGCAGGTTTGCTTCAGATCTTTGCACCAAGGGCCTAAGATAGACGTTTGGTCTGCAGGAGTTACTTTGTTATACCTCATAATGGGAAGGACACCTTTCACTGGTGACCCTGAACAGTTAAGATCTGCCTTGACTGAATACACTATCACTCGATTCCACTCCTTTGTCCTTTCTTGCCTTCTTACAACGACCTTGTGATTCCCAGGAACACAAAGGACATTGCGCAACTACGAGGCAGTGAAGAATTATGGGAAGTAGCCAAGCTGCACAACCGTGAATCCTCTTTCCCTGAGGTAAAATCTCATCTTACCTCCCTTCCAAACTCTCCATTCATTTGATTGGTACATTTGTATGACATAATATACGTGCTCTGTTCTTCTTTACTGCCAGCATTTGGATTCAAATATCACATAAAAGGGTTTTTATTGTTAGCGTTTTGTGTTCTATTGCTTCTACTGCACTCCCAGAACATGATATATCTTAAAAATGTAAATTACTATCAAAGTGATTAGATAGATGATCGTGAGAGATGAAAACATGTAGAGTTTTGTGTTGTTGTTTCAGGAATTGTACGAGTCAAGGTACTTGAAGGGGATGGAGTTGAGAAAATGGTGCGAACTCAACACAAAACGCAGAGAGTTTCTAGACGCAATTCCACGGTCGCTCCTTGACCTCGTTGATAGATGTTTAACCGTTAATCCGAGGCTACGAATCAGCGCAGAGGATGCTCTAAGGCACGACTTCTTCCATCCAGTACATGAATACCTTAGAAACCAATGGCTTCTTAAACAGCAGCAAACGCAATCGCAGCCTACAGTGGTTGCTGACGCAGTATGCAGTAAGCCAAACTCTAAACTAATATTACAATTGTGAAAGTAAATAAGAAAAAGTTATATGAAAATCTGTACTCCACTGTCCACAGTCACCACTGAATATTTTAACAAACTAGGTAGTTTGTGACTTTGTGTTAGTGTTTTCACTGTATTATTATTTGAATTAAAATCCTCATAATCGATATACTTATTCTCCTAATCTTTGTGCATGTATGTATAGGGAAACAAGACTTTGATATTAAGCAAGCTTAACATTCTTACGATAAACTGTCTTGTACAAGGACGACTGACAACCACAAAATTTTTGTCTTCAAAATATCTTTGTAGAGGAAACGAACGTGAAGTTTCTGTCTATTTGCCTAGAAATTACGACTTATCATAATTCAGTGACAACTGACAACCACAAAATTTCAATCTTCAAAAAGATCTCTGTATTAATTAAGCCTCAACTGTCTATTTGATTTAAACCACTAAAAATATATCTTGTATAGTAAGTCTTCTATGCAAGTCTTCGAGGAAAGGAAGACCAAGTTTCTCCTCTCTTTCTATTTCTCTCTCTCTCACACTATGTTGTATTGCTGATTTAATTCTCTTACAAATCTTCTTCTCTGCTCTAAGTTCTCTCTATCGTCTCTAATGGCGGCTTCTTCTTCTTCTGGTAGCCGGAGATACGACGTTTTCCCAAGCTTCAGTGGGGAAGATGTTCGCAAGACGTTCCTCAGCCATCTTCTCAAGGCTCTCGACGGCAAATCAATCAATACATTCATGGATCATGGAATCGAGAGAAGCCGCACAATCGCCCCTGAGCTTATATCGGCGATCATGGGCGGACCCACGTAGACAATAGGAAGGTCAAGTGACCTGGTTAAATTTTGAAACTCTTAAGTAATTTTGGGGAAAATTATTAATTGACCCATGTTAATTTTTTCCGTTTGCACCTTCTTTTCACTTAAAAGGAAAAAAACATACAATTTTTGTTTTCTTTCCTAAAGTTTTAATAACACTTATAACATTTAATACAAAATGAGCATAAAATCCTACAAAAGATCCTATTCCCAGTTTTATATTTAATTTTATTAATGGTAAATTGCTGAAATTGCAATCTCTGTTAAATGCATACCAATAATTTCATTAGATATTTTAAGGATATGTTAAGTGTTTCTTCTATTCAAACTAATCATTTTCAACATTTGTTCATTTTATTATTATAATAGTTTAACTTTGAATATTATTAAAAATACAAATTCTTTTGCTCAAAATTTATTCTTATTTTTGAAGAGATTTTTCTGTTATTTTTATTTATAAAGTATATATGATAAAACATATTATTTACGATTATAATTTTGCACCGGGTAAAAAAAATTTCTGGGTCCGCCATTGTCGGCGATTAGAGAAGCGAGGATCTCAATCGTGATCTTCTCTAAGAACTATGCTTCTTCCACGTGGTGCTTGAATGAATTGGTGGAGATCCACAAGTGTTACAAGGACAAGGACTTGGATCAAATGGTGATTCCGGTTTTCTACTACGTTGATCCTTCGGAAGTTAGAAAACAGATCGGTGAATTTGGCGACGTCTTTAAAAAAACATGCGAGGACAAACCAGAAGATCAGAAACAAAGATGGGTGCAAGCTCTCACAGATATATCAAATATAGCCGGGGAGGATCTTCGGAACGGGTACGTTGATATGATTCCACTATTTCTCTGTGTGTTTTTAATTATTGCACAACTAATACTATCTTTTTTTGCGTTGACTTAGATTGTGCTTTTAGGGGTGCCTCTTTATTGATACTATTGACTATTGTTATTAGGCCTAATGAAGCGCATATGGTTGAAAAGATAGCCAATGATGTTTCGAATAAACTTTTTCCTCCGCCAAAGGGTTTCGGCGACTTAGTCGGAATTGAAGATCATATAGAGGCAATAAAATCAATATTGTGCTTGGAATCCAAGGAAGCTAGAATAATGGTCGGGATTTGGGGACAATCAGGGATTGGTAAGAGTACCATAGGAAGAGCTCTTTTCAGTCAACTCTCTAGCGAATTCCATCATCGGGCTTTCGTAACTTATAAAAGCACCAGTGGGGATGTCTCTGGCATGAAGTTGAGTTGGGAAAAAGAATTTCTCTCGGAAATCTTAGGTCAAAAGGACATAAAGATAGAGCATTTTGGTGTGGTGGAGCAAAGGTTAAATCACAAGAAAATTCTTATCGTTCTTGATGATGTGGATAATCTAGAGTTTCTTAAGACCTTGGTGGGAAAAACCGAATGGTTTGGACCTGGAAGTAGAATGATTGTGATCACTCAAGATAGGCAACTTCTTAAGGCTCATGATATTGACCTTTTATATGAGGTGAAGCTGCCATCTCAAGGTCTTGCTCTTAAGATGCTATGTCGATCTGCTTTCGGGAAAGACTCTCCACCTGATAATTTTAAGGAACTAGCATTTGAAGTTGCAAAGCTTGCCGGTAATCTTCCTTTGGGTCTCAGTGTCTTGGGTTCATCTTTAAAAGGAAGGGACAAAGATAAATGGATGGAGATGATGCCTAGGCTCCGAAATGGTTTGAACGGAGATATTAAGAAAACATTAAGAGTGAGCTACGATAGATTAGATAAAGAAGATCAAGATATGTTCCTTTACATCGCGTGTTTGTTCAATGGTTTTAAAGTCAGTTCCGTCAATGATTTACTTAAAGATAATGTTGGGCTTACAACGTTGGCTGAGAAGTCCCTCATACGTATTACACCCGAAGGATATATAGAGATGCACAATTTGCTAGAGAAGTTGGGTAGAGAAATTGATCGTGCAAAGTCAAAGGATAGTCCTGGAAAACGTCAATTTCTGACGAATGTTGAGGATATTCGAGAAGTATTGACCGAGAAAACTGTAAGTTTTTCGGAGCTCCCTTTTAATGCATGCATGACTTTATATTAATTTAATCGTCATTTGGGGATTGATAGATAAACTTTAACAATTGTTGCCTCCTGCCTAATTAAAACGTGGCTAGCGATCTTTTGATGTGTCAGAAAAAATAGAAACGGTTGCGATTGTTAAGATTATATCATTATAGTTTTCTTCGGATTTTTTTCCAGGGGACAGAAACTGTTCTTGGAATACGTTTGCCCCCAGAATATTTTTCGACAAGAAGGCCGTTATTATTACTCGATGAAGAATCGTTCAAAGGCATGCGTAATCTCCAATATCTAGAATTTGGTCGTTGGTCAAATATGGATCTACCTCAGAGCCTCGTTTATTTGCCCCCTAAACTCACATTGCTTAAATGGGATTTTTGTCCATTGAAGTCTTTGCCTTCTACTTTTAAGGCGGAGTATCTGGTTGAACTCAGCATGATTTGTAGTAAGCTTGAGAAGCTGTGGGAAGGAACTCTGGTACGAATTCTAAATTTTATTAGTTGTCAGTTTTTGAACAGAACTGTGGTATATTTATGAACATATATATGTTAGAAAAGCTTAAAATGAATCTTTTTAAAAATATTTGTGAACGTGTGTATTCTCTAATTCCATATTTTGTTTACAGCCACTTGGAAGCCTTAAGAAGATGAATTTGAGGTATTCCTCCAATTTGAAAGAAATTCCAGATCTTTCTAAAGCCATAAACCTCGAGGAAGTAGATCTTACTGGATGCTCATCTTTGGTGACACTTCCTTCCTCGATTCAGAATGCCATTAAGCTGAGGAAGTTAAATTGTTCGGGAGAGCTATTAATAGATTTAAAATTATTAGAAGGCATGCATAATCTCCAATATCTAAGAGTTTATGATTGGTCAAACATGGATCTACCTCAGGGCCTCGTTTATTTCCCCCATAAACTCATATCGCTATACTGGAATTATTTTCCGTTGAAGTGTTTGCCTTCTAATTTTAAGGCTGAGTATCTGGTTGAACTCATAATGGTGAATAGTAAGCTTGAAAAGCTGTGGGAAGGAAATCAGGTACTAACTCTATTAGTGATCACTTTCTAAACATATATATATGTTAGAAAAACTATAAATGAATCTATTTAATATTCTCTTTTCCCCTATATTGTTTTCAGCCACTTGGAAGCCTCAAGACGATGAATTTGAGATGTTCCTTCAATTTGAAAGAAATTCCAGATCTTTCTAATGCCATAAACCTAGAGGAAGTAGATCTTTTTGGATGCGTATCTTTGGTGGCACTTCCTTCCTCGATTCAGAATGCCATTAAACTGAATTATTTAGATATGAGTGATTGCAGAAAGCTAGAGAGTTTTCCAACTCATCTCAACTTGAAATCTCTGGAGTACCTCGATCTCACTGGATGCCTAAATTTGAGAAATTTCCCTGCAATCAAAATGGGAAATTCAGACGACTGTCTGCTAGATAGTATATTTGAGATCGTGGTAGAAGATTGTTTCTGGAACAAGAATCTCCCTGGACTCGATTATCTCGAGTGCCTTATGAGACGTATGCCTTGTAAATTTAGCCCAGAATATTTCGTTAGTCTTGATGTGAGAGGTAACAAGCTTGAGAAGCTATGGGAAGGCGTCCAGGTACATTGTTAATATTATAGCATCTGCTGATTTTTGTTTAATCTATCTTATAACCAAATTTGTCAAAAATGGCATGTGATCCACGGTTATTTCTTACATACATAATGATTTTTAATTATAATTTGAAACATATATAGGTATAAAATTAAAATATATCATTGATAATGATCGAAGCATACCAATGTTTTTTTTTTTTTTTGCTAATTTCTGTTTCAGTCGCTTGGAAGTCTCGAGTGGATGGATCTGTCAGAATGTGAAAACCTGACAGAAATTCCAGATCTTTCAAAGGCCACCAATCTGAAGCGTTTGGATCTCAGCGTTTGCAAAAGTTTGGTGACACTTCCTTCTACAATTGAGAATCTCCAAAATTTAAGATGTTTGTGCATGAAAGCATGCACAGCGCTCGAGGTTCTTCCAACCGATGTCAACTTGTCATCTCTCGAAATCCTTGATCTGAGTGGTTGCTCAAGTTTGAGAAGTTTTCCTCTGATTTCATGGAATATCGAAAGGCTCTATCTAGAAAACACCGCCATTGTAGAAGTTCCCTGCTGCATTGAGAATTTCTCGAGGCTCACTGTACTAATGATGTATTGTTGCCAGAGTTTGAAAAACATCTCCCCAAACATTTTCAGACTGACAAGTCTAATGCTCGTCGACTTTACAGACTGTAGAGGTGTCATCATGGCGTTGAGTGATGCCACTGTCGTAGCGACAATGGAAGATCACATTTCTTGTGTACCATTACATGAAAACACTGAATATACATGTGAACGTTTCTGGGATGAGTTCTATGATTATTACTCTGATGATTATTACTTCGAGGTAGATCGGGACTTACTTAGGGAATATTTTAGCTTCCTTAATTGCTTCGAATTGGAAAGAGATGCGCGAGAACTCATCCTACGATCATGCTTCAAGCCTGTGGCCTTACCAGGTGGAGAAGTCCCTACGTATTTCCAACATCGAGATTCTGGAGATTCCCTAACTGTCACTTTACCTCAGAGCTCTCTTTCTCAAGAATTCTTGCTATTTAAGGCTTGTGTCGTGGTTGAACCTCTCTCTGAGGGCAAGGGTTTGTATCCATCGTTGAAGGTAAACGTTGGCTTCAATGGTGCACAGTATCAGAAATCAATTTTTGAAGAAGCAGAACTGCAGTTTTGTAAGACGGATCATCTGTTTTTCTGTTCCTTCAAGTTCGACCCTGAAGATCTTCCATCTAAATCGACTTTCAACGATGTGGAGTTTAAGTTTTGTTGCTCCAATAGGATAAAAGAATGTGGTGTACAACTCTTGAATGACTATCCATCTCCAGATGGTAGTGATGGAAGCTCTGAAACAGAGTACAACCAACCAACTAGGAGAAGCAAGAAGCGGATGCGGGTAAGCCTTTTGCCATAGTTAGAGCTGAAAATTATAAAGATATCTTTTGACTTTTGATTTGTTTTTCCAGGATCGAAATACCATAGCGACAGACTATGTAATAGAATCGATCGTTTGATTTATAATGCAGATGACATCGGGAACATCTGAAGAATATATCAACTTAGCCTGTAACCAAATTGTAGCGGACACAGGATTGGCCGCTCTAAATTTGGATCTTTCGTTAGGGCAGGGAGAAGCATCATCAGTTTCTTCTTATACATCTCTGGAGGGGGAAGCTTTGTGTGTTGATTACATGATAACTGAAGAACAAGCTGAACAAATTCCTATCTTGTATCCTATTTCTGGTAACTGAAGCATCTTATTATTCTGTTTTGCTCTGTTTTAGGATAACTTGGGATCGACCATGACTATAATGATAATTACAAGACGAGGTTTCATAGGTTTTGACACGAGCCATTTTTTTCTGCAGATGATGAAGAGTTTTAGGATAACCAAAGTCCGTTTAGTTCTCCAACTCCGGAGCCTTAAAGTGTTTGTAATTTCTTCTTTATCTGAATGCAGAAACACTCTGTGTTTGTTTGAACATTTCGCTTTTCTTGAAAGAATAAATGATTCAAAAATATCTTTTGCATGGTTTTGTATTGTACATCATACATCTATCTATTTTTAATAAAGACATTGAATTTGTGAGCTTAAGGTTTACATACTTGAACTCACCTACTAGCCAAAATAGTCTTGCTTTTTAAAAAAACATAGATCTCAATGTGTATGTTAGCAAAGGTTGTTTCTCTTTTTATTAGCAATGAATAAATCGGACTTGGGGTAAAGAAAAATGTATATCGCAAATTCACAAGAGAATTGACAACAAGAATGTGTTGGAACTAATTTATATTAGCAAGATCCTCGTCATCAGCAACATTTGCATTGCTGATTCAGTAGCCAAAATTGGCTTAACTTCGGCCAAAGATGTGACCAGCGTCCTTGAGGTGAAGGGACGAGCTTTCAATCTTTCTGCACGAGACATTGTCTGGTCCAACCATGAAGTATATCATCCAGCTATCCTACATATGAGAAACATGTCGCTGCTGTTCCAGGGAAAGCTGACCCCAATGCCGCTGCACTCTTTAATTATATGGTAAAGAGTGAAAGTTGGTTTTAGCTTCCGAGTTACTAGTTATTATATAAATATTGTACATTGACTCCTTGAGATGAAAGTTGTAGGCCTGAACTACTCATTAGAATATCTAGGATGGGATGCTAATTCTCTGGGGCTTCAGATCTTTGCATCAAGGGCCTAAGATAGACGTGTGGTCTGCGGGAGTTACTCTGTTATACCTCATGATGGGGACGACACCTTTCACTGCTGACCCTGAACAGTTAAGATCTGCCTTGACTGAATTCACACCATCACATTGTTAAGATTCCTCTCCTGGATCCTTAGCCGTCTCCAAAGCTTATCACATTGTTAAGGTAGTCTGAAACATATTACAACTCTGTTTTGTAACGAACATGGGATCGACCATGAGTCCATGACTATACTGGTAATGACAAGACGATTTCTTAGTTTTTCACACAAGCCATTTTCTCTTGCAGATGATGGAGCAACTAGAAAACTTTTATGGCTCCATGTTCTTACTTCTCTCTCTTTTACTTCTTTGAAATTTTCGCTTTCCTGAAAAGATGTAAATATAACAGTCTTGTCTTTTGAAACACATATATCTCTCTACGTGTATGTTACCAAAGGTTATTTATTCTCTCTTTAAAGCAATGAATAAATCATAATTTTGGTATACAAAAATGTATTTCACAATTTCACAAGAGAATTAATTATCAACAACAAAAAAGTGTAGGAACTAATTTTAAATAGCAAGACCTTCCTCATCAACAACAATTGCATCGCTGCTACCATGGCGTTTCCTACACTCACAGTAAAAAACAGTGATTACAACATAACTCAGCACCACCTCAGCCCCATACATACATACCAGCTTCCATCCGTCCCACCCACCGGCCACAACCACCGACCTCCACCACGCCCCTGAGCTCGAGTCCATATCTAGCTCCTTCGCCAACTTCTCCATCCCATGACCAATGAAACTCGATAGAAATACAAATACACCCGCCAAAGCCAACCCTGTTATCCTCCTCCCTTTCATCAGGGTGGTTCCTTCCTTGATTGCATCAAAACCGTATCTTTCTTCTAATACAGAGACGACAAGGCCAAGCCCTGTTATAGCCATTATGTATACCTCAACACCGAGACAGAAGATTGTGATGAGATAACGCAATGTGGGTGTGTAACCAACGAGAGCTGATAGAAACATGGGAATTGGTGAGTAGAGGAAGAGCAGACCATAGACGATAATGGAAGTTGCTGTTACTCTCTGTTGGAATATTGAGAGAAAGAAGAAAAACAGTGCAAGAGACATTTGTCTCTTCTCTTGTAAAGAAGACAAGAACGAAATAGAAAACTTTTTTATTGAACTGAAACTTGTTTTTTTTTTTTAACATCTTCTCAAGCTTTTATTAAACTGTAAATGGGTAATACAAATATTTTGACAGCCAAACAGGGGGAATAATAAAAGATTGAGACATAGTCATTAAAGTAGAAGCTTGACGGGAGAGAACGTCGGCCGCTGAATTCTTCTCTCGATTAACAACATTGAACTGAAACTTGTTGTTTTGTTAAGACATGACATACACACTTATATACATGTTTACATAACTACTCCACGTAACCGTTGGTAACAGTTGTAACTTCTCCGACAAGTTACGTCTTTTACTCACACCCGTTCGTGGTAAGTCACATGTAACACATTACATCCGTTGACTTTACACACAAACTAACACATATGATACTAGAAGATTTAATCATGGACTCAATTCTAACACTCCCTCTTGAGTCCTTTGATTAAATCCCTAATTTCAATCCCATAGTTTCTTCTTCGCCTCTGGTGCTTTGCCACTTCTCTGGTCAAATCCCTTTCACGAAGATGGCATAGTTTACTAGTAAGCTTTCCTTGTGTCTCCCTCTTGATCGCATGCTTCATTCATCGGTTTTCCTCTTTCTTTTCTGCAGATGCTGTGAAGTTGAATCTCTGTATCCTTTGGATATCATTTTAGAAACACTCAACAGATTTCTCGCTAAACCCGGAATTAGAAACACCTCTTTGATGATCTTCTCTTCTTGGCTTGTCATCACTTGGATATTTCCCTTTTCCATGTCTCATCATTCACGTTTGATGATGATCTTTCTTCAACTGCACTAAACAGCATATGACCCTCATCATCTGTTTCTTCTAGGCTTAGGTACGCTCTCTCAGCCTTCCTAACCTTTCTTCACCACGTGCCCTGGCTTGTTACGTGCAGAGCACCTTCTTTGCTACTTGTATTTGACGTAGCACACTTTTGAGATTTCTCTTTCCCACAAGGCTTCTCCTTTGTCACCTTCAAAATTTTTTTTTTCACGTGAGCTTTGTCACGTCTTCTCCGGTTGTTCTCGAAACCTTTTTTCCACTCACTTTCTTTTAAGTGAGATTTCTTCTTATTTCCTTTTGGTGTCCTCTTGATCACCAAATCTGTGCGTGAACTCCTCCACGTCTTCTTCGGTGTCTTCTTTTGATCACCATAACGTCTCCATGACGTCTTGTGCGTGAATCTTCTTCACGTCGCCTTCGGTTTACTCTTCAACCGACTTATGCTCCATTTTTCTCCGAGGTAAGCATCCTCTTATGCTCCATTTTTCTCCGAGGTAAGCATCCTCTTGTGCTCCATTTTTCTCCGAGGTAAGCATCCTCTTATGGTGTCCTCTTTTGATCACCATCACGTCTTGATGACGTCTCATCAGTTCCCTTGAACCTTTTTTTTTGCTGAGTAGCCTTGCACTGTTCTCCCAACAGAAGCTTACTCCGTGTTGTAGTGTTCTTCACAACTCAACAACACCTTTTGATAGTAAGCCTTGCTCTGTTTCTTACATAGGCGGCTTCCTCCGTCTTGTTTCAGTTGACTCCTACTTCGGATTCTCAACTTCATCAAGTGATGTCTTCTTTGCATCCTTGAACTTCACCAAGACCTTGTTGAACAAAGTTTCAGAATTCTCCTTCCACAACTCCATATCCACATCCGTTTTCTCCATTGCCTTTAGAGAAGATTTCCTATCTTCTTCATCGCTTTTGGAGCCTTCCTCTTGAAGGTACTTCATGTGAATGTGTTTGTGAAGGCTGATGGTACTCTCTCTTGTTACCACCTCTTCTTGTTCTTCCTTTTCTATTACGTCTTCTTCTTCTTCTTTTTCTCTTTTTTTTTTTTCTCGGTTTCTAACCGTAAGAAATGTTGGCTCCATCTTTCTCTTCTTCTCGCAGCGGAATTCTTCTTATCTTTGTTTTACTTGGACAGGCTCCAAGACCAAATAATTAAGCTCTGATACCATGTTGGAATATTGAGAGAAAGAAGAAAAACAGTGCAAGAGACATTTGTCTCTTCTCTTGTAAAGAAGACAAGAACGAAATAGAAAACTTTTTTATTGAACTGAAACTTGTTGTTTTGTTAAGACATGACATACACACTTATATACATGTTTACATAACTACTCCACGTAACCGTTGGTAACAGTTGTAACTTCTCCGACAAGTTACGTCTTTTACTCACACCCGTTCGTGGTAAGTCACATGTAACACATTACATCCGTTGACTTTACACACAAACTAACACATATGATACTAGAAGATTTAATCATGGACTCAATTCTAACACTCTCATCCAAGAGGACTTCACTGAAGCAAATGACGACTTTAGAGATGGATTTAGGCCTTGGTGTGATAAGGAAGTTGATGTGATGACAGTTATGGAGACGATACAAGAGAGGATAAAGGATGGGACAAAATACCGGGATTTGAGATGTAAAAGCGAGACAGCGTCTTCTCTAGATTCTTGCCAGATCTGTCTAGCTTCAAACCGTGTATGCACGACATTAGCTAGGGCTTCCAGACGAAAGACATGGTTTTTAAGGCGAAAGGAGGTAAGAGTTAGGGAGAGGTGTAGGGCTGCAAGAGGATCGCTATGAAGGCAAAAACTGGGAATAAGATGTGTTTGTTTCTGAAAAGAATCATGAAAGAATCAAGAAGTGTAGTGGTGATCCGCGTGGAAGAACCAGGTCGCTTTACCTCAATCATGATTTCAAAACTCAAAAGGCACATAAGAACCTCGTTAAGCTTCAACCGCTGTTGGAACAACTCAAAACTGAGTTGATATTAAGGTTTTAGAGACTGTGACTTGTATGAGACTTGTGTATAATAGTGAAAGCACAAAACTTTTTAGCTACTCAGAGAATCCATACAACACAGACAAGACAAGACAATGCGTGTTACAACGCTGAAAACTCTATCCGAATAAAACCAATTTTTCAGCAAAAGAATCAATTTGGGTAAACAAAAATGTATATCACAGTTTCACAAGAGATATAACAACAACAAACAAAGTGTTGGAACTAATTTTAAAAAGCAAGACCTTCGTCATCACTTATCAGCAATATTTGCATCGCTGATTCAATAGTCAAAGGGGCACAAACGTTTGGCTTAACTTTGGCCAAAGATGTGACCAGTCAAGGAACAATCCTTCAGGTGGTGAAAAGAGGAGAGAGCCTATGCCGTGTCATGCAAGGAAAGAGCTTTTAAACGTTCTGCAGGAGTCAACTCCAATTCCAAACCATCAAGTCTCATCCTAAGCTCCTACGTCTACGACAAATTAAAACGTGTTCTTTATTTGATCCCATTGCCGCCGCGCACTAATGGTCGGAGTATTCTTTATTAATGTAAGAAAAATATAAAGTGGCCGCATCCTATACAACACATTAATGATCATATACTTTTGAATATTGAGTCCCACCCCATCCTTTTAAGTTTTAATGATTCCCTTAATTATGGTGCGTAAACGACGGGAAAATAATACAGTGTTGAAAACAATCCTTACTTTAATTGTTTCGGCTATAAAAGATTTTCCAAATACTTCATTTTTGAGTTGATTTTATTGAATTACGTAGAACTTTCGTCAAAATTTAAGAGAAAAATAAATAAATTATTGTAACTGAAGTATCAAGTAATTAGGGAAGTGAAAAAGGTAACAAACTATAGGAAAACAATAAAAGGGTTTTTGTGAGAGGAAACAACCATGAAACAATGTGCACAATAAAGTAAAAGTCTTCTCTCAAGTCTTCAGAGTAACTTTTACGAAGATTCTCCTCTACCTCCATCTTCATATTACTTATTTACATCAGTGTTTTGAATGATCTCCCAACAGAATTTGAATTTTAGTATCTTTTCTCTATGGCTTCTTCTTCTTCAAGCAGCCGGAGATACGACGTTTTCCCGAGCTTCAGCGGTGAAGATGTCCGCAAATCATTCCTCAGCCATCTTCTCAAGGAGCTTGATCGCAGATCAATCAATACATTCATCGACCATGGGATCGTGAGAAGCCGCCCAATCGCCCCGGAGCTTTTATTGGCGATTAGAGAATCGAGGATCTCAATCGTCGTCTTCTCTAACAAGTATGCTTCTTCCACCTGGTGCTTGAATGAACTGGTTGAGATCCACGACTGTTCTAAGAAATTGGATCAAATGGTGATTCCTATTTTCTACAACGTTGATCCTTCGGAAGTTAGAAAACAGAGTGGTGAATTTGGAAAGGTCTTTGAAGAGACATGCGAGGGCAAAACAGATGATGAGAAACAAAGGTGGATGCAAGCTCTAGCAGATGTGGCAAATGTGGCTGGGGAGGATTCTCGAAACTGGTATTTTTCAAAAAAAAATATTTTATTAGGCTTAGATTCCGATTCTAGGGTGTTCCTTGTTGACATTTGAGTATTGGTTTTAGGTGTGATGAAGCAAACATGATTGAAACAATTGCCAACGATGTTTCGAATAAGCTTATAACACCATCGAGTGATTTTGGTGATTTTGTTGGTGTTGAAGCTCATTTAGAGAGATTGAGTTCAATGTTGTGCTTGGAATCTGAAGAAACTAGAATGGTAGGGATTGTAGGACCTTCTGGGATTGGTAATAGTACCATAGGAAGAGCTCTTTTCAGTCAGCTCTCTAGCCGATTCCATCATTGCGCTTTCGTAGCTTATAAAAGAACCAACCGAAACGATTATGGCATGAAGCTTTGTTGGGAAGAACAGTTTTTATCAGAAATTTTATGCCAAAAGGACATAAAGGTTTTTCATTTAGGTGCGGTGGAACAAAGGCTAAGGCATAAGAAAGTTCTTATCGTTCTTGACGATGTGGATGATCTTGAGCTATTAAAGACATTGGTGGGACGACCTGGATGGTTTGGGATTGGAAGCAGAATTGTTGTGATAACTAAAGATAATCAAATTCTCAAGTCTCATAAGATTGACCTTGTTTATGAGGTGGATTTCCCTTCTGAAATTTTGGCTCTGCAAATGTTTTGTCGATGTGCTTTTGGGCAAAACGCTCCACCAGATGGTTTCGTGAAGTTAGCTCGCGAAGTTACAAACCTTTCTGGTAATCTTCCTTTAGGTCTCAATGTCTTGGGTTCTTCATTAAGAGGAAAGGACAAGCAGGAATGGATGGAGTTGTTGCCTAGGCTCCGAAATGGTCTGGATGGGAAAATTGAGAAGACATTAAGAGTCAGCTACGATGAGTTAGATGACAAAGATCAAGAAGTTTTCCTTTACATTGCGTGTTTACTTAATGGTCAAAAAGTTGATTATATCAAAAACTTGCTTGGAGATAGTGTATACGTTGGGATTAAAATGTTGGCTGATAAGTCCCTCATACGTATAACACCACCTCGCAAAACTGTACACATGCACAACTTACTACAAAAGTTGGGTAAAGAAATTGTTCGTGTAGAGTCCATTTACAATCCTGGAAAACGGCGATTCTTGGTGGATACTAAGGATATTTGTGATGTATTTACCGAAAATATTGTGAGTTTTTTACATATGCTTTTCATATTTGACTCCATATAAATTGAAGAAAGTCATTTATTATTTGATAGATTATTGTGACTGTTATAAAATACTAATTTTTTTTTCAGGGAATTGAAAATGTGCTAGGCATATCTTTCAACACATCAGAAATCGATGAGCCGTTGTTTATAAATGAACAATCGTTCAAAAGAATGCGTAATCTCACATTTCTAAAATTTTACAAGGAGTGGTCGCGAGAGACTAGTGAAGGCAGATTGTGTTTACCTCAAGGCTTCATTTCTTTGCCCCGGAAACTCAGATTTCTATACTGGGATGAATATCCGTTGACAAGTATGCGCTTCAACTTTAAGGCGGAAATTCTGGTTAAGCTCAATATGGAGAATAGCAAGCTTGAAAAGTTATGGGAAGGAGTCCAGGTACTACTTTTATGTTTACTTCCTATTTAGTTTGATTTATGAATATCGACAAGGCATAAGTTCAAAGAGTCATATATCATGTATGATTTATTTTAAAGTTATGTGACATGTGTATACCATCTAATTCTCGCCATGTTGTTTCAGCCACTTCGAAGTCTCAAGAAGATAAGATTGGATGGGTCTACGGAGTTGAAAGAAATTCCAAATCTTTCTAATGCCATAAATCTCGAGAAATTGAATCTTTGGGGATGCACATCTTTGGTGACACTTCCGTCCTCAATTCAAAAACTTAGTAAACTGAGAAAGTTATCGATGGAGGAATGCACAAAGCTCAAGGTTCTGCCTACTGATATCGACTTGGGATGTCTTGATTACCTCAATCTCAATGGATGCTCAAGATTGAGAAGTTTTCCTCGAATTTCGAGGAACATTTCAGGGCTCATTTTAGATGGAACTACAATAGAAGAAGAAGATTCCGTCTACCTTGAGAATATCTCCGGGCTCACTAAACTCGACTGGAATGGTTGCCCAATGAAATGTTTGCCTCCTGGCTTTCGCCCAGAAAATCTAGTTTATCTCACCATGAGAGGTAGTAAGCTTGAGAAGTTATGGGAAGGAATCCAGGTAATGTAATGTTCTCATAAACGGTCTTTTTTTCTTTTAGCTATAGCATTTGGTGATTGGCTTGATTCCCAAAGAAGTCTGACAGGGTGGGTACGTGCTAGCTCGTCTTGATGTTCCTAAATATATAATTTACAACATGAAATAATCGAGAATGCATACAAAAAGTTTAGAAACTTTTGTTAAAGCTTAACATTATGATTCAGCTAGAGTGGGTTTCAATAAAATACAAGTTAATATAAGGGAACTAAAAGTAAAAATTTAGTAAGAATGGAGGCTTTTTTAAGTTGGTTAGGTATCAAAAACAACTTCACACCCTTAAAACTTAGACTATAAAAAAACATTAGAGAATTCTATCTGCATAGTGTTGATGCATGTAACTTTTAATAAATAGGACAAGCAAAAACTCATTATATATTTGTTTTTCTTTATTTCTTTTGTTTCAGTCGCTTGGAAGCCTCGTGAGGATGGATTTGTCAGGAAGTGAGAACCTGAAAGAATTTCCAGATCTTTCGACGGCCATCAATCTTGACCACTTGGAACTCAACGATTGCAAAAGTTTAGTGATGCTTCCTTCTTCAATTCGTAATCTCAATAGATTGACGCGGTTGGAAATGCAAGGATGCACAAAGCTAAAATTTCTTCCAACCAACGTCTACTTGGAATCTTTAGAGTACCTTGATCTCAGGGGATGCTCAAGTTTAAGATTTTTCCCTTGGATTTCAAGGAACATTTCTGAGCTCCATCTAAACGGAACTGCGATAGAAGAAGACAAAGATTGTTTCTTTATCGGGGATATCTCTGGGCTCACTGAACTCGTTTGGAGTAATTGTCCCATGAAATATTTGCCTTCTAACTTTTGCGCAGAACATCTCATAGAACTCGCAATGCCATGTAGCAAGCTTGAGAAGCTATGGGAAGGTATCCAGGTAAAGTTCTTATGATGTTCTATAATATTTTCGTGGCCTTTCTTCTTCTTAATTGCTATATGATTTGCTTGGCCTGCAAACTTGATTGGAGTATGTATATATGATATAAAACCTCTTAGCTTCAAACTAGATATTCCGAAATCTATATATTTTATAAATCTATTTATATACTACAATTTTCACAAAAAAAAATGATTATAAATTACTTATTCCTTACAAATTATAGGTGTTATTAGAAATAAATAATATTTACGTATTCTCAAGTTTAATTAACAATTGATGTGCTTTAATCATTTGCTAAAAGTTCGGATTTGTGATCCACTTCTTAGCATGCAAAATTTAAACGCAAATGCAGATGAAACCACCCTCAATAGAAAATGATAATCTCCTGGCTGTTTTTTCCTTTGAAATTCTGATGAACATATCACCTCTCACAGTCACATGTTAATATTCATTTGCACACAAAATGTAAAAACTACATAAGTTATATACAATGGCAAGTCCCCTAGTGATTTGTACTTGTGTTTTCATTGTTTCATCCTTCGGTTCAAACCTTTCTCCGTTTAAATGGATAACAATATACCTTTCTCTGTTTCAGTCGCTTGGAGGTCTCAAAAGGATGGACTTGTCAGGATGTGAAAGCCTAAAAGAAATTCCAAATCTTTCAAAGGCTACAAATCTTGAATATTTGAATCTCAGCAATTGCAAAAATTTGGTGATGCTTCCGCCTACAATTCGGAATCTCAAAAAACTGGTGACTTTGAACATGGAAGGATGCACAGGACTCAAGTTTCTTCCAAATGATGTTAACTTGGTATCTCTTAATCCGTTCTTCAATCTCACTGGATGCTCACGGTTGAGAAGTTTTCCTCAGATTTCAACGAGCATTACAAGTCTTTCTCTAGACTTAACTGCGATTACAGAAGTTCCTTCTTGGATTGAGAATATGTCTGGCCTCACTTCTCTAACGATGAAAAGTTGCAAGAAGTTGAAGAAGGTTGCATCAAACAGTTTTAAATTGAAACGTCTTCTGGTGGTAGACTATTCAGATTGTGAAAGAGTCACGTGTTTCGGTGAAGCAAGTGCGGAGACAAATACCACTGAGAGTCAGCTACCAGTGACCGAGGAAGCTTCCTTTCATCTTTCATATTTAATAGTATGTGCAAAGAACTGTAAATCTCTCCAGAGTATATCTCACTACTTCCTCAATCCAATGAGTTGTCTCAAATTTCACAATTGCTTCAAGCTGGACCGAGATGCACGGGAACTCATCCTACAGTCAGACTTCAAGTATGCGGTCTTACCAGGTGGAGAAGTGCCTACATATTTCAGGAATCGAGCTTATGGAAGTTCTCTAACTATCTCTTTATGTAAGAGCTCTCTTTCTCAAAAAGTGTTGCGGTTTAAAGCTTGCATCATGCTTGACCTTTTGACTCTCCCCGAGGATAATTCTGCAAAAATTACTATACAATGGTACTTCAGAGGCAAAAGCAACATTCATCATGTGGAAATTGACATTGACTCGTGTCACGGAGATCATCTGGTTATGTTCCACTTTGAGTTATGTCTTTCAAAAGAAGTCGATGGTCATCCATACAAATTTGACTACGACGATGTGGAATTCAAGTTTGAATATCATAGCAATGCTTGTTCTTGCATGAGATGTTCGCCTATCCACTAAAAGCAAACATGTCCCTTGCCACTCCAGAAGATAAAAGAATGTGGAATACGACTCTTGAATGTCTCTCCATCTAAGGATGGTAGTGGTACGAGCTCTGAAACAGAGTACAACCAACAGTATGGAGATAGTGACATAGAGAGTGGGTGAAGCAAGAAGTGAATGCGGGTAAAGCTTTTCAATGAACTGAAAATTTTAGAGATCTAACTCTTGATTCATTTCCAGGATCAACTGGTAATAGACCATTGGAATTGAATATTGATTTTATTATGTAGATGACTGTAAGAACATCTAAAGAACCTTCCAGCTTACTCTGTGCTAAAAAAATAGACCATCGGAATTGAATATTGATATATCTTAAAAATGAATTGTAGAGTTTTGTGTTGTTGTTTCAGGAATTGTACGAGTCAAGGTATTTGAAGGGGATAGAGTTGAGAAAATGGTGCGAACTCAACATAAAACGCAGAGAGTTTCTAGATGCAATTCCACGGTCGCTCCTTGACCTCGTTGATAGATGTTTGATCGTTAACCCGAGGCGACGAATCAGCGCAGAGGATGATCTCAGACACGACTTCTTTCAGCCAGTACATGAAACCCTTAGAAACCAAATGCTCCTTAAACAGCAGCAAACGGAATCGCAGCCTTCGGTGGTTGCTGACGCAGTAGGCCAAACGCTAAAATAATATTACAATTGTAAAAGTTAATAAGAAAACATTATATGAAAATCTTCACTCCACTGTCCAGTGTCCACACCACACAACTCCGGAAAACTAAAAGAGTATTTTAGCTAACTAGAAAGTTTGTGTTATTGTTTTCACTGTATTATTATATGAACTAGTATTAGGCCCGTACTCCGTACGGGGCAAAACTTTAAACAAATTTATAAATAAATCAACTAATTTTTTGATACATAGAAAATACAGATTTCTTGCAAACCAGAGATTTGTTTACTGTACATTATAGCAACATATATACACCGATACACGTAACTCATGTCCAACTTATTTCCTCTTATTTTTTCTTTCGCCAATAAGCCTGACAATAACATGAAGAAAGAAACACGATCTTATGATAATTCTAAAAATATATTGAATCATTGATAAATATTTAGAAAAGTTACAATCCCAAGTCTTTTGGTTACTGGGTTTGATCGTAAGTAAAGTCTAACAAAGAGATGACAAAAGAGATGTAAGTAAAACTTATAGATTCAACGTTACCAACCATAAGGGCTATTTTTTTGTTTTCTTAGCTTGTCCGTCTGAAAAGAAAATGAATCATAAGAAAGTTTCAGTAAAAACTTAGAGAATGTGGATGTGAGTTTACATGAGATTTGCAAAAACAATAGACTGTAATCATGTAAACTTATAGGTTGGTTTGCCCGGATGAATGATCCTACCGATGAGTTTTGGTTCCCACCCTCGATTTTCCATCCAATCTTCCTATCTTCTTTTCCCTGCTTTGGAAGCAGAAAATGGTGACAGAAATTTAGACACAAAGATGCTTTACATCTTTTAAGAACTAAAACTCAGGCCACCAATTTTTGTACTCTCAGACATGATCAATGGTATTGTAGGAATCTCACTCACCGACGCAAAAGCTACCGATTCGAAGAAGAAGAGGTAGAAGTGTGGAACAGTATCCCAACCCGTCGCCATGGGAAATGACGGCTCGTCAAGGAGATCGTGATCGATCCTTTCGATTCCGACGATGAACTTGATGTTTGCAAGATGCGGATCAAAATCAGTATTTCAGCGCAGTTTCTTGAGGAAGTGGTTGTGACGGCATGAAAAAATTAAGTGGAGTGAGGCAGAGCTCGTGGAGGATCCATGGCTTTTTAGTGTGAAATCTTAAACCCTCAACGCTTTTACTCTTGGTCTCGAACTTCATCAACACTCTCCGATAACGAAACGAAAACAACTCTACAGAAACCAGATCACATTATAAGAATCATTAACAATTCATATAGATTGAAAATAGATCTAATGCAGCAATGAAGTCAAATTAAAACAAAGATTTTGATAAGGATAAAGAAACGTGATATCACAAACTAAAAAATGAAAGAGAGAGAGGCACTGTTAAGTTTTTTGGTTGATGAAAAGAAGAAGATGAAAAGAAGAACAGATGGGATTCAATTTGATTCCTTAAAGATATCTGATCATTTGAGTTAATCACTATGCGTAAAAATTGAATTTGATTCTTTGAAGAGACATTGCATTGATGAAACCCTAAGATCAGACTATCAGAGCATGTAGCGACTTCAAATTTTTTTACCTGATAAAAGTTGCACGAAAGAAGAATTAGAAAAGAAAGAGATGTGGAAGCTTTTAATAATGAAATCATGTTGTTGAAGAAGAGAGGCAAAGTGGATATATTGAGATCGTGGGGAGGGGAGGGTGAACTTATATCATACATGTATACTTATTATTCTCCTAATTTCGATCCATGTATCATACATGTATTAATATGATGTATGTATAGGGAAACAAGACTTTGATATTAAGCAAGTTAACATTCTTAAGATAAATTGAAATCTTGTTTCTGTCTTGAACTACTGACAGCCAACCAAATTTTGTGTCTTCAAAATATCTGTGGAGAGTAAAATTAGCTTTCGAGGAAGGTTCTGTCTATTTTGCCTAGAAATTACGATAAATTGAAAACTTAGTTCTGTCTTGTAGAATGGCTGCTCTCATCATCATACATAATTCAGTGACAACTGATAGCCACAAAATTGTTATCTTCAAAAATATTGTTGTAGAGTAAAAGCTTTACAAGGAAAGGAAGGGGAAGTTTCTGTATCATTGATATGGTCGGATCTAGGAAAATATTTAGTGTGGGGCAACATTTATTTATTTGTCTCAAAATTATTACATTTATCAAAATATAAATTTTGTAATAAAATATGTAGTTCATATAGTTTGTTTCTTACAACCTATGTAGGTGTATAATGTATATAGATATACAATTTTGTAATTTATTTTCATAAAAAAAAAAGATTTTAGAAATATATATCATTACACTTACTATGTTAATCACTTAAAGAAAGAAATATCAAAACATATTTAACTGATTGAAAGAAGTTCAAACTAAAAGAAATGATTAAATTATTGTTTAAGGTGGAGAAAAAAAAAGGAATTGTGACACCATTAAGATTCGAACCTGGGCACGGGACGAATAGAATAAAGAAGCATAGCCAATAATGCTAGAGGCGACTTAGCTGCATAGCTTTACAAACAAAAATGTATAGATTTAGTGTGGGGCACGTGCCCCACATCCTAACCACTTAGATCCGCCCCTATGGTCTTCTTGTTAGGGTGTTTGATTTTTTTAACACTAAAATAATATATCTTGTACAGTAAGTCTTCTATGCTAGTCTTCTAGTAAAGGAAGGCAAAGTTTACGTATTATTTGTCCCAATTGTTTTGTTAGGGGATTTGATTTTAAATCATTAAAATGAATATCTTGTACAGTAAGTCTTCGAGCAAAGGAAGACCAAGTTTCTGAAGTTTTGATCTACTTACCAAAGTCAAAAAAAAAAATTATTATCTAGAAATAATAGGGAAACTGACTGTTTTTAAAGATCATTTTGTTTTCTAAAAACATAAAACTACAAACAAATATTGAATTCAAACTTTTTGAAAAGTGTTATTTTAACAAACCTGATGTTAGTTCCATCACTGTTTAAAATTCTTTAACGAAAAATGACGTAGAATCTGAAATCGAGGAAATTGACATAATCTGACATAGTTATTTTCCTTTTCTCAAAATCTTGGGTGGGAAATAACCCACTCAAATTTTTTATTTATTTTTGTTCACAAACAGTTTTTTTGATTAAAACAAAAAGATTCCCACGCTCTCTTGATTAAAACAAAAAGATTCCCACGCTCTCTTGATTAAAACAAAAAGATTCCCACGCTCTCTCAATGTCTCGAATCGATATGTGTGATATCGAGACATAACAAATAACAAAAGAGAAAATAAAGGTCTTCTGTGGAAAGTCTTCGAGGAAAGGAAGGCGAACTTTCTCCTCTCTGTCATTGTGTTATATTATTGATTTACTTCAAAGTGCTTTCCTTTGAGAATTTTCGTCTCTTCTCTCTCATCCTCTGCCATGGCGTCTTCTTCCTTCAGATGGATGTTTTCAGATGGATATACAATGTTAAAATGATTCATACGTCCAAAGACGAAGAGATGGAGATAAGTTCTTCTTCTGGCAGCCGGAGATACGACGTTTTCCCAAGCTTTCGTGGAGAAGATGTACGCGACTCATTCCTTAGCCATCTTCTCAAGGAGCTCAAGCGAAAATCTATCACATTCATAGATGATGAGATCGAGAGGAGCCGCTTAATCGCTCCTGAGCTTTTATCGGCAATAAGAGGATCAAGGATCGCAATCGTTGTCTTCTCTAAGAACTATGCTTCATCCACCTGGTGCCTGAATGAGTTGGTGGAGATTCACAAGTGTTTTATGAATTTGAATCAAATGGTGATTCCGATTTTCTTCCACGTTGATCCTTCGGAAGTTAAAAAACAGACCGGTGATTTTGGAAAGGTCTTTGAAGAGACATGCAAGGGCAAATCAAATGATGAGAAAAATGGTTGGAAGCAAGCTCTAGCAGAAGTTGCAACTATGGCCGGAGAGGATCTTCGGAACTGGTATCTTGCTTTTTCTTACCCTCAGAACTGGAATTTCAATGCATAGACTTCAATTGCTTTTTATTGCTTCTTTAATGAAACAAGTGACTATTGTTATTAGGCCTAATGAAGCAGCCATGATTGAAAAGGTTGCCCAAGATGTTTTGAAAAAAACTATGACACCATCGGATGATTTTGGCGACTTCGTGGGGATTGAAGCTCATCTAGAGGCATTGAAAAAATTGTTGTGCTTGAAATCTGAGGAAGCTAGAATGGTCGGGATTGTCGGAACTTCAGGGATTGGTAAGAGTACCATAGGAAGAGCTCAATACAGTCAACTATCTAGCCAATTCCATCTTCGGGCTTTTGAAACTTGTAGGAGAACCATCGGAGATGACTATGAGCAGAAGTTGTATTGGGAAGAACAAATTCTTTCGAAAATGTTAGGTGAAAAAGACTTAAAGATAGAGAAAGTAGGTGCGGTGAAAGAAAGGTTAAAGGAGAAGAAAGTTCTTATCGTTCTCGATGATGTGGATGATCTAGAGTTTCTTAAAACCTTGGTGGGAAAAACTGAATGGTTTGGACCTGGAAGCAGAATTATTGTGATCACTCAAGATAGGCAACTTCTCAAGGCTCATGATATTAACCTTATATATGAGGTGGAGTTCCCATCTGAAGATCTTGCTCTTACGATGTTATGCCGATCTGCTTTTGGGGAAAACACTCCACCGGATGATTTTCGGGAGCTCGCAGTGAAAGTTGCAAAGCTTGGGGGCAATCTTCCTTTGGGTCTCAGTGTCCTGGGTTCGTCTTTAAAGCGAAGGAGCAAAGAAGAGTGGATGGATAGGCTCCGAAATGATTTGGACGGGAAAATTGAGAAAACGTTAAAAGTCAGCTACGATAGGTTATATAGGAAAGACCAGGAGTTATTCCTTTACATTGCATGTTTATTCAATGGTTTTGAAGTCAGTGACGTCAATGATTTACTTAAAGATAATGTTGGGCTTACAACGTTGGCTGAGAAGTCCCTCATACGTATAACACCAGAAGATACTATAGAGATGCACAATTTGCTAGAGAAGTTGGGTAGAGAAATTAATCGTGCAAAGTCGAAGGATAGTCCTGGAAAACGTCAATTTCTGACGGATTTTGAGGATATTCGAGAAGTATTGACCGAGAAAACTGTAAGTTTTTCGGAGCTCCCTTTTAATGCATGACTTTATATTAATTTAATCATCATTTGGGATTGATAGATAAACTTTATATTTCTTTCTCTTCGGAAATTTTTCCAGGGAACAGAAACTGTTCTTGGAATACGTTTACCCACAGAATATTTATTGACAAGGCGGTTAATATTAATCGATGAAGAATCGTTCAAAGGCATGCGTAATCTCCAATATCTAGAATTTGGTCGTTGGTCAAATATGGATCTACCTCAGAGCCTCGTTTATTTGCCCCCTAAACTCACATTGCTTAAATGGGATTTTTGTCCATTGAAGTCTTTGCCTTCTACTTTTAAGGCGGAGTGTCTAGTTAAACTCATAATGAAGTGTAGTAAGCTTGAGAAACTGTGGGAAGGAACTCAGGTACGGCTTCTAAATTTTATTAGTTGTCCATTTTTAGAACAGAACTGTGGTATATTTATTAACATATATATGTTAGAAAAGCTTAAAATGAAAACCACATGGTGGTGGGCGAGTGGTTCTCGTTTGGTTGGAAGGATCGCCCTGTTGGTCTAGGCCAGGGATCGATCCTCCCCAGACGCAGTTTCGCTCTCTCACTCCTGTGGCCACCTGGGAATTTACCTGCGGACTTGCTCAGGCGCCCCAGACCACCAGTTTATCAGGGGGCCCTTAAGTGGAGGCTTAAAAATCCCTGTGACGCGGGCTTAAGCCCAGTGGGCTAGTCAGATCACTGTGTGGTCTGGATACTGGGTTATCAAAAAAAAAAAAAAAAAAAAAAAAAAAAAAGCTTAAAATGAATCTGTTCAAAAATATTTGTGAACGTGTGTATTCTCTAATTCCATATTTTGTTTCCAGCCACTTGGAAGCCTCAAGAAGATGAATTTGTGGTTTTCCTCCAATTTGAAAGAAATTCCAGATCTTTCTAGAGCCATAAACCTCGAGGAATTAGATCTTTCTGGATGCTCATCTTTGGTGACACTTCCTTCCTCGATTCAGAATGCCATTAAACTGAGGAAGTTAAATTGTTTGGGAGAGCTATTAATAGATTTTAAACCATTAGAAGGCATGCGTAATCTCCAATATCTAAGAGCTTATGATGGGTCAAACATGGATCTACCTCAGGGCCTCGTTTATTCCCCCCAGGGCCTCGTTTATTTCCCCCATAAACTCATATCGCTAGACTGGGATTGTTTTCCATTAAAGTGCTTGCCTTCTAATTTTAAGGCTGAGTATCTGGTTGAACTCAGAATGGTGAAAAGTAAGCTTGAAAAGCTGTGGGAAGGAAATCAGGTACTAACTCTATTAGTGATCAATTTCTAAACATATATATATATATATGTTAGAAAAACTATAAATGAATCTGTTTAATATTCTCTTTTCCCCTATATTGTTTTCAGCCACTTGGAAGCCTCAAGAAGATGTTTCTGCGTGATTCAAAATATTTGAAAGAAATTCCAGATCTTTCTAATGCCATAAACCTAGAGGAAGTAGATCTTTCTGAATGCGAATCTTTGGTGACACTTCCTTCCTCGATTCAAAATGCCATTAAGCTGAGGAAGTTAGATATGAGGGGTTGCACAAAGCTAGAGAGTTTTCCAACTCATCTCAACTTGAAATCTCTGGAATACCTCGATCTCACTGGATGCTTGAATTTGAGAAATTTCCCTGCAATCAAAATGGGAAATTCATACTTTCCCATTTTTGGAAAAGATATAATATTTGGGATCGTCGTAGAAGATTGTTTCTGGAACAAGAATCTCCCTGGACTCGATTATCTCGAGTACCTTATGAGACGTATGCCTTGTAAATTTAGCCCAGAATATTTCGTTAGTCTTGATGTGAGAGGCAACAAGCTTGAGAAGCTATGGGAAGGCGTCCAGGTACATTGTTAATATTATAGCGATTTCCTATTTTTTGCTTACCCTCTGTTATATAACTAATTATGTATAACCAAAATTGTCAAAAATGGCTTGTGATCCACTGTTATTTCTTAGATACATAATGATGTTTAGTTATAATTTGAAACATATATAGGTATAAAATTAAAATGATTATATATATCATTGATAATGATTGAAGCATACCAATGTTTCTTTTTTAAAAAAATTTCTGTTTCAGTCGCTTGCAAGTCTTGTGACGATGAATATGTCAGAATGTGAAAACCTGACAGAAATTCCAGATCTTTCAAAGGCCACCAATGTGAAGCGTTTTTACCTCAGCGGGTGCAAAAGTTTGGTGACACTTCCTTCTACAATTGGGAATCTCCAAAAATTGAGACGGTTGTACATGAAAGGATGCTCAAGGCTGGAGGTTCTTCCCGTCGATGTCAACTTGTCATCTCTCGATATCCTCGATCTCGGTGGTTGCTCAAGTTTGAGAAGTTTTCCTCTGATTTCATGGAATATCAAATGGCTCTATCTAGATAACACCGCCATTGTAGAAGTTCCCTGCTGCATTGAGAATTTCTCGAGGCTCACTGTACTAATGATGTATTGTTGCCAGAGTTTGAAAAACATCCACCCGAACATTTTCAGACTGACAAGTCTAATGCTCGTCGACTTTACAGACTGTAGAGGTGTCATCATGGCGTTGAGTGATGCCACTGTCGTAGCGACAATGGAAGATCACATTTCTTGTGTACCATTACATGAAAACACTGAATATACATGTAAACGTGTCTGGGATAATGACTTTGATGATTACTTTGAGGTAGATTGGTACTTACATGGAGAATATTTTAGCTTCCGTAATTGCTTCGAATTGGAAAGAGATGCACGAGAACTCATCCTACGATCATGCTTCAAGCATGTGGCCTTACCAGGTGGAGAAGTCCCTAAGTATTTCCAACATCGAGATTCTGGAGATTCCCTAACTGTCACTTTACCTCAGAGCTTTCTTTCTCAATACTTCTTGTTATTTAAGGCTTGCGTCGTGGTTGACCCTCTCTCTAAGGGCAAGGGTTTATATCCATCGTTGAAGGTAAACGTTGGCTTCAATGGCGCAAAGTATCAGAAATCATTTTTTGAAGGAGCAGGACTGCAGTTTTGTAAGACGGATCATCTGTTCTTCTGTTCCTTCATGATGGATCTTGAAGACCTTCCATGTAAATTGACTTCCAGCGATGTGGAGTTTAAGTTTTGTTGCTCCAAGATGATAAAAGAATGTGGTGTACAACTCTTGAATGTCTATACATCTCCAGATGGTAGTGATGGAAGCTCTGAAACAGAGTACAACCAACCGACTAGGAGAAGCAAGAAGCGGATGCGGGTAAGCCTTTTGCCATAGATAGAGCTGAAAATTATAAAGATATCTTTTGACTTTTGATTTGTTTTTCCAGGATCGAAATACCATAGCGACAGAATATTTAATAGAATCAATCGTTTGATTTATAATGCAGATGACATCTGAAGAATATATCAACTTAGCCCGTGACCAAATTGTAGCGGACACAGGATTAGCCGCTCTAAATATGGAGGTTCCTTTAGGGGAGGGAGAAGCATCAGCAGTTTCTTCCTATCCATCTCTGGAGGGGAAAACTTTGTGTGTTGATTACATGATAACTGAAGAACAAGCTGAACAAATTCCTATCTTGGATCCTGTTTCTGGTAACTGAAGCATCTTATTATTCTGTTTTCCTCTGTTTTAGGATAACTTGGGATCGACCATGACTATAATGATAATTACGAGTCGAGATTTCATAGGTTTTGACACGAGCCATATTTTCTGCAGATGATGGAGTGCTTTCGGAGAACCAAAGTCCGTTAGATTCTTCAACTCCGGAGCCTTAAAGTGTTTGTAATTTCTTCTTTATCTGAATGCGGAAACACTCTGTCTTTGCTTTGAAAATTTCGCTTTTCCTGAAAGAAGAAATGTTTCAAAAAGCCACACTTTAGCATATTCTGGAAAAACATCTTTGGCATGGTTTATGAGCTTACGGGTTTACATACTTGAACTCAGGTACTACCCAAAATAGGCTTGCCTTTTTAAAAAAACATAGATCTCAATGTTTATATTAGTAAAGTTGTATTTCTCTTTATTAGCAATGAATAAATCAGACTTTGGGTAAACAAAAATGAATATCGCAAATTTACAAGAGAATTGACAACAAGAATGTGTTGGAACTAATTAAATAGCAAGATCCTCGTCATCAGCAACATTTGCATTGCTGATTCAGTAGCCAAATGGCAGAAGCGTTTTTGGCTTAACTTTGGTTAAAGATGTGACCAGCATAAGGAACAATCCTTCAGGTGAAGGAACGAGCTTTTAAATTTTCTGCAGGAGACATTGTCTGGTCCTACCATGAAGTATATCATCCAGCTATCCTACTTACGAGAAACATGTCGCTGCTGTTCCAGGGAAAGCTGACCCCAATGCCGCTGCACTCTTTAATTTTATGGTAAAGAGTGAAAGTGAGTTTTAGCTTCTAGTTACTAGTTATTATATAAATATTGTACCTTGACTCCTTGAGATGAAAGTTGTAGGCCTGAACTACTCATTAGAACATCTACGATGGGAAGGTAATTCTCTGGGGCTTCTCTGTTAGATTATAATTGAGTTTGGTCTATATTAATTAATGATACTAGTAATGTATGTTAAGTCAAAGGGTGTGTGTGTAAGAGTTGTGACTTGTTGGTTAAGACACAACTGTTAGGAACGGTTACGACCATAAGGCATCTATATAAGTGTATGTGTGTGATTGTAAAACGTTGTCGAGAATAATAAAGAAGTTGTTCCACTTTTCAATTCTTTGTTTTCTCTACCATGCTCTGTATTTGAAGCAATGGCTTCTACAATTATACAAGAGCAAAAACACCAACATTCTATTGACTGAATTGGTTTGCATCAATGGCCTAAGATAGACGTGTGGTCTGCGGCAGTTACTCTGTTATTATACCTCATGATGGGAACGACACCTTTCACTGCTGACCCTGAACAGTTATGATCTGCCTTGACTGAATTCACCATCACATTGTTAAGATTCCTTTCCACAGTTTATAACATTGTTAAGGTAACCTGAAACATATTACAACTCTGTTAGTCTGTTTTGTAATGAACTTGGGATCGACTATGACTATACTGGTAATGACGCGACGATTCTTAGTTTTTCACACAAGCCATTTTCTCCTGCAGATGATGGAGCACTTACTGACAACTAGAAACCTTCTATGGCTCCATGTCCAGAATAGAAGCACTCTGTTCTTACATCTCTCTGTTTTGCTTCTTTGAAAATTTCACTGTCCTGAAAAGATGTAAATATAACAGTCTTGTCTTTTGAAACACATATATCTTTCTACGTGTATGTTACCGAAGGTTATTTATTCTCTCTTTAAAGCAATGAATAAATCATAATTTTGGTAAATCAAAATGTATTTCACAATTTCACAAAGAGAATTATCAACAACAAAAAAGTGTTGGATCTAATTTTAAATAGCAAGACCTTCCTCATCAGTAAGAATTGCATCGCTGCTACCATGGCGTTTCCTACACTCACAGTAAAAAACAGTGATTACAACATAACTCAGCACCACCTCAGCCCCATACATACAAACCAGCTTGCACCCGTCCCACCCACCGGCCACAACCACCGACCTCCACCACGACCCTGAGCTCGAGTCCATATCTAGCTCCTTCGCCAACTTCTCCATCCCATGACCAATGAAACTCGATAGAAACACAAATACACCCGCCAAAGCCAACCCTGTTATCCTCCTCCCTTTCATCAGGGCGGTTCCTTCCTTGATCGCATCAAAACCGTATCTTTCTTCCAATACAGAGACGACAAGGCCAAGCCCTGTTGTAGCCATTATGTATACCTCAATGCCAAGACTGAAGACCATGATGAGATAACGCAATGTGGGTGTGTAACCGAAGAGAGCTGATAGAAACATGGGAATTGGTGAGTAGAGGAAAAGCAGACCATAGACGATGATAGAAGTTGCTGTTACTCTCATCCAAGAGGACTTCACTGAAGCAAATGACGATTTCAGAGATGGGTTTAGGCCTTGGTGTGAGAAGGAAGTTGATGTGATGACGGTTATGGAGGCGATACAAGAGAGGATAAAGGATGGGACGAAATACCGGGATTTGAGATGTAAAAGCGAGACAGCATCTTCTCTAGACTCTTGCCAGATCTGTCTAGCTTCAAACCGTGTATGCACGACATTAGCTAGGGCTTCCAGACGAAAGACATGGTTTTTAAGGCGAAAGGAAGTGAGAGTTAGGGAGAGGTGAAGGGCTGCAAGAGGGATCGCAATGAAGGCAAAAACTGGGAATAAGATGTGTTTGTTTCTGAAGAGAATCATGAAAGAATCAAGGAGTGTAGTGGTGATCCGCGTGGAAGAACCAGGTCGCTTTACCTCAATCATGATTTCAAAAGGCACATAAGAACCTCGTTAAGCTTCAACAGCTGTTGGGGAAACTCAAATCTGAGTCGATGTTATGCTTCTAGAGAATGTCAGCTTGTATGAGACCTACGGTAATAGTGAAAGCACAAAACGTTTTAGCTACTCAAGAGAATCCACACTAAACACAGACAAGACAATGCGTATTCAAAGCTGAAAACTTTATCCGAATAAAACCATTTTCCAGCAAAAGAATCATACTTATCTGGAAATTCACAGTTTTACCAGAACCACATGAAAGAATGACACTCTATGCGATTGATCAACCATAGTTGACCAAAATGTTAAAGACTTTATCTACAAGTTCGAGTTCATCTAAGAATATAAACCCTAATCTGAGTACGAGTCGTGTATGAAGAAATCAAACAATCCATCGATAATCAACTAGACGCAACGAATCCAGAACAAAGAGTCCCGATCTACGGCTAAATCCCAACTCTTACGAGAGAACGGAAACAATTAAGTCAATCACTTGAATCCGATATAGATTGAAATCGAGACAAACCTGAAAGATTCGAAAACACCGATTGGTGGTGTCAGAGCAAATTCGAAGAAGCTTGCTTGGGAAGGATTCATTGAGAAGGAACAAGTCCAAATGGGGTTTTTAAGCTTAACCAATAACCACTCTCTGTTATTATAATTTTCTTGATTTGTTTTCAATCTATTTGCACTAATACAGTTATTTTTTTTACTTAATTTACTAGGGGAGCTTTTTCTCAAGTCAAAAATAAAATTTAAGGAAACTTTTCTTGTTTTTCAGTTTTTAATTAAAAACATAGTTAAGCAGAATCCATTTTTCAACTAAAGATGTAATCAGTTGAATACACTAACAAATAAATATCTTTGTTTGCTCCTAAACATTTTTTTTAAGAAAGAAGAATAAGTTACAATCCGATCAACCGGTATCATCTAAACCGGAGATTTTCCTATTTAATTACTTGTCTCTGCTGTTATTGTCCTTGTTGTCAACATTGTTCTTGTTGTTTATGTCATTGGGATGATCCACACTGTTATTGTTGTTGGTGTTTGAGTCATTGGGATGATCCACACTGTTGGTGTTGTTGTTGGTGGTGTCTGAGCTATTATGGCAATTCTCGAGGATGGTATTGCAGTTGTTGATGGTGGCTGCGTCCACAAGTCCATGGTTCCATAGCTTAATCAAAAACAATCTCCAACACCTGCATATTTATTTTTTAGAAATGAAACAAAATTTATATTGTTATGTGTTTGGTGTACTTGTACAAATAATTCGGGAGATATTACCAGAAGAGTGATGAGTAAAGGTGCAACTCTTTCTCGTAAAATCTTGAAAATGCTTCACATGCCCACGAAATATGACCATCTGCGATAACCCTGCAACATAAATCATAATTTGGTTTGTGCTCAATGTTCCATAAGCAAAATCGTTAAGACAAATGTATGAAATGTAACACATAAGGTCTTTTTGTTTCCATGTCGTTAGCAACAGACACATTCAACGACACATTTCAGATATAACATCTTTCACCGGCGATAACAACATATTTCACCGGACAATATAGTTGATTTTCAATTTAACACACTTAATTTGCAATGTTTACAAATATTTGGTTAGTAGTTAGCGATATCTATCCCCAATGCTAAGTCAGCGACTATAAAACATATGATTTCGTTGCTATTGAGTCGCGACTATGAAACAAGCAACAGGACATGTTGTGTCATTGTCAACAAAACGGAACAGGGTTCTAGGGCCAAAGGTAAAATAATTACTGGTGGATCAATCTATTCAATAGCTCAGGTATTCTATAGCAAAAGTAATTCTATTGTTTGAATGAATTAACTTGCACACCTCTATGTGTGTTCAAGTGTAATTACCTTTGCTTTCTTACAAATGAGTTCCAAAGATGCATGAATTGCTTTTCATCTTTATTCACATCCACAAAATCATCAAGCATCTGCAGCTTTTTTAAGTTTCAAAAGCCATTAGCAAGTTACATCGTATACCATTTTTCGGTTGTCTACAAAATGAACGCAGAAAGAAATCATGGAATACCTGGCGATCTTCGAAATCTGCAACATCATCATCGACTTCATCCTCGCTATCCCGATCAGACATTACTTGCTCAAGCGCCATTGGCTTGTCACATAAACATGCACTTTTTGGTTAGTGGCAATAAAACAGAGACAACATGGACATAGTATCTTTTGCGTTGATACACACAAAATCAAAAATACAAATTTGGATGAGAACAATCAAACCAGAGTATCGTGACTCGGGACCAAGTATGCTTTGATAAGATATCATCATGAGCAATATAAAGAAAATGCCTAAGAAGCAGGTGAAGGAACTTGGATCACCTGAACTCTGTGAGAATGATAGAATTGGCGTTTCTGAAGAAGCAGGTGGCTGGAAGAAATTTTCTCGGTTAATATAGCAGTACAGTAAACACTTATCCAGAATAGGAAGAACAATTTGTAACAACAGGAATGGTATATTAAGATGACGGGCTATCATGATGAACAAACCTTCTAGCCTCTGATCGCTCCGCAGATAACTTTCTTGTCTTTGTAGCAGGGACCACAGCTTCGCTTGTCAATATAACTTTAGCACCAGCGTCCAGAGAAGACTGAGCTATGGCTGGTGGAATGTTGCTAGTCATCTCAAATTGTCCAGCAAGCTCTGTTGCCTCGGGATATCCTAAACCACGGTTTCCTGTAGCATGCCATTCATTTTTTAAATCAGTTCTGGTAGAACTACCATCGCAAGAAGAATGTGAGAAGTACAAAAATTGAACAATCAAGCCATTGTATCTTCTCCTGTAATATTAAGTTCCAAGCCACAAGGAATACCACAGAAGAAGATGTGGTTTTACCATCATTCAGCAGGGCAATTCCATTTTCTGTGCCATTAGCTAAATTGGGTGAATCCAACGGTAAAAAGCGTACTTTAAGTCGCCTGGTGTTATTTCTGCCACCTCTTTGCCTACGCTTACGAGGTTTCGAGCTACAAAACATTATGGTTGGGTTCATAGAGATGTACTGACAAGAAAAGCAAGGAGTTACTGCTATTAAGGTATTTATAAAGGGGTTCTGAAAGTTACCAGAGAGAGAAGGGCTCAAATTTATCTTCATCACTTCCTTCTTCCTGGTAAAAGGAAGGATGGAATATAAACTAAATTTTCACCAGCTATAGGATTTCCCCAAGTTACCAAGTTCAAAGTAACTGACCTCAAATATGAAGGAATTAAGTTTTACAGAAACATTAACTGTCTGATATTCTTCCGAAAGCTACAATAGGAAAGACCCTTTTTAACTATAATCTCATTAAAAAGACATACCAAAACAAGAAATTCCATAAAACCACATACCTTGAACTCAAATTCAAATAAATCATGAGATGAATTCAAATGAAATTGCAGCCCCTGCATAGACAGTTAGACACAAGACAATGGATTGTAAGCTCCATCTGGAACATGTTTTCTCAGATAAGCACACACTCAGCAGTTCGAAAAGAATGAGAAGACAAACAACAAACAAAAAAATATGCAACCGCACAGTGCAAGTATACAGCATGAAAAGGCAGCAGCATTTCACAGTGTTAGATATGAAAGGCCTCGGAAGAAACCTCAGTTGTAATAGTTGCCCACCTTGAAGCTACCACATAGCATAAAGCAAAATGGACAAGAACAATCCTCCCTAACTGCATGACAATACATAAAAAATAGTAAATAAAAAAATCATCTAGAGAAACATAGAAATTGACATCGAATTTTGTCGAAGAATCACCTTCAGTTTTCTGTAATGTATTATTGCAATCCTTATAGTTGAAAACTACCATCCCAGTAGATCTTGACCTAACCAAAACACAATTTAGAAAAATGTAAGTGTATATCATGAACAAAGAGAAAACCATTCATTATAACAAAGATAAATAAGTCACCAGCTTCCATATTAGAAGTAAAATAAATAATATATCACAGTAGCAACTACATTCAAGAAGAAACTCATACTTTCTTTTGCGCTTTGCTCCAATTTTGTAGTTCAAGCATCTTGGAAGAAACGATGGCTGCAACAAACAACAAGTTCAAGCAACATTAGGAGACAAAAGAAGCACACACTCGCCATGAGTCAGACCATAATCGGCTTAACAAACCCAAACTAAGTAGGCAATCTACAAAGGAGATGAAAGAAGAAATTGAATACAGTAGTTACTGAGCTAAAATGATGAGAGAGGAAGGCCAAATCATACATTGCCTAGAGAGCGAAGGTGAAAGATGTTGTATAGTCGAACAGGTTTACAATATATCAAGAGATTCTCATCAGTTGAAATCACTTCCTCCGGTGAGGATTTCGCGCGACAATTCTGCCTACACATTCTTTTTCAATTACAATCAACTACGTCGAGAGCCGATTATGAGGTTAGTGCAAACTCCGAGGCCTCCCCAAAATAAGAATTTCCCTACGTCATGGCGATCAACTCAATGCAACAATTAGATCCAGCTCTTCTGGGTAAAGTCTCTGCAGTAGAACTAGATCAAATAGGATTATCAATAATCTAAGAACAAAATCGAGGAATAACAACAAACGGACGTTGAATCTACAAACAACTTATAATATCTTATCATGTCTCTGAAAATTTAAAAGAGAACCAAAAAACAAAACAGATTCATGCTAGGATTATGCAGATATTATGCTTATAGAGAATGTCTTGTATGAGGCCTGTGTAATAAAGAAAGCACAAGACTTTTTTAGCTACTCAGAGAGTTCATTCAAGAGTAGGCGTATTGCAAAACCGGAAACTTTATCCAATGCCACTTAGCAAAAGAATCATCATACTTATCTGGAAAGTCACAGTTTTCTCAGGAGTAGATGAAAGAATGATACTTTAAGCAATGAATCTAAAAACAGAAACTTTGTTCAAACAACAGTTCGGATAATTTGGATCAAATGTGTATGAAGAAATCTTAAAATCCATCGAGATCAACGATTCCAAAACTAGAATTCGTTTCCGGATCTACTGCAAAATTTCAATTCTTACAATATAGTGGAAACAATTCGGTTTATCAATTGTTATTACTTGACTCCGATCTAATTTGAGATTGAGACAAACCTGAAAGCTGCGAAAACACCGATTGGTGTAAGAGAGAGCAAGCAAAATCGAAGAAGCTTGATTGGGAGAAATTCACTGAGAAAGAAAACAAGTAAAAAATAAAACTTTGGGTTTCAAGTTTTTTTTTCAAGGCTGGGCCTATGGCCCATATTTAAAACCAATAGACATATAACACGTATTATTATTAGTCAATAAATATTGAACTTAATTTATGATTTTTTTATTAGTAAATGTAAAGAAAATACAACCAATTTGGACAGCTTAATCCACTAATATTTCTAAAATTGGTTTTTTACCTCTACCATGGTAGTACAGTGAGTATTAGAGGATTTAAAACCATATTCATCAACTTAAGTCTGGTATATATATTTATGGGTATATTTATTATTGATCTATACTTTTTCATACTAAGAATAGAATCTTGATGACCTTCGATTTTAATTTACATAAATAGTCAGAGTTTGAAATAAATTACTGAATATGTATTTTTGATTTCATTGTTCAACTCTGGTTGAGTTGGCTAGCTGAAACTTACAGGAACATATAATCACTAAGGTAGCTTTAAGTTGTAACTAATCTTTGTTTTCAACCAACAGAATGATGACTAATGGATTACCATCAGTGTTTTTTTTTTTACTTGAGTTGTGTGATGTTGAATAGTTATTACATACTACTAAAATAGTTACATTTAAACCAAAACAAAAAAAAATGGGCTACATAATATCAAAGACTATAAATGTATAATGAAATATTAAACATACATTTCATGAAAACGGAAGATCCTTTTCTCACAGATGACTATGAAATATGAATGTGTGTGTAAAGAACAAACAAATTGCAAGAGTTACGTATGGTTTGCAGCACAAAATCACCGGGAGTAAAAAGCAAAAAGTAAAAAGTTGTTTCCTTTCCCAAAACTGAATATGTGTTCACATGGAGACAAGACAACATGTTGCTTCTTGAACTCAACTCCTTAACGCTGTTGACAAATTCCAAATCCATCACCGGTTTAGTATTATATGAACAAATTGAAACCATAATTCAACACTAGATTCTAACATTCCACATGGGTTTTTTCTGAATTTCCTAATTAAGTTTCATAGATCAATTATGGATTCATAGAGATTGAATCAATTTCTCGGTTTACCTGAATGAGAGAAGAGCCAGAGGATAATGACACAGAGAAGAAGAATGAGAGGAATCAAATGGATGACGTTTTCTGCAAATCTGAATCTTGATTTCTCTCTCTTCCCCGCTTGTGAATTCGGATCGTACTTAGGCAAAAGCAGCTCCACATCATCTTCCATAGCTGTAACACTCTGAGATCGAGGCGGTGACTTCGCCGGAAAATGATCAGAAACTCTAGAACCACTCGCTGATCTACGCATCTCTCTCCTTAACGCCAACTTGTCAAGTCAAAGGTCGAAACTTTACCACACAATAACGCATTTAAATACAGTCAGGTTTGACCAATGGGAGAGTCAAAGCTCTTCTCTTTTCACCAGTAATCGCCACAAGAGCAAGACCCATCTTTGAAATGGTGAAACCTTGTGGTGTCTCTTACCATGATCTCTCGTCTCTCTATCTCCGAGATAAATTTTATTGCTTTATGACAATCACCACAGATTCTCAAGTTCTTGAACACTTGTATCTGTGAACCTTGAGGGAGTTTTATGGAACCAAATGCAACAGCTAACTTCTCGCTGTGCCATAACAAAAGCTTCTCCTTTTGCTCTTCTTCTACATTGTGTAAAGCAAACTCTAGCTCCGGTTTGTATCCAGCTAGTTTCATCTTTTTCTCCAACTCCTTCAGTTTCTTGTGTATTGAGTCTAGTTCCGGGTGAATCCGATCACTTGATCTGAAATGGTGAACCTTGTTTCGTATCTCGATCCAACTGTATCCGGGTACCTGAAACAGTCAAGTGAATACATTTAGAGTCTTGTAACTCGAATAAAGAATCAAACTTTGACTCGCTCTACCTTCACAACATTGAGCTTTTTCATTCTCTTGCGAACCCTTGCAACGTCTTCCCAAAGATTCTTCGATGCGTAGATATTCGCGAGCTGAACATACCCAGCTGCATTTCTCGGGTCTAGCTCAAGCAGTTTCTCGGCTGCGAGTTCAGCCAATTCCACATTCTTGTGCACTCTACATGCCCCTAAGAGTGTCCCAAAGACCGCAGCATGCGGTCTAAACGGCATTGATCTTATCAGCTTCAATGCCTCTTCCACCTTCCCAGCCCGACCCAAAAGATCAACCATACATGTGTAGTGATCAGGCCGCGGTTCTACCCTGTAATCTCTCACCATCGAATCGAAGTACGCCATCCCTATATCCACTAGTCCAGCGTGGTTACAGGCCAGTAAAACCGCAACAAACGTTATCCAATCAGGCCTGATCTTGCTACCTATCATCTCCCGGAACAAACACAGAGCCTTTTCCGCATTACCGTGCTGAGCGTACCCAGAAATCATTGCATTCCACGCCACAACATCTTTCTTCTTCATCGCCTCAAAGAGTTTCCAAGCATCACCAAGTTCTCCACATTTGCAGTACATACTAATCAGAGACGTCAATGCAGTTATGTCATTACACAATGTAGATTTACACACTATCTGATGGATTTGCCTCCCTAAACATAAAGCTGATAATTCGCTGCATCCGAGCAATCCGCTGCTTAGTCCAGACGAGTTAGGCCTAATTCCTTCCTCAAGCATAGCTCTGAAAAGCTTCAATCCATCTTCTGGCCGGGAATTTTCAACATAACCAGAGATCATAGCATTCCAAGTTACAAGATTTTTCTTCACTGTCATGTCTTTGAACATAGCCTCAGCTAATTCAACCTTCTTGGCTTTCATGTACCCTGTGATCATCGCCGTCCATGCCACAACACCTCTAAATGGAGCCGCTTTGAAGAAATGTGCTGCCTTTTCCAAATCTCCGCATTCAATGTATCCAGAGATCATGGCATTCCAAGAAACTTCATTCTTCTCCATCATGGAATAGAACAATACCCGTGCTTTCTCCATTTCACCTCTTCGTGCATACCCTGTGATCATTGTGTTCCATGACGCCGCATCCTTGAATGGCATCCGATCGAAGAAGCTCTGGGCCTTCTCGAAGTTACCATTACGAACGTAGCAAGACAACATGATGTTATAAGAGAAATTATCTGGTTCAGGAATTTCATCGAACAGTTGGTGTGCTTCCATCATTCTGCTTGGATCTTTAGAAATCCCCACGAGCAGAGAATTCCAGGTAACTGTGTTCTTAGCTCCCATCCCATGAAACACTCTAAGAGCTCCATCTATATCTCCTGAACGTACACAACTTGCTATAATCTTGTTCAACGGAAAAATCTGGTCTTCATCAGAAGGTTTATTCAAATAATCGGAGCGAACCAGAGATGGCTCTGGCGATGAACAAGTGGAAGACAAACATGATCCCGCCAAAATAGCATCTGGGTTTTCTACTGAGCGCGAAAAGAATCGAAATTTCCAGCGTTTTAATGGCTGATGAATGTTGAAGCGAGAAAGCATTTTACATGGTTTATGACAGAACACAAGAAAATGTTTAAATCCTACAAAATGTAGTAGCAACTAGCAAGTAGCAACCATTGCGAGAATATGAGAGACTTTGTATCTTATAACTGAGTTTATAACATCTAAGAAGTAAGAACACGATCAGGAATGAGAAAAGAGGATACAGAGTGAAGAAGACTCATACAGTCATACCGATAACATTAGATATGTCTGTCTCAAAACATGTTTCACAAATAAGAAAACAACAAAGACTAAAATGGTAAAATAAAACAGTGTACTGTTTCAAAAGTAAAGAAAACCATCAGGCGTAAGTTTGCATAAAATCTAAAAACTGACTGACACCTAAAAATTTACATCTGACAACGAGAGACCGGTAAACAGTAAATCCTCGCACAAAATCCTAGAGGAGGATGCACGAGTATGGACGTTTTCATGGATGGATCTTACTTGCCCCCAAGAGATGGGAACTGAGCAGCATCTCCAATGGCTGGTGCAGCTTCATTACGGTAACCACCAGATTCGCCACTAGAAACACCTCCACGGCCACGACCACCACGTCCACGGCCACCACGACCTCCTCGGTAGTAGTTCTCACCCTCTGCTGGCTTCAGAAACTCATTGATGCTCACAGCCTGCAAATCAGAAAACACATCAGTAAGCAAACTTATTGAATTCTACAATATGTTTCATTCAGACAATGATTTAAACCTTCTTAGCCTTCTCTTCTTTGTCATCTTTGCGTTTGTCCTTATCAGAACCCTGGGAAATAGATGAAAGAAAGGTTCAGAATCGTGTAAACAAGTTTCTAGTCGACATGAAGAAATGATAAAGGATACGTCTTACCAGCTTGATGAAGATTTCATCATTAGACTTCTTGTTTGACAGTTGTTGCATTGATTCAAACACTTTAGTATCGACTTTCCTCTCAGAGGTGGCCAATGATTGAAGTGCCTTTTTCTTCTCCTCGAGTATTTTTTCATACTCATCAAGAGTCATTTCCTGTAGAAACACAAGTCAATAAGCAATCAGTGAGAATAAAAAACTGATACCAGTGAGAATATCCATTGATTTTAGCAACTTACAATGACAAATTGAGTTCTATATCATTAAACCAGTTGGAAAACAGTAAATAGAAGCCTATCATTTTTATGCCATTCTCTGTTTACCTTATCCTCAGGCTCTTTCTCCTCAACAACAGTATTCTCCTTGTTAGCATCAGCAGCTACATCATCAACAGCTAGCTTCTCTCCAACATCCTTCTCAGTGTCAACACCAGCTACTGCTTCAGTCTCACTTAAAGATCCAGAGAAAGCTTCTTTTATTCCAAATTCCCAATCACAATCATATAAAACTCTACATTTTTTATACAAATGCAATCAACCATAAACAAGTACTTACGCAGCTAACTCTTCCCCTGGAGTTCCCCAATTGCCACGACCAGATCCATCACGCTTAAAGTCACTCCTAACCAAAAGATTAAAACTCCAACTTATGAGATTGATACAGTCATTTCAATGGCAGATTATGCAACAACAGAATAAGACTGACCCTCTGCCAGTTCCACTACGACGCTCAAAGGCCCTTCGAGGACGTTCCCCTTCACCACCCTCATTGCTGAATCCACCACGACGACCACCACCACCACGCCTCTCGTAAGAAGACTTTGACACATCTCCTTCCCCTGAGGGTTTAGTGTATCCCCCTGAATATCCATTGTTACCATCCTCACGGTTGTAACCACCACGACCACGGCTAAATCCTCCACGGCCTCCACCACCACCACGTGGAGCATCACTCCTTGCCTCTCTCACTAATCAACAACATCAAAACTAATCATACATACACCAATCTCAATCACTCAAACGACAATACACAACTCCATAAATAATCAAGAGAATCCAAACAACAATACAGACAGGTTACTCTAGTAATAAAGATCGAATTTTTCTGATCAAATATTGATTTATGAGAAGAAACCTCACCGGCTTGAGCAGGAGGAAGTGGCTTCGATGGAAGCTTAGGAGCTGACTTAGCAGGGAAGCCCGAAACCGGTCCAGATTTCTTGGACTTATCAATCTTGTCGATGGAAACAGCGAGCTGGCTTGGATCCTCAGCATCATCATCCAACAAATCAAAAGGGTTCAAAGTTGCCATCTCCTTAAACAATCCAAGTAATAAAAAAACCTTGCTTTTTATTCCACACAGAGATAACACCACTAGTGACTAGACCAAGCCATGGATTATTAACAGATCTAAAGAAAACGTCAAAATGAAGGAGACGAAATGGGTATAGAGGAGAGAACTTGTTGGTTGGTGAGAGAAAGAAATGATAAGGGGAAAAAAAATGAAAAATAAATGTGTGGAAACTTGGAATAGCCGAGAATCGGCAGTGATGATCCTAATCGTTTTGCTTTCTTTTATTTTTATTTATTTTTTGCCGTCAAACAAATAAACAAAAGTTATTTTACTATTTTCAGTAGACAGTTTTGGTAAAATTTGGTCATTTTTACTCCACTAAAAAATTTTTTTTTTAGTTTTATTTTTGCAATTTTAACGTTAAAGTGCTCCTATGTATATGAAAATACTCGTTCCAATTTACAATATATTTAATGCTTTATGGAGAGATTTTTATACACAAAAAATACTCATTCCAATTTACAATATAACTTATTTCAATATTGGTCATTGCATCCAAAAAAAAATTTCTTCCATGAACAAAAATGTTCATTGTTGGTTATAAAACATAGAGAACTTCTTCCATGGGTCATTTTAGTAAAATTTGGTCATTTAGGCCCACTTATAATTTATTATTCAGTTTAGGTTTTCCAATGTGTATATTAAAGTGTTCCTATGTATATATGAAAATAATCCATTTGTATCATTTTTATTGATATTTAAAGTTTTTACACATAAAATATGTTATTTTCTATCTTTTCAATAGTAAAACTTAATTTTATCTAAATTGTAATAATTCAACCAATGACAAAAAAAACTCTGCAAAAACATATATGGTCATAAATAAAATAAAATAAAAAGATTAACATTAAAAATTAAGAACATCACTTTAAAAAAAATTGTAAACCATTAATTAGTTTAATTCAAAATAATAGCCATGATAGTTTATAATATATTGAATGCATTAAGAAACGATCTTTCTACTACAAGATTATTTAGTTTTCTAACATAATCTGCCTAGTGTATTATATACTCTATATATATATATATATGTGTATGTGTGTGTGCGCCTAGTGTGTACACATATTTTTGTAACAATAAAAAATAACTTATGTAAATATGTAATACCAACACCGTTTATTTCATTTTATTTTATTTACAACTTTTTTGTGGAAAAAGCACCATTTGTTCAAACAAATGCGAAAAGTCTAAATTACACAATTTTTAATCATAACAAACAAATAAATAAATAAGTCCCCACAACCACCAATAATAAATATCTTAATCTTTAGAAAGAAAGAAAAAAAAAAAAATATATATATATATATATATATATATAGAAAAAATAAACAAATACTTAAAAAGTATTAAAAGATAATAAATCTTTTTTTTCATGATTCAAAAGCTCATGAAGACGACGGACTAGGCAAAACATCTCCGTTATCATGAAAAGTACGGTTAAGTCTTAAAGACTTTCCTGTGTATAAAACCTTGACGTTTGACCTTTGCTCATCCAACAGTTTCCTTAAACTCCGTTTCGCGTTTGCCCGAAACGGACAGTTAGATGCCAAAAACCCGTCGACCAAGTGCAAGTACGCTTCCAGGTCATGGCAACACGCCACGTCAGCGTTCGGTTTCAAGTACGGAGACATCTTCATGTCTACACGCAGCTCTGCTCCCACATGTGAGTAAGCCCATGGATTGTTCCTCTCCACCATTTCCATTATACCCCCTGGACTTCTCCCGTTATTTCGATTCTGCCCTTGCTTATTGTTATCGGAGAATATTCCGGGGACTTTCGTCACCACGTCTTGGCTGTTCACGACGCGGAGGACTTTCACTCCTTTCGAATCTAGTCGATCGGCAAACTCGCGGTTCCCGACTCGAGGCCCACCGAAGGAAAACACCGCGACCGGAGGCGCGTGTGGGACACGCTCAGCGATGTCGTCGGCGGCGAGAAGAGCTATTGCGGCACCGAGGCTGTGGCCGGTGACGCTGATGCTCAGCTCCTCTCCTGCGTAGAGCTCTACGAGCCTGCTGATTTCTCCGACTAACGACTCGGCGAGGCTAGGTGCGTGTTGGCCACCGGTCGTGTAGAGGCTATTAAATCCGCATTCCACTTTGGGTCGAGTCGGGTCGGATTGATCGGGTTTGGGCTCAGGCATTGAAACGAGATTTGGTCTGAAATTCTCTGACCATTCGAGTAACGTGGCGGTTCCACGGAGGGCGATAACGATCTCCCTCCTTCCCATCCGTCGGATCTCTCTCGGATCATCACACACTGCCACGTAACCAACCCAGCTCGTCTGTTTAGTCATCCACCGGAGATCAGGTGCAACGTCATTAATCCATTTAGGTAAACTAACGGATGACGTGGCGTAAAGACTCTTCGTAACTTTAAAAGACCCATCAGGTAACGCCACGTGTCTCGGCGAACCTTCCGGGTCTGAGTGAAACGCGTGATAAGCTGCTTGTACAAACTCTCCGTAACGGACAAGCTCTCGCCGGAGATTCTCGTCTAATGGATCCAACAACCCGGCCCAGTTGTTTAACCCGTGTAGCTCCCGCCATTTTGACCCGAGTTTACTCTTCGGCGAACGTTCCTCCGATGACTTTGAGAGAAGCCTTTGGAGCCGTTTCAGATTCTTTGGAGACATTTCGTCGACGGCTGCTTTCATCTGAGGCCAGATTCGCGCCAAATTCAAACCTCCGAGAAGTGACGACGTCGATGTATTCGTCGTCGTCTTATCTTGACGAGAAGTTACATTTTCGAGATGATCTATAGAACTTGACGAAGTTTTAAGAACGTTCTCAAGGTTTCTGAGATGTTCTTTGTTGGTTTTTCTCGCCGGAGAAACCGAGAGCGGCTTCGTCGGAATCAAAGTCGAGGTTTGACTACAAGTGAAACGACGGCGTTTTGCATGGAATATGTCGGCGTTAGGCGTAAGTGTCTGCATGTGAACTATTGGCGAGAGAGAATGAGAGATAGCTCAAGTTTTGATGGGACAAGAACAGAAGATAGAATGAAACTAAGATTGGTATTTAAATAAATAAAAAACGTCGAAGGTGGCTGTGACGTAATTTGGAATTAGCATGGAGGTTGAATGTTATTACCATATCGACCCTCGTTCGTTTGACTTGACTTTGTTTTTATTTGATTTATCCTTTCTGTTTTTAAGGAATATTGAAATATTTGGACCGTATTGGCTGGCTATTTTTTAGGATGTTTTGGACCATTTCCATGTAAAGTCTCCAAAAGTTCCGTGTGTTTTCAAGAAAAGTCCTAATGAAGAACCCTGCTTCATTAATGGTAGTATACTAGTATGTATTTACATTGATTAATCATGTATTCTCAAAAAAAACTCAAAACTAATTTGAGGACTAAACTGTTTTTCTTTGATGATGGATTGTTGCCTTTTTGATGGACGAATTTGATTTTTATTGTATTTTCGGTCAGAATGGACGAGTTTGATTTGATAATCTCTATGTGAGTTAGATAGAGTAGATAAGTTTTGGTCTATTAAGCCGTCTTCCTAGATACTAGGATGGTCGGATTGTCCTATATAAAGGTACAGTTGCTGTAGTAGAAAAAACAACGAATCCTCTTTTTATTACTCCATAAGAGAAAAAGGTTTGCAAAAGTCAATTGATTTTTGTTGTGTGTTCGAAAGTTTAAACAGTGTACATTTTGACCCCAAAAATAGTGTATACATGCAACCTGTTAAGTATCTAAAGGCCAAAGGGCCTTATGATAAATTTGTCCAACATGATCTATCAATTTTGTAAGACCGGTTTTATGATTTCTGAAGATTTATGTTAGTCTCCAATCAACTGTAAAAAAAAATTGAACGTTCCAAACAAAAATGTTGTAAAAGAAAACTGATGGGTTTTAGATGTTAAATTTGTCTTCTAGAGATCACGAAAACAATTAAACTTAACCAAATCCATGGATTGTTTGTCTATTTTTTAATTTTTATACTCAAATTTTGGTCTTGTCATGATATTTTTTTCTAGAAAAACCATGTAAATACTCAATTACATAAATATCGTGGTAGAAATCACTTGATAGGTGTTAAAAAAAAGTCACTTGATGATTCCAAAAAAGGTTTATTTGCTAAAAATCTTACATCATTAATGAGTTAATCCAGGGTTATTTTGCAAAACGAAGAAGATTATTTTACACACTACTATGTAAACGGAAAAGTTTTGAGCTACATGTATGTACCAGAATAAAAAACAGCAACACAAGCTGTTAACTAGGCCTGGGATAAAAACCCGACCCGAATTTTCCGACCCGACCGAACCCGAAGAAACGAAATTCGGCAAGCATCGGGTATGGGAGATATACCGATCGGAATAGATTAAATTAGGACTTCGGTTTTCTATTCGGTCGGTTCGGTTCGGATATTCCGATCGGTTACCGACGAATACCGAAAATTAAACCTAACTATAAAAGCCAAAAATTAAACCTAACCTAATCTCATTTCATCTCTTTCAGTTCCTCGAGCAGCCTCACTCTCGATTTTCACTTCCGACGACTGAATCTTGTCTTCCTCATCTGATTATCAGTGATTCTTCCTTGTTCGTCCTCCGATTTGGTATAAGGTGAGTTCGAAATCCTCTATTCTCTCTGTTTAAGTGTCGATTTCGATTTGGGATTTAGGGTTTCAGTCTTTGGGTTTGGGGCTTTTACGAATCGATGTTATTGCTCAATTTATCATTTCCGGTTGTGTCTGTCTAGGTATTCTGCTTGTTTCAATTCAAACTTTCAAAGACTCAAACCTTATTCTCTTCTATGTAGATGTCGGAAACTGAAGACAACAACGATGCTTTTTTGGGTGAGGAAGCTGATGGTACTACTGCTCCAGAATCTTCTGCGGGAAGGAGAAGAAGACCCACGACAGAGAGATCAAGCAGTGATGTTCCAAAGCCGAAGAAAGCAAAGAAAAAGCAAGCGCATAGAGCTGAAGTTTGGCAACATTATATTGAGAAGGAAGATCTTGTAGGTGTAGCTAGGTGTCGGTATTGTTCCCAACAGATTGGCTGTGATACTAAGTTACATGGGACAAGTTCCATGAAGAGTCATCTGCTAAGATGCAATTTTTTCAAGGCACATCAAGATCTTGGTACTCAGAAGGTGTTGGCTGGTGATATGAGGGGTGCAATCACTACAGTTCCTTATGATAAAGCGCTTTTTAGGAGGTCAGTGAATGAGTTGCTTGTTTTGTGTGAGTTACCATTTGCATTTGTGGAGTCTGAAGGATTTAGGAGATTCTGTGCAAATATGCTTCCATTGTACACGGTTCACTGTAGGAGGACAGCAACTGAAGACGTCTTTAAGATGTTTCTTAGTGAAACAGCTAAATTGAAGAGTCTGTTTAGCTGTGAACAGCAGAGAGTGTCTTTGACGACTGATATTTGGGTTGCTCCTACAACTGCTTGCAGCTACATGGTGATCACTGCTCATTGGATTGACAGGGGCTGGGATTTGCAGAAAAGGATTATCTGGTTCAAGCCTGTGACAGATCATAAAGGAGACACCATTGCTGATCATCTTAGAGCATGTCTAGAGGAATGGGGAATTAAAAAGGTATTCACTATCACAGTAGATAATGCTAAAGGGAATGACAAAGCAATTAAGTTGTTCACAGATGCTTGTAGGTCACTGGGGCCTAATGCATTAGTTAGAGACGGTTCATTAATCCATATGCGTTGCTGTGCACATATACTGAACTTGATAGTCAGAGATGGTCTAGCAAAGGTAAATGAAAGCATTGTAGCCATTAGGAATGCAATTAGGTATGTAAGATCATCAGGTGATAGGTTTAAATCATTTAAGTTGAGGGTTGAGACAGGTAAGTGTGGTAGAGGAAGCTTGTCTTTAGACTGTGTGACAAGGTGGAACAGCACATATCTCATGCTAACAAATGCTTTGAAATTTAGAGTTGCATTTGAGAAGTTACTCGCAGAAGACAAGCTCTATAATGACTACTTCCAGGAATCAGAAGAAGAGAATGGAGAGAGTGGACCAGAGGGTGCAAAGAAGAGGGTTGGACCTCCTACTTCAAAAGGCTGGGATGATGTGCAAAGGTTAGTGAAGTTCTTAAAGATCTTTTTCAACTGCACCTTGGCTTTTTCAGCCACTAAGACAGTTACTTCTACAATCTGTTACCATGAGATAGTGCTTATTGAAAGAAGTTTGATTAATTTGAGCATCAATGATGATCAAGAGTTGCGGCTTGAAGCAATGGATATGAGGGCCAAACTTGAGAAGTATTGGGATGGACTGATCAATATGAATCCACTAGTGATCATTGCTAGTGTGTTTGATCCTAGGAACAAGATGCAGTTTGCTAATATCTGCTTTGACAAGCTTTATGGGAAGGATAGTTTGGAGAGTGACCATCTGAAAAGCTCCATTAAGAAGTTGATGAAGAACTTGTTTGAAGAGTATGTGCAGAGATTATGTAACAACTCTCAAGCTGAAAGTACAGGAAACAAGAGTGGAGAAGTCGATGATTTGGCACCGCTTTTTGAGGAGGATGATGAATTAGAAAGTAGGGATTCATTGTATGATGAGATGGCTACAGAGACAGTGAATGATGTAGCCACCAGTGAGCTTGACATTTACTTGTTGGAAAAGGCTGTGCCAAGGCAAAAAAACAGATTGGGTATGGACTATGATGTCTTATCATGGTGGAGACGCAACAGCCATAAGTTTCCAGTCTTGTCAGAATTTGTGAAAGATGTCCTTGCCATTCAAGTGTCTTCTGTGGCTTCAGAGTCGGCATTCAGTACAAGTGGAAGGATTTTGGATCCTTTCCGGAGTTGTCTTTCCCCTCACATGGTTGAATCTCTCATTTGCACACAACAATGGTTGAGGAATAACATTCATCAAGAGAAGCTTGCAAATTTGGTTCAAATGCTAGAAGAATTGGATTTCCATGAGTCCTTGGGTACTCAAATTTCTTGTTTCTTATAGTCTGTCTATGATTTACTAATTTTACTTCATATCTTATTGACTTACTTCATTATTTTCAGTTGCAGGATCCAAAACAGTGGCTGATGATGCAGACTTGCCGCCGTGATCACTTGAAGGGCTCTGTCTTTTTGGACCATCATCACCATGTGTACCCAAACTTGTCTCTCTCTCTCTCTCTTTAACTCTTAACTCTATATTATGTCTTTTGAACTTATGAAATATGAATGTTGTTTGTTTACTTTTGAACTTTGGTAATGCCTTTTGGATGTTGTTTGATCAATGGTGATGAATGATGATATTATATTTCTTATGATTTTTGTTTGTTTGATTGCATATTGATGAATTGATGATAATAGCATGTAGATATAAGTAGAAATGGTGATTTTTGGTTGCATTTCGGTTTAAATCGGTTAAATTTTGAAAAACCGAAATAACCGATTTCCGAACCGACCGAACCGAAATCAATTTCGGTTATCTTCGGCAACATTTAAAATTTTACAATTAACCCGAAACCCGAATTTTCCGACCCGACCCGACCCGAGAACCCGAACTCGCAGGCCTACTGTTAACTATGGTTGCCTTTTTTTTTAAAAAAAAAATTTGTCTTATCAAAGAATAATTAATAATGAGATGACATTTTTTAATCAAGAAAATAATTGACGGTACGGTTGTTAACGGATAAAAAGAAAAATATCCAAACTACGAATTCAAGATATCGCGTAAATCAAATAGCGTTAAATGAATTCTACTAACTTTGACGAACTAAAAGGACTTTATTCTTCTTTAACAAAACAATAAACAAAAGGATTTTGTGTCGGTTGTGATATAGAATGTATGAGTTGGTCAATCAGTTCAATTTATATTTTATGTTCGTACCAAACCGATTGTCGTTATGTACGAGCTTTAGGTGTGAAAGTGATTTTGCAATACGGTTGACGACCTTTTACCAACTTACCGTGCGGTCCAAGTATGACTTCAAAATTATTGCATTTCACACAACTTACCAGTTTCACGTCAAATAAATAGTTTTCTTTAGTTTTGGTATATATAGAATGTATAGTAGTTAAGAGTGTTTTAGTTTGTTTTTTATGCGGTATTAATCTTCCTCCATTTAGTGTTTAATTAATTAGATCTATAAATTTACAGTACATTATTGTTAAAAAGTAGATTATTTGAAGTAGAGATTCCATATTCGTATATAATTTGTTTTTAACTTTGTAAACATACAACTGTATAAAACCTAATATATAAAAACAACTGTGAACATATGCTTTTGTCTAACCAATTCAAAGATAATTTTTTGTTTACAAATTGTACTTTTGTCTAACCAATTCAAAGATAATTTTTTGTTCAAACGTTTGAAAGAAACAACAACTTTCATGGATTTTTCTTACATTACATTGAAAAATCATATAAATGACATCTTTCATCCAAACTTCACAACCGTTCAACATGCAAGAACTTTACGTCGTAGAATTATGATTTAATTTCCGGTACTTAATTTGTGTATTTCTAAAGTCTAAATCCTACACACGAGCTTAAAAGTTCTTAAACGTATTGGTAACCTATTATTAGCAATAGTAATTCAATTGTTTATCTACGACTACAAATACAAAATGTCAAGTCAAACTCAAATACGAGTTTCATCGATTATATATTTTAGAAAAACTAAGGTATAATATAATGGATCAGAACTTTATTTAACAAGTTTATCAAAAACAAATATTTCGTACGGAAAAATGAACAAGTCTTCACCTGAGAAATGTCACAACTACAACAGCCTGGCATCAATAGTATCAGTCTAAACAAACATACTAATAAAATAACAGGTCAAATATTTATGTTGCATCCAAATGCATATATACGACAATAATCTTATATTTATGCATGGTAACTCATTCATTTAATAAGAAAACGTAAGCATTTCCACCAAATCAAGAAAAATGGAATCATATTTGAATATTTCAAATCACATGTTAGACCTTTTATACATACACATAGTTTTACTCGTCTTTGTATAGAATATAACAAGTTCTCAAGTAACGACGATGTGTTAAAATATACTGATACACGTATCAATTTTAGCATAAATTTGAATTTGCAAATGTCAAAATTACAATTCTGTTTGTTTCTTTTGTTAGCCATTTGAAGAACTAAACTCTCAAGTCTCAACGAAGCGTGTTGAACCGTTACCGTTGCCGTTCCAGTTCAGCTGTCTTAATGACACGTGGAAAAGTCAGACCCGTCGATTCAGCATTTTGACTAAATTTCTACTGTTTTGACTTCTGAATATACGCATCGCAGCCATTTAATGGGCCTAATTAACTTATTAGCCCATAAATGATCTATAATAATAAAGCCTGTTTACTGAAACCCATCTCTAGAGGTCATTATTAACAGTTCGATTTTGTTATACCAACTTTCTTTTTTTGCATCAAGACAAATTATAGTCCATTTGTTTCACAAAACTATCATTTTGACATATTTTACACAAATTAAAGAAACTATGTAATTTTCTACTACATTTTCTTCTGATTTTTATTATCTTATGATTTTCTTCTATATATAAATATTTGTTGACTAAATGAAAGATTTATGATATATATTAGTGTAATTTATATACATCATCAGTCTTTCGGTTGGTCAATAAATATTTCTATATAGAAAAAAATCAGAGGATAATAAATACTCTTAAAAATAATTTAATTCCTATTTTTCAATATTCATAAACATAGAATAATATATTTAAATCCCATTTTGTCTAAATTACATTAAATGTTGAGTCAGCAAAAAAAAAACCTTTAAATGTCCTTGTCTATTTTTTCTTTTTTGCTAAGAATGTAAATATTCATAAAAATGAAAATGTTTAGGTTTACAATCATGGATTTTAAACCTATAAACTTGGTCCCATGGCAAAAATCTTTGTCTGTTTTTGTAAATGGTTTCATTTATTAATGTTATTAAATATAAGAAATGTTAAGAGTGAGTACTTGTAATATTGAGGACAAATGAATAGTAAATAGACTCAGAATAAAGATGATGCACAACCTAGCGGAAAACATGCAAGATAGTTCGAATAATAACAAAATATATACTCCCCCATTCCTTATAGATTGATATTTTAGATGGTTCAAATAGTGTGAAAATTTCTAAAAAAGTAACTCGTAAGGAACACTGGGAGTGAGTAATGAGTAGTATACATTATCACTATTCGGACCGCCTTGCACCCTACATACCCGTCTCGCACCTTCTCCATTCAAAACCATAAAATATATGTACACATTAAAATAGGAAAAATATTTACAAACATAGTTTAATTGTTAAGCATGATTTATTTATTTCTAATTTATCATTGAAACAACTAAAACTAGGTTTTTAATAACTTGTATGATTCTTTACGTTGAACTGACCAAACATCAAACACAATTGTACAAACATATGTACTCGTCGGTCACCATGTGTTACATAAGCTAACTAGAAATGCCAGAGCTACAAGTCATGTCCCATTCGCCAAAAATACTTGTATTTAGTTTTTGCCCACGATCCAATATTCCAATACCTAGGACAACTCTGTCCGACTATCCAACGTACAATTCGATCAAGTATTTACTATAAAAATTCCTTTAATACATCTAGAAAAGGGGGCAAGATAATTTTCTTATATTTCTTACATTTGTGTCTAGCTCCCACACACATGCACCTACGAAGTCTAACTAGATTCAAACCTTACATTTGAGATTCACTCTCCTTGTTCCTTTCATCCATGTCCATAATTTGTGGCATGACTCATGTTCATATGTGCTTTTCAAAAATATTCAATCTCCTAACATCTTAAACTCTATTTTAAGTTTACTCAAACCATATGAATCTTCAAAAAACAACTCTCATTTATCTTTCTAATTACTTTCATGATTATGTTGTTGTCTTACTGTCTTAGGACCTCACTTTGCCTCCCCATCAATAAGGATGCTTCCTCTAACAAGTGAGTGATTTCCATATGTTTTTTAATTTCTAATAACATACTATTTAAAGACATGATATTTGAGTTAACAGATTATAAAGTTCTGTTCGCTTCTTAATAGTCGAACGCTCTCTTTAACTTGATCAATTCAGATCCAATACATACAACTCATCCGTTCGACGAATCTAATTTATCATTACCAACAAATAAATATTGGTCAATATAAACATAAATTCCATTCATATCCAACATATACGACTCATCGTTCGACGAATCTAACTTATCTTTACCAACAAATTAGTATTAGTCAATATAAATTGAAAATTATTTACTTATACAGAATTATTTTTCACTTTTAAATAATTCCATACCTTATATAACTTATTTTTATGTATTTCTATCTTTAATTTTCCCTCCCAAACTTCAAATTATTTGTATATATAAGGTGAGATATGTTTTGATGTAGATAACAAAAGTTGGTGAGTAACAAAAACAAACAAGAGTTTCAACTCCTCCTCCTCCTAGTTTTCCGGTGATTATCTCTCTTCTCCGGTGCATCTACTCTTTCCCTCAACTTAGTTTCCACAGCGATCCATAATTCCATGTTAGCGAATATATATAGCTTCCACATTACCGTAGCATGAGTTCCTTTCATTTCTTCGTTCGCTTTTTACATTTCATCATATATAATAGTATATCCAATTTTAATTATCCTCTTAGATCTTGATTTCTAAATCGAAGATGAAATAATATAGTTATAATTTATGTTGTAGATTCAACGTCCTTGTTGTTATAATGGATCCGGTCAAGCCCACAACCGAAGCTAAGGTCCCTGCTAAGCGATCAAAGGCTAGAAGGTTTGTTGATAAATGTGGTTATAGTATTTGAAAAATCCCCACTTCTGAAACTGAATTTTAGGGTCCCAATTTCATATGTTTCTGTTGGTCAAAATTTTGTATATTATTGGTTTCTTTTGAGTAATGATTTTTCGACCAAGAAAAATAAATATCAAGTCCAAGAATGATTTTCTAAATTTTGTTTTTAACTTTGTTTCTTAGTGAATGTTCTTCTTTTAAAAATTTCATTTCAATTTTATTTATTACACAGTTTACTTAATTCATGTGATTTTATATTTTCTAGATTTTTTAACTTTACTGTTAGATTCAATGTATTTAGACAAACAAATCTTTTATAGATACTAATACAATCTTAAATGAAAATGTCTATATATTATTTTATTTTTTGCTATATATAGTACATTGTATAGTTTGTATTCAAACCAAAAGTTCTATATCTAGTTCTTGATAACACTATTATATACTATATTTTATCAAATTTTCACATATTTCTATTTAACATAAGTTTTTGTATATTTCTTTCTTTAAACAATCAAAAGCTAAATTAATTATTATTATTTATTTTTCATCATGACAGGCTGTTATTTTAATTTACCATTTCTGTGTTTTCTTGTACTGCCTTTATTAACCGGGTAAATTTGTTTGCAGCCACTACTTACCTCTTCATAAACCCCAGTTCTATCATTCCCGAACCGGCCAGGTGATTCAAGTTCCTTCTTTTGCATAGTCTTAGAATTGCACGTTATTACATCTTATCAACGTATATATACTTGGTACCAATCTCACGATACTCTCTGGTTTGATTCTTCTCATTTAAATTCGTATTTATGCTTCAGTTTGTATCCACGTGAATGTTTTATTGTCACTAACCAAAAACTGCATGTTTTTGTTACAAAGCCACTGTCACTTGAGGAAGTTATGTCTGACCGAGATAACGAAAATGATGTCGACGATGTTGCTGAACATCTCGCAGAAAGCCAGGTATATATATTCCATGATTTCTTTATGCTTTTATTAAATTAACAACTGTATACGATTATTCTTGCTAATGACTTTAATTAAGAACTTTAAAAAACTGTAGATGCCTAATGATTCCATGGATGAGAATGAAATCGTAGCAGAGAGATTCATAAAACTTTGGAACTCCTTTGTTAAAAAGCAAAGGTAACTAACTATATTTCTTACCTTCCATACGGTTGTTGTAATGGTTAGGCTTATAAAACTTTGGCATAAATCAAATTATGATTTTATGTTGCAGGATTGTTGCAGATTATCATATTCCTTGGGCATGTGAAGCATTCTCAAGATTACACCTGCAAGAGTTGCGCAGTAACTTAGCACTCGACTTGTAATTATCTCTTCAAAACTATATATATACATACACACATAATTTTGTTTTGTTTCTTGGAAAAAGAAAACTAAAATAAAAATTTCAGGTGCTGGAGACAATTCATGATCAAACAATGGGATTATGGAATTCTTGACGCAGTCACCATGAACAAATGCAATACCATCATCTACCGTAATATCACAGACACCAACGATGACATAAACAACAACAACAACAACACGAGGAGTGATGATATGGATGTTGTGGACGGTGACAAAAACAAAGAGTAATAGGACGATTTTCGATTGCAATTTTTATTATCTTTTTTACTGTTTACGAGCAAAAGTATTTCTTATTTGGATTATTTTTTTTTTGCTAGGGGGGACAAAGAAACTACTGAGACTGGCATGTGTAGAAATGGGGAAAAAGATGAAATGAATGTGGGAGAACAAGGTAATAACCGGTTGACATTATGCGAGCAAATGGAGTCAGCTACTGTCACAGAATCTTCGCAAGATGTGAACGCAATCACATTTATTAATCAGAGAAGCTTTGGGAAAAGGCCGATCATACCGACTCAAAAGATGGTAGAGTGGCAATGGACTAGTTTTGATGGTCGCAGAAGCGGTGGTCGTAGAGGTCGTGGTCGCCAAGGCCGAGGTGGTCGTGGTCGTGGTCGTGAAAGCGGAAGCGGAAGCGGAAGCGGTAGTGGAAACCTCAACTAGTAATCTCTAGTGGGCTAGTTTTACATTCTCTTTTCCCTTTTTCTTTTTCAGTTTCTGTTGTTTTTTTCACATCTAGATTAAGTGTATGCTTAATCACTTTTCTTTCTAAAATACTGTTTCAAAATGTAGCATGACCCAAAAAGTCATAGCCATGTAACAGTTACCTATCATTTTAATTTGAATAATCTATTAATTATGAATTTTTAATAGATTTAGAGAGTTATCTAAATCCGCTAATGAAAAGAAGAAATAAAATGTGAAAAATCCTATAATACAAAAAAAAGAAATTAAAATTAAAGAAGAAAGAAGAAATAAAATGGGGAAAAAATCCCCTAATAAAAGGAAGAAATCAAATAGGAAACAAAAAAAAACCCTCTAATAAAAAGAAGAAATAAATCTAATATTTATTTTTCCTAATAAAATTTATCCTTATCCATTCAATTTCTCTCAATACACTATTTGGACCCTTAATTGAATAGCATATAGCACAAAAAGCCTTAATTATTTTGGGTTTTAAATTATCGGCCCATTAATATTATAAGGTCCAACATCAAATTTATCTTTCCGCTCCCCTATAATTTTAGGTGAAAATTAACCCGCGAAACCATAAAAATTCGAAAAGCAAAAATAAACCTCTCAGATTGCAGAATAAAAAAAAATTGAGAAAAAGAGAGAGACGAAGTGGAGAGCTCTAATGGCGAAATTCATCTCAGTGGTGAGATTTATATTTCTATATATAATTGTTCGCATTTTTGTGAATTTGTCGCTGAAATTTATGGACATTTAGTGGTGGAATTTGAGTTTGTGAGTTTGAAATCTCCGGTTAATATTTTCTAGCAGGAACATGGATACTCCGATTCAGCATCTCCCATTTCCGGTGAGTGATTAATAACTAGGTTTAATATCTCTCTTACGTCTCCTTTTATTGCAATTTCTGACATTTTTAATTTTGGGTATTTGTTACAGAACCACCAGATATTACGAATTGGTTTCCCAGTTATGTCTATGAATCGTTACCATTGTCTTCTTCAATCAATGAAAGTGAAAACGAAGTAGACGTGGTGAAGAAAGTAAATCTTGGTGGTGTTATTGATGAATCACTTCCTTCTGGTAAACTCTCTTTTGGTTGATTATTGTGAATTTTATGTGCTATTGATGGATTTGTTAGTAACTTTAATCTGGTTTGGTTCCTTTGTTTCTCAGAACCTCCTGATTTAGGTAATTGGTTTTCGAGTTATGTCTATGAATCACCGGTGCTGGATACAAGTGATGGTATTGAGTTGTCTGTTCCTGGAGAAAGTGAATGTGTAAAGGAGACAGAAATAGATAATGAGACGCCAAAAATTGAAAGAAACCATGTTTGTCCGAGGTTATTTGAGCAAGAACTTGTCTCTTCTACAAAGGTATTGCTATTGAAGTACTGGCGTTTACTTCCTATGTTGTAGTTACATGAGTAAATTTTCTTAGCTCTTATGCTTATTGTTTCTCATCAGATATTATACCTCTGAATTCTGATGAATTAGTCTCCTTGTAGGTTACAGATTTCTCTCAGTCGCAGTCTGTTCTTTCGGGTGAGTAAAGGCACTTGTTTTTTGTATATGTTAGTGATGTTTGCTTTCTTATAATGTGTTAGTAAAGTGACTCAGATTTATTGTTAGAAGAGCTGAAACTTACATGATTTACTTCTTGTTCTATCAGAGCCTCCTGATCTTAAAAACTGGTTTTCAAGCTATGAGTATCAATCTCCTCAGCTTTCAGAAATTCAAGAACTTGGATTTTCTTCGTTTGAGAATGATGAGTTAATCGTTGACGAGAGTGACACAGAGGACGGAATTAGTTCCGGTATATTTCGAAAAACTAAGAGCAAGCAAGAGACTGTTGGTCTTGGCAGGTTAAATTCGGCTGACTACAAGGAAAACATAACCACAGACACAGTAAGTAATGTTCTTGATCATTAGTGCCCTTTATAGTCTACAAGCTTGCCACAACATCCGTAGTCTAAAGAAAGAAACTAGTTGTCAGTTATTTTCAATGGAACAATTTGTGTTGAGTTTAGATTCTGTTAGTTCTCACTGACTCTTTCTCGATTCTACATGTTAGGCCAAGGAGGTCTCTTTAGACAATGCAGTTTCAGGCCAAGAAATGGAAAAGGGGTCATCAGTTAGATTGTTCAATGCCTCAAAGAAAGAAGTGAAACAAGAATCAAGCTTCAATCAGGAAGCAGTATTAGGTGAACCACAAGAAGAAGCAAGGTTTAGCCCCAGAGTTTCCAGATACAACCCAAAACTCAAATCACCTTCGAAGAACGACACTTCTTTACATGAGTTGAGACCAAAACATATCCAAGAATCCATCTCCATGAACCCCGACAGACAAAAGTCTCCAATAGACCAAGAATCATATGACAAGGAAAATGTTCACGGACAAAGCAGTGAAACTGGATTTGTGACGATGAAAAAGGCAAGATTCACAGAAGCAAGAGACCGACGTTCCATGGCAAAGCCAAATAGAGGAGTTCTCGGGAAGTGTTCGAGTAGTAAAGAGTTAAAGAATATCGCTGGGGAGGAAGACAAAGAAGAAAGAAACAAGAAGAGAAGAGTTTTGGGGGAAATGTCGAATCACCAGTCCTCTGGAGCCGAGGAGATCGCAGGAAAATGGCGTTGCCCGCAGAAGAACAAAAGGAATATAGTTCCACCATTGAAGCAGCTTCGACTTGATGCATGGATACATAAAGTCTGAGTCTTTGAGTAGTCTTCACCAAACAATGTAATTGCATTCTCTCCCCTCTCTTTTGTATTCTTCTATGTTAATTAGTTGAGCCTAACCGAAAACAACCCGAACCGAATTAAATTTCGTTGAATTCTTTCTACCTTTTTGACTATCTGATACCTAAAACGAAACTCTTTAGAGTGAAGACCGTTTTCACTAAATGGAACCGGAGTTGATAATGAGCATAGATTTGGAACCGGTCATGTCCCGGTACAGCATTTTATATCTCTGAAACCGGTCATGTCCCGGTACAGCATTAATTTACTTCTGTTTCTTTCTTGATTTCTAGAACTGCAGAGTAAACCTGGATCAAGAAGAGTTTTTCCGGACAGAGCAAATCATTTGTAGCAAACAGGGTACTTTTTTCGTTTTTTGAGGAGAAAAGGAAAGGTTTTTATTTTTTAATAATCGGAACTTGGGTCAGAGACGGTGAAGATGAGCTTCCTCAAGTATCTCCGCCGGGACAATTTGCTCCAGTTAGCCGGAAAACCAAATCTTAGCCGTAATTTCATGCTCCAGACTTGTCGGACTCTCATCATTGAAACCGCTGCACCTGAATTTGTCAAGCTTAATCGTCTATCTGGTTCCGATTCCGGTAATTTCACATTTCCTTATCAACTTGCTCTGTGTTTCTTTGTTTCTTCCTCACATTGGGTGATATTGTTGGTTCTTAAGAGTGATCTATAGCAGTTCGTTCACTCTCTTAGGGTTTAGGATTTGAAATTGTGTCACCGTGGTTCTTAATATACTTGCTTTATAACTACTGACTCAAACTCAAGAGAGTATCATCTGACATGAATCTCTAGTGTTTTGGAGAGTTTTTGAATGTAGACAACATCTGTTATCACTGTGTTTTGACAAACCGATGCTAAAGGAAAGTTACAATGTTACTGCTTGTGTTAATGATTGACAGGGATAATCGAGGTCAATCTAGATAGGCCTGTTGCCAAAAATGCTATTAATAAGGAGATGCTGAAAAGTCTCCAAAACGCATTCGAGTCCATACATCAAGATAGTTCAGCTAGGGTTGTCATGATTAGAAGTCTGGTTCCAGGAGTTTTCTGTGCAGGTGCAGATCTTAAGGTAGTTTTGTCACTTTCGTAACTCCCGGAATGTTCAAATCGATTTGTTAGCCATGCTTGAAAATTTCTGTTTTGTTTTAATTTGCTTGGATGTCAGGAGCGTAGAACTATGAGTCCATCTGAGGTTCACACATATGTCAACTCGTTGCGCTACATGTTCTCGTTCATAGAGGTATATTCTCATATATCATTGTTTGTTCTCATAGATTAGCTGCTATTGTCATCTATGGAAAGATTGTTGGGTAAAGTTAATGGTTAACCTTAAGTATGTTTGATATTAATGTATACAATCTCTTATCAAATCGTTGGAATGACCTACTACATTTGTAGCTCTAGCTTTATCAAGATTCGGAATTAATAGAGTCTTCAAACTTAAAGTGAAGAGGAGTGTATAGTGGTTCTACTGATATGAAATTGTTTTAAGTACTTGTTTCTTTATTTGTGTTCCTTTATTGCTATGTCAAAGCTCTAGATTTTGGATCTGAGTGAGATTTGCATGCTATAGTGACTTAGAATTGTGTTTATAGGCATTGAGTATCCCAACTATTGCTGCAATAGAAGGTGTAGCACTGGGAGGTGGACTCGAAATGGCTCTAGCTTGTGATCTTCGAATCTGTGGTACATTTCTGGTCATTTTTTATTTATAATCTACTGGCCAAGATAAGCAGTTATGGTTAATACTCGGGAACTCTCAGGCGAAAATGCAGTATTTGGCTTGCCTGAAACAGGACTCGCTATAATCCCTGGGTATATAATAAGCTTCATGACTCTTGACAAATGATTTCTCTTATTACCCTTTTCATTATTCTTCTGATAACTTATTTCTTTTGCTTCTATTTAGAGCTGGAGGGACACAGAGGCTCTCGAGGCTGGTTGGGAGATCGGTATCAAAGGAACTTATATTCACAGGTCGAAAGATTGATGCAATAGAAGCTGCAACTAAAGGTCTGTGACTATTCAAGTTTCATTTCTTGTGGTTTTGTTTTGGCAATGTACCCAAATAAGGATTGATTCATATACTCTCTTTTTTATTTGTGGTTTAGGGCTTGTGAACATTTGTGTTACGGCAGGTGAGGCTCATGAGAAAGCAATTGAAATGGCTCAGCAGATAAATGAAAAAGGTCCATTGGCTGTAAAGATGGCGAAAAAAGCGATTGATGAAGGAATTGAGACGAATATGGCTTCGGGTTTGGAAGTAGAAGAGATGTGTTATCAGAAGCTTCTTAATACTCAAGATCGTCTTGAAGGATTAGCTGCTTTTGCTGAGAAGCGTAAACCTCTTTACACTGGCAAGTGAACACCTTAAGAGAAAGAATCATTAGAGTCCAATAAATGTAGTTTCAATAACCATTGAATTGGATATTAATAACCGGGATGGTTTAGGGTCTAAATACATTATCACTGTTCTTGTTTGTGCAATTTATATGGCTGTAATCAAAAAGGAAAGAAAAACCAAAAAGGAAAATAAGGAAAGAGCACAAGTTAGAATCGCATTTGTAGTAAAAATAAAGTTGGTTAAAAACTTAAAACCAGTGGTTATACTTTATGCGTATGTTTTAAGCTAATAGTTGAATTCAAATGTTCTTATGTGAAATTTGTTTTATAAAAAAGATTGATTGTCAAAAGAAATCTTAAAAAGAGTCGACAAAAGTAGCCGACCAGTGATCCACTGCCCAACCAAAGTGGTGCCAAAATGATGTGTTGATGATAAGACAAATTTTCCAGTTTGACCTGTCAAATTTATTTCAGTGATTCTTATAAATGGATGAGAATAAAGAACATAAAAGTGCTAGAGAAAATTATACTATTAAACTGAATAATTATACAAGATACATACTTTTATATAGAGATAATTTTTTTATGTAAAGATGAGGTTAGGATAAATTTTATAAATATAAATATAAATATAAATAATATCTTAGATAGTGATAAATATAATGATCTTCTAAATATATATATATATATATATATATATATTTTTTTTATATAATTTTCATATTTTTTGGCAATCATCTCAAGTGTTGATTTTGGTAGATCTTCAATTTTTCTAATAATTCTTAACTAATCATAAAAAAAAAATCTAAAACCACATTAATAAAACCTATGTTTCCATTTATCTAGAAAATTTATGTATGGAGTAACCTCGGATTCATAAAACAGTTTTAGAGCGTCTAGTGTTGAGTATACACAGTAATTTTAGATTCTAAACTTTAAACCCTACCAATTCAACACCATAACACAATAAGATAAATTCGTTTGCTCTATTCCTTTTTTTTTATTTTCAAAGTTTATTATATTCAGAAAGTATAGATACCTTATCGACAAGTTTAAGCTTAGTGAAAGAAAAAGAATCGTTATTATTTCTAATGTTAGATGGATCTTGTATTTAATTATATGATTTATGTCTTTGGTCTGTAATTGTAGTGTTTAGTTTTCAGACAACTACTGCTGCGTTAAAATAAAAAAGCTTAGCGTAAATAGACCAAAAGAAGGGAATCCGTATTCCTTCGGGGTCATATGCCTACGCGACCTAATCGTATTATCAATTAATTGCTCTATTTATTCTACATTTTTTACATTTAACAACTTTTATAATTTGTTCCCTTTATTGCATTAGCTGACTAAAATTATCAGTTGTCGTTGGTTGTAGTTGAAATACGAGTTTAACATTTTGGCGCCGTCTGTGAGAAATCGAAAAACTTTTCTAATTCAAAAAGCTCAAAACTTAAAAATGACAAAAAATTTGATTACCCACAGAGAGCGGCAATTGTTAAACTAGTATTAGATAAAGTCGAAGAATAGAAGTAATTAAGACTACCGAGCTAACTAGAAAATAAGAACTTAAGAAATCAAAAGCAGAGAGCTCATAACTATCAATAGTTTAGATCTTTTAAATGTCAAAAAATTAAAATATAAAATTTTGTTATTAAACAATTCTAGACGTCATAAAACAGTTCTATATAAAATACCTTCTTTTATATATGTCCTCTACAACTCACACACTCCTGAATTTAAACCCATGTTGTGACATTTTATAATTTTTAAACATAGTTATATTTTCTTTTATATTTTGCAATTTTGTGTAATTCATGCACTACAACCAAATTAAATTGAATTTGGACAAAATAATAACCTAACGGCACTAATAAATATCACAAAACTACAAACCTTTCTATGTATAAATTTGGATCTTCTAGACAGTTTTAAGTAGCGATTCTCTAGTCGCTGTCAAATAATCAAAATAACGTTAGAATAGTATTAGAAACCAAAAAATAAAGTTAGGAGTGATTCACACATCAACTTGGATTTCAGATTTTGTTCTCTTCAATCTCATTTTTCTCTTACAAAAAAAAAAAAAACAGAACTTAACCTCTAAGTCTTAGCGTTTCCACTAACTTATCTCTCTCTCTCTCTTCATTCATCACCAAAATAAAGAACCTTTACAAGTTCTCTACACAACACTCACTTTTTCTCTCCAATGGTGGAAGCAAGAAGCTCAAAGAAACCAACCCAATTGGGAAATAAAGAAGATCAAAACCCTAGAAAATTCTACTCTCGATTCCTCTTTAAAGCTCTTATCCTCACCGTCCTTTGCGCCGTCGTACCTGTCTTCCTTTCTCAGACGCCGGAGCTTGCTAACCAAACAAGACTCCTCGAGCTTCTCCACCTAGTTTTCGTCGGCATCGCCGTCTCTTACGGCCTTTTCAGCCGCCGGAACTACGACGGAGGAGGAGGCGGAGGAACAAGCAATAGTGATAACAACAAAGCTGATCATAGTAATAACAATTCGCATTCCTATGTGCCTAAGATTCTTGAAGTATCCTCTGTTTTTAACGTCGATCACGAGAGTGAATCTGAACCGTCCGATGATTCCTCCGGCGATCAACGTAAGTTTCAGACATGGAAGAACAAGTATCACATGAAAATTCCTGAGGTTGAGACTCGTTTCGTTGAGCGAGTAAGTTCAGAGATCAGAGAGAAGCCTCTGCTTTTGCCGGTTCGGAGCTTGAATTATCCTCGTGTTTCTGATTCCTCCGGCGATAATTCCGGTCGATGGGAGAAAGTGAGATCTAAGAGAGAACTTCTGAAGACTCTTGGTGATGATAATAGTGATGTGCTTCCTTCTCCGATTCCATGGAGGTCAAGATCATCATCATCATCAAAGGAGACTGAATCTCAGCCGTTGGTTAAGAATATGACTACAGTTGAATCACAGCCGTTGATCAAGAATCTGACTCCTTCTTCTTTCTCTTCTCCAAGAAAGTCGAATCTTTTACCTAATAATCTCGCATCTCAGTTTCATCCATCTCCACCACCTCCTCCTCCGCCGCCGCCACCTCTACCGGCGTTTTATAACTCATCGTCGAGAAAAGAGCATCCTGGAATTTACAGGGTTGAGAGGAGAGAATCATTAGTTCACAAGACGAAATTTGCAGGAGGTGAGTTTCATCCTCCGCCGCCTCCACCACCACCACCTCCGGTGGAGTATTATAAGTCACCTCCGATGAAACTCAGAGTAAGCAGTGAACGGAGAAAGTCGTCGGAACAAAAGATGAAAAGAAACTCTCCTAAAAAAGTTTGGTGGTCCGATCCAATCGTGGAGTCAAAGGAACAAGACACGGAGAAGAATGATCAAAGAAGTTACTTGGGAAGCAAGGCAACTGAGGAATCGGAAGATGAAGAACATAGAAGAAGAGAAAATGAAATCCAAGACGAGGTTGAGAAGAAGATAGTAGAGGAAGAAGGAGTTAGTGAGAGCAACAATGGAAGTGACGTGGACAAGAAGGCAGATGAGTTCATTGCAAAGTTCAGAGAACAGATTAGGTTACAGAGAATCGAGTCTATCAAGAGATCTGCTAATAAGATCTCTGCAAATTCCTCGAGGTAGAACATATTCAATATTTTAATAATAGGGAAAAAAAAACTTTTTCAGTTGATGTTGGTAATCATCACAAGTTGTAATATTTTTGTTACATTTTATTCAGCCAGGAAAAAACTGGAATGGAGTTTTTATGTGAATTAAAAGTCAGATTTGAGTATACTCTCTCTTTGTTTCTGGATTGCACATGAATCTTTTTTTTCTTTCTTGGTTTGTTTTTCTGTGCGGGAAAAACTTAATAGATTAATGATCCGATGGGAAGAGACTTGCCTCTAAAGAGAGTGAATCCGACACAAAGTTGCTTACATAGGAAAACAAAAACCTCATGCTCTTGTCTTTTTAGTGAAGCCATTTTTAGGCAAGATAGAATCATGCTCAAATGAGCTTATTGAGATAGATAATAAGCTATGAAATTAGATAGCTTATGAGGAGCTTTGTTGTACAAACAAACTAAAAAGGAAAGATTAAGTGGAAAACACACAAGCTTATTAGTAAATCTTTGATTGATATATCATAAAAGGTTAATAATGAGAGTTACTCCAAATGACAACTCTCTAGGTTAGTCACATTGTTCTCATTACATGATTATAAACGACTACTTGCTTAGATAACCTAATTACATAGGTTCGTGTTGGACTTTCCCCATGTCATAAACTCATATTCTTCGTTTCGTTATGAGTGCTCTAAAATGTAGCAAGTACGATTATTATTACTTAGCTTCATGGAATCAAATATATCCAAAATACGTTAAATGTATCCCTAAAGTAAAGAAAATTCATCTAACTCCGTCAAAAGGCTTGCCAATCCGATTGATTGATCGATCGATCATCTAGCATTTTCAACATCTTAGAGCAGTCAAATTCAAACACCATTAAAAAAAAAAAGCTCTGTCAACAAGACATATTTCATCGCCCAAATCAGAGTTTGTAATTTAACATGTGTAGTGAGGATAAGCACTTTCGTGAACCTTTCAAACCAAAGACGCGAAGTGGCCCATAACCTCCATGTTCAATAAGGCCTAAATTTAGCCCATACTCATGTATGACCATACGGTAATGCCAGAACATTTGGGCGAGTATATAAAAGCTAATTCTCGTCATTTTCAGTTTCTTTTTTTTTTTTTTTTCCACAAGTCATTTTCAGTTTCTACTATTAACAAAAAACAAATCCTGAAAAACTTATAGAAATTTCAACTACTTTACTCGACTATTTAATATTTTAACATAGCCACATAAAAAAATTTGGACCATTATTTTTCTTTTGCATTTTCTACATCAATTGTACTTCTCTCTTTTGTCGCTAGACACAATTAAATATACTACGAAATATTATTACAATAAAATTTCTTGTGATAGTTTTGTCCAAAATAATTATTGCAACAAAACAAAACAAAATGATTTCAAATCATAATATCGGATATGTCAGCATTTGTTGTTACTTGTTAGCATGAACATGTATATTGGTTTAAACGAGAAAAACTATTAATCTGTTTTCTTTCTTTCTAAAAAAATACATACATGTTAACAACTACATGCATATCTGGTCCCTGAAACTTAATAAAACGACCGAAATGCCCTTTGGTTGCAAGTAAAAGACTTTAGGACCTAGGACGAAGAGCATCAAAAGTCAAGCCGTGAGATATCCTCGTCGCAGGAGCCCACGCATTGACCGGCAACGACCGGTGGTGCGCTGACGTTGCAGCCTGAGGTTGTGGTGGTGGGACAGACACGTGTTCACATGAAGGGCACATGGTCAAAGTAGTGGGTGGGCTCATGTGCATGTAGAACTGAGGAGAGAGCTTGAGTGCCCTTAACTCCGTTACTTCTTTCTGTAGCCGACGGTTCTCTTCCGTTAGATTCTCGCAGCATCGCCGTAAGAACTCGCAGTCAACCTCCGTCTGCTTCAGCTTTGTTCTGTTTAAATTACGAAAATACCCTTATAAGTAAATTAGCGAAATAGAGAGATGTTTTGTTTGTGTGTGTTTTTTTTTTTGTACCTTGCTCGTCTGTTCTGAAACCAAACTTCCACTTGTCTTGCTCTTAATCCTAATTGCTTAGCCAATGCTTGCTTCTGCTTCTGTAAAAAAGTTGGAAATAACCTTGATTTCAGTCTAAATTTACGAAAATGCCATTTACAAATTAATATCTGCATTTATGAGTGACCAAAACCAATACTAGTAATGTTTTTTCTTTGTCAACAAGTAATAATAGTCATGTTGAATACAATAAAGTAAATATTCATTAACGCGTTTATTTTCGTCTCCACAATAATCATGGCCATTAATTTTGCCGGTAAAAAAGTGAAAAAATAAAGTAAAAGAAGAAAAAAAAATTACCGGATTGAGAGTACTGTGATCTTTGAAGGTTTCTTCAAGAATAACAGATTGATCTTTGGAAAGTCTAAGCTTTTTCCTGGAGTTATCACCATCTTCATCATCACTGATTCCTCTAGAGCCTTGTGGATCTGTGTCTTCTTCTCTCTCGCTTCTTTTTCCGGTAGAGCTTGAGACTGTACTGTTGGGTGAAGATACTCCGGCGTCTTCGTCGCCGTATTCCGCCGTAGACGGTGGTCTGTTCACGTCGATTCCACGGATGAAGGTTCTTGTTTCTTTTTGTGATGAATCTGAGTTTGGAACTGCATGCATAAGATTGAGAATTAGATCAAAAGGTGAGACCTTTAAGGTTTTTCGATGGATGTATTTTTCTTAGGAAAGCGAAAAAAAGGTGAGACCTTTAAGGTTTTTTTATTTTCTCGGGAAAAAAAAACAGAGGAAGCAAGAAAGCTATGAAGTACCTGAAGAAGTAAAACTCTCGTTCCATGAAGATCTTCGGAGTAATCCTAAAGAAGGAGGAGTAACAGAAACAGAGGGATTTGTTTTGAGATTGATTTGTTTCTTTGGAAAATTCAAGCCTAAGCTTAGACCCAGATCGTCTTTCTCCAACATCATCTTTTGTTGAATTTTCTCAAGAAAAAAAAAACTCTGTTTTGCAATAAAGTTGTTTGCTTTTCTTTTGAGAGAGAGAGACAGAGGAAAGATGATGAATGGGCAAGTAAAGGAAGAAGAAGGGTTAATATATAGAGGTATAGAGAGAGAGATTGATGTTATTGTATTTTTTATTTTTTGCAATCATGAGTGTGTGACTAGCTGGGGGCAAAATAGTTATTATTATTAAAGTCAATAAACTATTGAAACTTTAGTTCAATGGAAATTATTTTATAATCACAAACTTTGCTTCTTTGTCCCCCTCTAACTCTCTCAAACCTAAACAAATTATCAAATCTAAGAAAGATGATAAAATAATAATTATAGTCGCACCATTAATGATTAATGTTAATATATTAATGTTTATGTAACATCAATTTTCTCAGTCAAAGATGATTATCAAACTATATCACTAATAGATAATTTTTAGGATTTTCAATATGACTTTTAGTGGACAAACTAATAAATAAATAATATTAGGCGAGAACAAAATCTAATCGTAGTTATTTTATTTTGATTTTGTTTACTTTGTTTGTTTTAAACGTTTGGATGTATTACTTTTCGTTTTGTTTCAATCAAATGTTCTAGTGTAGATGATTGATTAGATTTTTAAGTCGTGAGAATATATGAACTAGTCAAATAAAATTTGAAATTCTCTTTGATACGTAATGAAATTAGACCTTTCATTTTTCGATATTAATTACTATCTGCAACAAATAAACCTTATAATTAAATTAGTAAGTTACGATGCACAGGCAACAATTGTTAGTCAAACGTTTATAATTTCCATGGAATTTATCAAATTTTTGCGATGATTTGACTTTATTTTATAGGATTATTAAAAGTAGAAATGATAATGCAAATCCATCCTTGTGATTGCTGTTGTCGAGAAAGAGTAAAAAAAATGATTACTCTTCTTAATGACTCTAAAGGCCAAAGAGTCACGCTTGTTGCACACTTTGAAAACCTTTTACTTTAAAGCATCAGTGAGAAAATTAATTAAAGAACAACTAAACAAAAACGGTTGAATTGGATTCAAACTTCTTTTTATGAAAAATTAAAGAATTCAATCTTCTTTTTCAGATTTTCTTGTTCTAACGCATGGGTCGACCGCATGAGTTTTACTTTTGTCGTTGAACCACTTAATGACCAAAAACAGTACATTGTACCAGGAAATAAAGTACTATTTAAACTTATTAATAACTTATAATGATGCTTTTTCTTCTTTTTGTTAACTTAGCAATAATGATGTTAATGAGGGTATTGAGAGAGTATACCATCATATACCATAAACCTATTTGTCTGAATGATATTTGAGTTTTTTTTGTTGTATAAAGATTGATGTTTTGTATCATAATTACTTTCAATTTTCACCAATAAAAAGTGGAAGAAAATAAAGTTAATTTTATTAAACTACTAAAAATAATTTAAAAATGCATAATTCTTATTTTTAAATTTATGTTAAAACTAGAACATCCTATTAAAAACAGAAAAAGTAGTAATTATCATAATTAAAACACAATATTCGTGTTGTGGTTCGAACCAAAGAAACTTTTTTCAACAATATCACTCTATCAAAATTTTATATATAGAAAATGTCATAATAACGACACTAACACAATAGACTAATACTCTTTCTGTTTTTTTTTTTCCTAAAACAATGGTGTTTTAAGTTTTACACAAAAATTAAGAAAAAGTAAATTTATATTTTTAATTAATATTTTATTAGTTTAATAATATTAGTTTTACTTTTCTCCTTTCACTATTGGTCACAAACAAAAATAATAATAATATTTTTACAAAACACCAATCTTGGTGGAACAAGTAAAAAAATCCAAAACATCAAATAACTAGGAACAAAGGGAGTATATTAGAGTACATGTTATCGTCAAATAAACCCAAAAAGTTATTGCCAATATCAAAATGCAAACTACTCAAATAAATCACTAGTTAGGAGTTTATATACTCCTTTTGTTTCTTTGAAGCGTATACTGTTTTTTTTTTTTTTTTGAATTCACACACAAGTTAGTCTTCTCCTTCTTTTTTTTTTTTTTTTTTTTTGTAAATTACCATATATTTTTTGTTTAATGCTCAAATAATTTTGTTATAAAACAGAAGAAAGTATTACTTTTTTAACTCACATATATTTTTTATAAAATATTGGTACATGGGTTCATTCGACTTTATAAAATGAATAACATCGTACATTAAGCATGGTTAGATGATGTTGGAGTAATTATTTTAAAGGTCATAGAATTATTTAGCATTTATCGTGAGTCTTGACCATTTTGTCATAAAGGTCGATTAATGAGCATCAAAATCGATTCCTTTTATTAGTTGCAACAAGATTTTTCTTGCCTTCAAATCCTTAAAGGATATTAATCCAGCATTGACAGTGAAGGTCCCAGTGACACGCTAAAAGAAGAAATGATTATAGAGATTGAAAAAGAAATTGACGGTCACGATTAAACGTTTAGAAAACAAAAAAATCTGAGATGAGATCATACGGTTGAGAAATGTTTTCAATGTTGTGCCCCACTTAATCCAGCTATATGCTTTGACAACCATCAAATATGAGTGAATTGGATCAATATGATTGGAATCAGACACACAAACTTTTCGTCGATCTGATTTTGATAATCAATGTGGGTCCTTTTTATAGTCGTTTTTGTATGTGCAATAGAAATAGTCGCATACAAGCAAGATTTTTCTATTTTATTTTTCCTACCAAAGATAATTTCACTAAACTTCATCTTTCTCCTTTGACAAAAAAAAAAAAAACTTTCTATTCGTATATACAAAAAAATGAAACTTTCTTTAAACAAAAATAACTGGAAAAAAATATATTCGTTCCCAAAAAATGAAAGGAGAACCAAAAAAAAATATAAACTATAGATTACCCAAATGATTAGAAATTGGTTTTGAGATGTAACTCTCTAAACCTTCACATGCACTTGTATATCTCACAAATGACTATAGTTTAAACTTTACTTTGTCTATAGAAAAAAGTTTTTTTAAAAAATAGAGGTGGAGTACACGTGGGAGTGCAGAAAAATATGGAGACATTTTCAACAAATTTTTTTTTTTTTTTGGAAAGGGTATAATTTTATAAAATATAAAACATATCAAGTAATATACTGATTATTGGGGTTATTAATTAAGGGGAAATAAAACTACGTATAAAAGAGGAGAAGAACAAATAAGAAAAAAAGGTAAAGAAACTCACGTGGACCCAATATGATATGAGCCAGTAAGAGGCGTCGAACCACGTGACTCACACACACGCGCGTGTCGATTTGTCGGGTCACGCGCCGACAGAAGAAGTCTTACCAATCATACGATACTTGTTATTCGTCCCTAAAAACAGCAAACTCCATGACCATCCATCATCGCTCTCTCCTTTTTATCCTGTTTCGTTTTTTTGCCTATGTATTATAATAAGGGAATGGTATTGAGTAATGAATAGAGCATGGCCTTCTTTAATGATACTTGTTCGATCACACACTATTGCACGTACACTTTCGGCTTGATTGTTAGCATTTTATGGCAGTTATGTGTACATTTTTTTTTGTTATAGTTAATAGTGACAATTGAACAAACTAAGTGTGGTTAAAGCAAAATAGACGAAAATACGGACTAAGTGGTGTAGTATGTGCGTAAAAAAAGACAAATACGGATTACAATACTTCACTTGTAACATTTCGGTTTATAAAAATATGATGACAGAAATGTTTAAAAAAATTGATTTTACCACATATATTGTTAAAGTATATTTATTTTTTTGTCAAAAATCTTGAGAAAATTCTACATATAAGCGTATTTGAGCTGGAAAGTTTTTATAATGAGTGACTTATCGGGAAGTGATTGTCGGTACTATACAAATGAAGATAAAATACAAAAAAATCATGTGGTGATTTTGTAATATCGGTAAACGAATCTTTAAAATTTCTCGGACATAATGTACGAGCCGTAGAATAATGATTTATATTTAATATGTTAGATTAACAATTACCACAACAATTGTCGAAAAATCTTGTAATTATATTCTTAAGCTGTGGAACTTAATTTTTGGTGACGTTGTGATGCTTATCGACAAAAGTCTGTCCGATGATTATTCTCTTTAGTTATTCTTAACGATGAATAAAAAAAACTTGTTTGTTTGTTCTAAGATTATTTTCATATTTATTTTTAACACCGAAGTCAGTTGTTGTAAAGCATGTCTTTTTCCAAGTTCTATAATCTAAAATCTAACATCGTGGTAAAATAAACTACTGTATAAACGTGGTAAAATAAATTACTATCAAAAATCTATAACCGTGGTAAAATAAACTACTATTCTCTCCGTATTAGAAAAATTGATTTTCACCAAGATTAAGAAAACAAGAAATGATGTATATTTATTACTTGCTTTTGTGTTATATCTTTTAAAAAGTTAATTTCAAGTTACTTTTTATCTTACTTACTCTAATCAATTGATCTTGAAAGAAAAAATGCATTAAATATACTACAGAAAATTAGTCTTTTTTATACAAGAATAAAACCTTAAAAAATCAATCTTTCTAATACGGAGGAGTATATAGTGTCTAGTTTGCTGTTTTGTTCTGATATGTTGCTAATGAGAACAAGCTAATCGTTTTCCACCGCATAATTTCCTCCAAAATGGAGTATGATATGTCGGCTATGATCATAGCCACTAAGCTAGAAGGGCTTGGATTCATAGAGTGAACTTTGGTGATTGTTTATGCATCATCATCTCCATGATTTCATGTAACCTGGTCTCCTTGTCTCGACAATATATTAAAGTACAGCATTGCCCCTAAGAGTAGGTGGTGTGATATTTTCTGCGGGTTTTACACTGTACTTGATGGTTCAATTATTGCGTTTCTTCACCAATCTTGTTGTCGGTCGATCTTTTCTTTCTTTCTATTTCTAATGACTAATGTATATGTGTATATTATAAAAGGTCTCCATTTCTCATATTTATGTGACATGTTATTGTATTTAAATCACTGTCAAGCCCAAAGTTTCTTTGATATATGATAATTAAAAAAACCGCGATTCATATATACCAAAATAAACTACTATATAAACGTGGTAAATTAAAATCATAAAAATCATGTATACCACCATTATGTCGGAATATTGATTTTCATACATACTGAAAAATTGTTATACATATATCCCTATTGACCTGCTCGCGATAAAATCAAGATGAATTAAACTTAAAATTAGTTAACTTAAAATTGTTAGGTATTTCTTATGAAAAAATCAGTTTTAAATTAGAAAAGTATTGTTTTGGATTTGTTGAAACATGAAAAGTTATTACAATATTTGAATGAACTAAGGGATTATATATTTCTAGTATATCTGATTGTTTTCACCCAAAAACATAATGAATCTGTGATATATCGTATATACACAACGTTCTAGAAGACAAAATACATACAACGGTCTAGAAGACATATAATAATTTGTAAAGTGATTGGGAAAATTCATGGGAGGAAATTAGATACATCAGTTTTTAAGGAGAAAAAGATAAAGAAGGTTAAAGGAAGACAAAAAGTCTAAATGGTAAGCATGAGAAAAGTTAAAGGATATATATTATATACACAAATGAAAAGAAAGATGAATTATAGGGATATGATAAATGAATAATTTCGTTCCACTCGTTATTCACTCATAGAGGAAACATTTCTCTGAAAAGAAATTAAGAAAAACTTAATTTTGGGTGATTGTTATACTTGTGAAATATATAAATGAGGATGAGGGGCCAATATTAATCATGTGGATGTGACTGAGTAAAAACCCCACAAAAACATTGTAGATCTAAGGGCATCGTGGCATGTTTTCATTTGTATGTACTTAATCATTAGTTTATGTACATACCCCTTAAGCTAATCGACAGGTCAACATCCCACGTGTGGCTCGTGCGACTCTCTCTAATCTCCTTCTTTACACCGTACGAGGCTCGTGTGTCCACACCATCACCAGCGTGACATGCACGTGAACACTACCCCTTCTGTTTTGTTGTCAATTAAGTAGTAGATAACATCCCTACGTACGTAATTTCGACCATTTTATAAGTGCATTTTACTGATTAATTACATCAGGGAAATTTATATTAAGGTCATGTCATGTCATGTCATGAAGAAGGCAAACTCTAGATCGAAATGAGTCTTCTTTTTTTATCTTTCGTTTAACATGAAAATAGGATTTTGAAATGTCACTTTCTTAGAGAAATTAATTAATGATTGATTTTTCTTTTTTCACAATCATTTGAGTAAACCAAAGAAGCTAATGTGAAGCCTATCGATATACACTGCTTTAAAATTAGGTAAAAAAAATTTTAATCAAAAAATTAAAAGATATATTAGCGAGGAGCCATTGTATTTCTGAATTCTGAATGAGATTTCCTACGCCATCCAGAAGCAAGAAGGTATGATATTTCTTTATTTATCTGATAAAGTTCTTCATATATTTATAAAACTTTTCTTATTTTCTCTTATACCTACCAATCCCGTTATTTCGATGTCCTTAGGCAATTTATTTTTTTCCCAACAGAAAATACTATAACCTAATAACATATATTTTTAAATTTGTCACGAATTCTTATTGGACCATATATGACCACAAAATATATGAAAACTTTAAATATATAACTCCAAATTTAAAATATAAGATCAGCGATAATAATAAATATACCTCAGAAAAGCACCACAATTTTTGTGTGGATTATAGTTTGTTTATACATATATTGATTGATTTTTGTTGTGAGCATTTTATTATTTTCGAAAATTGAATTTCCCTAATATAGCAAATAGACTAGTAAATAAGGCGGGACCAACAGAATGACCCAAACGGTGCATGGAAAGCATGTGAACTTCACGTGGAGATGGCCCCACCACGAACGGGACTGCGTCCTAAGAAAAGAAAGGTGTGCCAAAATGACCATTTTGTCCTTTCAACGTAATATCGTCCTCAATTATGTTGTGGGCCCCACAGGTGCTTTTGTCTGATTTGGACTTCAGTTTTGGGTTTTAATTTCTTCATTCTCTCTAATCATGGTACATGACTCCTCTCCAATTATTTGTACTCCATAGATAAGTAAATAACGATGACCCAAAAAATAAGAATAAGAGAGTATAAATACTCCTAAATCATTTACTCGCAGTTGCGATTTACCAACTTAGGAGGACATCATCGACGGGTCATTATTATGATCAGATTTCCCCTTTTTGTTGACGATTATATTAGAGATCTCATATGACACCAAGAATTGCACTGGAAAATAGTTATTTACTTAATATTAAATCACATATTTGTGTAGAAGTAGCTTTGTTGTTGTTTATTAACAAATCTACTTCTACACACTATGGAATATGTGAAATAAAATTTTAAACATCTACAAAAAAAAAACATGTATATGTTAAGTTTTATCAAAATAAAGTGGTTACATAGAAAACACATTGATTATAACTTATCACGACACTCTTACTTGGAGGTCCCCAAGCGAATCGACATGATGAAAGCATTTGACACTCCATCACGTATATAACGATGCTAATCGCGTTGAATCTACTACTCACTTACATCGTGCGAAAGACCAAAAAAATGTGCCAAACCCTACTTTAAGACACAGTAACCCGATAGATAGAGGAAAATATAAACTATATAAATACTACTCTAAACTTAACATACCATGAGATATTAATCCGAGTAAAACATCTGAAAATAAGAGAAAGGAATACGGATAACAAACTTGACCACTAGAAACACTAAAGCAAACGTTGAATTATTCCACCGGGGTTCCTCTCTCTTCAGGTTATAACAACTGCATTCTGATTTGAGCTTTGGAGGATATAATTCGCAAAACACTAATATATAATTTTGAGTGGTTTTTCTATCATAAAATGTACTCCCTCCGTTTCGTTTTAGTTGTCGTTTAAGGTTTTTGCACATAAATTAAGAAAATCATTAAATTTTTTGTTTTACCCTTTATTAATATATTTTATAATTTTTTCATTGGTCAAAACATGAAAACATTAATGACAAAACATTAATTTTCACCAAACATTTGCATTGAAAACCTAAAACAACAACTATTATGAAACAAAATTTTAATCCTAAAACGACAACTAAACTGAAACGGAGGGAGTATGTTTTTCATCGGCGGTTCTTTAATGATCTTCGGAAACAAGTTGCAGATACCTAAAATTCTGCATGAACAATATTAATTATACGTGTAATATTTGTTTTGCATAGATAGAGACTAGAGTATTCGAATGTTGGACATAAAAAAAAAGAGCATTGGAATAATTTAAAACGGCTATGATAATATAATAATATTACTTTAATTATAATAAACAAATGTGCAAACCTTGACACTATTAAAAAGACAAACAACGTTAAATCATATGCATAAGAAAAGAAATAAGAACATTAATGTGAAAAAGGACAGGAAGGGATCGAAAACTAAAGGCAAGTTGGTTCGACCATTACCATCTTCACGTGGAAGGGACGTGGAGCTCGAAGTTCCACACTCGATTCAGAATCATAAGACAGCGAAGCACACGTGTGTCCTTGTTTGCCCCATAAGGCTTCATGATCTCCCCAACTGTCAAAATTTTCCAGAAATTCGATGACTTCCCATTTCGGACTATAATCATTGGTATTATTGATCTATAGTGATTGTTTTTATCGGTCACAAACAAGTAGCAAAATACTTTCCAATACAATTCCTTATTTATGATATTTTAGTTCGTTTTATTTAGAACTCCATTTAATATCAAATGTTTTAGTTGGTGCTTGTTATATACTTAAGTTTAATGTGATGAAAGTAGTTTCCATTTTGATTGAACCAAAAGAAAATATTTACTTTAAATTTAACAATTTTGTTTGGTTGGATTATACGATGATCACTGAAAGTACCTAGAGTCATAGCCGTCCTATGAAAGCTGGAGGAACCAGCATCGTCGTCCATTGATGACAGAATCACTCGCACGTGTGGCTACGTGTATTTCCAAAAAATACTCCTGAAAATCTAAATTTAATACACAAAGCGTGCTTAGGGAATGGGATCGGTTCGGGGACTGGTCCCTCGTGTCTCCGCCATGTGACTGGCTGAGCTGGCACATGCGATTAACCGCTAAATCAAAAACGGCAATAATCATTTGCTTCATTAGATCCATAATCACTTGTTAATTAATCTATTGCTTAAAAGCTGTGCCACACGTGCATCCTCGTTCATGGATACTAAGACGATCTCTTTACTTTATTTTATGACTTCAATTTGATTTACATGTATTCCCTCTTTTTATTAATTAATACTTCAATTATCGAGTGTTAGCAGAATAAACATTTACTAGTTGTTTTTTTGTTGGGAGTAGAATATATAAGGTGGTGCGACCAATTCAATAATCAGTCGAGATTTGCAATCAAATCTCGGACATAATGATCTATATATACAATTATTAAACAAGGAAGCTAAATGATTATTAATTTATGTGGCCAAGCTGTCTTTTGCTTAAAATGAAGGAAGTTGTCCCCCACAAACTTATATACTAATTGCTCATATTACATACTCCCTCCGTTTCGAATTACATGTCGTTTAAGGTTCTCTCACACAAATTAAGAAAACCATTAAATTTTATGTTTTATATTTTATTAATATATTTCATAATTACTTCATTGGCCAAAACATTAAAACAGTAGGGATAAAAGTGGAATTTTTACAAAACATCTGCATTGAAAACCTAAAACGACAACTATTATGAAACAAAATTTAAAGCCTAAAACGACAACTAAACTGACACGGAGGGAGTAGTAGATAAAATACACACATTCTGTATATATATATATATAAGAGTATTTTGTATAAACCATTCTATGTGCAATCAAGACAAAAATATATAATATATGTAATCTATATTAATATAGTGTGTATAAAAAAAGATTTGTTAGTGTTCAACTAAAATTGGACGGACAGAAACAATGTGCGACCGGCACAATCATTAAACAAGAAGAGCATAACTAAATTTTCAAAACTTATGAAGGTGATTTATTTTTAAAGTTTTTTTCCATTGAAATGAAAATGATTGAGTTAATTAGGTTTCTGCAACATTTTGTCATTAGTAACAAATTTACTTAAAACGTAGACGGTTGTATAAATGTGTTTACCAATGTAGTTGAACTAATTGAATGTACCATAAATAATGTGATAAAACGAGGAGCGGTCCAATGATGGAGACCATGTTTGTTGATGAAGCGAAAAAAGCTAAAGAGAAAACGTGTTTGGGCAATGTCTTCTGTGGACTGTGGCATTGGAATCATCAAAATTAAAATTTAACCTTTTACCAAAAAATTAGAAATATGGTCCACCTGCATTTATTATTAAATCTTCCATTAATTAAGGAATCACTGTCCTAAGATCTTTTTCGTTTTCTAAACATTGTTTGATTTGTAATCAGACGCATTATGTATTTCTGTCCAAACCTATTAAATCAGGTCCATTAATGAACAAACAAAACATATTGCAATGGTATCAATCATAATATATCGACGGAATTCCACAAGAATATTTTGTGTCTATAGTTATAGTAACGTTCTATTTAAAACTACATACACCAGTCTCTATGTTTAGCTCTTTTGAATTTTCATTTTCGAAAGTTATTTTATTAGGTTTACTATTTTTTTTTAAGTAACACGTCAAAATACTGACTTTTTTAAAAGTAAGAAAGTAAACTATACATCTGTTTTTTTTACGGGTTTGATTCTCATTCTCTATACCACAACTTCTTCTATCTCTTTGTGTCTGCCAAAAATAATCTGATTCCTTTGGAGACTAGAAGATCCTTTCCGTGGATTTTGTGGCAGCTTTGGAAAAACAGGAACAAGTTTTTCTTTGAAGGAAGAAGGTTTGTGGTAACTGAAACTGTTGCTAAGATAAAAGAAGATGCTAATCAATGGTTTTTTGCTCAAGTGCTTGACAACAGAGATTTGTTGGTGGGGCAACCTGCATCGGCTCCGGTTAAGGTTAAGTGGTCTCCTCCTCCTCATGAATGGTTAAAATGCAATGTTGGATCTTCATGGGACAGAAATGGAAGAATTGGAGGTGCTGCTTGGGTTCTTAGAAATGAGTTTGGAGAGGTTTTATCTCATGCTAGAAGGTCTTTCGCTGAGATAAATAGCAAACTCGATGCAAGTATTGTGTGTTGGCAATGGGCTTTAGAGAGTATGAAAAGCCTCAAAGTTGACAAGATAATTTTTGGTTCTGAGGACAAGGAGCTCATAGGTGCTGTTTTACGACCACCTGCTTGGCCTTCTTTTAAGTTTCAGAGCATTCTTTTGACTGATCTATTAAGGAATTTTTTGGTTTGGAAACTGGTTGGTGAAGAAAGGAGCTCAAACCTAGGAGCCCATTTGATTGCCAGAAGTGTAACAAGAGAGGATCGCCGCCAATCGTACGTAGTAACCGGGTTTCCTCTTTGGTTAAAACATCTTTTTGAAGAAGAAAGTAGTATTGCCTAGTGTAATGCTCAAGGTGGTTGATCTACTTTGATTGTCTTTGATCTAGTAACCGTTTTTTGTATGTATGGTCGTTCTCATGAAATATAATTCAATCTTTCAGTGAAAAAAAAAAACATCTGTTTTTTTTATTGGACATGATATCAGCGGTGTTAGCCTGATGATGAGTGTTCTTAGAACTTTTAAGTTTTAACTTATATTAATTACTTTAGGATCACTTTTTTTTTTATATATCTCTTTTCTTTTCGTAAGTAGTGTAAGTTCGTATTATTAAACCTCATAAAGTATTGTAAGCTCTGATACCATGTAAGCTTTCACTCATATTTGATAAATGAAGAACAATATTTCTCTTATTTCATTCTTAACTTTGCGATTACATGAGAGTTCCTCTTTATAGAGGTTTACAATTGTAGGGTTTCTACTGACACATGCAGGTTACATTACCTATTCAATAGGTGACACATCGCTTAGCAGGTCAAACCGGTTGCTGATCTTTATCGGATCGTCCGTACTACAGCTCACCATCTTCACACGGTTTGGCTCTGCTTTTGCTTTCTTGTCGTTATTGTTGAAGACTGCAGGTGACCGTTGTGGAATCGTCATGGGCTTGTGCAATGTTGTTGGTCTGGGCTTGACTTTCTCGCAGCCCAGTTTCTCTTTTCCCTTAGACTCACTTGCCACAACACAGTCGTTTTGCAGACACTCGGATTCATTTGGAGTCTTCTCTGCATCACTTCCAGACTTCATCTCTATAAGTATGTGTCCTAAAAACTAGTTAAATTGCTTTATATAGCACTTAGTTTTCTATAGTTATTTCTATTGTAAATTTTTATCAATTATTATCTTTATTTTTGTTTTTGTTGAAGTTACACGTCAAACTATAATATGTAATTAATTGAAAATACTATCAACGGTGTTTCAGCTAAAATGGGAGCAGCTCTCATTCGATTGTTTCAGCTAAAATGATAACAACGTGGACTTGGACTAGTATTTAAGTTTTATGGGCCTAAAGCCTAGTATATCAAAACCCGGGCCTAAAGTCAAGAAATAAAACGACAACGACGTCGTACCGACATAGTCTGACAAATGCATATGCTTAAAAAGAAAACACAAGCGAGATGAGAGAAATCCATATGAATTTTAATAAAGATAAGAAGAAATAATGGGAACAGCTCTGAAACTTCCAATCATCGATCTTTCTTCACCGGAGAAGCTCTCTACTTCCCGGTTGATTCGTCAGGTTCTTCTTCTTCTTCTTCTTCTTCTTCTTCTTGTACAAGTCTTTTTTCATGGCAACAAAACGACGACATTGATTGTATTGTTTTTTATGTTACTGTACAAATGTCGGCTTCCAATAATAGAGTCTTAGAGTAATATTTTGGTGATTATTTTCAATTTCTTAGGCTTGCTTGGATCATGGATTCTTCTATCTTACGAATCATGGTGTTTCGGAAGAGATGATAGAAGGAGTGTTAATGGAGAGCAAGAAACTATTCTCTCTTCCTCTTGATGAGAAGATGGTGATGGCTCGTCGTGGTTCTCGTGGATACTCACCGTTATACGACGAGAAACACGAATCCTCTGCCACCTCCAAAGGTTCTTAATTATATATTATAGGCCATGAAAATTAATTTCTTGATTTGTCCAACGACCAAGATTCATGTTATAACAATTTCTATCAGTTTGGTTAGTAGAAAAGGAAAATTGTGTAATTAAATGAATGTTTCTTATAAAAGGTGATTCCAAGGAGATGTTCACTTTTGGATCTTCAGAAGGAGTTTTGGGACAACTTTACCCTAATGAGTGGCCTCTTGAAGGTAAAGTTTGTTGCATAATATTTTTTAAGAATACAATATAGATTCATGAATCATGATATACTTTAATAAATGGTGACAGTGTGGGATTACAATTTACAAAGAAAGTGATGAATTTGATAATGGAGCTCGTGTTACTCTTGAGACATATTATAAGATATTGTTTTTTTAATACGAAACGGGAAACCAACCCGGATTTTCCGGATCGTCGATTCAACATAAAGTAATCATAACTTAATGGGAAACCAGCTAGATCATGGAGTTTAACGAGTAAAAAAATTGTAATAGAGTTTTTAAGATTTAAACAGAAAATGTATACTAGAGTTTAGGTCGTTAGTTTACATGTCTAAACCGGATGGATTGGTCCGAGTTTTCAGGGATAATAATAACCCACAATAAAACCAATTTAGCAAGAAGTAATAAAGTCTTTGCGTTGTACTTGTTTCTATCAAATACTAATTTTGTCTCTTCTGTTTATGTTGATCATCTATCTTATGGTTCTGGATGTTTGTAGAGCTTTTGCCGCTTTGGAGGCAAACCATGGAATGCTACTATAAAACTGTCATGTAAGTAGAAGGAAACTTGCTCTGCATCTGCTTACCTTTAAAACTAGGCTCAAGTTTGAAACCGAGTGGTTAAAACAAATGGCTAAGCAAAAAAAAAAAACCTTCTAAAACCAATGATGCCATTGTTGTTTCCTTCTCGTATATTGAATCGTTTTTGGTTTGTGCTTAATGGTATTTGTTGCTTCTTAGGGATATTGTTGGTAAGAAATTGCTTGGCCTAGTGGCTTTGGCATTGAATTTGGAGGAAAACTTCTTTGAAAAAGTAGGAGCCTTCAATGATCAAGCAGCAGTTGTTCGTCTCTTACGTTATCCAGGTCTTTCACCAAAACTTATAGCATTTTGGGGATTGATTAGAGACATTAATTAATATTTAGATGCTGGTCTAAAAGAAAAATCCACTGCTAGTTTCTTTACTTAACTCTTAGCTTCCCTCTTTGTCACATTATTATAGGAGAGTTGAATTCATCTGGAGAAGAAACATGTGGTGCCTCTGCTCATTCAGATTTTGGAATGATAACTCTTCTTGCAACTGATGGAGTTGCAGGGCTTCAAGTATTCATCTCATAATCTTCTTAAAACTGAGAATTTCTTCATTTGTATTCTTCTACTTCTTATAACAATGTTTACGTAATAAAAGGTTTGTAGAGATAAAGATAGAGAACCAAAAGTTTGGGAAGATGTCGCTGGAATTAAAGGGTAAGTTATATAAAACATAAATAAACATATGCTTTTGATTGACACTATTTGCAGTTAAGGCCTAAAACTTATGAGAACTTTGTGTAAATCCACAGGACTTTTGTTGTCAACATCGGCGACCTTATGGAAAGATGGACTAATGGTCTTTTCCGGTACCAAAAAAAAGATCCATACTTTTTAGTTAATTTACAGTTTCATTTATAAGGTGATATTTTGATTTAAGAGTGCTTCTTGATTTTAAGATCAACAATGCATAGAGTGGTGTCAGTGGGAAAAGAACGTTATTCGGTACGGTGCAATTTCGTTGAATTAGTCTCTGTTTCACTAATAATCAACATTATCGTGACATAAACTTGTCGGTTTAATTACTTTGAAGGTGGCTGTATTTGTCGATCCAGACCCAAACTGTGTTGTAGAGTGCTTGGAGAGCTGTTGTAGTGAAACATCTCCTCCCAGGTAACAACTCTCGTTATTTTTGTTGTCTCATGTTATAAAATTTTGAGTTTGACTGTTTTCATATTCATCATGTGTAATTTTGTGTAACTTAAAAGTTTTGGTCTTTTATCCGAAAACCAAAAAGGTTGATTTGTCAATTTGTTGTCTCATGTTATAAGCTTTTGAGTCTGACTGTTTCCATTCATCATGCTGGGGGTGACTTTGTGATAACTTTAAAGTTTTGGTATCTTACTGGAAAACCAAAAAGGTTGATTTGATTTGCCAATTTGTTGCCTCAGGTTTCCACCGGTCCGGGCCAGAGACTATTTCCACGAGCGATTCAGTCAAACCCTCGCCTCGTACTCCGGTTCCGACTGAGAAGCTAGCTCCAGATTTTCTTAAATAAGGCATGTGTGTCAAATGTTTGAGTTTTCACTTTTGCTTGGACATGAAATAATACCAAAAGGTGATAAAATACTGAAAACTTGAAACCGTATCCTGTAAGGTGTATTTTCGATCAATAAATGTATTAATTGTAGACATGATTTCACATTAATTAAAAATAATTTGTTCATGACTTGTCTTGCTTTTCATAAGAATTCTTAGAGTGTGATGAAATGACACTGTTACTGTATAAACATTCCCCAGCTAATACTTCAGCCATTGGTATGTTTTGAAATTACCAAAATTTCCCAACCTAGCAAAGGCAGACCAATTGTGCGTCCCTTTACGATAGTAATAAGCCTGCTAAGTTTAGCAAACTGATACTTCATCTTCATGGCTTCATGCGACAAAGGAAGAAAAAAAAAATCTTCTTCGTTCGCTACTTCATCTTCTCGTCTTCTTCTCGATCTTTCTTTCCTCTCAATCTCATTGTTAAACCCAAGAATTTGTCTTCTTGTTCTTCGTCTTTCTTAAAGAGTTAAAGTTGATATCAATGTTAATGAAATGTCAATTAATAACTCACTGTGTAACCTATTTTGATATTATAAAGACTTTGCAGGTCCAAAAAGTTTACAAATATTTGCCAATGCATGTACACAACACATGAACCGAGTCAACGTACGCTACAAGAAAACAGCTGTATAACGACTACATTATTAGTCGTTATTTAGTCGCTAAACAGGCTGTTACGTAGTCGTCAATTGATAGTCGCTAAATTATTTAGTCGTATAATTAGTCGCCATTTAGCGACTAAATTACGACTAATAATGTGTAATCGTGACATAGTCGTTAAATAGTCGTACAGAAACGTTGAATCATGTAGTAAGTTATTAAGATTCCTTTCATATACTAAATAGTCGTATAATTAGTCGTCATTCACCGATTAAGCCTATGAAATAAACGTTGAATCATGTAGTAAGTTATTAAGATTCCTTTCCCACAGAAACGTTGTGAATTTGCCAATTCTTAAGGCAAATCTCATCGCTAGTTATAATAGGAATGTTTGAGCAAATTGTTACAATGTTATATGGATTAATTTAGAACTAAGGCAAAAAAGATTTGGAACAAAGCAAAGCCCATTTAAAAATTCAGTCCATTGTATGTTAAATAAAAGTTTTTTTTGGTAGATTAAATAAAAGATTGTTTAACACGCAAAAAATTGACTTAATATTTATTGATTTAATCCTCACGAACCAACAATAAAACTAAATCACGTAAACCCTAAATCTTCTCCCAATCGTCAGAAATGTGCAAGACACAGATTCTTCAACAACACGCGAGACGGATTCTCGCTCACAGTAACAGGAGTTGTTTGTTTCGCTCATACGGAACCGTATCGGCTGCGGCTCAAAATTTGCCGAGTCGGATCGTGACAAATTCAAATCAGAATGCACACATCACTCCGGTGTTAGAGTCATGGCAGAAACAAGGGCATCAAGTGAAGCCGTCTGACCTCAGAGGTCTCATCAAGAATCTCCGTGACTCCAATCAATTTTCTAAAGCTCTTGAGGTATTTTCCAATATCCATTGTAGTATTATAGACTACTTTTGTTTATTTTGGTATAAAAATGTGACATATATTCTTAAGAGTCTCGTATCGTAAGGAGATTTCGAAATGATATTTTGTAATGTATTATTAGGCATCGAAGTGGATGGGTGAACAAAAGGTTTTTGATATTGTTCCAGAAGATTATTCAGCTCGGCTTCATCTTGTTGAGAATGTTCTTGGCTTGGAAGAAGCCGAGAAGTTCTTCAAAAGCATTCCCAAGAACATGAGGGATTATTCTGTCTACGCCACTCTCCTGAGCTCTTACACAAAATCTGAGAATACATTAGATAAAGCTGAAGCCACGTTTGAGAAGATGAGAGAGCTTGGATTTCTCTTGAAACCCTCACCTTTCAACTCGATGATTTCTCTCTACGGTCAGCTCCAAAAACTAGATATGGTTGAGAAGCTTGTACGTGAGATGCAAGAAACCAAGGTGGAGTGTGACAGTCCCACGGTGAACAATGTTTTGAGGGTATACGCGGACACATGCAAGATAAAAGCGATGGAGACGTTTAAAACGTCGGTTGATGAGCAAGTAATCAAACTAGAGGAAGATACGATCGTTGCAATGGCAAAGGCTTACCTTAGATATGGTTCGATAGAAAAGGCGATAGAGATGTATGGTAACGTGGCAGGGAGTGAAAAAGAAGTGTACCGTCTTTGGGATGAGTACAAGAAGGAAACAAAGGTTAATGATAATGGATATCGAACAGTTCTTAGCTCTTTGTTAAAGCTGGACGATGTACAAGGAGCAGAGAAGATATATGAGGAGTGGAAACCGGAAGGACCGAAGCTGGATATGAGCATACCGAGTTTACTGCTTTCCCGGTATTACGCTGAAGGCATGGAAATGAAGATTGACCAAATGGTAAAGTCTATTAGAAAGAAGAGGTATGAGATGCATTTCAAGAAGATAAAAGAACGTTTGATCTTTCTAAGGAGGGTGATTGTTGGCATGGGATTGAAGGTTGAGCAAATGGTAAAGTCAATTAGACAAAAGAAGTTTAAAGAACCTTTGATCTTACTGGAGGCGAGGGAAGCGAAGATTAAGGAGATGGTAACGTTCATTAAGAAGAAGAGGTTTGGGATGCATTTACACAAGTTAAAAGAATCTTTGATCAAACTTGGGCAGATTGTTATGTTGGTGGGGTTGATTGTTGCAATTTTGGTCGTCATTGTTGGTGCTCTAGTAATCAATGTAGCTTGGAATGAGTGGCTCATTCAACAACATCCCCCCACATCATATTGGAAGGTGCGGATCTTAAAGGACAATCCTATGTTATATTATTTTTTGTTCGTTCGTAAATAGGTTTGAGTTTTCACTTTTTCACCAAACTTTTTTTTTTAACGTTTTAGGTTTTTTTTTAGGGTTTAGGATAATGATTAATGATTCTACAAGATTTTAGTTTATCTATTCACATATTTTTCTTTTATGTAGCAAAAGTCAAAAGAGAATACATATGCAAAGATATATGAGATATGCGATTTAGACATTTAGTATTTGTTGTAGTTGTTATATTTTAATTAAACTCACTTAGTTTCATTTTAATTAATGTCTAAAGTTCTGACACACCAATTAAAAAACTATTTAAAAAATCATTCTTTTGGTCTTGTTTATATTAAACTATTCTCTATTTACTAAATAAAATTATTTAACCAATAACAAAACAATTTGAAGAATAATGGTGAAACGAAATAAAAAGTATTATAATTTTGCCGTTTTGCGTATAATAATTACTTAGTTTGAAATAAAAATTTTGCCCAAAACATCACTTATTGTTAAATTTGGGTTTATCATTGGTTTCCAACTCAAAACCAATTGGCAATAAGTGGATTGACTATAACCTTTTATATATTAGTGTTGATCCCTTCAAACTTCCAATGTGGGATCCTAACACGCTCCCTCGAGATGATGACTCTTATCGGCCCATATCGAACCGAATCCCACTTTAAGACCGATAATAAATCTTTTTTGGGTCACCCTACTTGGGTCAACAAACGAGGCTCTGATACCATGTTAAATTCGGGCTTATCATGAGTTTCCAACTCAAAACCAATTGGCAATAAATGGATTGGCCCCTAATCCTTTATATATTAGTGTTGGTCCATTCAAACTTCCAATGTGGGATTCTAACACTTATATTGAAGCGGAGGAGGTAGTTATTTATCTTGATAACTCAATGAATCAATGAATCAATGAATCCTTTAGAAAAAAATAAATAAATAAATAAACCCTCCAATATTATGATGATATGGGTAATGATATTGAGTTTATGACCAATGTGGGCTTGATGTGAGATTTAATGAGCCCATTAGAGCCCACTTCTACTTTGTCAACCTGACCAAAAATAAAAGGGAAAAATGTCCAAAAATGCGCCAACTTTCAAATTTGGGACGATTAAAGCATGAACTCTCGAAATGTCTCTTTAATCACAAAATTTTCGTTGACCTATCTAAAAATAGCTAAGTTTTCGTTGACCTGGCCAAATTAGGCATCGCGTTAAGTCTCCGTTAGAACGACGCTGACACTGTTAACAATCCGTTAGATTCTCCGTTCGATCAAAACGACGTCGTTTTGAAGTTTTCAAACGACGTCGTTTCACCAGAAAATAAGAAGGAAAAATGGCATCACCAAAGAATCGAACTGCTGACCTGTTACACTAATAAGAGACACTCAACCATTGGGCTACGCAAATATTTTAATGTTAGGACAAACAAAACGTGTATATATACTAAAAACTGGTAACATAAATTAGGTAAAAATATATGCAATTAATTAAAAATAACAAAACTAAAAACTAATAATAACCAAAAATACAAATATTAAATATACTTATCATAGTATATGTATCAAAATCTCAAATATTATTTTATAAATAAAGATTTCTTCCATATTTGGAAAATTATTCCTTCCGAAATTCCTTCTAATATAAAAATTTTAAATATATGACATAAAATTAATCATATAATTATGCGTTATATGCACCAATGATACATGCACCAACCACATTAAACATTTATACAAAGTTTAGGTTTTTATAATTTAGGAAATAATAATTTTCCAAAATAGAATAAAATCTCTATATATATAATTAAATGTTTAAAATTTTGAAATATATATTTAAGGTAAGTATATTTAATATGTGTATATGTTTGGTTATTAATTTGTTTTCAATTTTGTTATTTTAAATTAGTTGCATATATTTTTACCTAATTTATGTTACCAGTTTTTAGTATATATACACGTTTTGTTTGTATTAACATTAAAATGTTCGCGTAGCCCAATGGTTGAGTGTCTCTTATTAGTGTAACAGGTCAGCAGTTCGATTCTTTGGTGATGCCATTTTTCCTTCTTATTTTCTGGTGAAACGACATCGTTTTGATCGAACGGAGAATCTAACGGATTGTTAACAGCGTCAGCGTCGTTCTAACGGAGATTTAACGCGATGCCTAATTTGGCCAGGTCAACGAAAACTTAGCTATTTTTAGACAGGTCAACGAAAACTTTGTGATTAAAGAGACATTTCGAGAGTTCATGCTTTAATCGTCCCAAATTTGAAAGTTGGCGCATTTTTCGACATTTTTCCCAAAAATAAAATAGAAAATATCATCGTTTTAGTGAAACGATCAGAGCAAAATCAATTTCGAAACAGAGAGACTATTAGGAAAAGCGAAATGGGGACGTCGCTTCTACTTCCGATCATCGACCTTTCTTCGCCGGCAAAATTCTCCACCGCTCAAATGATTCGTCAGGTTCTACTTCACCTTTATGTTACTTATTCAGTTATTAGTATCCTGCTTCTCTACTAGTAAGTGATGATAGGACTCGTACCTGTAGCATCAATTGACGAAGATTGGTTTATCTTTTTGTTTAATCGCCTTTGAGTATATGAATTTTGGTCTGCGTTATTGATTTGAAGGAGGTCTAGTGTATACTAAGTTCAGGTGGATCAGACTGATGTTTGTTTGAGACATGTCTCTATGATTGCTGATGAACTGTTTGTTTTGTTATGTATGTAAGGCATGTCTTGAACATGGATTCTTCTATGTCAAGAATCATGGCATCTCGGAAGAATTAGTGGAAAGGGTTTTTAAGGAGAGTAAAGGCTTCTTTAATCTCCCACTAAAGGAAAAGATGGCTTTACTCCGCCGTGATTTGCTCGGTTATACTCCATTGTATGCTGAGAAACTTGACTCGTCTTTGAGCTCAATAGGTTAGCATTTTTGAATATGTGGCTTGTTTTCTTGCTGAGTTAGTCTAAAAAGTTTCTGTTTGTTAGGTGATTCCAAGGAAAGCTTCTATTTTGGCTCTTTGGAAGGTGTTCTCGCTCAACGTTACCCAAATCAATGGCCTTCTGAAGGTAATATCTTTCTACCTGTTTCGGTAATCGGTTTTGATCTCAGTCTTTTTGTCTCTATCTCTTACGGGTTATGTGTATGTTAAAGGTATCTTGCCATCATGGAGGCAAACCATGGAATGCTACTACAAGAATGTCCTGTAAGCACCTGCTCTTTTCTCGTTCTTCTGCAAATTGAGTCTCAAACTAAAACTTCATACCTGTCTTCTCTTTATATCCTCAGTTGAAAATAGGTATCAAGTTTTGAACCTTGATGGTAGGGATAAATATAGTCTATTCTAGCCAATTACATCGGTAGTACAAATGAACAATCTTAGGTGCCTGTGTGTTCTTGAAATATCTTCTTTTCTGGTTTTATATTCTAAGGAGATTATGCTGTTTCATGAGTATTTCCGATTTTCTTTAACTTGCTAGTTGTGTATTTGCATTGCTGCTTTAAGGTCCGTGGGTGGAAAATTGCTTGGCTTGATTGCCTTGGCATTGGATTTAGATGTGGACTTCTTCGAAAAAGTTGGAGCCTTGAATGATCCTGCAGCAGTTGTTCGCCTCTTACGCTATCCAGGTGTCTCTATGTACATCAACTTCTGGTTGGACTGATATTAACCTTAATGAACTTTGGTCAGAGTTAGATCTTAACATATGTAATCAGTGGAAACTTTAAGCATATTCCGGGAGTTCGAGTTAGGTTTTGATCTCTGCACTTGTTATGATTATAGGTGAAGTGATTTCGTCAGATGTTGAAACATATGGTGCTTCAGCTCACTCAGATTATGGAATGGTCACTCTTCTTTTGACTGATGGAGTTCCAGGACTTCAGGTAAATATCTCTGGATTTCTCTTGTAGTTCTCGTCATACTCTTCCTTTAGTAACCTTGTGTTCTTACACCGTCTGTGAACTGAACTCTTAGGTTTGTAGAGACAAATCGAAACAACCACACATTTGGGAAGATGTCCCTGCAATTAAAGGGTAAGTCTAGCTTTTTTTGGTTACTAGATTATAATTAGAAATAATTGTTGAAATCCGGGGACTTTCTGTACCCGCAGGGCGTTTATCGTCAACATTGGTGATATGATGGAGAGGTGGACCAATGGATTGTTCCGGTAAGCTTAAATTAATTTACTTAGGCGAGAATGCGTTTTCTGCATTTCTTCACATTTCTTCACATTTCTTACTTTCTTGTGATGGGTTTAGGTCTACATTGCACAGAGTGATGCCGGTGGGAAAAGAACGTTACTCGGTAGCTTTGTCTTTTCCTTTCTTTCTAATTCCTATTCAAATTGCTAATGTTTTGGGTAAATTAAAGGAGAAGTTTTTGTAGGTGGTGTTCTTCTTAGATCCCAATCCAGATTGTAATGTGAAATGCTTGGAAAGTTGTTGCAGCGAAACTTGTCCCCCAAGGTATGTCTTCTTGAATCTTAATCCAATTGTAGGGTGTGAGGAGGGGGGACATTACACGTCTGTTAAATCTTTTTGGTCTTGAAGTGTAATAGAATAAAAATTGAGTCCTTTTCTCATAAAGATTTATTTCCATCGGTGCAGATTCCCGCCTATCCTCGCCGGCGACTATATTAAGGAGCGTTTCAGGCTAACATACGCCAGTTCCTAGTCTATGTTTATTATGTTTTTGTTACAAAATGTAAGAAAAAATAGTGTTCAAACTTCAACGTACTATAATGTTTAATTAGTGAATGTCAAAGAACTTATAGAACTTGAAAATGATTAGTCAAAACTCAAAAGTCTCAAAGATAGACACGCTTAAAATCCGTGGAACTTGAATGGGAGATTACGTGTTTGGACCAAACTTGTACACGTGGCGAGTTTTTTGTGGTGTATAGCGAGATTAATTTTTTAATTCGAAAGACAACATTGTACGAGTATTATATTATAGTATACAAATACAAGTCTAAATACTTAACTATACTTTGATGGATATACAATTCTTAATCAAGTTTTACCACACAGTTGACAAGCAAATGCGTTTGACGGACATAAAAAACAAAAGGCTTAATATTTATGGAAAATTCATTTTGTTTATACATTCTAAGTTTTTTTTTTTTTTTCGAAATGTGCATAACGCAACTATACATGCAAGTTTGCAACAATATACTATTATAAACATAAGAAAACAAAACATTATCTTATCTTCTTTTTATCTACATGTTCTTCAGAGTTCAGATGCATGCATTCATTAATTCAGTGTTTTTTCATACAGCCGATTTTTTTTTATATTACACGTCTAATTTTACGGTATTTTTAAGTTTATTTTAGTAGACAAATTACAGATACAAATACTTTTATTAGTCAAATATCTTTTCTTACCACATATAAATTTTTCTATACATTGATATTCCTTTTTTGTTAGTCAAATATATGTGTATATTTATTCCATATGAGGGGAAGAAAAGTTATATATTCCACACTTGCAAGATTTTTTTTTGCCAATAGCGTAATTTTGTACTCATCATTCGTTGAATATAATTTCGTATATTTGGAATATAATCCAAATATTAAATATTTATCCATTTTCCACGTGGGTTTTATACAGTGTCGGAGCTGGATCTGAGAATGAGATAAACCCAAAATATTTCAATTATAGAAAGAAAAAAAAAGAGAGTCTATTTTAAATCAATTTGTATTTCTCTTCTTTCATCTCCGAAATAAAAGCTTAGTTTTTCTCCCAACTACTCTGCAATTAAATCGGTAGAGTGAGACATTGGCCATCGTTTTCTCGCTCTGTATTTTCTGGGCTTGTTTTTTTTTTCCCGAGATAGAAAAAATCATCTCTGAGAGTTTTCTCGGGAAAGTTTTTTAGTGTTTAGAGCTACTGGATTTTGAATTTACGAATCAATGGAAGGAATTGATCACCTTGCTGATGAGAGGAACAAGGCGGAATTCGACGTCGAGGAGATGAAGATCGTTTGGGCTGGTTCCCGCCACGCTTTTGAGGTTTCCGATCGAATTGCCCGCCTCGTCGCCAGCGATCCGGTGAATTTCTTCTCAATTCTCGTTGATTTTTGTTCTGATTTTCGTTTGGATTCCGGGAAATGTTTATGCGGTACGGGAATAGGATTAGGTCTGTGTTAGATTTGTGAATTTCGTTATCTTCTTTGTATAGGTATTTGAGAAAAGCAATAGAGCTCGCTTGAGTAGGAAGGAGCTGTTTAAGAGCACGTTGCGAAAATGTGCTCATGCGTTTAAGAGGATTATTGAGCTTCGTCTCAATGGTATGGATTGTTCTCACGCACCTATTGTTATCTTGGTTTCAAGGTTTTTTGTATTGTGAACTTTGTTCCTGTGCTCTTGCTGGTTACAGAGGAAGAAGCAGGAAAATTGAGGCACTTTATTGATCAACCCGCCTATGTGGATCTGCACTGGGTACGTCTTGCGCCTCATTTATCTTCTAGAGACAGGATTTTGATAGTTTGATTCATGTTTTTTGTATCTCTTTTCTATAGGGAATGTTTGTGCCTGCTATTAAGGGGCAGGGCACAGAGGAGCAGCAGAAGAAGTGGTTGTCGCTTGCGAGTAAGATGCAGATTATTGGGTGTTATGCACAGACTGAGCTTGGTCATGGCTCGAATGTTCAAGGACTTGAAACAACTGCCACATTTGATCCCAAGACGGATGAGTTTGTAATTCATACTCCAACTCAGACTGCATCCAAAGTGAGTAGACCGAAAAAGCTTTGATTGAGTATTATTATGCACAGTCTCTCTTAGTTGTGTAAAGATTTTCATCTGTCTTGATTGTTAATAGTGGTGGCCTGGTGGCTTGGGAAAAGTTTCTACCCATGCTGTTGTTTACGCTCGTCTCATAACTAACGGAAAAGACTATGGTATCCATGGTATGTACCGGGAAAAGTTTCCAGTATTTTTTTTGTTTAATTTTTCTTGCTTGGGTATTGGTTTCTTAAACTTTCTCTTCCAGGATTCATTGTGCAACTGCGCAGCTTAGAAGACCATTCTCCTCTTCCGAATATAACTGTTGGTGATATCGGGACAAAGATGGGAAATGGAGCATATAATTCAATGGACAACGGGTTTCTTATGTTTGATCATGTTCGCATTCCTAGAGATCAAATGCTCATGAGGTCCTCTCTCTTTGCCTTTCTTGTCTGATTTTAATAAACATTCACGATGTAATGATAGTTCTAGAGGAAATTGCTTGTGCTTAAATGCGGGCTTATGGTTTTATATTTCTCCTCTTTCAAAACGTTTCAGGCTGTCAAAAGTTACAAGGGAAGGAAAATATGTTCCATCGGATGTTCCAAAGCAGCTGGTATATGGTACTATGGTGTATGTGAGACAAGCAATTGTGGCAGATGCTTCCATTGCACTATCTCGAGCAGTTTGCATAGCTACAAGGTACAGCGCAGTGCGGAGGCAGTTTGGCGCACATAATGGTGGCATTGAGACACAGGTACTTATTCAAACCCATTTCATGTGCATGGTTGTTTACACCTATTGATGTTGGATCATAACAAATTTCAAAGTATATTTTACCTTGAAAATTTGAAAACTCTGCTTGTATATTTTGCGGTTTTAGCCAAATTTGTCTGTAAGTTCCTGCTGAACTGTTTTTCTTCGACTTGGCTTTTTATAGTTTTTTTTTTAACTCTCATTAACGTTGGCTAGAAAAGGGAATGTAATATATTTCTGCATGTTGTTGTAACAGGTGATTGATTATAAAACTCAGCAGAACCGGCTATTTCCTCTGCTAGCATCTGCATATGCATTTCGATTTGTTGGAGAGTGGCTAAAATGGCTGTACACGGATGTAACTGAAAGACTGGCGGCTAGTGATTTCGCAACTTTGCCTGAGGCTCATGCATGTACTGCAGGGTTGAAGTCTCTCACCACCACAGCCACTGCGGTAAGTTCCAGACCTGATTCTTTATACTCACTAGACTAGACTGATTGGTTTCGTCTCTCTGAGGGTCCAACCGCTCACATGTTGGAAAGTTTGCTCCCTCCTTGACATTGTTTTGGAGGTGTTTTTAGAATTGAAAGTCAGCTTAAGGGTACTATTGGGTGCAGGATGCCATTGAAGAATGTCGTAAGTTATGTGGTGGACACGGCTACTTGTGGTGCAGTGGGCTCCCCGAGCTGTTTGCTGTATATGTTCCTGCCTGCACATACGAAGGAGACAATGTTGTGCTGCAATTACAGGTATTTATCATCAACTGCGAGCTATTCTCACTTACTAGAATAATTCTGTCAGCTCAAATAGATTTCTTAGCATGTGGCTCGTTATCTTATGTCTCTCTGGACTTTTGGCCGTGAGTTCTTGATTTAATATTGTTTCGTATTTTGAATTTTTACTTTCTTAGTATGGTTATTTGCAGGTTTTTGTCAATTTCTCCTGTTTCATATTTTTTGGCTTTTGTCACGTACAATTTGATTTTTTTTTTTCTGATTGATATGCAAACACACATTTGACTGCTTTTATAGTTTTGGTTCATTGTTGTTTCGCCAGTGTTTCTAACAATAACAATAAGAATAACCATTCACGCTATTGTTCAAACTTGTGTTGATAGGTTGCTCGATTCCTCATGAAGACAGTCGCCCAGCTGGGATCTGGAAAGGTACCTGTTGGCACAACTGCTTATATGGGCCGGGCAGCACATCTTTTGCAATGTAGCTCTGGTGTTCAAAAGGGTGAGTTTTCAATTTATATATATTTTGCTTCTTCCTGCTACAATAACAAACTAATGATCTTTTCTCAATATAATTCCTGAGTTAATGATGAAGTTGGTTTTATTTATGTAGCTGAGGATTGGTTAAACCCTGATGCGGTACTGGAAGCTTTTGAAGCAAGGGCTCTGAGAATGGCTGTTACTTGTGCCAAAAATCTCAGCAAGTTTGAGAATCAGGAACAAGGTACGCTTCTAACCCCATGAATCCAGAACAATTGATTGCCATGTCAGCTCATAAGCCAAACGACACACAAATTCTTCCTGTCTGCAGGATTCCAAGAGCTCTTGGCTGATTTGGTTGAGGCCGCTATTGCTCATTGCCAATTGATTGTTGTTTCCAAGTAATCTTCTTCTTCACCATTTACACGTATCAAACAAGTTAATGATTCTCGCAATGTCAGCTCCTAAATTTTGCCAACTTTGTCTCGGTTAGGTTCATAGCGAAACTAGAGCAAGACATAGGAGGCAAAGGAGTGAAGAAACAACTGAATAATCTGTGTTACATTTACGCGCTTTATCTCCTTCACAAACACCTCGGCGATTTCCTCTCCACTAACTCCATCACTCCCAAACAAGCCTCTCTTGCTAACGACCAGCTCCGTTCCTTATACTCTCAGGTTCTTCCTCTCTCTCTTTCTCTCTGCATTTGATTCCTTTTTAAGCTAAGTTTTAACATTTTTTGTTGCTTCTTCTAGGTCCGTCCTAATGCGGTCGCACTTGTGGACGCCTTCAATTACACAGACCATTACTTGAACTCGGTGCTGGGCCGTTATGACGGTAATGTGTACCCAAAGCTCTTTGAGGAAGCGTGGAAGGATCCATTGAACGACTCGGTGGTTCCTGATGGGTACCATGAATACCTTCGACCTGTGCTTAAGCAGCAACTTCGTACCGCTAGGCTCTGAAGAGTTTTCTTTGCTTGATACTCAGATATGGTTAAATCACATTGACTTGCTTCTTCTTTCTTTTTCTTCTTCTTCTCGCTTTGAATAAATTCGCTGTTTAAAAACTGGCGATGCCCTTATCTATAATTCTATATGTAGCAATGTAATAGTTAATGTACGGTCCTGTCGCGGAGTGTTAGTACTATTTTTCGTATTCAATGCAACATTAATAAATTGATCGTTTCTGCTCTGAGAAGGATACATACATTTGTAATCTTCGTATATAGTTCAATTTTTGGGATTTTTCTGGTTAGGTACTAAATATATCATAATGACATTTTCTCTTGATTGCTTCCGTAAAAATGATATTTGTAATAGGGTTACTTAGGCAAAGTTTTTATTTTAGAAATTATCATGTAACTCATTGTAGAAAATCATTTAGTCAACTCTTTATCTATTTATCATATATACGCTGAATATTTTAAATAACTATAACTTAATTGATTTTTTTTTAAATGTAGTTAAGCTGTAATAAACAGTGGTTTGTAATTTTCTTCGGCAAAGTAATAAGCAATGGTTTGTTGGTTCTTTCATCTTTGATTGCTTTGGTGGTAGTTAACCCACAATTTCAATGTAATGCGTCATAAGAAGAAGAAAAATTTGTTTGCAACATAAATATGAAAAAGAGGTTTGCTTAAAATGAAACATGCATATGAAGTTTCCAGGATTGTGCTTTGTTTCAAATAGCATCATTTTCCGACATAAGACTTCCAAACCTTTTTATTTATTAAGCATTTAATAACCGATTTTGGTAGGTAAATTAATCTAGTGTTTTGGTTGTAATCACCTTTATCAACCAACTGTTTTAGAAAACTATAAGAGTTTCAAAAGTTGTATTTATCTTTCATTTTCTAATGGTTAGTAGTTAAAGTGTTTAGGGAATTAAGAAATCGACCCGAATTAAATTTACTTTTTTGATATATTTTCGTCACCAAGCTAGCTAATCTGACTTTCTACTTATTATTCCCTTATTTAAACTTACATGCAGTTTAAATTTTAAGAGTGAGTCTGTATTTATATAAATCCATTAATCTATATATTATGAGATTTTATCTTAAATAAATATTATTGGTCAACATAAACAATTAATATCTGAATAGAAACACTACAAACAATTTACAATAAAACAATTCTGGATTTCATAACAAAATTCACTCAAATTGTCTACTACTTAATAATCACCATATATCTATAGTCTTTTCACTTTTATGTAAAACATTTTCTATTTTTTATTTTAACATATACATGTATTAGTTATGTAACACTAGGTTGTTTATACTTTCTTAGTCTTAATCGTCAAATGGACCCCACGATAAACTAATACGTAACTTGCTCCCTCTAAATGATAATGTACACATTTTCAACATCACTAGAATATGACCCGCGGTACACCGCAGGTTAATTATTTCATTTTTTTATTTTTTTATAAATTGATGAATTTGTTGTGTATAATATTTTTTGTTGTACACCGCGGGTCATATGTGTTGTATATAAAAAATAAATATTTTAAGTTGTATTTGTTTTGTTTACTGTTTAAGATTGTATAATTAAATTTAGATTTGTTAATTGTAGGATTTCACCCGTGGTATATTGTCCCGTATTAATATCGACTTAAACCCGTCCCACCATATACTCCTGTCATGTGGAATTAAACATCATTTTGTTATTTTTTTAATAACACTTTTATTTAAAAGACATATAATTCGAGTCAATTTAAAAGTTTATTTTCAAATGGTTTCCGTAATATAGATTTTTAAATTAGTATGTGTTTTGGACCAACCCATAAAAAAAATTTATAATTGTATCTTAAAATACTAAATAATTGTATTTTGATTTGTTAATTTTAGGATCTCACCCGTGGTATACTGTCTCAATTTAGATAATTATAGAAATTAAGAAAAGATCTGAATGACTCAATTTCAGGTCAGAATAAAAAAAAACGACTTGATTAAATGTGCAATTTGTTCTAAAAAAATGTTAATATAGATTACACACATACTTTTTTTTTTCATCGATTGAGTAATATATGTCTGTTTTAAAAAATTTGAATCATAACATATGCAGAAAAAAAAAACTAAAATTTATTAACTATATATATTTTATAATAATTCAAAATAATATAAATATAAGATCAAATAAAAGTGAAATAAGAATCATATATTTATGTTTAAATTAGGTAGAGAGGTTTTAGGAAAATTAGCTCAAATTTGTTATATTAGCATTAAATTATTATATTTGATTTCCTAATCTAGAAAAATTGAAAAGAATATAAATATACCATAAATAAATAGTTTAGATATAGTAATTAGTTGAGAAAATATATATAATTTAGATTTTATTATGTATTTTCGTTTTTAATTTACCAAAAAATAAGGAAATATCCGATTGAAGATTTCCGGGTCAAAATCACAAAAAAAATCCGACCCGATTGGAAAGATCAAATTTGTACTTCAAAAATGTTAAGTAGATACTTTGTACATATACTGATATACACTACATGTGTTTACGTCGTTTTGCGTACGTGTGTCGTCCATAGCAGCCTTCTACTCATTTTCTTTACTAAAATGCTTATTCTTTAAATTCTATAATATATAAAAATAAAACTTCTACAATTATTTAGGTACGTATATTCGCAAATGTGCAAAACATATAATCCGTCTATTAAGCAAACGTCCAAATACAAAACATTGACTGACCGTTATTAAATACTATAGTGTCTAGTTTCTGAAAGTTATCGTTTTGTTTGTCCTAAAAAATGTTCCGGTCCGTGAATCTGAACTTCAAACTATAAATATATATACACTCTAACAAATAATCTTAAGAAATGAAATAAAGGTTGAGTATTTTTATGGCGACAACACATATTCATTTGAAATATGTATTAATATTAATCTTGTCTTTGTCAAACTTAATCCAAGTGAAAAACGTGGGTTAGCTTTGTAACCAGACATGGGTCATGGTCAGGACACCGAAAATATAACATTTTTGGGAAAAAAACAAAAGATGGAAATTAGAATAAAATTGGAAAAGTAAAATAAATGTAGGTAAGGGCCCTCAAGTTACAATTGAATATAATTTTTTCCTAAAATCTACTGTTCTGTGAAAATGTCTACACACAGGAAAAACCAAATAGATCTGAAGTTATATCCACATGTAGAAAATGGTGGATCTACTCTAAAATAGATATTTCAAACTTCAATGAAATGATGGCCAAAGCATATGTCAGAACTTTAAAGAAATATCTATTATATTCTAAGGTGAAATATTCTGGTTCAGTAGTCTAGTTATTCTAATTTTTTTTTTTTTTTTTTGTCATCTAGAAATTTTTGAATTAAACTTGTTGTGGAACCATACAATACATCGAATGCCCAAAGGAGGGAAGCTAAGCCGACGGACGAAAAGAAGTCCCCGGAGACATAAGCCGGAGGAAGACGAGAATACCCCGGAAACTAAAGCGATACCGAGAGATTTAAAACTACAAAGCAGAAAATTTTAACCCGAAATCGAAAGAGATCGAACCCATAGTCTAAAACCAAAAGCAAAATGACTTAAACTTAAGAATGACAATAGCCCAAAGCAACACTTCAACTTCTTCTTCCAAAGATACAATGAACGAGATTTACCAAGGATGCCCACGGCCACTCCATAGATAACATCTACCTCCTCCTATCATGATGAGAGCCGATCTCTCTTAACCAAGAACCAAAGACTTTATAACCCGACAAGCAAGACACCAAATGAACCTCACACGCTTTCGGATACGACGACGACGAACTGATGCGCCAATTTTCGCCTAGATAAAAGTCTTCAAAACGCTTCAGATCACACCCGGATCTAGAAAGCAAAGACAAGGAGCAAAGCCCAACCACTCGAGAACCCACCACAAAAGCGAGAACAAAACGAGCAAGCTATCATTCACGGAAAAATTCACCAAGAATAAGAATCCTGAAAACTTTGAAACTAGAACCAACTTCAGACAAATCAAAGCGTCAACTTAGATAGGAAACAAACAGATGAGAACCGATGGGTGAAGCAAAGGAGAAAGAGTGAAACGGAGACGAGGCCTGGACGGAGACTGACGAGAGGCCACCTCCAAGCTACATCGACGGCATAGAGACGACACAAAGAACACAAGCGGCTACAGATCTAGGTCGAGGAAGCAAAAGACCATGGAATTATTAGACGAACCACACCGTCGATCAAACAGATCCGGCATCACACTCTTCGCAGGACCCACAAACCAGTAGATCTGACCCACTTGACCGCTTCCGCAAGGGCCACAATTTCTCAACCCGAAACCACCAAAGACTCTCCAAACGAAGGCCAAAAAACTGCAGCAAGACAAAGACAAGTTAAATTAAAGAAGGTACCGGCGCCGACGCTTAAGGAGCCGTCCAACGCCGGTCATCGGAGGAAAACCAGAGAGGAGACGATGAAGAGAGAAGGAGGAGAAAAAGGAGAGAGAAAGGGAAAAAAAAAGAAATGAAAAAAAAAAAAAAAAAAAAAAAAAAAAAAAAAAAAAAAAATTTGGCCGTTTGAAGTTTTATTAAACCTATATTATATAAAAATTGGTTCAAAACCAAACAGAACAATTAAATTTAAATACAATTTTGGCCTATTTCAAGTACATATATTTAAATTTGGAAGGCCTTAGACGATTTAAAAGAAATGAGTGACAACAGTACACTTAGAATGTTTTTTTAAAAAAAAATCTGTACACTAGAATGTTACAAACGAACAAGTGTCCAATTCAGGTCTAAATTAATGAATATCCTATTATTTTATACATATATAAAGTAAAGTAAATATCATTGCAAGTAAAAAACAAAAAGAAAAAAAGGAAAAAATCTTAATGTAGTCAAGTCTTTTTTTAGCTTTTAATATTTGATTTATACATAAAAGAAAAAACATACACACAAGAATAATTGCATCGTATTTGGATGTATATATTAGAAAGAAGCAAACCAATCTCTTCTCTTCAAAACTATTCATACTCTCACACTCCAAAATACAAAAAAAAAAAAACATTTATTTTTTTATCTTCCCACCAAAAATTCTCTCTCGTTACATTAAATTTCTTTAGATGCAAGACTCTTCTTCTCACGGATCACAACGTAACCTCCGGTCACCGGTGCCGGAGAGAACCGGAAAGACTTCGAAGACTAAAGATGAGCAAAAAGGTGTTTCTAAGCAACCAAACTTTCGTGGGGTCAGAATGAGACAATGGGGAAAATGGGTGTCTGAAATTAGAGAACCAAGAAAGAAATCAAGAATCTGGCTCGGCACTTTCTCCACGCCGGAGATGGCGGCGCGTGCACACGACGTGGCGGCTTTAGCCATCAAGGGCGGCTCTGCTCACCTTAATTTCCCGGAGCTCGCTTACCATTTGCCGAGACCGGCAAGCGCCGACCCTAAAGACATTCAAGAAGCCGCCGCAGCAGCAGCTGCCGTTGACTGGAAAGCACCGGAGTCTCCGTCTAGCACCGTGACGTCATCTCCAGTCGCTGACGACGCTTTCTCCGATCTCCCTGATCTTTTGCTTGACGTGAATGATCACAACAAAAACGATGGATTCTGGGACTCGTTTCCGTACGAAGATCCTTTCTTCTTGGAAAATTATTAGAAGGCAAATTCTTGCCGGCGAATGAATTTTCCGGTGGTTTTCCCGGTAAATAAGAAGACGGTGTCGTTTTGTACCTTTTTTTTTGTCTCTGTTTGGAAATTTCTTTTTGTACGTGTGAGTAAAAGTTTCCGAATGTGTGATGTGTAAGTAAGTACAGGTTATTTAATTTCTTTTTTTGTACAAATACCTACGTAATTACCAAAAAGTTTTCATTTATTGTGCTTTTATCTTCCAAATTCATTAAATTTGTGTCTTGACCCTTTATTTTCACATCTTTGAGTTCTGACAAAGACTTTAACTTTACTCCCATGGAGCCGGCAAAGAATATATACATTTAGCCATTTAGGGGTTTCTTCGCTTGAAAAAAAAAACAAAAAGACCCCTGCAAGAGAAAATATATCATTAGAATCGACATGTAAATGTAAAGATCAGTATTTTCATGGTTAACATAGGAATGACTTATGACCTTGTATAGTTATTCTTTATGTAATCGATCTCAAAATCAGGACTCCCCATTTACTGCTCATTATTTGCAGGTAAGAAAAGTATAGCATGGATATATATATATATATATATATATATATATATATATATATATATTTCTTGCTGTATGGTCTATTACTTCTTTTATTGTGACATTTATAATGATAGTCAATATAAAGATATTAAATATCTATAAAAGAAATCAGAAACCGAACTATATCCACCATATAGTATGTAGTTCGGTTTCTGAATGGGATAGTTTTGTATATTGAGAAGCATAGTTAAGAATGGGATTAACAATCCCATTAAGCTCGGCCGCATTCTATTTTACCTAACGAGAAGCATAGTTTAGAATGGGATTGTTTTGTATATTGAGAAATCTAGCAGCCAAAGTCACAGTAGGTAGAATACAAAGAGAAAATGGCAAATTAGTAGAAGAGACAAACTTGATGGTCTTTTCTGTCATTTTCCATTTTCCACTTTTATTTTCTCCTTTTTTCGTATCATCTTATTGGCCCTTATAAAGTTGAAAAATTAAAGTACCTATTGGCCCATTTATTAATTAAATGTATGGTGTATTTAATGTATGTTTAGTTAGTACTGATTTTCATTCTTCTGTAGTTCTGTGCAATTAGTGTCCTTACTTTTTTTCTAATCAATCTTAGTATTATTAGTTTATTACTATTATATTGCTTTTACCAAAATCTAGATAGAGGGTTCTTTTATAATTCTTTGAAATCAGTACTCTAAAAAATTTATTCTCTCTGTCTTACACTTTTCTTTAAAGGTTCACATCAAACTTTTCGTTATTATTTCTACAAAATTGAATTTTAATTATTAATTTGTACATATTTATCTCGTATATTTTAGTATTTATTTATATCTTATATATATTATATGTAGCATAACTGTTGAAACTATTGAATGAATTATGAAACATTTTAGAATCATCTTTTGATGGAATGCATGTTAAAAGAAAAATAAAAACTAAGTATGCATAATCTTTTTTTATTTTTATAACCTGCAGGGTAGATTTCAGATCGAAACCCAAACTAAGCAATAGTATAAAAAAACTGAAATGTCTTATTATTTAAGCAGATGCATAATTTTTAAAGAAATAAAAATGCACTTTTTGGCTTACTAAAGAAATATATTGAGTGTTGACTAAAAAACCCATATATATTCCTTTGTGTTTATAATACTTGTAAGAACAGATTATATTATTGTGTAAGAAACTTTTTTTTTTTGTTAATGGCATAACATATTGTGTAAGATGTAGTAAAGTCTGAATGATGCCAATCTTTGATTCCACCGAAAAATTACGAAAAACTAATTAAAGAAACTTTAAAAAGCCCATATGGTTAATGAAACAGAGGAATGTTTGTGTAAAAAACTTTGTTTACGTGCATTTGCACTTGCCAATTTTCCAGATTATCATGTTTTTAATATTCAGTTTACAAAATAAATTAACAGGTGAGCTGGCTTTTCTCGTATCCTCTTTGTCTGTTTGTAATCATATTTTGAACACAAACATTTTTTTGGCTACGCGTCACATGATTCGATTATTAACCTCGTCAAAACTAAACAATTAAAAACGTTTTCACTCATTGTAGAGAAAGTGGTAAAAACGTTTCCATTATTTGGCTACTGATATAGTGATATTGCTTGAGCGCTAATAATGTTAAAAAATTTGTATTAGAAGTCGGTAAGTCATCCCAACTATAAAATTTGTTGCTTTTTAACAAATTAAATAAAATAAAACTAATAAACTAAATTAGTTATAAAACCTAAAATTCACTCCATTTTAGTATGTGAGATTTATTTAGAAAATTTATAGTTTTATTTTCGAAAATTGTAGCATGATCCGACGAATCAACAAGTATAAATAAATTAGAATTGTATATATATATTTTTAGTAATATATTCCTAATAAATGAGTGTAATTTATTTTGTAAACTGTTATATACTATAAATTTTAATTCAAACATTTCATTCAAAGCAAAAGATGACTAAGACACTTTGTGTCGCAAATTCGAACACGCCTACTATGGGTTTTGTACGGACGCTTGATGTAGATCCTGTTGTATATTTAGCAGCAAATATCGAAACACCATCCTTCCTAACAATATTTGATAAATAGTATTTTAGATAATTAGTTTTATAATATATCCTTTATGTGGGATGCCTGTGAACCATGTATTGCATTAAGCCAAATCAACATCATTATTAAATAATAGCAACAGTTTTGAGTACGATTGAGCTTTGATGCTGCATGCCTGCATTCCATATGTAATATATATATATCTATGGATGTCATGTCATTAAGGATTTTCAATTTTTTTATTTAATTGATTTGATTAAATACCAAAGTGTCATCATTAATATATTGCGTCTAGAAACTAATCTCATGTTCATGTCGGCTGTGGAGTTTTTTAAGTCTGACCTAAGTGGCTAATTACGAATAAAAAATTAATTAAATATTATTTACTTTTCTCTAATAATAGTTGATGTTTATAAATTCTTGTTAGGACGAATCTTGCAAGAGCTCATATCTATCTTTTGGAGTGGGACGAATATGTTCGCAGGATGGAGAAAGACTCATTCTTGTGGATGCAAGAAATCTGAAGGGAGCCTTTCATAAACTATAGGCCCTAATCTAGGATATGTCATGTATTGGATCATACAGGATTGTGATTGACTGTCCAACATTTGAGATGGGTACTGCTTAGAGCTGCTATCGATGGCACAATGTCCGTACTCCGTCGGATTGTACAACAAGTTCCAATATTTTGGATACTTTTTTCTTGGTTAAAAAATCGGTTTATATATTCTTTTTCGTACATTAAATTCTCAAACGGACCGTTTAATTCGTAATGCCAAAGACATGATTGTTTTTAAGCTTTATGTAAACTATTTTATACCAATTTAGACAGCTAAACCAAATAGTTTATTTATGTTGTGCTGTTGAAAACAAAACTTATTTAACATAATATTTATTTCTTTTGTAAAGATTAGACTTAACATCGATTTGTCCGGAAAAAAAAAGACTTAACATCGAATGAATTATGTTTCACCACATGTGTAAGAAAAAAAAACACTACGTAGCATATCCTTGTTTAGTCACGGAAAAGATATAAGTGTGTGTTATACGTCCATTATAAATTCCGAATTGCTCTTTTTATTAGAGACAAAATTGGCTAAGAGTATAAACTCACTATTTTACTATTTCCATGATTGATTTCATTGTGATATACTAAAACGTTTTTACTAAATCGTCTGCCCAATTTCGAGATTAGTCAAACGTGTTGGGAGAACCCTGAATATCTACTACTCAATCTAAACAAATATTAACACATTTTTTTTTTTAACCAAAAAATTATTAGTCGTTTTACTTATTTAACTGAAACATGATCATGATGTGATGATATTGACAGTGATCACGAGACTATATCGAGATAGAGAATCCTCGGCCTCAAGCTTGGAAGACCACTTTTATTCTCCTTAATTCTTCGTGTTTTTCTCAATAAAATATTATTTAAAAGAGCTTTTCACTCCCTATTAAAATATTGTGAATCATTCACCTAATCAGTCTGCAGTCAATTGTGCCAAAATCAATATTAACCAAAGAATATAATCTAGTCATCTATTTTTTTGTACAAATCATCTAGTGACGAGAAAAAGGGGAGTACTTGACTAATCCAAAACTTACAATGATTACGTTTGGACTTAGACCATCTCCATTGGGAGTGTCTAGGTGAGACACTCTTCAATAAAACAGAATAAAAAATTAAAAAAGAAGGAGAGAGGACAGAAACTGTTTCTCATTTGAGAAACTCTGAGACACTCATTTTTACAGTTGTCTTCTTCTGATTGGTTTAAATAAACAATTAAATAATAAAATAATTAAATAATAAAAAGTTAATATTATTTTATTTGTTAGACACTCTATTGAGTGTCTGACCGATGGAGATGCTCTTAGTGGATCCATTTTCTGTCTTCATATATTGTTGATGTATCTGGTAAAATGTTCTTTTATATTCAAACTTTTAAGATAGTCAACATTTTTTTGAGATCAATGTGTACCACATTTCTACCTTACATTTAGAAATCATTAGCATATATATATAAATTTCATAATCAATTGATATGCATCAAGGAAATATTATCTTTGTATTATAATGGCGCTGCCTAGTTAATCAAATAGAGAAAAAAAGAATGGAGGACATGAGAATAAAAAATAAAAAGAAAGAAGAAAATATTTAAGAATTTATTTCTCCGGAGGTTTGTAAAGGGAAGAATTCTACTTTTTTACTTTACTGTTTGCCATATTTGCTTAAGAAATAATTCTTCCAATAATATATATATATATATATATATATATATAATATTTATATATATATAATATATATATATTTTTTATCCATTTCTTTTTTTTTTATTTAGGTTTGGGCATTCGGGTTAGGTTGTATCAATTCGGTTTTGGGTATAGGGGTCAAAAATCCGTTCGTGTATTTCAGAAATTTGGTTTGGTTTCGGTATTTTTGGGGTTCGGGTCGGTTCGAGTATTTGAATGGAGAACCAGTAAGAAATCGACTACTTATCGGATATGGTTCGGGTTGGTTGATTTTTATTCAAATGTATCTAAATCTATCTAAATTACCCGAAAAAACCTAGAAAAGATACTAAAACATTAGTTACTTTTACTGAAATATATCTAAATCTATCCGAAAATTCTACATATTCTTTTTGACTAGTGAACAAACCGAAAAGTTTTTTTATCTCATTTTTTTTATTAATGGTAATCGCATGTAGAAAAACTAAGGGTAAGTTAATTGATAAGAAAAAAATAACAAATTGAGTTTTTTCATGTTCTAATTTTCTGATCAATACAATATATGATTTAATGGATCTTTTGATTCTCCGCAGAATAATATTGTAAGAAGAGTTGTTCGCTATTCTTGAATATTTATATTTAGTTAGCCAGACGTGTGTTCATAAGATCAACAAAGTGGTGTTTTCTTTGCATGTCAAAGTGTTAGTCAGAGCGATACCAATCCAAAAGCTTGGCCCTCCTTTAGATACCAATCTTCGGAGGCTTTAATCGTTATTGTAAGTGTTAAAGATTGGAAGATTTTTTTGGAAAATATTTATTTCAATAGAGGTGCTATTCTCATTGCTCAAAGTGCTACCAATGATCTAAGATTACAATCGTATGCTGTTTTAGGTCATCCTTCTCGGTTAAAGTATTTTAGTTAATGAAAGATTGCTTTCTCTAGTGGTTAGAAAAGATTGAATCTTGTATGACTGAGTATAAGTGTATTCTTTTGTATGAGTTCTTTGATTGTTTTTTAAAGTGGCTTAGTATAAGATAAGTTGGAGAAGTTGATATGTAAACGGTGAATTGTTGTAATGTTAACAAAGAAAAAAGATTATTTAGTAATAGAATAGAAAAAAGAAAAGAAAAAAAAAATAAGAGAGAAGATTATTTAAAACATGTCGCTGTTAAAATATATTGCCCCTAGGTAAGGTTAATTGCCTATGTGTATGTATTAGTTGGCTCTCTAAAAAGTTGTGTCTGGACTATTTAAAAATTAAATATTAATAAAACGGGTACAAAAAATTGTGGTTCATACACTTACAAGAATCCTATTGGGGAAAACAACATAGTGATGTTGAAATTTCAAGTTGAGCGAGTCCATGTTTGATTGCGACTCTTTTACCCTCATCATTGTCTTCCACACAGTTTAGTACACAAATACATACATATACCCATTAATTAAACAAACACCAACAAACCTTTATTAAATAAAATTTGTTCGACGACAAAAACTTTTATATTTTTGTTGATCTTTTAAAATGAATCTTTTTAAAGTATAAGGTGTTCCAAATGGTATATTCATGTTGTCACGTAAACTAAGATTTAATCTACCATATACCGCGATAAATTTTTTGTTTGACATAATTTTAACTAAATTAATCTGATTCGACATATCTTATATGGATGGTGCTAACAAAATAATAAAATAAGGATTTAATTTGTATTAAAATTTTGAATTAATGATATTTATATTTATATTAATGTCGATTCAAACTCATCCCACCTTGTAACATGTCCACAGTATAATTCGTCTCGTGTTATTTTAAAATTTTTATATGTTTAAATATTAATTCATAATATATTAAATTTTATCAAGTTTAAATATATCAGTTATATTATTTAAAACCTTTTAAAAGTTTAAAATTTACTATATTTGGTAAATAGTTCAACTAAAAACCGAATTAACCTGTATACAAACTTTTAAATTTGGATGCTTGTTAAGTTAAGTTTGATGCTCATTCGGATTTGGATTACATTTTCATCTTATTTATACCGTGATTCTGAATCATTATCTAAAGATTTTAGCTTATGTGGTACGTTAAAAACATATTTTTCATTAATTGAGTAATATGTGTCTGTTTTTTAAACTTCAAAACATAATATATACAAGAAAAAATTAGATTTTTATTAACTTTATGTATTATATGATGATTAAAAATAATTAAAAAAATAAATTCAAACAAAGATAATAGGAGAATCATAATTTTAAATCTTAACAAAATCTTCTAAATATCTATATTATTAATTGTGAATTACTATATGGATATTTCTAATTTTATATGTCAAAATCTTTTAATTATGTTTGGTTATATGGATAGTAGAGAATAAAGTGTAATGTTGTTTGGATACATGAATATAAGCAATGAGATTCCTTGTTAATAGTTTAGAAAACAAAAGGGTCTCTAATATTTACTTCAAGAATGTATATAGATTATTTTCTATCTTTTGCTAAAGGGTTTTTGATTTTGTCACCTAGTTTCTAAGCACATTTTCAACTTTATTTGACATTTTTTAAGTTATCCAACTTTAGTGACCATAACTAATACCAACTGATTCACATTTAGCAATTGTTATCCTTATCTTTCAACTCAACTAATACAATTCAATTGATTATTTTTTAATAGGTTCAACTTAAATTATACATAACTTTTAGTATTAGAACTTGCATTGAAGTCCGAGCTCACTTAATTAATTTAATACTTTTTTTTTGCTATAGATTCAAATTAAACTATTCAACACGTTTTATTAATAATTTTTGGCGTTAAATTTAACATTTGGTATGACTGAAACAAAATCCGTTGTTGTTAAAATGTCAATTTTGAGTTAAAAGATCCAATCACAATCTAATGGTCAAATTCAATAAATGTCTACTAAACTCAACAAAAAATTTGATGTGGTTTGATTGAATTTCGTAGATTTCTTTTGTAAATTGAATTCAGTACGAAATAAATCTTTTTTTTTAAATGGTCTCCTAGATTTAATTTGACAATTAGGTATAAGTTTTTGGACTTTTTACTACATTGTTAGTTCGAAGGAGCTTTACTCTTTATTTATTTTTATGCTAACATGCTTTTACCTAATTAGATATATGAAATTTGACTCGTCGATTAAGTTGTTGTAGCCTAACCAAAGTTCTTAATTTTTGTTTTTACTAATTTGTGACATCTAGTTTTTACAAAAAAGAAAGTTTATATAGGTTTTCATATTTTTTGTCAAACAATTCCAAGTTACTGTAGTTCATTTTACAAGAGAGGAGAAAGGGTGGGGTCCGATAAAAAAGAAAAAAAACTTAAAAATTAGACAAGTGAGAATCTACACTGTCACGTGTCATATATATACGGTAGACACGTGGCAATGGATCTATACGGCCTAACATTGTACGGACAAAAGTGAAACTATTTGTAATATCGTGTCTCCCAAAACTGGTTATCTAAATTTGCAAAGGTACGACAGTTAGCATCTTACAGAAGAAAAATAAAAAAAAAGAACTATTTTTTTTTCTTCTAAAAATTAACAACGGAAAAAAAAAATTTCTTCCAAATTCATCCCAAAAATAATATTAAAAAGCTAAATAATTTTTCTATATTTTGCTTTTTTTTTCTCTTTTCTTCTAATTTTTTTCTTCTAAATTTTAACCAGTCACAACCATAAATACACGATGATCTATTTTTGTTTTTTTCTTTCATCAATATTTTAATCAAAATTCGGCCAATCACAAAAAATTGGTAGTCAATAAACAATTTTCATATTCTCAGTAAAAATTTGTAAAATGTTAGGGACTGAGGGAGTTTATTTTTCGTAAAGATTTTTTTCTTTTATATATATTGTAATCATATCAATTGTTTTTTTTACAGCAAATTATAATTATCTTTACTATACTTGAGACCATAAACAAAAGATCTGTGGACAAAAGATTTGATTATCTATGTGTATCGTCTTGACACGATTTATAATTTCTAATAGGCAACATACTTATTTTATGGATGGTTTCCATCTTTTATATCTGGTTTCCATCTTTTATGGATTCTAGCATTCCATTCGAATAATTTGTGTATGGACTATATTATATGTTGTATATATCTATAAATCTAGACGCTGTCTATTACTTTTACTAATATGAATTAGGTTTTAACCCGCGGTATACCGCGGAACGATTTATTTTCAAAATTAATGATTTTTAAAATATAGTGATTACATATTATATATAAATTTTTTGTAAATTGTATCATTTTATAGTTTACAATTGTTACTAAGTAATAATATACCATAAGACAATTTTTGTTTTATACAATTTTACTTTGGTCAAGATCATTCGATATGTATAATATTAGTAATGTTAAAAAAGTAATAAAATAAAGATTTAACCCGTATTGAAGCAACGGGTTAATGATGTTTTAATTCTTTTTGATTCAAACTCGTCCCATCAATTAACCCTGTCCTGCAATATAACCATGTTTTACAATATAACCGTCTCATTATTTTAACTTTTTATATATGTTCAAATGTTCTTAATATTATAAGCTTTTTATTGATTTTAAATATTTAAAACTTCTTAAAAACTCATCCCGTTATATAACCCCATCTAGCAATATAACTCATCTCGTGTTATATATTATAACTTTTTATACATGTTCAGATGTTCATAATATTATAATTTTTTTTAATTGTTTTTAAATATATGAATTATATTATTTAACACTTTTTTAAAGTTTAAAATTTAATATTTCCGATAAAATTAAGTAGTTAAACTAAAAAACCGAATGAAAGGGTATATATTTTTAAATTTGGATGCTTATTAAGTTGAGCTTCTTGTTCATTCGGGTTTTGATTCATTTAGATTTTATTTATAATATGATTCTGAATCAATATCTAAACATTTTAGCCAATAAGGGACGTTGAACACACACTTTTTTTTTATCAATTGGGTAATATATATCCGTTTTAAAAATTTCGAATCCTAATATATGCAGAAAAAGTTTGAGATTTTTTTTAACTTTATGTATTATATGATGATTCAAAGGAGTTAAAAAATGTTCAAACAAAGATGATAGGAGAATTGTAAATCAAATCTTTTGAAATATCTATATTTTTAAATATGGAATATCAAGTTCATAATTTCGGATATGTTTTGACCCGATCCAAAAAAGATATGAACTATCCGATGTAAGATTTATGAAAAAAATTTCTTATCGGAACGAATACCAAATTTCTCGGATAACAATTTAATCTATCCGCTAACAAATATACTTAAAAATATTAGTATAGATATTTATAGGGTCGGGTAGAAGGATTTCAAAATATGGGGATAAATAAACATTATAAAGTTATGAGTAGAAAACGACAATGTATTGCGTGGTTCAGTTGCATGATACCTACACAATTCAGCCAATAAGTAGATGTCAAATGTCAAAAGGTTACGTTAGATATATCATATATATGTAAATGTAAGGGTTATACCAACACGTAGACACAGACAATACTGCGTAGAGGACCACCGGCCTATATATCGGAGTATGTATGTCAGTCTATGTTATGGTCGTTAGAATTTGTCCTATTGTTTAAATTTGATGGGGCCATTATAATATATACAATACTTCAGTCCAGTCGCCGAAATAGTTTTGCATGAATCATGATGTACTTTCATTAGTCTTTGTTCTTAGAATATTAGACTATTCATGTAAATTATTATGTAATTACATGAATACTCTTATATAGGATAACCAATAAATTTTTATATTTAGGTTTGTAGTTTTTTTTTTTTTTTTGGTTTTACGAATCTTTAAATCTCTCTATAAGAATAACATCCCTTATATCTTTGTATCTTATAAAGACCATTGTTAAAGAATTAGTTTGAAAGTTAAAAAGAATAGAAATATATGATGTGATGACTGGTAACTTTTTATCATTATGGTAAAAGGTATATATACCGCTAATATGTGTATATGACTACTAACTATAAAAGCGACAAAATTTAAGTAACCTCTTACCGTTACCTTCTTTTAATTACTTCGTTATCGTTTATCCTGTTAAAATCCTTGTTATCATGTTGGTTTTAAATATAAGTTATGATAAACAAAAAGGGTCCAATTAACTAACGGTTTAATCCTCCCCATTTGTTTGTATCCATTCAAAGCTCTCGTGTACCAATCTGACTCTATTAATAAACACACAATGGAATCAGCGGAGCTTATGACACAAACACGAAAGAGTATTATTAGGAGAACCGGAGATCGACGGTTGAGATGATCGCCCAAGATTATGGAAACCATGAAGGATCTAGAAGTTATCTTATCTTAAGTTTAGGAAGTTTAACATTATCTCTAAATATATTATTTACATTTATATTTATCTTAGATTAGGAAATCTCATCTCTATATAAAAGAATGTATATTGTACAATTATTCTTATAAGAGTCTATTATAATTCTTCCTAAACACTTTTGTGTTCTTTACTCTCATCAATTTATCAAGTATTCTGTGTACATTCAGCAGCTCAGGATCATCTTGGCCATTCTATTAAAGCCCATTGATATCAATATGGGTCTAATGAAAAAGGAGCCTGTTAATCGATAAGCCCGTTTGTTAATGGAAATATTTTCTTTAATATATATTTTCAGTGGTTACATATAATTTACAGACGTAATTAAGGATGACGTCAGGAATCGGGACTATGATCATCAAAAGAAGTTTGGTTCTGATTTAGAAGGTTAAACCAAATGGAGTGAAGTATCATATGAAACACATCGTACTTTCTAGGTTTAGGGCTCCACAAGAAATGTCTCTGAACCATCTTCACGTTACTCTGCATCTTCAGATATCTCCTCATAGGAATCTCCAACAGTATCTCCTTCAGCCGTGGAATCTCCTTCTCCGGTACAACCACTGAGAACGCTGACCAATCCAGCACATCGCTGAACGGTAACATGAAGTTATCAGCGATCACTACGGGGACGCATTCATAGTATATAGCCTCAACGATTCGTGGACTGTTCACTTCGTAACCCATAGGACAAAGACAGTATTTGCTTGATTTCATGTGTTGTACGTAAGTCATTTTCCTAGCTACGTTGTGTGGAAGCGGACCGTAGATTTTCATGTCGTCGTCTTTGTTTCTCCAGTGTTTTAGAAGCTTTGGTCGGACACGACCGTGGAGGTTACCAGCGAAGAAAGCGAGGATGGGACGTTGAGAAACTCTGTTTCCGTTTCCGATGTTGCGTAATGGTCTCCCGGCGTTTCTTATGGTTGTTTCCGGGAGAGAAACGTCTTTTCCCGGGACGAAAATTCCGTCTGATAAGTCTGCATTGCAGAGAGCTTTAATAGCGTTTCGTCTTAGCTCTGGATGCTCGTTCACTGTGTAAGGACCCTGCACAAGGAGGATTTTGGAAATAGAGATCATAACATAAAAAAAGAGTGAAGTAATTGTTTTTTAACATAGAAACATTTTCGATACCCAATCGTGGCAAGCGACAAGGAAATGATCAGATCCGTGAGTGCGGTTCCAGAAAGGGTATTTGGTGGAGAGCATGTTGACGTAGTCTCTAAGAAAGATTGATAATGGTTTGATGTTATGTGATCCAGGGACAAAGATACTTGTCTGAAGCTGTTTCACACTATATGGCATGTAGAACAAGTGAGCCTTCTCAGGGTTCTTTGTGACAAACTGTGTGTTTGACTCCATTAGCTTCATAAACCAACCTTCTGAAGCATATATACCGTTCAAATGCGGTTGGTGGAAGATGGGTTTTTCTCCGTCAGGATATATGTAGACCTTCAGTATTAGTTCCATAAGCTCATAGCTCCTGAAATAAGGTAAAAACATGTGTTAATTACTTAGGTTTAAACGCACTCTGGTCCTTGTGAAATTGTTTACCTTTTAAAAACAGAGAGATTTCGAAACAACGGAGCAAACAGATCCGTGTCATTGATGATCTCCGGGGCACGCTGAATCTCGAGTTTTGCATAAGTAAGAGCTTTCTTCGGTGGCAAGGAAAGAGCACGTCTCTGCTCAATTCCATTGGAGTGAGTTTAGAGAAAACACAGAGAAACTTAAAACCTCTAATTCTGATATAACCTGACCTCTGAGGAAGATAGAACATGTGGTTGTGCTGGTGGAGGATCAGGGAGAATCAGTTCGTCTTTCGTCTTCTTTCTTTTCTTCCTTTTTCGCCTTTTCCTCGAAATAACGGTTCCACTTGCTTCAGAAGCATTCAATTGTACTATAGGAGTTCTTGTTCTAAGAGCATGGAAATTTTCAACTTTTGCATCACTACTAACAATTTGGATATTCAAATGCAGAGAACCATTCAAATAAATAGGCGAAGAAGACTCGGTTTCTTCTTCATCAGAGAAGACTGAAAACGTCGGTGTATGAAGCAGAACAACAATAGTAGTCATTATAGAACCAAGAAGAAACGCATTTCTCCATTTGATCCTTTGTCTCCTGAAACCCCTAATTAATTCCTTAATCGAATCCTCTATAAATATCCGCAAAGGGCTTTTGATATTCACCATCTTATAAATAAAACCCCTCAATTCCTAATTTCATCGAGATCGAAATCAAAATTCTTCTATGCGTGATGAGCACTCCATCACAAAATTATGCTATTAATCTCCGACTCAAATTCACAAACCCTAACTTCGCAATAGATCAATACCTGATCATCCAAAAAAAACGAAAAATCCATTTGAGATTCTAGTAACTGCTAAAAAAAAAAACCCTAATTCTAGAAACAGATACCTTGATCTTTGCGATTCGTGAAGTGGGGATTTTGGCTGACGGAGAAGAATGGATCGGAGATTTCTCGATCCAGAAGGGAAAAATGTGGATGGAGGTTATGGTTAAGTAGATGGTAACGGTAATTAATGCTATGTATTTTCCCTCCGTATTATTAGCTTAAGTTGCCTATAATTAACCCTTTATTATATTCTAATTTTAGGAATAATTAGAATCGGATCTAATCGTGTTTTTTTAGTGTAAGCTGACGTGTGCACTACATCAGTCTAAAACCCTTCTCGCGTAATTCAATGGCAACCATTTGTCTATTTGTTTATTTTCCATGAATAAGTTTTCTTTTTGTAATTCACCCAAAAAAAAAAAAAAGTTTTTTGTGAATTATCCATCACTTGGTTGAGAAACATAGACTTGAAAAGCGGGAAAAAAAAAAAAAAAGAATTGTTGGTTTAGTGCTATAGTGATAACTGATAACAAAGATAATAATTTGATACGAGATTAGCTAGGTAACGTATTGTAGAGATTGTGAAACGAAGATTCTTCTGTCATATGGCGAATTGACATTTCCTAGAAAGCTACGGAGACGACAAAATGGCTTTGGTTGGTGCCTTGGTGGTGCCTTCTAAGACACGACCCACATCTAGCTATATATCACATGGGCTTGAAGGGCTCTTGACGTTGTTTGTCGGCCTTACACGCTGAGCTTATTAGTTTTGTTGTGGACAATATGTAGTGCTTCTCCATTTTCCGATCAAATTGTGTCTACTCTTCCAAAATCAGTGTTCGTCTTTTCAAATTATCTTTATCTCACATAGTTATGCTGATTTATTTACTCGAAATGTTAAAACTATTGGAATTTTCTTTTCTTATATAACCACTAGTATATACTGTGCAAACATGGTTGTCCACAGAAGGCGTCTCTTGATCAAGTGAATGTTTATTTACTTATAAATTATTTTACAAAATATTCATTTAACTTAATTTTACTAGCTCTTGATCGTGAGAAAAGCTAACAAATGTTCACATGCATTTTATAATCTGAGGAGAGAATACATATGCATATCTCAACTCTTTGAACTAATCCAATACTTGTGTGATTTAAGACTTATTATTAGAAATGACAGTAATTAATTGAGTGGAACAGGGTGGACGAGCAAGGACCGGACATGATTGACGGTCTTGGCCTTGTCAGGACAGCCATGGCCATCACCGTACTGATAAACATGTAAGTGAAAAACTTACATAAACCCCAAGATCTTTAAACATCTGAGTTAATCACTTAATAGAAATATAAAGAGGGTTAGCAGAATACCTCCTTTCATTGCAGCGGAAAAGTCTTCCTGAACGGTTTCCTGAATGGAAGACGGAAGCTTTAAACTTAAGGTCGGAATCTCGGTTTCTCTCCCCTGGCCTACAAACGTTTTCTCTAAGTGTTGCAGATTTTTGGAACTACCTTTATGATGGACTAAAGGTTTGTATTTATAGGTGGAGAGAGGACCAAGATCCGCTTTTAGGGTTTTCTCCGGATTGATCTCGACCGTCCATCAAAGTAGAGCCGGAAGCATGTGTGACAAGTGGAAGCGTAGGAGTTCGACACATGTCGTAATCGTGACACTTGTCACGCATGCGCATCTTAACCGTGACACTTGTCACGCATGCGCATCGTAATCGTGACACTTGTCACGCATGCACATCGTAATCGTGACACTTGTCACGCATGCAAATCTTAATGCGACATTTGTCGCCATTCCACGACACTTGTCGTCAGTATGCGACACTTGTCGCGACTCCTTGACATTTGTCGCCTTTACGCGACACTTGCCACCGTTCCGCGACACTTGTCGCCGTTATGCGACGCATGTCGCCATTCTGTGACATTTGTCGTTCGCCTTTAATGCGTATGCTCTTGCATATTCGCCACTTGTCCATGAGCGGAAAACTCGTTTAGGTTACCAATTATACATTACGGAATAACAATTCTGATATAAAACCGACGACGACTATACGACCACATAATAGAGAAATGAAATATTGCTTACATTATGAAATATTTCTTACATTCTCCCACTTGGTCGTTAGTACAGTCCATTATAGTTTTTTCTAGTCAGAAAACATAAGGCCGGCGTAATATGTTATTCCTTTTCTTTTATTTGGTTATCATAAGTGTCTTAGCCAATCCGGTAATCAATGAGAGTCATGGCGGGCACATATCATTTTGCAACATGATTCCTTCCATGTACTACTGCATTGATTACTTTCATAACTAGACCATAAAGTTATCGTAATGGTCCCTTTTATGTCTTTAAGTACTGACTCATTCTGTTATCATAATTTCCAAAACAATAATGTGTACACATTGGAAAACAGAATATATATAAAAGATGTAAAAGTCATAATGAGCTCAAATAATTGTCAAATATAGGCAATACATAATCAAACAATTTAACTAACGCTATCCTCAAGACCCATACTTTCCGTATGTTTCATAAAGGTCTTAGGCGGTAATGCTTTCGTAAATATGTCTGCGACCATAAGTTCAGTGCCTATATGCTTAATGACAAACTTTTCTCTTTTAACATCTTGCTTAAGTGATAGATATTTAAGGTCCATATGTTTGGAGCCTTTGGATATCCTATCATGCTTTGAGAAGAAGATTGCGGCTTGATTGTCACAATAAAGAGTTAGAGGCTTGTCAATAAAGCTCAAAGCCCCAAACTCAGACACGAAATTCCGCAACCAGGTTCCTTGAATAGAAGCTTCATAACATGCGACATACTCAGCCTCCATGGTGGACGTGAAAATTAACTCTGACTTTTGGCTTTTCCATGATATGGCACCTCCACCAAGGAGATACGCATAGCCAAGAGTACAATGCCTAGAGTCACGGCATCCACCAAAATCTGAGTCTGAAAATCCAACCATCTGTGGATGTGTTGATTTTCTATATGTCAGCATGAAATTTCTTGTTCCCTTTAGGTATCTCAAAACTTTCTTTGCAGCTTGCCAATGCGCGATTCCTGGGTTACTCTGAAACCTCCCGAGCATGCCCACTGCATGGCTTATATCAGGTCTAGTACAGACCTGCGCATACATCAAACTTCCCACAAGAGATGCGTAAGGATACTTCTGCATTTCGTTACGTTCCATTTCATTCTGCGGACATTGCTTAAGGTTAAGCGTGTCACCTTTATGCATAGGAACAATGCTAGAAGAACACGTCATCATGCCATATCTCTCAAGAACTTTATCAATATATGCTTTCTGAGACAATCCTAAAATTCCAAGTGATCTATCACGGAATATTTCAATTCCTATCACATAGGATGCCTCTCCCATATCTTTCATTTCAAAGTTCTTTGAGAGATAACTCTTGGTCTCATGTAATAGACCAAGATCACTACTGGCCAATAATATGTCATCAACATACAGAACCAAAAATATGAACTTACTCCCACTGATCTTGAGGTATATACATGGATCTACTATGTTTTCTTTGAAACCGAATTTCGTAATGATTTCATCAAACTTTAGATACCATTGCCTCGAAGCTTGTTTCAGTCCATATATTGATTTCTTTAATTTGCAGACCATATCTTTCTGACCTTCGATTATGAAGCCTTCAGGTTGACGCATATAGACTTCTTCTTTCAAGTCTCCATTAAGAAAGGCGGTTTTTACATCCATTTGATGTAACTCGAGATCATAATGAGCTACTAATGCCATGATAATTCTGAATGAGTCTTTTCTAGACACAGGTGAAAAAGTCTCACTATAATCGATGCCTTCTTTCTGATTAAATCCCTTGGCTACAAGTCTGGCTTTATATCGTTCTACATTGCCATCACAGTCGAGTTTGGTCTTAAAGATCCACTTACACCCGACTGCTTTGTGTCCTTCAGGCAAAGGAACAATGTCCCAGACTTCATTCTTAGCCATTGAGTCTATTTCTTCTTTACTGGCATCGATCCATTTATCAGAATTAACATTTTTCATGGCCTGTGAATAGGAAACCGGATCTTTAATATTCACTTCTCCAGATTCTACTTGATAAAGCTCAAAGTCATCGGAAATAGCAGATCTCCTCGTACGAGTTGATCTTCTTAATGCTGGTTCCTCTTGAGCTTCATGATCATTATTGGCAAGATTTTCATCATGGACTGCGTGATCATTTAATGGGTTTTCCTCATTGTTCAACGGTTCAACAATGAGAGGATCCCCAGCATTCGGAAATAAGGGTAAGGGAATTTCTACCCGAATTTCCTGAATGGTTACATCACGAACTTTATCACTCTCACTAATCTCGCCACTTTCAAAAAATCTGGCATTACTGGTTTCTACTATTCGCGTACTATGGGATGGACAATAAAACCTATATCCTTTAGATTTCTCAGGGTAACCAATAAAGAAACCACTGATCGTTCTGAAATCTAATTTCTTTTCATGTGGATTATATATTCTTGCTTCAGCTGGACATCCCCAAACTTGGAGATGTAACAGACTTGGTTTCCAGCCTTTCCACAGTTCAAAAGGGGTCTTTGGAACTGCTTTGCTGGGAACTCTATTCAAGATATAGACCGCTGTACGTAATGCGTCCATCCACAAGGATATAGGTAGGTTAGCATGACTCATCATGGATCTAACCATTCCCATATATGTACGATTACGCCTTTCAGCTACACCATTCTGCCATGGAGAACCAGGCGTTGTGTACTGCGCAACGATTCCTAATTTCTGGAGGAGAATGGCAAATGGTCCAGGATGTTGTCCCGTTTCGTCATATCTGCCATAAAATTCACCACCTCTATCTGACCTTATGATTTTCACCTTTCTATCTAATTGCCTTTCAACTTCAGTAATGAATGTCTTTACGGCATCCACAGACTGAGACTTTTCATGCAATAGATAGAGATAACAATAACGTGAATAATCATCGATAAAGGTAATGAAATACTTTTCACCTCCAAAAGATGGAACGTCAAAAGGTCCACAAATATCTGTATGTATGATCTCAAGAAGCTGTGTACTTCTTGTGGCTCCTTTCTTAGTGTGTTTAGTTTGCTTACCCTTAATGCAATGTATACACTCTTTAATATTGGTAAAATCAACATTCGGAATGACTCCATCTTTTACCAATCTCTTAATTCTTTCACTTGAAATGTGTCCAAGCCTTTTATGCCACAAGTAATACGAATCTTTTCTACATGTTTTACCCTTAACTCCACTTTTATCTTGCAGGGTGAGATGTGTTTCAAAATGTTGATCAGCCAAAATTAACATATAAAGACCATCAACTAATATTCCAGAACCAATACGATTAGAGTTCAGAAATAAATTGAAACAACCATCTCCTTGAGTCGATTTAAAACCAGCTAAATCAAGTTTACTTAATGAAACTAAATTACGGGAAATAGATGGAACATACAATGTTTGAAATAAATCTAAACAAAATCCACTATCCATAATGAGACGATAAGTGCCAATAGCTTCAACTGGCACTCTGTCTCGATTTCCCATAAATAAGTAGTTTTCACTTGGATTTATATTCTGGATCGTAAGGAATCCCTGCAAGGAATTGGTTACATGTACATTAGCACCGCTATCAATCCACCAAGTATTAGAAGAAACATGAGTAAGATTTGATTCGAAAAAGCTTACTGAACCCATAAGGTTACCTTTCTTTTCGAACCATTCTTTTCTTTTATGACAATCTTTCTGAAAGTGACCAGCCTTTTTGCAAAAATTGCATCGGTCATCTTTCTTTGCCTTTTTCTTCTCATTAGCTTTGGTGGAATCATTACTTCTGGGTGGTGCTCTTTTATGACCTACTTGATGCCTTTTCCCAGCTTTAATTCCAGCTTCTTGGACATAATGAGCAACTTTAATACCTTCACGACCAAGCCTAGTCTCCTCTTGGACCAACTTAATGTTCAATTCATTACTGGACCACCTTTCGTCCATAGCATTATAATTGATCTGAAATGGTCCATACTGAGGAGGTAAGGAATTTAGGATAAACTGGACGAGAAATGAATCATCCACACTCATTCCCAAATTCCTTAGCTTAGCCGCAAGGTTGGTCATTTCAATGCAATGTTCATGCATAGACCTTGTGCCATCATACTTCATGGTTGTAAGATCTGCCATAAGTTTCCCAGCAAGGGATTTGTCTGCAGTCTTAAACCTCTCTTCAATGGCCGCGAGATAAGCTTTAGCTTTCTCAGCAACCGGGAGGGAAGATTTGATGTTATTAGCAATTGTCATCCTTAAAAACATAATGCTCAATCTGTTCGATTTTTCCCAATCTTTATGGAAAATAAATTCTTCCTCAGTACTGTCCTCCGTTATTGGATTTGGTTCCTCTTCACGGAGTGCCAAATCCAAGTCCAGTACTCCTAATGTGAACTCAACTTTCTCTTTCCATTCTGAGAAGTTGGTACCATTAAGGATCGGAACATTTGAGACCATGGATGACAAGCCATCATGAATTGATGCTGCAATTTAGAGATACAACAAGTTTTAAAGAAGTTCTAAAACATAAGCAACACATTACATTAATTGAATAATACAATAAGAAATTATGGCGCTCCTGTGGGTAGTCACCATAATTTCATTAAAGTCATAATATTCTAAATACGCTAATGAGTGATGTACTGAATTACTTAGACTAAGTTATCTGTGGATATCCTTAGGCTTCACAGATACATACACTCCATTAATTTTTCAATCATATTTCATGTTTATAGTCTACCTGTGGGTAACTAATTATAACATAAATAGATCAAATATGCAAATTCATAATAGGGTAAAGTCACTGTGGTGATATCTAAACCCTTAATATGCATTTTAAATAAAACAATTATTTTGTTCTAATAATGAACAAAACAATTATGCATAAAATGGGATCTTCGATAAACTATAATTCGAAGAAACCCTAAAATTTGCATATAATACTAATTGCAAAATAAACTATAAAACAACTATAATTCAGATCTGGAAAAAACTCTTTACTTCCAGATCTCTTACTTTATGATATTTAAAACTATAGATCTATTAAACTTAATGGAGGACAGTACTGAGGAAGAATTTATTTTCCATAAAGATTGGGAAAAAATCGAACAGATTGAGCATTATGTTTTTAAGGATGACAATTGCTAATAACATCAAATCTTCCCTCCCGGTTGCTGAGAAAGCTAAAGCTTATCTCGCGGCCATTGAAGAGAGGTTTAAGACTGCAGACAAATCCCTTGCTGGGAAACTTATGGCAGATCTTACAACCATGAAGTATGATGGCACAAGGTCTATGCATGAACATTGCATTGAAATGACCAACCTTGCGGCTAAGCTAAGGAATTTGGGAATGAGTGTGGATGATTCATTTCTCGTCCAGTTTATCCTAAATTCCTTACCTCCTCAGTATGGACCATTTCAGATCAATTATAATGCTATGGACGAAAGGTGGTCCAGTAATGAATTGAACATTAAGTTGGTCCAAGAGGAGACTAGGCTTGGTCGTGAAGGTATTAAAGTTGCTCATTATGTCCAAGAAGCTGGAATTAAAGCTGGGAAAAGGCATCAAGTAGGTCATAAAAGAGCACCACCCAGAAGTAATGATTCCACCAAAGCTAATGAGAAGAAAAAGGCAAAGAAAGATGACCGATGCAATTTTTGCAAAAAGGCTGGTCACTTTCAGAAAGATTGTCATAAAAGAAAAGAATGGTTCGAAAAGAAAGGTAACCTTATGGGTTCAGTAAGCTTTTTCGAATCAAATCTTACTCATGTTTCTTCTAATACTTGGTGGATTGATAGCGGTGCTAATGTACATGTAACCAATTCCTTGCAGGGATTCCTTACGATCCAGAATACAAATCCAAGTGAAAACTACTTATTTATGGGAAACCGAGACAGAGTGCCAGTTGAAGCTATTGGCACTTATCGTCTCATTATGGATAATGGATTTTGTTTAGATTTATTTCAAACATTGTATGTTCCATCTATTTCCCGTAATTTAGTTTCATTAAGTAAACTTGATTTAGCTGGTTTTAAATCGACTCAAGGAGATGGTTGTTTCAATTTATTTCTGAACTCTAATCGTATTGGTTCTGGAATATTAGTTGATGGTCTTTATATGTTAATTTTGGCTGATCAACATTTTGAAACACATCTCACCCTGCAAGATAAAAGTGGAGTTAAGCGTAAAACATGTAGAAAAGATTCGTATTACTTGTGGCATAAAAGGCTTGGACACATTTCAAGTGAAAGAATTAAGAGATTGGTAAAAGATGGAGTCATTCCGAATGTTGATTTTACCAATATTAAAGAGTGTATAGATTGCATTAAGGGTAAGCAAACTAAACACACTAAGAAAGGAGCCACAAGAAGTACACAGCTTCTTGAGATCATACATACAGATATTTGTGGACCTTTTGACGTTCCATCTTTTGGAGGTGAAAAGTATTTCATTACCTTTATCGATGATTATTCACGTTATTGTTATCTCTATCTATTGCATGAAAAGTCTCAGTCTGTGGATGCCGTAAAGACATTCATTACTGAAGTTGAAAGGCAATTAGATAGAAAGGTGAAAATCATAAGGTCAGATAGAGGTGGTGAATTTTATGGCAGATATGACGAAACGGGACAACATCCTGGACCATTTGCCATTCTCCTCCAGAAATTAGGAATCGTTGCGCAGTACACAACGCCTGGTTCTCCATGGCAGAATGGTGTAGCTGAAAGGCGTAATCGTACATATATGGGAATGGTTAGATCCATGATGAGTCATGCTAACCTACCTATATCCTTGTGGATGGACGCATTACGTACAGCGGTCTATATCTTGAATAGAGTTCCCAGCAAAGCAGTTCCAAAGACCCCTTTTGAACTGTGGAAAGGCTGGAAACCAAGTCTGTTACATCTCCAAGTTTGGGGATGTCCAGCTGAAGCAAGAATATATAATCCACATGAAAAGAAATTAGATTTCAGAACGGTCAGTGGTTTCTTTATTGGTTACCCTGAGAAATCTAAAGGATATAGGTTTTATTGTCCATCCCATAGTACGCGAATAGTAGAAACCAGTAATGCCAGATTTTTTGAAAGTGGCGAGATCAGTGGGAGTGATAAAGTTCGTGATGTAACCATTCAGGAAATTCGGGTAGAAATTCCCTTACCCTTATTTCCGAATGCTGGGGATCCTCTCATTGTTGAACCGTTGAACAATGAGGAAAACCCATTAAATGATCACGCAGTCCATGATGAAAATCTTGCCAATAATGATCATGAAGCTCAAGAGGAACCAGCATTAAGAAGATCAACTCGTACGAGGAGATCTGCTATTTCCGATGACTTTGAGCTTTATCAAGTAGAATCTGGAGAAGTGAATATTAAAGATCCGGTTTCCTATTCACAGGCCATGAAAAATGTTAATTCTGATAAATGGATCGATGCCAGTAAAGAAGAAATAGACTCAATGGCTAAGAATGAAGTCTGGGACATTGTTCCTTTGCCTGAAGGACACAAAGCAGTCGGGTGTAAGTGGATCTTTAAGACCAAACTCGACTGTGATGGCAATGTAGAACGATATAAAGCCAGACTTGTAGCCAAGGGATTTAATCAGAAAGAAGGCATCGATTATAGTGAGACTTTTTCACCTGTGTCTAGAAAAGACTCATTCAGAATTATCATGGCATTAGTAGCTCATTATGATCTCGAGTTACATCAAATGGATGTAAAAACCGCCTTTCTTAATGGAGACTTGAAAGAAGAAGTCTATATGCGTCAACCTGAAGGCTTCATAATCGAAGGTCAGAAAGATATGGTCTGCAAATTAAAGAAATCAATATATGGACTGAAACAAGCTTCGAGGCAATGGTATCTAAAGTTTGATGAAATCATTACGAAATTCGGTTTCAAAGAAAACATAGTAGATCCATGTATATACCTCAAGATCAGTGGGAGTAAGTTCATATTTTTGGTTCTGTATGTTGATGACATATTATTGGCCAGTAGTGATCTTGGTCTATTACATGAGACCAAGAGTTATCTCTCAAAGAACTTTGAAATGAAAGATATGGGAGAGGCATCCTATGTGATAGGAATTGAAATATTCCGTGATAGATCACTTGGAATTTTAGGATTGTCTCAGAAAGCATATATTGATAAAGTTCTTGAGAGATATGGCATGATGATGTGTTCTTCTAGCATTGTTCCTATGCATAAAGGTGACACGCTTAACCTTAAGCAATGTCCGCAGAATGAAATGGAACGTAACGAAATGCAGAAGTATCCTTACGCATCTCTTGTGGGAAGTTTGATGTATGCGCAGGTCTGTACTAGACCTGATATAAGCCATGCAGTGGGCATGCTCGGGAGGTTTCAGAGTAACCCAGGAATCGCGCATTGGCAAGCTGCAAAGAAAGTTTTGAGATACCTAAAGGGAACAAGAAATTTCATGCTGACATATAGAAAAACAACACATCCACAGATGGTTGGATTTTCAGACTCAGATTTTGGTGGATGCCGTGACTCTAGACATTGTACTCTTGGCTATGCGTATCTCCTTGGTGGAGGTGCCATATCATGGAAAAGCCAAAAGTCAGAGTTAATTTTCACGTCCACCATGGAGGCTGAGTATGTCGCATGTTATGAAGCTTCTATTCAAGGAACCTGGTTGCGGAATTTCGTGTCTGAGTTTGGGGCTTTGAGCTTTATTGACAAGCCTCTAACTCTTTATTGTGACAATCAAGCCGCAATCTTCTTCTCAAAGCATGATAGGATATCCAAAGGCTCCAAACATATGGACCTTAAATATCTATCACTTAAGCAAGATGTTAAAAGAGAAAAGTTTGTCATTAAGCATATAGGCACTGAACTTATGGTCGCAGATATATTTACGAAAGCATTACCGCCTAAGACCTTTATGAAACATACGGAAAGTATGGGTCTTGAGGATAGCGTTAGTTAAATTGTTTGATTATGTATTGCCTATATTTGACAATTATTTGAGCTCATTATGACTTTTACATCTTTTATATATATTCTGTTTTCCATTGTGTACACATTATTGTTTTGGAAATTATGATAACAGAATGAGTCAGTACTTAAAGACATAAAAGGGACCATTACGATAACTTTATGGTCTAGTTATGAAAGTAATCAATGCAGTAGTACATGGAAGGAATCATGTTGCAAAATGATATGTGCCCGCCATGACTCTCATTGATTACCGGATTGGCTAAGACACTTATGATAACCAAATAAAAGAGAAGGAATAACATATTACGCCGGCCTTATGTTTTCTGACTAGAAAAACTATAATGGACTGTACTAACGACCAAGTGGGAGAATGTAAGAAATATTTCATAATGTAAGAAATATTTCATTTCTCTATTATGTGGTCGTATAGTCGTCGTCGGTTTTCTATCAGAATTGTTATTCCGTAATGTATAATTGGTAACCTAAACGAGTTTTCCGCTCATGGACAAGTGGCGAATATGCAAGAGCATACGCATTAAAGGCGAACGACAAATGTCACAGAATGGCGACATGCGTCGCATAACGGCGACAAGTGTCGCGGAACGGTGGCAAGTGTCGCGTAAAGGCGACAAATGTCAAGGAGTCGCGACAAGTGTCGCATACTGACGACAAGTGTCGTGGAATGGCGACAAATATCGCATTAAGATTTGCATGCGTGACAAGTGTCACGATTTCGATGTGCATGCGTGACAAGTGTCACGATTACGATGTGCATGCGTGACAAGTGTCACGATTACGATGCGTATCCGTGACAAGTGTCACGATTACGATGCGCATGCGTGACAAGTGTCACGGTTAAGATGCGCATGCGTGACAAGTGTCACGATTACGACATGTGTCGAACTCCTACGCTTCCACTTGTCACACATGCCTCCGGCTCTACTTTGATGGACGGTCGAGATCAATCCGGAGAAAACCCTAAAAGCGGATCTTGGTCCTCTCTCCACCTATAAATACAAACCTTTAGTCCATCATAAAGGAAGTTCCGAAAATCTGCAACACTTAGAGAAAACGTTTGTAGGCCAGGGGAGAGAAACCGAGACTCCGACCTTAAGTTTAAAGCTTCCGTCTTCCATTCAGGAAACCGTTCAGGAAGACTTTTCCGCTGCAATGAAAGGAGGTATTCCGCTAACCCTCTTTATATTTCTATTAAGTGATTAACTCAGATGTTTAAAGATCTTGGGGTTTATGTAAGTTTTTCACTTACATATCATAACCCACATATGTAAGTGAAAAACTTACATAAACCCCAAGATCTTTAAACATCTGAGTTAATCACTTAATAGAAATATAAAGAGGGTTAGCAGAATACCTCCTTTCATTGCAGCGGAAAAGTCTTCCTGAACGGTTTCCTGAATGGAAGACGGAAGCTTTAAACTTAAGGTCGGAATCTCGGTTTCTCTCCCCTGGCCTACAAACGTTTTCTCTAAGTGTTGCAGATTTTTGGAACTACCTTTATGATGGACTAAAGGTTTGTATTTATAGGTGGAGAGAGGACCAAGATCCGCTTTTAGGGTTTTCTCCGGATTGATCTCGACCGTCCATCAAAGTAGAGCCGGAAGCATGTGTGACAAGTGGAAGCGTAGGAGTTCGACACATGTCGTAATCGTGACACTTGTCACGCATGCGCATCTTAACCGTGACACTTGTCACGCATGCGCATCGTAATCGTGACACTTGTCACGCATGCACATCGTAATCGTGACACTTGTCACGCATGCAAATCTTAATGCGACATTTGTCGCCATTCCACGACACTTGTCGTCAGTATGCGACACTTGTCGCGACTCCTTGACATTTGTCGCCTTTACGCGACACTTGCCACCGTTCCGCGACACTTGTCGCCGTTATGCGACGCATGTCGCCATTCTGTGACATTTGTCGTTCGCCTTTAATGCGTATGCTCTTGCATATTCGCCACTTGTCCATGAGCGGAAAACTCGTTTAGGTTACCAATTATACATTACGGAATAACAATTCTGATATAAAACCGACGACGACTATACGACCACATAATAGAGAAATGAAATATTGCTTACATTATGAAATATTTCTTACAAAACACACTGAGCCACACGTCCAAGATTAACCGCAGCTTCTACGAAACCTTGATGCAACTTACAACTCCTTTTCTCCAAGTTTAAGTCATCCCAAGCCACATCAATCGTTCCTTGAATGTATGAGCGTGACTGTGCCTCCGAAGCTCCCGTTTCATGCATGTGACATTGTACGGATTTCATAGTGTCGCCTCTCGCTAATTCCTCCTGTTAAAACAACTCTATTTAGGACGCTTTGAACATAAATTTGAAACATTAAATTTGTCTGAGTCCCCATATTTTAGTTAAATTTGTTTATTTATTGTGAAAAAAGTTTGTTTAAAATCTAATTTCTTATGATCTGTCAAAAAATTATATATTGTGCGTTGTGAAACCATGACTGACCGAAGAAGTGGCGAGATCGTTAGCGAGACGGAGGATGGTGGCGGAGCTTCGAACTACAGAGTGATTGTAGGAGACAAGAATGTCTAAGGCTTGGTCGGAGAAGAGACAGAACAAGTGTAGAAGTATTGTAGGGACTGAACTTGAGATCCAACCATTTTGCATGTATTCTTCGAAGTTAGGTTTGTAACCACTTTTGTACCACATTGCCTCTTTCAAAAACGTTGTACACATATCTGCCCACTAAAAAGACAAAACTAATTTATAAACAGATGTAGAGAAAAAAAATTATGTAAATATTCATATATCGATAAAAAAAAATTCTTGATGACAAAAATATGAAAAAAAAAAAACATGAGAAAGGAAAACGAAATTCATTTATTTTCTATTAAATTGTGAGAAAAATCTGAAACTTAACAATAGACTATTCGGTAGAAAATTCATTGCTGCACCCTACGAGAACTTATAGCCAACTTTAACGTATCACACTAATTATAGTGTCTATTATTTATTTTTATACTCTTATATAAACCACAAAATTGTGAACGGACCAACAACAATACACGCTAATTACATTACATAGATAAAATGATGAGAATACGTACGGATTTTTTTTTTTTTTTTTTTTTTTTTTTTTTTTTTTTTTTTTTTTTTGTATGAATGTAAAATTTATTCACCAAAAAAAGACTGTTTTACAATAAATGCAACGTTAATCTGAAAATTCAAAACAATTGAGGAAGAGATTACAACATGAAAGAATCATCCACGTCAATGGGTACTAAACCAATATATACGTACGGATTTTTTGAGGTAAGGAATCACATTAAACCCTTTATCTCTGAGTACAAAATATCCTATCTGATTGATTTCGTTGACGAGGCAGAGGAAACATAACTATAGAGACTAGAAAACCAGAATAGAACGGCTTGAGGTTTATTAGATACAGTAGGTGATATTTATACAAGCTTGAGAGAGAACCCTAGGTATCTCAATGCACAAATAAGGAAATACATAACTCATAGAATATTTACATAACCATCCCCTAATACTCCCCCTCAAGTTGGCGCATGGAGATCACAAATGCCCAACTTGCCACGAAGATACTCGAATGCTTGTGTGCCAAGAGCTTTTGTGAAAATGTCCGCAAGCTGTTCTCCGGTGGGAATATATGCCGTCTTAAGTAGTCCGTTGCGAATCTCGTCTCGTATGTAGTGACAATCACGCTCTATGTGTTTGGTGCGCTCGTGAAATACCGGGTTGGCAGCTATATGTAGAGCCGCTTTGTTGTCACAAAACAGTTTCATAGGTCCATTCATTTCAACACCAAAATCTGAGAATAGAAAAACTCATCCATTTGAGCTCGGACGAAGTAAAAGACATGGCCCTGTACTCCGATTCCGCAGAAGATTTTGAGACGACCCCTTGTTTCTTAGTCTTCCAAGCGATAGGAGAGCCACCCAACAACACTGCTAAACCCGTAAGAGAACGTCGAGACATCGGACATGTGGAGAAATCCGTGTCACAATATCCCTTAATATCCAAATCACTATCAGCCGTGAGCAAAATTCCTTGTCCTGGACTGCTTTTTAGATACCGAACAACACGCAACGCCGCCCACCAATGTTTGAGTCGCGGCTGATGTAAAAACTGAGCCAACACATGAACCACGTATGTAAGATCCGGACGAGTGATGGTCAAGTATACCAATCGTCCAACCAATCGTCGATATTTATCCGGTTCATCATAAAAATCACCCGTATCCTCCTCTAATTTATGATTCGGAATCATCGGTGTACACACTGGTTTTCCTCCCAATAATCCACACTCATCTATAATATCCAGCGCATATTTCCGTTGTGATAAATAGATACCTTTAGGTGACCTTGCCACTTCAATGCCCAAAAAATACTTAAGGGCGCCTAAATCTTTCATACGAAAGCATTGATTCAAATATCCTTTGAATCTTATGACTTCTGCTTCATCATTACCACCAATGAGCAAATCATCAACGTAAACAATGACATAAAGACACATCTTCCCCCGTATCAAAGTAAACAAAGAGTAGTCCGAATAAGATTGAACAAAACCATACCCGAGCAATGCAGTCGTAAGCTTCGAGAACCAACACCTCGGTGCTTGTTTTAAACCATACAAAGACTTTCTCAATTTACAAACTTTATTCGGATCCGATGACTTGAATCCTGGTGGTAGTTTCATATACACCTCCTCTTCCAAATCTCCATGTAAAAAGGCATTATGGACATCCATTTGATGAACAATCCAATTCTTCACCGCTGCCACCTTAAGAAACATACGTACGGTAGTTAATTTCACAACCGGAGCAAAGGTCTCTTGATAATCTTGTCCCTCCTTTTGACGATTACCCATCACTACCAAACGAGCTTTATGTCGTTCAATCGTACCATCCGAATTATATTTAATCTTGAACACAAATCGACATCCAATAGCTTTTTTTCCTTCCGGCAAATCTACTATATCCCAAGTATGTTGATCTTCCAAAGCATCAACTTCAAACGTTACTGCATCACGCCATACTTGTAATTTCATGGCCTCATTATATGACTCTGGTTCGTGTCCGGCTGTGATTGCGGCCAGAAACGCTGCATGATGTGTTGAAAAACGTTCACAATTAACATAGTGAGCTATAGGATAAGTGACCGTACCTTGAGTCGAAGATGCGTGAGATGCGGTCGAGTGTGATGGCTCTTGATTGCTTTTCTTAGAACAAGTTTCCGGCACCACATAATCTTTCAAACGGGTGGACTGAATTTTTTTTCGATGTCCACGACCCAACTGTTCTTGTTCTACTTGTGGTTGTGCTTCTTCAGCCACTTGCGTCTGCTGTTGTTCCACTTGTTCTCTTATCGGAGAAGAAGAGGGTACTCCATTCTCTTCGACACTCCCCCTGACGTCAACACTCTCATGAGGTGGTGAAGTGATATCTTGATTTTCCAAAAAATCATCATCGTCATCACATACTACCGGAGTTGGTTGCAACACGACTTCGTCATTCTCTTTAGACATATACTTCGCAAATGGAAACATCGTCTCATGAAATTTCACATCGCGAGAAACAAAGAACTCATGCGTCTCCAAATCATACATCATCCATCCTTTTTTCCCATAGGGATAGCCCATAAACATACATTTTCGACTCTTCTCCCCAAATTTATCGTTGTCCCTAGAGATCTTGCGAGCATAACCCAAGCACCCAAATACTCTCAAGATATCAAACGAAGGAGCCTTTCCATATAGGAGTTCATAAGGAGTTTTTCCTTGTAGTAAAGGTGTGGGAGTCCGATTTATCAAATGACAAGCAGTGAGAACACACTCTCCCCAAAACTTCACCGGCAAAGATGCTTGAAACATCAAAGAACGAGCGACATTAAGAATATGTCTATGCTTTCGCTCTACTCTTGCATTCTGTTGTGGTGTGTAGACACAAGAGGTTTGATGTAAGATCCCTTCTTGTTCAAAAAAACGTTTTAAACAAGAGAATTCAGTACCATTGTCAGATCGCACAATACGTACCTTCCTATCAAATTGACGCTGGACCATGGCAAAAAATTTCTGCAAACATTCAGACACTTCTCTTTTCTCAAGCAACAAATAGACCCACATTGCTCTCGAATGATCATCAACAATAGTAAGAAAATATATAGCACCCGAAGTAGACGGAGTTCTATATGCTCCCCAAACATCACAATGAACCAAATCAAAAATACCATCTGCTTTATTATAACTTTCAGAAAAAGAATCTCGAGTTTGCTTAGCTCTATAACAAATATCGCAACCATCGTCTGTTTCAACGGGTTTACCAACATCAAAAACACTAGATAAAGTAGATAAAACTCGTTCAGATGGATGCCCCAATCGTCTATGCCACAAAACACGCTGATCACTACTCGTTGCTTTGTTCACTTGACCACCACAGATTCCTCTGAACTTGTAGACACCATCACACTCTTCACCCGCACCAATCACCATCTTCGAAGTACGGTCCTGCAAAACACATAAATCTTCAGTGAAGGTAATCAAACTCTTAGATGTTTTACATAACTTTGCCACAGAGATTAGCGAACACGTCAAATCCGGAGAGAATAAAACTCCATTCAGCCATATGTCTCCACCGAGACACATTCGCCCCTGTTTTTCAGCGAGTGCTCGATCTCCATCAGGTAGGCGAATGGAACATGGTGGTATAGCTGTTACATCACTCAAAAAATCCATATTCGAAGTCATATGGTGCGAAGCACCGGAATCAATGATCATATCCGTCTTACCAGAAAGTTTCGAAGATGATTCCCCTGTGTTTTGGCGATTGAGAACACCCATCAACGCAGTCCATTGATCATCATTCAACCAAGGAAGTGAGGCGCGATCATATCCTCCTTCTCGTCGTGGTGCTGTAGCAGAGTTCGCCACGGGCTGAGCAAGTGCGGAGTGGACAGAACCAATGTCATCTTGATGCGTCTGAGCCACATTCGCACGCGCAAAAGAACTCGAGCCTCTCCCTCTTCCAAATCTGCCTATCATTCCTCCACCACGACCGCAGCGACCTCGTCCTCCTCTGTTTCCACCATCTCTTCCATCTCCAAAATTTCTTCCTCTTTCCCCCCACCAATCCGGGTAACCTTTGATTTGATAACAATCGGAGATCTCATGACCATATTTTCCACAGTGAGTGCATGTGATGTCTTTTTCACGAAACTGAAATGTTCCTGGTTTGTTTCTTCCACCAGCCTGAACCGCAAAGCCAACACTCTCTGTATTTTCATCCTTGTTTCGAGTGATGTTCTGTTGTCTCTCATCTCGCACCACTCGCTGATATACTTGGGACAGTTTCAACAGTGGCTCCATGTTGGTCAACGTGGATCGAATTCCACCAAAACGCACGTCATCTAACCCCATTAGAAACTGATGTGTGCGTTCTTCATCCCGGTCTTGTTCAAGTTGAGCTGCAAGCTCTCCACAGGAGCATGATCTTAACGGTTTGTAAACCGCTAGTTCATCCCACATCTTCTTAAGTCTCCCGTAATACATCATCACACTATCTCCTTTTTGCTTGCAATTAGCTAAATCAGCTTTTAATTCGTGTACCCTTGGTCCGTTCCCAACCGAAAAATGCAACTTCAAGTCTTCCCACAAAACACTCGCATCATCAACTAGTGTAATTGACGTCTTCAAGATTGGATCAATAGTATTCATAATCCATGCTACAAGCATGGAATTCACCACTTCCCACTGTTCTAACTCTTCTTGATCACTTGGTTTCTTCAAAGTTCCATCAATGAACCCAAGTTTTCTCTTGGTTCGCAAGGCATTCCGCACATGCTTAGCCCAATCTTCATAATTCTCCCCCTTAAGCTGCACCGTCGTGATCAGTTTCCCTGGCCCCTCCGATGCGTGAAGATAGTACGGTGACATCGTACTCATCTCCTGCAAGTTTCCCGTCTTCACAATAGTTTTCCCATGATTGCTCTCTTCATCATCACTCATTCTGTTTCTGTCTTTTTTTCTGTTTTTTTAGGGTTAGCCGCTTAGTTTTGCTCTGATACCATATAGAGACTAGAAAACCAGAATAGAACGGCTTGAGGTTTATTAGATACAGTAGGTGATATTTATACAAGCTTGAGAGAGAACCCTAGGTATCTCAATGCACAAATAAGGAAATACATAACTCATAGAATATTTACATAACCATCCCCTAATAATAACTTCATGTACTTGGGAAGTTCTTCAAGACGATTCACATCCCATCTGCATGATATATCGATTCACTGAAGATTAAAAGCAAATATATATATATATAGAGAGAAATAGTTTGATATTATTTTCCATGATATTGTTAGTTACTTTTCAACTATGGTTGTGAATAGTTGAAGCTCCTCCAATGTCCCATAAATATCGTATATATCGTCGATAGTTGTAATAAGCATGAAAACTTTTGTAAGCATTTGTCGGTGATATGCAAACTCCGGCTCATAGATTACTCCAACACTCGAGAAATAACCCTCCGTTATTCGATCTCTAACGAAATCGAGGTGTTTTGTTAATCCCGTCTTGCTCCACCAACTGCTTCACACATATAAAAAGATGAACTATATAGAATTACATTTTATTCTTATCTATAAAAATTCTAAGATATAACGAATTTTCTTGAAAGTCAAGTCACAGTTTTAACATATAAATGATGAGAAATCATGAAATCCCAACTAAAAACAATTAATAGAGATTTTATTTGTATTATGATATATTGTGAGATTTTAACACGTCTCTCTTGAGATGATGGTTTTTTTTTGCTCATTCCTTTTTAGTTGGAATTCGAACTATGAATCGGTTATACATGTATATGTTTACTAAAGTACTCTTAGCACATATGACGAACATGTTCTTTATATATTAGTGATTTTCAGATTTCATGTATAATTACTCAAAGTCCACGAATCTTGAGTTACTTAATTGCTAACTTACCTAGAGAGAGATTTGAGCTCGTCTTGATGGATAGCTTGTACGAAATTGAAATCAAGTTTCGCGAATTCAAGCAAGATAGGGTTCAAGTCGTGTCTCTCTCCGTACACGTCTATGTACCACCTTGCTTCTAATCTTCTCACTCTCCGGTGGTACGGCATCTCTAACGCATGGATCACCATCCTCCGAAGAGTGTTAGATTTGTTCTCAGTCTTATTAACCTCCACAAATTTTCTAAGTCGTTTTGTTGTGTAGCATATGGTCTCTTTCAATTTAGTATCGATTCTAGTCGAGAGATATGAAGCTTCGTATAGTGAAAGAATACCCTTGATGTCTTTATCATCCAAATCATCTCCAATATTTCCGTATAAAACATCTGCAAGAGATTGCAATATGAACATATGGTTATTAATTAACAACAGTAATTAGTTGATTATAATTTCTGTTTTTTTTTTCTTTTCTTAAAGTTCAGAACTAGAATATAGAGTCAGAACTGAAGACGAACATTATATAATTCATTTTTGAAACTTCGAACTAAAAGTTGAAAATTTGGATTCTATGTAAAAAATCGTTTTTTTTTTTTTTTTTTTTTTTGCTTTTAACCTTCTGCGATATTGAAACCATGTTGCCGTAGGAGTCGGAACTCAAGGGCGGTCGCGTATAAGTCTTCCCATCGATCTCTCCGTTTTTTGTGTGCTCTCACATTTTTTACATGCACATTCGTTAGAGTCTTCTTGATTTCACGTTCAAAATGGTAAGAAACTCCAAGCCTTTGTAAAGTGTCAACGAGCTCTAGCTGTTCGAGTAAACCCTCAGTTTCATTGAGCATTTTACACACTTCCTGCTTCAATAACATAACTCTCTCTATGGTTTCCTCTTTCTGCATGATATAAATATAATTATCACTATATAACTTCCTGAATAGTAATATATTTAACACGACGTACCACTACTAGAAAATAGTGATATTACAACAATAAAATTTGTTGCAATAATTCAACATATCGTTGCAACTCATGACATTGCAACAAAATTGAGACATTTTATACGTACCACATATGTATTACCGAGCGAGAGGAGATACTCGTGCTCCCAAAGAGATGGTTGATAGTTTGCAGAGCGACGGGCTACAAGAGGCTGGGATGGTGTCTTTGACTCAGCCTTGCGAGTAAAACGCGGTTGAACATGTCGTTTAGGCATTTCTTTGCTTTGCTAATGATTACACTAAAGAGTTAAATAATTGGATGAACTCTTCTTTAGACTCCGCTATGATATTTTATACTGATTAAGGTTTGGTCTCGGACCACAGGTTATATATGAAGATATTTTTATTTTTTTTCTGTTTCACTAAAATAATATTTGTTTTAATCAGTTTAGTATGTATCGTTTTACTCGATCGCTATAAATAATTCAATGACCATTTGCGTTTTCATAAATATCTTGGAGAAGTATTATTCCCACAAAAAAAAAAAAAATCTTGGAGAAGTAATGGCTAAAACATTTCGGTGTAGATATCCAGACATTTCCGTTTCTTGCTTTCAACGTCCCAAAAAATATCTGAAATTGAAGCAATATATATTCGTTCGGATGCTGACTTCATATTTTGAAGTATAAACGTAGAGTTAGAAGTTTGATTGTAGATTCAATCTTGCTAGTTTTTTTTATTTTATTTTATTTATATCGTAAATAATCTTTACTAATTACTACTATTATAAGAGATGATTTTTTAACCTTCACAACGAGCAAATTTAAATGGTTTCACTGAAGATTTGATAAATGACAAATCTACATGCATCACAAAGATTTGCAATAAACAATTTTACATCCATTACATTCACGATGAACAGTTTTATTTTTTGTATACGTGACTAAAATAATAAAAAATTTTTGGTAAATTTGCCTCCATTAATCTACAATAATTACATACGATAGTAATCAAATTTCATATATTAATTCCAAGCCCAATCCAACTCCCCATTAGTATGATATTGTCCGCTTTGGACTCAATGGCCAAGCCCGCACGAATTCGGTTTTGAGTTCCTTCCCAAAATGCTCTCATACTAATTAGAGTTAGACTTCACTTATATATTAGAATATTATTTTCTAATCTTTCCGATGTGTGACGTTGGTTTGTCTTCCAACAATACCTAATATAAAAACATTTAATCTTGGCCAACTACTCTACCAATGGTCTATAGTATTGTTTTTTAGATATATTTGTTTCTAGAAATTTCATTGAAATTTTGTTAGATTATTTATTGGTATATATACATTTCTATATTATTGAAACAGACAATTAATATATTAATAATAAAATCCGTGCAGGTGTTCGAGAGTGACAAAGCCCCGGCCCCAATGTATATATCCAACATACGAAAATTGTTCTCTATATGCGTACAAGGCCACAGGCATACAACATATGTGTGGATAAAAATATTTTGGATGTACAACGTTGGGCAAACTATGAAGCCGAGAATTAACCACTATGACAAAGTACAAAACTATCAACACAAAACATAAGGGACCTTTTTAGTCACGTAAGGGACCTTTTTAATTACTTGATGTAATTTGAATCTAGTACTTTGTACATTTGCCATATTTTTTGGACAGCGTCTCATTTTCCACATATATTAGATCCATAAAAACCGGCTGAAATCTAGGAATAATATATGTGTTTTTGGCTCAAAGTTTTCAATACACATTGTTCATGTCAAATTTCACATTTTTTCGAAACTGATATAGAGCAATGTTTTTTTAATTCGACCTGGATTATAAACCGAATTATCTTCCAATTCAACGGGTTACTAGGTCGACCGCATGTCAATAGAATAATAAAAGTTCTATATACCATTTTATATTATGTTTCATGAATAGAAAACTTAAATAAACAAAAACACGGTGGTGTAAATCGCCAATGATGAAATAAACTAATGCATCACATCAACCATTCTTGGTTATTTTTAGTTATGTGCATCACCATTTCGTTTCTTTTCTTCGAGCGGCATAGTAAAATCTTCATCAAAATCCAAATAATTACAATAACATATTTTACCTAATATATTATATAAATTAAAATTAAAAATTAAAAATTAATCAATATTTTAAAATACGATAGGTTGAACCAGTAATATCGAATTGTGAGGTTTGTGGCGGGGGGAAGGGTTTAGCTGGATTTTTTGGGTTATAATTAGCGGATTATAGCATTGGACCCAAATCACGGTCCCAAACGGATCTGGGAAAAACAACAATATCATCATTACTTCGTCTAATTCCATTAGCCGTTGTAATTCTGTTGAGTGGATGGACTAAAATTGTTTTATGAATTATGCTTTTATGTTATTATCTTTTTGCCATGAGATAATTTGTATAGGTTTATAAATCTAAAACATTTTTATTTTTAATGAAATATTTACATTTTTAGAAAACAAATTAATATGTAATCAGTCAGATTTTATCTATTTGCTCTCACAATGTTTAGTGAACAAAATCTTACCTAATTAAGATTATCTAATCAGTCATATCTTATCATCTATTTGTTCTCACAATGTTTAGTGATCAAAATCTTATCTAATTGACATTACTCGAGACTAAGACATCTTTTCTCTCACCACCAACCAATTTTTAGTACTCAACATGACATACACGTCTTTAACTTATAATAAAAAAAAAAATCTTCTTAAATCTATTTTGGATCAATGAAAAGTGAAAACAACATAGAAAATAAAATATTTTCCACCACGAAGACTTAAGTTCCACCAAGCAAACTCGTACTCGTTTAATAGAACCCAAACTTGATTCTCGTTTCTTTACCAATATTTCAGCTAATCCTAGCATAGATTCATTCTATCTCTTGTATATGTTACTCATACAGTCATACATAATTGTGCCCTTTTTCCTTTTGCAAAAGTAGCAAATTTCCTAATTATCTTAGGAGATTATTTCTTCCTACAATCTAATATTTTCAGAATTCTCATATTATCATCATGGCTCTCTTTTTCTTCATATTTGTCGCCTTAAAAATATATATCTTCCTAGATCACTTTGAAATTGATATACATTTTCTAAGATTTAATGAGAATTAACCTTAGCCACGTTGATTTCAAATAATGTTCCGGCACAATTTGCTCCAAGAGCTTTGAATCTGTTCGACAAGCATATGTACTTTCAATCTTCCCATTTTTCATCACTGAAGTTGATAACTCAAACTCACCAGTTCTAAATCACCAAATACATCACACATATCCGGCAAAACATCAACGATAAGAATATTTTAAGCAACACTTTGAATCTTTTCAAATTATCCCTTGGTCATATATCATCACAATCTCAAATCTTCCCATTTTAATCGTGTCATTAACTCGAATTATTTTCTTGTTTGGATTTTTTTTAGAGTAATACTCTCGTATGGGTTGGTTCCATTTGCGTTTTTTTTTAGGTCAAGTTTGACAAATATCTTAAATGTTAGTCAAACTTGTGGACATGGAAAAAAATTTATATTTAATAAAAAAACGTGTGGACATGGTATAATATATATCTTGAGTTTTTTTTTATTAATAACAAGTACGAGATATGTCAGTATCCACCGTTAGTTCACGTTAATGGCATGTCAAATAGATTCATGCATTGCTTGTCTCGTGGTTCGAAAAATCTTAATGAAATTCCAAAGAATAAATATCGATTCGGTCTCCATGTGACTACCTGTATATATATATCCCTGTCTTCTATGCAAACTGAGAGGCCAATTTTGTTGGACCACACTAAGAGAGGTGGTAAGGAATAATCACATGTGGGCAAAGACGTCACGGCGTTGTCTAGGTTTAGACAGTACAATTTGTATTAATATATATCTATATGTTCTTATCTCATGGGGCACTCAAGCTCCTGTCACTTCTATATCGTTCACATTTCATAATTTCAGGAGCTTTGATTGGATTAAAAATACACATGTAGCTTTACCCGAGTTTATAGCTCAGTAGTTTGTATTACTGCTTCTGAATGAAATGGGGATTCAATCTTGGGATAATAGAGAGGCACAATAAGACTTTAGCCATCTCATCTAAAAGATATACTAAGTTTTGAATATCAACGGATGCATGTGCCCCCTAAACTACAACATCTATATATGTATGTATCTAATAGTCTGTATCAATGTATAAATTTTTTTTAAAAAAATGCTAAACTGCTTTTAGAGAAACTTATCAAACACGTTGTTAAATTATGCACATATGTTATAATTTGAATTAATTAAGATTAAAATACAACTGAAAGTAAAAAAAAAATGAAGCATTGCCATGCATAAATAATAATAAATGAATTTCAGCCAAACAACTCATTTTTTTTTTCTATTAACCAGAAATAACCTCGAATGATTTTTGACTTTGACGTTGAGTTTTACTGACATCGGACAATTGATTAATTTATGCTATGATTCCTTCTGTAAGGAGGAGACTGCAGACCTGCGGGTACAAAACTCTTCGATTACCAAAAAAAAAAAAAAAACATATTCACCAAATTAAACCCTTATTTTAAAGCTAATTAATTTGAGAATATTTATAATTAATGTGAAGCATACCAAATACTATTTTCCTATGTAGACATATCTATAATGCGGCAAATGCAAATTTACAATCCTATAACGGAACGGGATTGAAGAGTAAAGATTGGATATAATCAACGGTCTTGGTCTTTTCGGGGCTGCCGTGGCCATCACCGTGCTGGTAGATACACTGTACCACGCGGTTAAGATTTGCGGCGGCTGCCACGAAACCACGAGGAAGAGAAGAAGTGTGTGCCGTTTTAAAATCGGAGTTTATGACGTCCCAAGAGTCGCTGATCATACTTTGCATGTGTCCACGTGCCTCTTCCTCACTGGCTCTTGTCTCATACATGTAACATTGGATTGACTTTGGGGAATCTCCTCTTGCCATCTCATCCTGTGAATCATTCAAATTTAGCGCTTTTATGATTTTTTTTAAAGGGGCAAAATTAAATTGTTTATACATAAAACTATTTTAGTGTTGTTTAATTTTGTGTCAACAAATTGGTGTTAAAAACTAATGATATTTAATGGTAAGTTTTAAAGTTACGTACTGATAGTTTTTTCTGTTTTTCTCTCATTTTAACTTTATTAGAAATTCAAATTACATTGTTTTAGGAGTTATCCAATTAATGTTTAACACATCAGTGGAAACTTTTCTAGATTATACAAAATTAATTATAAAAATCTTTGTTACTCGTGTAATATCTCAAGATTTACATTATGACTATTCAAACTCAATTTCTTATTAATCAGTAGATGCTAGAAAAAACAAACCCCATTATTGATTGGAAAAATAGAAAAAACAAACTAAATTTGAAATCTAAAAACATGGTTAGTGATGTTGACATATGGTTAATCAACTCTTGGAAAACAATGTCGCTGAACCATATATAGAGACGGAAAAATAAATAGCATAGATATTTGAGCTAAAAAAAAAATTTATTTTGAACAATCATGAAACACTATAGAAAGCTGATTATTATAAATTAATGAACTTATATTTTTAAAATGTGTATTATGTATAGCGAAATCATATTTTAAAACGTGAAAATGTATGTTCTTAATGGTATATAATATAGCGGAATCACATGTTTCAAAACGTGAAACATAAATAAATGGTATATCATTCATCACTAATAATATTTGGATATGCTGAAAATGTTTTGGCCAGAAGAATAAATGTTTTCTATAATAAATGAGATATACCAAAAATTATGAGAAACTAAATAACGAGTATATTGTGTACCGTTGAGGTGGCGAGATCATTAGCGAGACGGAAAATGGTGGCACAGCTTCGAACGACAGAGTGGTTTTTGGAAACATCGGTTAGGGTTTGGTCGGAGATGTGGTCGGATAGGACGGAGAAAAGGTGGAGCAGTATCGTTGGGACAGAACTCGAGATCACACCGTTTTGCATGTATTCTTCGAAACTTGGTCTGTGTCCAGTTTTGTACCACTTCGCTTCCACTAGGAACGTTTTAAATAGATCCGTCCACTACGTAAATAAAAATAAAAATTTCTAAATAACATCATTTTCTATATACCAAATGATTTAATTTGTAGAAAAACTTACAACTTGTTTGAGGTAAGGGATAACGTTAAGTCCTTTGTCTCTGAGAACATCGTATCCTATTTGGTTGATCTCATTGTATAGAAAAAGAAAACAAATTCTCATGTAGTTGGGAAGTCTTTCAACATGGTTCACATCCCATCTGGAAAAGAGTATATTATATGGATTATAACTGATATTATGGCTGTTAACAGAAATTTTTTTTTATCATCGGAGACACAATTTAGAATATGACTTTTTTATACCATAAATCATCTTAAAAAGTTTTCAAACATTTGGTTATTTAAAAGTTTCTTATACTTGTAATACGATATACTTACTTTTCGACAACATTTGTGAAAATCTCGAGCTCCTCTAATGTACCATAGATATCGTAGATATCATCCATAATCGCAATTAACATGAATATTTTGGTGAGTATCATGCGGCAGTATTTTAACTCTGGCTCGTAAAATATTCCAATGGTCCAAAAATAACTCTCTGTGATTCGGTCTCTCACGAAATCAAGTTGTTTCATAAGTCCTGTGCTGTTCCACCAGCTAAATTGACAATCAAATAATTAATTAACTCATATAACCATATATAATCCACTTTGAGAGATATATATAATTATACAACATGTATATATATAGAATTTACTTCAGAATTACCTAGAAATTAGTTTAAGTTCTTCTTGGTGATTAGCTTGTAACATGTTGAAATCAATTGCTGCAAACTCAAGCAAGAGAGGGTTCATTTCATGCTTGTGTTCGTACACATTTATGTACCATCTTGCTTCTAATCTTCGTATGCTCCAATGGTACGGCGTCTCTAGTGCTCGTTTCACCATCTCAAATATATAAGTTTCATCTTCTCTGCAAATAGTTTTGCTACTTTCCGCGACAAACTCACTTAATCGCTTGTTTGCATAAATTCTAGTCTCCTTGAGTTTAAACTCCGAATCCGTTGAAAAATAAGAAGCTTCGTATAGAGAGAGTAAACCTTTGATATCGCTGCGTAGAGTTTTTCTGAATACTCCAGTCTCACTTATGAAAACGTCAAAAGCATCTGCAATAGGAAATACGAATACTTTTATTATTTATACTCAACTCCTTTAAGTTACTACTTGGTATATATAGAAACGATTACTTGATTAGCCATGTGACTAATCCCAAAAAAAAGAAAGATTAGTCACATGGTTGTTAAACTAGAAGTTATTATAATAAAATAAAATGAGGTAATATGTAAAAAACCTTGCGAGACATCAAAACCATGTTGCCTTAGGAGAAAAAATTCAAGTGATGTAGCATGAAGATCTTGTGCTTCCCTCTCAATTTTGCCGCGTTGGTCATGAATGTTTTTCAAAATATCATGGATTTCGTGTTTATAGTGATACGAGATTCCGAGTCTTTGCAGAGAATCGATCATTTCTAGCTGCTCAATAGAACCTTCAATTTCATTTAATGTCTTCCTCACCTCTTCTTTCAACAATTTAGCTTTCTCCGCGGTTTCAGCTTCTTTCTATATACCGAGAGAGAGAGCATTGTATAGTAGTTAATATAATATACTATTCAGGTCCGATTTAAAGCATATGTTAACAACAACAAAAAGTTTTTGACTCCATTTTATGGGTGAAAAAATTGGATTTCTTATTACACAAACAAATAAAAATCAGAAGTGGTATAATTTTAGGTCATGCATATGGAGTCTTTGGAAACGTTAGATTGTCCTGATAATATGTTTGGATGAATTGTGCATGAATAGGATGCAAATTTTGTATGTACCACATATATATTCTCGAGTGAGAGGAGATATTGATGATCCCATAGAGGTGGACGATAACTGGCGGAACGGCGGCGGACGGTGACAGCATGAGCCGAGGTCGTTTTGGAGATTGCGTTACAAGGGAAATGCTGAGTGTTTTGATGATGAACGTTGCAAACAAAAGCTGAATTGAAGCAGAGATTGTGAGCAGTCATTTGTACAAGTTAAGGGAGTTGATAAATAAAACACAAACACTTTGGTCGCTTATTTTTTGTCTCTCTGTCAAGCACTACACTTGATGTACATATTTATACACGTAGATGCCGACACAAAGTTGTACCGTTTAAATCAATTGAACTATATACTTGTTCTGTTTTTTTAAAACTACGAAACAACTGATTCGTATATCTCTCACTTTTTAATTAAGTTTTTTAGAAAGGTTAATGATTTCCTCACATGAGATACACAATAAGGTTAACATTTGTATTCATCATATTTAACAATATTAAAATTTATGTTCAGCATTATATTTAGCTATAAAATTTATATTAATAATAAGATACACACATACATATTATAATTTGAAACACGTTTAAAACAATTCACGTAGGCTCATACCTATTTTGTTTGATATTACATTGAAAATTAGGTCATAATTCGATATAATTAAGAAAACGAAGTATCTCCATTAACCAATGGTAATAGCTGAAAGCATCACATGTACCAAATATGAATCCGATTGACCACTAAAATAACTATGGAGGATAACAGATCTTAAGAAGATTAAGACTTCAGTGGACAAAATTACTTCATGATTAATATACCAACGAAAAAAACGAAATATAAATGATTTGGAAATACGACGAAATATGGGACACAATTTCTTTTTGGGATTACAACTGTAAATAGTTTTGTATTTATTTGATTCTCCAAGACAAAAATAAAAAGCGTACTCAGTTTTGAATATTCAACTAGAAAAGTCTAAAACATTACTTGTGGAGTTGTTACTTGTTATACGTCTTTTTTTCTTTTTTTGATAATACTTATTATACGTCTTTAGTTTTGCTAACTCTCGTTTTTCACAATAAACATGTGTGTTTTGCTAGTGATCGTTGGATTCATTTATACGATTTTATGTTAAAGCCAACGACCAACTATAGTCGTTGCCTCGTTGGCACGGTGATTTTTGCATCACTTTCAAATAAAATGGATAAAATTAGTTAACTTTTAATCGATATTACCATAGGTATTCTAATCGATCATATGAATATATAGTTTACTTTTTTGTGCAAAAAATAGTTTACTATTTATACATAATAAATAAATTAATAATGTTTTTAGAATTTTGTCAAAATTAGTTATGTTGAAACGTCTTTGAAGAAATTAAGGGGCCTTAGTCAGAACTTCAAAGCCCATATAGTATTATTAGTCTCTTATGGGCTTTTTTATATTTAATTACACAAGCCCAATTACGTATAATATAAAGGTCCATTTGGAGATAAAACCCTAATCTTTCACTTTAAATCAGGAACAAACCCTACACTGCGCCAGTCTTGTGCGGCTCTGCGAAACTTCGAAAATGGGTAAATCCTTCTTCTCCATCTTTCGTTTAGATCAAATCTCTTCGTTTCTTAGATCGATATAGCATCTCTTTTGTTGTTGAAATGATCTTTGTGTTACGGATCTGTTATTGTGAACTACTTAGCTTAATGATTTGATTGATTTAGGTGCGTACAAGTATGTATCGGAGCTATGGAGGAAGAAACAGTCCGATGTGATGAGATTCCTCCAGAGGGTGAGGTGTTGGGAATACAGACAGCAACCTTCGATTGTTCGTCTTGTCAGGCCTACTCGTCCTGATAAGGCTCGTCGTTTGGGTTACAAGGCCAAGCAGGTGACTCATTATACCCTTAATTTGGAGTTTTTGGCTGGTTTTGGTGATCACTGTTGTTTAGCTGTCAAATGAGTTTTGTTGATGTTAATTGTTATTGGTAAAATGAGATCTTGGAGTGTAGAGAGTGAGGTTTTGTTGATATTGATGTGATATATGTATATGATCTAGTTTAAGTTGCTTGATTTTGATGTTTTTTGCTTTGTTAGTAGAGAGATAGAAACGTGGTGGTTTCTTGAAACTTGCATTTCACCAGCTACATTGAAATAGCTAGGCAGATATACTAATTCAGTTACTGAGTTTACCCTTGTTTAAATTTACTCTGCTGGAGTTACTTGTTACTAATATAGATGGGTTGATCATGTATGTCAGGGATTTGTTGTGTACCGTGTCCGTGTGAGACGTGGTGGACGCAAGAGGCCAGTGTCTAAGGGTATTGTGTATGGTAAGCCTACAAACCAGGGAGTGACACAACTCAAGTTCCAGCGTAGCAAGCGGTCTGTTGCTGAGGAGCGTGCTGGCAGGAAATTGGGTGGTCTCAGAGTTGTCAACTCTTACTGGCTCAATGAGGTAGAATTACTACCTTCTTTCAGAACTCTGCATTTAGGTGATTATTCTGGTATATGGATATTAACTTACCAGGTGTCTTCAACAGGATTCGACGTACAAGTACTACGAGATCATCTTGGTTGACCCAGCACACAATGCTGTGCGTAATGACCCGAGAATCAACTGGATCTGCAACCCAGTTCACAAGCACCGTGAGCTCAGAGGACTTACCTCAGAGGGAAAGAAGAACAGAGGTCTTCGTGGAAAGGGTCACAACAACCACAAGAACCGTCCATCTCGCAGGGCTACATGGAAGAAGAACAACTCTCTCGTCCTTCGCCGTTACCGTTGATTGCCTTTTGCTTTTATTATCACTGTTATCATCTTCTAGGTTCCATGTTGTTGCACTTTTATCTCTCTCAGGATGACTTGTTTTTGCAAATTTTGGAGACTATACAATTATGCTTTGAACCTAAATTTTATATTTGCTTGCTGTTTTGTTTATGTTAGTCCGGTTTTGGAATAGAACTATCGAGGCCCCTTTGCAATGCAAATCTCCTTCACTATATGACCATTTTGAAAAGCATTGATTTTGTGTTGTGAGTTAAACTAATCTTGTTGTATACGAAACTTAAGTTTTCAGTTCTGTATTAGTCAACAAGTTTAGAATAAGCTTTAAGTTTAAGTGCAAATATCTTTACAGAGAAAATGGACATGTTGCAAAGATTGAACTAAGTAGTTATTGCTGCAATTTTTCTAATAGTTCACACGATAAATTCCTCAATCAGTTAATGAATAAAGCAAAATGATCTGATTGTTAATTTTTCCTCGTCGATGTTTTATGTTTGGAATGATACAGACTTGGTTGAAACAAAATTGATTATCCTCTCAAACATCAGAAAAAGCTGTGCTATTAATAAATATGAATCTATGACACAACACAATGTCCAAAGGCAAAAGCACCGGTTAGTTGAATCTGAAGACAAAGCACTTGTTTTCATATGTCTGGTTAATCATCAGGGAATCCGAGGAACCTGTCGATAATGCGGGCAACAGGAGTTCCATCCCCTGGAGTATATTGAACCAGAGACTCCAACTCCATTTTCTTCAAGGTTTGATAAAGGGTGTGAGGACGAGTGTAGTACAAGTGCTTCCTCTCTTCAAGTGCTTCAGCTAATTCACATTGATGATTGTCCATCAGATCTTCATTCACTACCACAATCAATGGTTTCCCGAGTTTTAGTGTCTCAAATATGCTTCCAGATCCTGCACCATTCAGAGTTAACGACATTATATTCCAGCATTTCGAAATGGGTCTCTGGTTTTGATTATATTAAATGTAAAGGTGCTCAACTAGTCCCATAAACTAACCAGCGTGACTAATAACAAGAGATGCAGACCGAATATAATCAGCGATACTCGAGGAAAATGTGAAGTAATCCACGACTAATGATCCATCTGCTCCATCACACTGGGATCATTAAGAAGAAAAAAAAAACACAAATGAGAAGCTTCATAGAGACATGATATTCAAAGGAATCTGATTCAATACAAAATTCAACAAGAGAAGAGTACAATTCATCAACAACAACAACAACAAAAATAGAGTTAAACCCAATTATCATAATCACATCCAAATCAAAAGCAATAAAGTAAAGAAGTGAGTTTAAGAAGATGATTAAGAACCTTAGTTGGGAAAAAGATTCCTCGACCCATTTGAATGAGAAGATGAGTAAATCCTCTCTTCTGCAATTCGTCTTTAACATCTTCACTAACCACTGCTTTCACAAGAGCATCAAAACTCGTTGTCCCTACAGTTACAAACACTATTCTCTTTGCATTCTCTCTATCCTCCATTTTTACACTGCTCGATTTTGTTTCTGGAATTAAGGTTTTTACAGTCACTGCAAATTTTCAAAACAATCGATCCCCAATTCAAAATCAGATACGATTAAAACGGAAGCAATGGAGGATTATCAATTAATAACTGTAGATAGGTCCAATCGACACATACCTGAGGACACGCGAAAACACAGATTGGTCTTAAGAGGCAGATCCAAGAATCTTGCTCCGATCTATGGCGTGATTTGTCTCCTCTGTCCTTTGCTCTCAACGGCAAACTACTTGCTTGTTTCGGGTTCGACAATTATTCATTTGTGCTGTCGATATCCGATCCGAATAAACTCACTTTCCTTTGAACCACTTTTTCAGTATTAGATCCAGTTAGCACCCGACCCAAATAACCAAATCACATGAGAGTTGAATTCCTTATACCCATAACAAAGCTTTGTATCATCAAAACTAAGAAGAATCATTCATCATTTGTTACTTCTTCATCGTTGGATACATCAAATCTGTTGGCGATTCACCGAAAACTCCAAACCCACGGCGAAAATAAACAATGAAATTAGAGAGCCCACGAAAACGACGTTTGATTTCTGGATTTGGGAAGCAAAACTAAAAATTGAAAGAGTGAATTCACCAGTTTTTGGATCTAGGCTTTGTGGGGAGTTGAAGAAATCTATACTATATAAAAGTCGAGGCTATAAGCTTCTGAGGCCGTCCACCTAGGATTTAAAACATCCAATCGCGAATAGCCACCTCAATAACTAACATTTTAGATATCTCACTTATTAACATTTTCCTAAATTTTAATAATTTCTATATCAAGATATTTATTAAAAAAAAAAAAAAAAACGATATATATACTATATAAAAGTCGAGGCTATAAGCTTCTGAGGCCGTCCACCTAGGATTTAAAACATCCAATCGCGAATAGCCACCTCAATAACTAACATTTTAGATATCTCACTTATTAACATTTTCCTAAATTTTAATAATTTCTATATCAAGATATTTATTAAAAAAAAAAGAAAAAACGATATATGGAAATAAAATAAATGTAAAATTTTTAAAATAACATATAGAAATAAGAAATATAATATATGTAGATGCAAATTGATTTTTTTTTTCTTTTAACGATAAGAACTGAAATTAATGTTGATTCTATCATTTTAAGCATATCTATATATATATATATTATATAAAAGTCGAAGCTATAAGCTCTTGAGACTGTCCACGTGGGATTTAAACGACCAATCATATAAGTCCATGTCAACATGTAAATTTAACTCACATTTACTTTTCTTAAATAAAAGAAAAATTTCAAGAACCAAGAATTATTAGATGTCACGTACACATGTTTACAAGTTATAAGTAAATGTTAGGGCTAAAATGTCAATGTTTTAGTTTCTTATTAACAAAAAAAAAGGTATTTCTAAAAAAAAGGTATTTCTAAACAACTGAGAATAATATTTCCAGACTCTAAGAAAGTTAAAGTTTAAACGAAAAGGAAAAAATTTAACGACGTAAGGAAAACTTCTTCTTAACAACCAAGAAAAATAAAAAAATTCTAAAATTTAAAGTAGTGGTTTATGTATAGATAACCATCTATGGACCACTGATACTCGAATAGATCAATGATTATAATTATAAAGTTCAAACAAAGAGTTTATTGAGTTACTTTGGCTTTCAGCTACTTTGTAACTTGATTTTCGGCGAGCTAGAAAAAAGGTTTTACGAACAAGGAAGGCATCACATCATTGCTTCTGCTTGCATGAAGGACATCACATTCAGGATTTAAGATACCCATGAATGTTAATGAAGATTTAAAGCCGCGGGAACGATGATTGAGGAATTAATCCACGAAACTGGTTTTCTCTTATGGAATGAAGCGCCGAATGCTTTAAAAGAAGGAGCTCCAATAAACAAATAGGGGAATGAAAAGATTATTTGTTTTCTAAACACAGTTGGCCAAAAAAACACACAAGCAATGAGGAGAGCCTTTCTGAAATCCAAAAGAGCGTTTAGGAAAAGCAGTGGTACGCTCAAACTCATATTTAATAATTACAATGTCTTCACCGCATTAATATTACACAGGAAACTCAAATACAAAATTATATTCGAAACATGGATTCAAAGTGCAGCAACATCCCAGCCTCCTAGAAGAAAACACGTAGAAGTACGTAAATAGGCAAATTCTAAATTGTAAGACAACTTATTTTCACTAAATAATACGTGAAACTAACTGAATTTACATTCTTGCATGGACACAACTCTGACTTCACTGAAGAAACGGATGATATTCTCCATTGTCCTTACATTCTTCTACGCGTCAAACGATGTAGAAGAGTTTAATAATCGATATCAATATGAAGTTGTCTTAGATACGGCGGACTATAAATAACTTATTTAAAATAAGGAATGACCGAAATCATAGTAAACAAGGGGGTGCTTCATTAGATAAGAAGAATATATAACTACAAAATAAGAAAGAGACTAACAACAACCATAGAGTAAAGTGATCGGTACATCTTTACGCTGACATAGGCGGCTTCTGTTATTAAACTTGGTAAAATTGTTACATACAGTAGATCTTCTACTTTATAAAGAGGGTTCCAGTTTATCTTGAGATAACTTGAACTAAATTATACGGTTTGCACATAACCACAATTCTCAATTTAATTACATAGTCGAATATATTTCTCCATTTTTTAAGAAGAAGACCACAAGTAAAGGGAAATTTTATACAATTCTTCTTATCTTCGCTCAAAGGTGTTTGTATTTTTGGTAATTTAATTTTTTAATTTTTGTTAAAATACGTTGCTCTATAATTGTTAATATTAGCAAAATATTTTATGATATATATAAACATAAGTATGAGAAAATGACACATCCTATATTTGTTAAGTTTTTAGTAAAGCTATATTTAATATGTTTCAATCAAATTTTCTCTTTAAAACATTTCTTTTCTTATGAAGACAAATACTAATAGAAAATTACTTAATTCTAAGGTAGTGATATCATCCCCTACTATAGATAATCAACAATAACTAAAATATTACCATTCAAAATATGTGGGAACATTATTATATGTTGATATGGTTCTGAGATTATATGTTAATAATATTACAATTTGCTAAATTTCAAATGCCAAATTATCCCATGAACATTATTATATGTTGATTTGGTTCTGAGATTATATGTTAAATTTCAAATATAATTAAATGTTTGTCCATATATGTTAAATCGTTCAAGGAGATTTTAAAGGAAAATTTTCAAAATTTTAAAACCTAAAAATATGTTAATGTTAGTATAAGAATTTCTAAAATTTTGTTCAAAAGAAAAAGAAAAATACTACTAATAGACGAGGAAAAATATGACCAAACAACATAATGGAAAAATATTCAACTAACAACACACAAAAAAAATAAGTTAATGATGGTTGAAGAAACTTTTAGTGTAAAACAAAAGGAAAAGAAGTCTACTAATTAGCAGCAAAAACAAAAATATAAAAGTTTTCAAAATATATAGTTGTTTTATGCATAAATAATAGAATATATATACTTGAAAGAACAAAATGTATACTTTTTTAGAGATTAAACAAAGAACTCATTGAATTACGAGAGCGCTTTGCTGTCAGGATCTTCCTTTGCTGGGAAGCATGAAACCTTTAATCTCATGTATAATCTTTGAATCAACAACTCAAATCGAAAATCAATAACGAAGAGGCGAATATAAGACTGTGAGGAAGAGATTCGATTGGGGTATTATTTGCAAATGAAGATTTGCAACAGAAAATTGTAAGAGAAAAGAGATGGATTGGATGCTTTATCAAAATTTTAAATAACGTAAATAATACTAAAAAAAAAAAGAACATTTATGGTTAAAACAAAATTATAATACTTTTGCATTATTATCATCAATGTATAGCTAATTAGCTACTTAAATAATTACTAAACAAAAAATATATATTAAAACAATCTATAACAACAAACCCCCGCGTAGCGGGGGTTAATAACCTAGTCTATACTATATAAAAGTCGAGGCTATAAGCTTCTTAAGGCGTCCACATAGGATTTTAAACGACCAATCGTGAATAGCCACTTCGTCGGTTAACATTTTTATACACCACCTTAACTAATATTTTTAAATTATAATATTTTTTATACTTAAATATTAATAAAAGGAAAAGAAAAACAATATTTGGAAAGAAGAAAAATGTAAAAAAAATTTAATAACCAAAATATAGAAACAAGAAAAATGTAAAGTACCTCACCAAAAAAAGAAAAAAGAAAAATGTTAAGTATAGATTTCAATGTTATTATGCAGCAAATATATTTTTATTTGAAATTTTTCTAATTAAAAATGTTAAATTAAAGAAGGTAATTATAACGGTTTATCCTAGACATTAAACTATACATACTGAACCTCGACCACACAATTAGTATTCAGTTTCTAACAAATTTACGATTAAGCGGCTTTGATTTTTTTCTCGTGCTACATTTTTTTTATTTTTCACATTTTTATATACCATGTTAATTAACATTTTTAAATTCTAATATTATCTATACTTAAATATTAATAAAAATAAAAAGAAAAACAATAAATGGAAAGAAGAAAAATGTGAAATTTAGAAATAACAGAATATAGAAAACAAAATGTAAAATTATAGATTTCAATATTATTATGCAGTGAATATATTTATATTTAGAAATTTTCTAATTAAAAAATATAAAACTACAGAAGGTAATATGAAGGTCTGCTCTAGACATTAAACTATAAATACTGAACCTCGACAACACAATTAGTATTCAGTTTCAAACGAATTTACTATTATGCGGATTTGATTTTTTTTCTCGTGCTACATATTTTTTTATTTATTTCTCTATGAACTATAAACAAATATTGTTTAATTTTTGCTGATTTTAAACTATTTGATTTATATTTAAGGTTACACTAATGAATCGAGTCTAGGTTCATTCAATTGTGACTTTTATAGCAATTACTAGGTATTATTGATCCTAAAATTTATGTAGCTTTCAAATTATTTCTTTGTGTGGATATTGTTAAATTGTTTATGTTAAATATATGCATGAAAAGTAGTTCGCATGTGGAAAGCAAAGAAATCAAATAAAAAATGAAAAGAATTTTATATTGAAGAAGAACAACAAGAGAAGCAAAAAAGTAATTCTTAAAAAAATAAAAAAAATATATTATTATATATAGGGTTCTATATATCATAATCGTTTGATTATTTGAGTTCTCTATTTTTGAATTATCTTTCTTAACCATACAAGGCTTCTTCAGAAACCAAAGTTTGGCGTGTTTGTTTGCCAAATCTAACCGATTATGATGATAATTATATTAAAGATGGCAAGTGACTCTTTTTTGGCGACAAAAAAAATAAAATTAAATGCAGGTGATTTTTTTTTTTTAATTGTCCGTATTATTTTCGTGTATCTTTTGATCATCAATAATAGGACAAGTATGAAGGAGTAGATTTAAATATTATGAAGATTCTATTGTTATTCAATTTAAGATTTATTAAACTCTATCAATGTTTGATGTTATTTGTTTATGTATTTGTAAATAGAAATCTAAAATCTTCATAACTTTGGAGTTATTGGAGACCATAATTTTATATATTTGAAGCTATCAAAGGTATAAAAATTTCATACCTTATGTCGAAACCACTAGCTTCTATACTACATAAAAGTCGAAGCTATAAGCTTTTGAAACTGTCCACAAAATTTGAAAAGACTAATCATGATTATCCATCTCGGTAAGTAGCAATTTTAGATTCCAATAATTTTCTATATTAAGATACTTATGATAAGGAAAAAGCAACATTATATATGTATATATATATATATATATATATGAAAATAAGAAAATGTAAACGTAAAAAAAACATATGAGAAAACAAAAAATGTAAAATTTTGTTATTAGAATATATAAAATAGTATCAATAGAAAATTAAGATACTTATAAAAAACTAAAAAAATATATAGATATCTATGGAAACGAGAAAATGTAAACTTAAAAGAAAATAATTATTAGAATATATAAAATAATATTATAGTCCCACTAAATTTGCCAATATCCCTTCTTAATCACAATTAGGGGTCGGCATTTTTAGTTTGATGTCGAGTTAAATTTGATTCGGTTATTTCAATTTTAAGAAAACATCAAGTCTCTAATCAAACTCATTTTGGTTCATTTTAATTCGGTTTAGAATAATTTGGGTTGGCCTGATTCGGTTTGTTATTTAAAATAAATTATTTATAAAATCGAAAGAATGTCAATAAACTGAAACAAGAAAAATAAAAAATTTATAATTGGGATAAATAAATAAAAAAAATTGAATAGAAAAATCAATCAAGAGGTATGTGAAAATAATGATAAAAAGGTATACAATATATACATGTAACATGTGTAAGTTTATTCATTTTGTTTCTTATCATTTAAATGTTGATTGGTAATTTTTCATGTTTCAAGTTTGATTGTCGGATATTAGATCACGTTAGTTACCAAAATTTTGAAGTCTTTTTTATATACTTGTGTAAAATATGACACATCACATTTGTAATATATTTTATACCAACTTTTATCCTATAAACTTTTCTTTTATTAAAACAAATTCTTAACCAACATAAATGATACTAAAAATATAAATAAAACAACATTTCTGCTAAAAAGAATTTTAAAATGAAATATTATTGTAATTAATTGATTACTAAGCCCAAAAATATATTAAAACAATCAATAAACGTAAACCCCCGCGTAGCGGGGGTTATAACCTAGTCTATACTATATAAAAGTCGAGGCTATAAGCTCCTCAGGCCGTCCACCTAAGCTTTTAAACGACGAATCGCGATTAGACACTTCATCGGTTAACATTTTTACACACCACGTTAATTAACATTTTTTTGAAACTTTCTATATTAAAATATTATTAATAAAAGAAGATAGAAAACAAGATATATGGAAATAAAATAAACGTAAACTTAAAATAAAAATATGGAATCTATGTAATTATAATTATGTAATATTAAGCTCAATCCCATAAAATATTTAAAAATATATATATATATGGAATCTAATATTTAAAATATTAAGCCCAATCCCCTAAAATAAATAAATTAAATCCCATAAAATAAATTAATTAATTGTTAGATTATTTTTAAAAATGGTCCAAACTATTCCCAACGTTTACCACATGGGATTTAAATGACCAATCATCGTTAACCATCTCATTAGTTAACATTTTTGAAATTGTTAATTTTTCTATTTTTAGATTTTTGTTAAATAGAAAAATTACAAAAAACAAAATATATGTAAATTGTTTTTTCTTTTTAGTTGTGCATATCATCGTACAATAGAAAACTTAGATCTTTCAACCGTCTTTTAATTTTATATAAATACCTTGGTACTCACTTTCAGATTATAATTAATTATTGCTTTCTTTTTTGCTTCATAGTTTTTTTTTGGCTATACATATTAATGAATGGTGTTTACCTGCGATTACAGGTTTTGTGTATGGAAGCAACGCATGGCAATTTGATTGGTGTTTATGAACAAACGACTGGTGGGTTTAATTTGTTACATCTGATCATTAGGTAATCTCTAATCTATTTCTAATATGTGCTTTTTATTCATACGTTTTATAAATTTTTGGGTGTACCAACACTGTTTTCATATATATATTTTTAACAAACGATTGGATGTATTTTAGGGTTGATGCCATATGTGAATAAGTGATCAGTTTTATATTTCTTTATTTGGGCCATCACTCTTAACGAGGTGAATTTCTTCTTTAGATCAAAAATTTATTATGAGTTTAATTTAATAGTTTTTATTTATTATCGTAGGGACTAGGGTGGATATAATTATGAAAATTTAGAGAATTGATGCATGAAAATTTGGATCCTATGTCAAACAGATAAAACATGTGATCATCTTACATGTACCGCTTTATATGTACCGATTTAATTTAATATTTTTAATTTCTTACATGGTTTTCCTGTTTTATCCCCACTAACCAATTTGTTTTATTGGAAAGTTCACTTTCAATTATTGAGAAGCTAATCTCTCATCGATGGTTTGGTATGTTACAGTTTGTTGGGAAGAAAACTATTTTTGTAATTTATTATTCTGGTTAATAGAATTGGATTCATCCGATGGATATGTGATGATGTACAAACTTTATTTATTATATATAATATGATTAGGTTTTCAAAATATCACAATATTTTCAGAGAAAACATATGTTTTCATGATGGACGCAAGTGCACGAGTAATTTCAAGAAATTTGTAGTAAAACTTTATATGGGACTAAGAATATTTTTGAAGCTGTACACATAAGCTTTTAAACGACTAATCGCGATTAGCTATCTTGCTATAAGCTTCTAAAAACGTCCATGTGGGATTTAAAACGACGAATCACGAGTAGCCATCTCACTAATTAACATTTTTAGCCATCACATTAATTAATATTTTAAAATTTTAATTTTTTCTATATTAAGATATGTATGAATAGGATATATATATATATATATATATATATAATAGAAATGTAAAACTTAAAAAAAAAAGATATAGTAATAAAAAAATGTAAAATTAGTTATTAAATTATATTTAGAAAATATCATTATTAGTTTCACTATGTAAGCTTCCAAATAAATTAGGAGAATATCCTAATTCTAAATAATGTAGTTAACAGGATTTGGAAAAAAAAATTAAAAAAATTAAAAAAAAAAAAAACAAATGATAACATAATTTATATTAAAAACATATTAACTTAATCTTAGACTAAAAAAAGTTCCTAATTCTAAGTTAGTAGTCTCATTCCCAACTATACATAATCATCAATAACTAAGTAATGCTAAAAGATGAAGAAAAATACGACTATAACAACAAAATGGAAAAATATTCAATTAACAACATAACGAAAAATAAGTTAATGATGGTCAAAAAAACTTTTAGTTTAAAACAAAAGTTTCTAAATTCTAAAGTAGTGGTTAGTTTTATGTAGAAATAGCCATCTAAAATTGATTATGGAACATAGATACTTGAAAGATCAAAACGTATAGTTTTTGAGAGATCAAACAAAGAGCTCACTGAATTACGAGGGCACCTTGCTGTGAGGATCACCCATTTATGGGCAGCACAAAACTTTTAATCTCATGCATAATCTTTGAATCAATAAATCAAATCGAAAATCAATAACAAAGAGGTGACATAAGATAGTGAGGAAGAGATTCGATCGGGGGATTTGCAGATAAAGATTTGGAACAAGAGATTGCAAGAGAGAAGAGATGGATTGGATGTTTGAGATTTCGGCAATAGTGTGGCAATACGAGTCTGAAATTGGCGGATTCGAGCTGAGAGAACGATAAAGAATTATGCCCCCAATCAACAGCTACATTTCTCTCTGTATATGTCACTAATTTTTCTTGAGTTCTACATGGACACCATGGTCACGACCAAGCGGGAGAGACTATGGTATCATAGTCGTTGATGAAGTGGAGAGCTTTACCTCAAGATGATGCCAGGAAGATGAAGAGCAGTTTCTTGCTAGCTTTCCAGATTATGTCCAACACCTTGAAGACAATGTTTTTGTTCGAAGATGGGGTATTGATGGGCCAAAAATATCAAGCCAGCCAGTGTGTGTGAGAAGGCCGAATTCTCAGCACGAAAACTAGGATGTTTATTTTTTACGATTTTGATTTTATAGTTCTCTTTAGATTTGGATATTATTGTTTTCATGAATATTTTCTGGTGTTTTCTTTATTCTTTTGGGACTTGATAAAATTTTTCTGGGTGTTTTCTTATATAAACCAAGGAAATCAATAAGAAAAGTAGTCATAACTACTTATTTTTAAATTGTTTGTCATTGTTCTTATTGCTCTTGATTGGGATCTATCAGTCTTGGATTATATATCACATGTCACGATTTGATTTTTCCAACAGCTGACAGAGACGTCTTTTGGGATGTCGTAATTTTACCAAACCCAAAAAATCTTTCAAATTATGACAAAAATTAAATCAGTTCTTGCGATTAAGGGTAAAAAAAGACAAGGTGTCAACCCAGCTTTTTAGCCAAAAATATATAGGTACTCTACAATTACTTGATTAATAGAAAAACTTATTAATAGATAAGAGAAATATAGGTACGCCCAAACGTGTACATATTTAGTAGATTAATTTCTAATGTTTTGTGAAAATATTTTTATAATTGCTTTACTAATAGCAAAATATTTAATAATGTAAAACAAGTAAGAGAAAATGACACATCATATTTATAATTTGTTTACCAAATTTTACCCTATAATTTTTTTTTCCTTATTAAAACAAAATTTGAAATAACGTAAATGATACTAAAAATAGAAATAAAAATAATAATTCTGTTAAAAATAAATAAAAGAACATTTCCGTTAAAAAATATTTAAAAAATTATAGTATTTTTGTATTACTAAATATATACCTATTTAAATGATAATAAAGCCCAAAAATATATTAAAACACTCGATAACAATAAACCCCCGCGTAGCGGGGGTTAATAACCTAGTAATGAAAAAATAAATGTTGGAGATCGTCGTAGAGATTAGGGAAGAGAGAGATGGAGAGATATTTTAATAGATTATTGGGCTTGGATGTAAAAAACCTTTGGGCTTTATAATAAATGTGTTTCAAATATGATTAACTATAAAGGCCCAACAACAAAACACTTAATGATACCGGATCCGGATATCCGGTTCTAGATTTTTGTATTATCCGGATCCGTAAAATCATTATCCGGATCCGGATCCGCCCACCTCGGATATCCTGTTTTTCGGAGCGGATCCCGGATAATAAGTCCCAGGCCTAGGTGTTGTTCTTCATAAAATTAGAGCTTAGTGACAATATATCTTTGTTGACAAAAAAAAAAAAAAGACAAATTAACTTGTCACATAAAAATCCTGATGATCTAATGGAATTGGTGTCTTTGACAAACTAATCGCTGATTGATTCAAGTCTCGTGGAATCCAATGGACTTAAAGCTTTGTCCTCCTAACTTGTACATTCCTTATCCAATTATGGACCATGAAATTTAAGGTTCTCCCATGGATTAAGTCATGAAAAACCTTACAATTTACAATCACCTTATAAGATGATCTTATATTTCCGCGACACAATACATTTTGTATCGCTAATAGGATAGTTTGGAAACCTGCTCTGAAATCGAAATTCCATCTATTTTAAATTTGACCGTTGCAATATTATTATTTATTTACAAATCTCAGTCTCACTTAAAACTTACTGAAAAATTATTAGATTACATGTCATGGTTGTCATATTATTTACTAAACTTATGAATTTTATACATTTTAACAAAATTTCACATTAATGTACTGTATATACAAAAATGACTAATGATGGGCTGCTGTCTCAAAAAAAAGAACAAAAAAATAGAAGACTATAAAAGAGCCGAAGAGGCCCAACTGGGATAAATTGTCATTTTTTTTTTTTTTGGGCAAATAAATGTCCTTCTTTAGCAAGCCGCATAAAGAACGAAGTCAACTAGTCAATAAGAGAAACGATGTCGTTTTAGCTGTCGTTGAAAAATACTGTAGTTTGTTTACTCAACAGTCAACAACAACCCTAAAACCCCAGAGCAAAATTAGCGGTTTCTCTGCCACCGGAAAAACACCATGAAACCTCGCTTTTCTCATAATGCCTATTTTTTAGCTCGCTATTCACATCTCCGTCGCTTCCACCATAGTCATCGTCGAACATTCAGCTCTTTCCTCAACAATATCCGTGCGAATTATTACGGCACTCGCGCTTCGTCTCTCGGCGGCAGCAGCGGAGCTGGAGGCGGAGGTGGTGGAACTGGAGATTCCAAAGGTAACTACTCAGATATCTGCTACGAAACTTAGATTTTGCGCTCGCGAGTTTAATTTCTTAGATTACAATTTGAAAAGATTCTTAGGAAACACTTTGTGAAGTTCCAATTGGATTACAGTTAGAGAAATTCTTGCACTCAATTCTATGGTTTTGAGCTTGAATCATTCTTGCACTCAATGTAGGCAATGCTTTTCTTTTACCCGGAGCAACAATGGCTACTATCCTTATGCTTGGAGCTCTTCACGCTCGCCGGCTCTATGAAGATAAGAAGGTAATGTAGTAACTCACTTGGTAGGTAGACAATGGCAATGTTATTTACATAGAGTTTGGTACATCTTCTTAGCATTGTTTTCTACTGGTTGATGAACAGATCGAAGAGAAACGGGAAAGGGGAATCGAACTTGAGTTCCACCCAGATGTTAAAGTAAAACCCTTTTTGCTTTTGTTCTCTTCAACTTCGATGTCCATTAGTTCTCGAATCTTAATGTGTTCATTCGTGGGATTGTGGTTGTCTAGGCCTCGTTCCTTGAAATTCTGCCTCTGCGATCAATCTCAAGAGCCTGGGGCTCCATAATGAGTAAGGTGAGTTCTTCTTGTTAAAGCATTTTTGGTAACTGATGAACATGATTTTCAATTGTTTGGTCTTTTTCCTCTCAGGAAATTCCGGTGTGGATGCGTCCGTATGCTTATAAAGCATGGGCTCGAGCTTTCCATTCAAGTATGATCACTTTCTTCTAGTATACGTATGCTGTTGGTTTGACTCTAGAGAAATAAGGAATAATGTGATTCCCAGACTGATCTATCTGTGTTTTCAGATCTTGAAGAAGCAGCTCTGCCGCTTAAAGAATATGCTTCGTTACAGGATTTCTTTGTTCGTAGCTTGAAAGAAGGTTGCAGGCCTATCGACCCCGATCCTTGTTGTCTGGTAACTGGTAACAATATCGTTGTAATTTTCTTTTATGCAGACTATTTTTTCTTAGTTTTGTTCTCTAAGATTTCGATAATATCAGGTTAGTCCTGTGGATGGCACCATTCTAAGGTTTGGGGAGTTAAAAGGAAGTAGAGGGATGATCGAGCAAGTCAAAGGACATTCTTACTCAGTACCGGCTCTTTTAGGAAATAACTCTCTGCTTCCAATGGAACCTGAAGGTAAAGATGAGTCTCAGGAAGAAGCTGTTGGAGATAAGAGCGACAAATCTTGGTTGAGAGTCTCTTTGGCATCTCCAAAATTACGGGAGAACATCTCAGCTAGGTCAGTGAAAAATCAACCTTAAACATCTACGAAGCAACTTTAGTGTTAAAATAACCGCAACTTATTTCATTGTGTTTTTGTTGCAGTCCAATGAAGGGGCTCTATTATTGTGTGATATACCTAAGACCAGGGGACTATCATCGAATACACTCTCCGGTTGACTGGAATGCAATGGTCCGTCGACACTTTGCAGGTTTGGTTACTCTCTATCCTCTAACAGCCTCTGTGTGGTTGGGCTTTTGCAACAATATTTGGAACCTATCTGTGATTGGAGTTTTGGTATCTCTATAAAACCAATTTCAGGCCGGTTGTTTCCCGTGAACGAGCGTGCTACAAGAACGATAAGGAATCTCTATGTCGAGAATGAAAGGGTAAATTTTGTGATTCATTGTAGTTGTATCAACCAAATATGTCTGGCTTTTTGTCTCCAGACACTGATCATCAGCTGTTAATCTAACAGGTTGTGCTTGAAGGGATATGGAAAGAAGGTTTTATGGCACTTGCTGCTGTTGGTGCGACCAACATTGGATCCATTGAGGTAGGTATTATGAAAATTGAAACTCTTAAGCCCCAGACATTAAGGAACTTGCTAAAATTTTTGCTTTGATAGCTTTTCATTGAACCTGAGCTAAGAACAAACAAGCCAAAGAAGAAGCTATTTCCTACAGAGCCACCAGAAGAGCGGGTGTATGATCTGGAAGGTCTTGGCTTAAAGCTCGAGAAAGGGAAAGAGGTAAGAGTAGGTCCAAAAGAGAGAATAAAAATTCCAATTTAAGAAATGTAACAAGGTTCTTTTGTCCGTATGATTGGTAAATGGTTTCATGTATGGGTGTCAATGCAGGTAGGTGTATTCAACATGGGATCTACTGTGGTGCTCGTTTTCCAAGCACCAACCGCAAACTCACCCGAGGGTTCAAGCAGTTCCTCAGATTACAGATTCTGTGTTAAACAAGGAGACAGAGTCCGCGTTGGACAAGCATTGGGAAGGTGGGATGAGTAGTACATGGCGTTAAGCACTAACAACATACCTCACTGTTGTTTTATTTTTGTTAGGTTTCGCAAACACCATCTGACCAAATCTTCAATCAATTACCAAAGTGTTTATGCATGTCTCTACTTGAGGCTATACTTCTAAACAAATTTTGTAATTGTCCTAATCCTACCTATTGAAACCCATATCTACTATTTTGTAGTGTTTTGAAACTTTGAATATAGTAGACCTTTCTCGATGCAAAGAGCATAGCTTAGTATTATACAGGTCTTTAGTTAATGAAAACTCTAGCCATCGAATGATATCTTTCCACCAAAGAGAAGAGGTTGTGTACATAATAGACCTTTGAATAAACCTAAACAAGAAGATTAGAGAAAAAGAACTCACATTTTATGGTTTATGAATTTCATATCGAAAGATCTCTTACAAGCCATGTAAAAACAAGAATTCCACCATAATTTTACAGTCGTCCAAATCATCAATATGTCATCATCCTTTTCAATTTAGTGTTGAAATCAACCACAGCCTCTGGCTTCCTATATCAAAACTTTGTTCCTGAAAAAAATAAAGATATCAGATTATAGTACCAATCAATTGGTGAGGATGATAAACTCCATGGTTACTTGGACTAGCACAAAAGCATCACCTTCCAATATTAGCCTAAACAAGCTTTAACGAAGAGGAGCAACTATAATTTTTGACCATCTATCAACCATGGATTCCCCACCTGAACTCGATCCAAACACACAAAGTACACTAAAGCATTCAGTCTCTACAAAGCATTGACAGGGCAAACTAACATTTTCAATAAAAGCTTTCAGTCTATTTTCACTGGAAACATACATATCATTTTACATCTCTTCAACATTGACAAATAGTAAGGATTAGAGAACAATGCTAATTCACTTCCCTTACTTATTCAAAGACTTCAAGGTTAAAAGTTAAAACCCATGGTTATTTGATATCCTACACACCAAGCTTAGATTTTTAATTTCAGGGCAAAACTAAAATGATGGTTACTGATCTCCTACACACCAAAATTGCTACAATACTACTCAATTTCTGGATCATTCTAATACATTCATGTAAAGCAATCAACAACTGATTCTAATTGTGATTTTAGACTATGCCTACAACAAACGTGAAGATACCTAAAGCTGTGAGTGTTTTAGCAGATCAGAAGAAAGAAACACAAAAGAGTGAAAGAAAAAGCACACCTACGTCTGTTTAGAGTACGAAGACGAGAAGGGGACGCGTTTGTTGCGGAACATCATGTAACCAACGGGTAATACAACGCCGATCATCATCACCGCCGCTCCGATCAAGTACCGTAACAGACTCGGAGGCTCCACTTCTATCACCGTCTTAAACTGTAAATCCGTAGAACGCGAGAAGAGAATTCTGAATCAGCAAATATATGGAGCAAGACAATAGCAAACATGGGGAAACGAAAAGGAAAAACAGAGAAAGAACGCGAAGATTAGATCATTCAGATCTAGAATTAAACATTGGGTGAGGAATTTACCGGCATTATAACGTCGGAGAAAAGGATTTCGCCGGTGATGAACCAAACTTCGTTGTGGAAGAGAAGAGATCTAGACTCTCCGGTGAGATTCGTCAGGTGAGTCTCTTTTTTTCTGTTTCCTCACTACTTATAATGGGCCTTTATTTTACGGCCCAATTTTATTTCTTAATGAGCCAAAACCCTGAGCTACCTACTACTTGCTGTACTTTGAACTTTCCATTATGTGAATATAAATTTAGACAGTAATTTTTTTTTATTGGGAGGTTGTTAACTTTGGTTCTTAGTAAATTTTTAGTATTAAAATTGTAAAAGTTTTAGTTAATATTTAAGATTTACCTTTTACAAACATTTTTTGGCTCTTAGGTAAAAACATTTCTTACCTTTCTTACCAATAATAACCATCTGACATTTAATCAAATATTTTTTAATACTTAAGATTTACTTAAGATTATTCTAAGAGCCTATTGATAATCATGGTCTAACACAACTTACACAAATCAGTCGATTATATGTCATACGCGTAAAATTTATTATATTAATTTAGTAAAATTTGTCACTTTACCAAAAAAAAAAAAAAGTTAACCACATTCAACTAAACTTTATATAAAAATATACACATGTTCACATATTTAGTAGCAAGCAAGTTCTCCAAGTAGAATCTTCATATGAGTACCAAAATAATTATAGGGATCCCATAATTAGTAGTTTCATAATATATTTGGCATTTTTTTTTGCGTTAAGAAAGAAAATAATACTCCAATAATGAAGATTTCAGTTTTGCTCACATTTTTGTGTGTTTTAGAATAATATTTATTGTTGTCTTCAAGTTCACTGTATTTTTTTTAGAAATTCTATAATTTGTAGTGTTCACTTGTGTCGTGTGATAGAGAAAGAGACTTCTCGGGCTCGCTAGACAACAAAAAAAAGGAATAAAAATTGTGGGTTGTAACGTTTATTTATTTATTTTTGGTTTTACTGTTAAATATTTTTAAGGAATAAAAATTGTGGGTTGTAACGTTTATTTATTTATTTTTGGTTTTACTGTTAAACTAGGTGATTGCCCGCGCAAATGCGCGGGAAGAATGTTGTATGAATGGTAAAATCATGTGAAATAAGGGATTGTTTAGGTGTTACTTGGTAGTGTAAGAAAAATATGGTAAATTGTTTAGGGTTTAGTGTGGTAAAAATATGGAAAATGATGAAATTTAAAAAATTCAATATAATATTATAAATGCTAAGAAAATAATAATAAATCATCTTTTAAAAGCATTCACCAAGAAAATAAGAAATCAACGAACATCATCACTCCATGGCATTCTCCTTCCGTGTGATGATCGGTACTTGGTCATTTTCAGGATTCCTGACATCCGATTTAGAACACCATAAACAGTGAATGTTCAGTCGCTAACTTTAGAGTTTTGATTGTAAACGGAAAAAAAATACTTACCACCAAAGCATCTCGTCGGTAATACTGAGATCCGGATTCAACATAATCCTCGTACTTCCGGTAACATTGGTACATCTCCACTTATGTTCCTGTGATAGCTCTAATTTCACAAACTTGATAATACATATCACTGTGTTACGTGAACGATGCTTCCATAAGTCATAGAACTCGACTGCAAGGTCACCCGTTAAACGACACTCTAGATGGATACACCTAATTTTAAGATTTGAAGAAGCCATAAGACTTTATATTCTGGTTTAAATCTTTAAAAGAATAGTGACTTACTCAGTATCACGTAAACCAAAGTACAGCTCAAAATATCCTCCTTGAGAATGTTCCACGGAAGGAACAAAAACCAACTCTCTCACGTTGACAATTTTGCCAACAACATCTATGAAACACACACATGAATAATACAATCAGAACATGAACCGCAAATAAACTCCAAAAGCAAAAATAAATTTATAAATTAGGCTTACCAACGCAAATATTCGGATTAACAATACCACTCAATATACTCACAAACTCAGTTAGATTGAAATAGGTTCTATTGGAGCACATATTAATACTTTGCACTAAAGTGTCCGAACGAAACACAATCTTGAATCTATGCGGTACTGGTCGCATAATGTATTATAAAGTCTGCTATGAGATTTAAATATAAATAAAACCGCTAAATCTAGATATATATTAAAAAAACAAATTCTTCTTCAAGATGTGGCAAAACTCTCTTGTTTCTTGTCCTCGATTTTGATTTTCTTCGCAGGAGGTTTCAGATTCTCGACGGATACACCGCCACGGCGAACACTGGCCTCCTTTGTAATAGGCGTTACGGGCAAAGGCATCAAATCCTTAGAAACACCAATATTAAGTATATATAAAGCAAAACACCGGATATTTAGTAAACTTAAAACATATATACAGTTTCTTATAAACAGAACAACCCAAGCTACAAAATACGAACCTCGGAGTCTAGACCATCAGAATAGTCTTTAATCAGCTCATCATCATCAGAAAATAACTGAACCACGTAATGCGACCGATCCGATTTCAGATTATCGCCACCTATACTCACTTTAAAAAGAAACCGCCTCCCGACCAATGAACAAATAATTATTACGTTTATAGCCAAACTCATCAATGAACAAATAATTATTAAGTTTACCAAGAGCTCTTTCATTACGTTGAAAAAACGTCAATTTCGCTCTCTTTTTTTGTTATCATGGTTATAGCTAAATTCATCAATCAGCAAGTTATTTCTACATTTATCGAAAGCTTTTTCATCAGGACGGAAAAATTCGATATTTTTCTCCTGTTTTTGTGTTGTAATTGTTATAGTCAAACTTATCAATCAACAAACGATTTCTAAATTTATCAAGAGCTTTTCATGAAGTTGAAGAAAACCGTCAACTTTGCTCATCTTGTTCTTTTTAATCATGATTATAGCCGAACACATATATCAGAAAATAATTTTTAAGTTTATCAATATTTCTTCATGAGGCCGAAAGAAACCGTCAATTTCGTTTATTTTATTTTTTTATTATTGTTATAGACAAACTCATCAATCGGCAAATAATTTCTACATTTATCAATAGCTCTTCATCAAGCTGCAGAAAACTGTCGATTTTGCTCTCTTTTATTGTTATCATTGTTATAACCAAACTCATCAATCAGCAAATGATTTCTACGTTTCTCAAAACCTCTTTCATCAGCCTGCAGAAAACTGTCTATTTTGCTTTTTTTTTTTTTTATCAATGTTATAGCCAAACTCATCAATCAGCAAATGATTTATACGTTTATCAAGAGGTATTTCATTAGACAACAAAAAACTGTCAATTTTACTCTTTTTTTTTTTTTTGTTATCATGGCTATTGCCAAACTCATCAATCATCAAATGATTTCTATGTTAATCAAGAGCTTTTTCATTAGGCTGCAAAAAATCTTCAATTTACTCTTTTTCCGTTATAAAGGTTATAGAAAAGCTCTTCATTCAGCAAATGATTTTTACGTTTATCAAGAGTTCTTTCATCAGATTGTAAAAAACCCATCAATTTTGTTCTTTTTTTGTTATCATGGTACTACATCATCTGCAAAAGATTTCTACGTTTATCAAAAGATTTTTCATGAACCTCTAGAAAACTTCTGATTTTGCTCATTTTTTTCTTATCATTGTTATGGCTAAACTCATCAATCAGCAAATAATATCTACGTTTATCAAGATCTCTTTCATCGGATTACAAAAAGCCATCAATTTTGTCTGTCTTGTTGTCTTATCATGGTTATAGCCACACTCATCAATCAGCAAATGATTTCTAAGTTTATCAAGAGTTTTTTCATGAAGTTGCAGAAAACAGTCAACTTTGCTCCTATTGTTTTTTTTTTATCATGGTTATAGCCAAACGCATAAATCAGAAAATAATTTCTACGTTTATCAATATTTCTTTCTTGAGGCTAAAAGAAACCATCAATTTTGCTCTTTTTTTTTGTAATCAAAGTTATAGCCAACTCATCAATCGGCAAATGATTTCTACATTTATTAAGAGCTCTTTCATCAAGCTGTATAAAACTATCTATTTCGCTCTCTTTTATTGTTATCATTATTATAGCCAAACTTATCAATCATCAAATGATTTCTACGTTTATCAAGAGCTCTTTCATTAGACAGTAGAAAACTGTCAATTTTGCTCATATTTTTTTTGTTATCATGGCTAAAGCCAAACTCATCAATCAGCAAATAATTTCTAAGCTATTCAAGAGCTCTTTTATGAGGCTGCAGAAAACCTTCAATTTTGCTCATTTTCCGTTATAATGGTTATTGTAGAACTCTTCAATCAGCTAATGATTTTTACGTTTATCAAGATCTCTTTCATTAGACTGTAGAAAGCCGTCAATTTTGCTCCTTCTTTGTTGTTAGCATGGTTATAGCCAAACTCATCATCAGCAAAAGATTCTACGTTTATCAAAAGCTTTTTCGTGACCCTGCAGAAAACCATCAATCTTGCTCAGTCTTTTCGTTATCATTGTTATAGCCAAACTCATCAATCAACAAATAATTTCTATGATAATCAAGATCTCTTTCATCGGACTACAGAAAACCGTAAATTTTGTCTATGTTGTTATGTTATCATTGTTATAGCCAAACTCATTAATGAGCAAATAATTTTTACGTTTATCAAGAGCTTTTTCATTACACTGCATAAAACCGTCACTTTTGCTCCTTTTTTTGTTATAATGGTTATAGCCAAACTCATCAATCAGCAAATGATTTCTACGTTTATCAAGATCTCTTTCATCGAACTGTAGAAAACCGTCAATTTTACCCATTTTTTTGTTATTATGGTTATAGCAAAACTCTTCAGTCGGCAAACGATTTCTACGTTTATGAAGATCTCTTTCATCGGACTACAAAAAATCGTCGATTTTGTCTCTCTTGTTTTTTTAATTATGGTTATAGCCAAACTCATCAATGAACAAATCATTTTTACTATTACCAATACCTCTTTCATTACGTTGCAAAAAACGTCAATTTCGCTCCTTTTTTTTTTGTTATCATGATTACAGTCAAAGTCATCAATCAGCAAATTAATTCTACATTTATTGAAAGTTCTTTCAACAGGACGTAGAAAATCGTTATTTTTTTTCTTGTTTTTTTTGGTTATCATTGTTATAGCCAAACTCATCAATCAACAAACAATTTCTACGTTTATAAAGAGCTTTTTCATGAAGTTGAAGAAAACCGTCAACTTTGCTCATCTTGTTCTTTTTAATCATGATTATAGCCAACCACATATATCAGAAAATAATTTCTACGTTTATCAACATTTCTTCATGAGGCTGAAAGAAGCCGTCAATTTTGTTCTTTTCTTTTGTTATCATTGTTATAGTCAAACTCATCAATCGGCAAATGATTTCTACATTTATCAATAGCTCTTTCATCAGGCTGTAGAAAACTGTCTATTATGCTCTCTTTTATTGTTATCATTGTTATAACCAAACTCATCAATCAACAAATAATTTATACGTTTACCAAAACCTCTTACATTAGACAGTAGAAAATAGTCAATTTTGCTCATATTTGTTTTATGGCTATAGCCAAACCATCAATCAGCAGATTTCTAAGTTAATCAAAAGCTATTTCGTTTGGCTGCAACAAAGGATTGGTGCATTGTTCACGGCAACATATCAAAATTCTTTTGGAAAAAAAACAAAGAATTTAGCTTTATTCAAACTTTCAAGTTTGCTCATTTATCGTTATAATGGTTATTGCTAAACTCTTCAATCAGCCAATAATTTTTACGTTTATCGAGAGCTCTTTCATCAGACTGCCAAAAATTGTCAACTTTGCTCTGTTTTTGTTAGAATGGTTATAGCTAAACTCTTCAATCATCAAATGATTTCTACGTTTATCAAAGATCTCTTTCATCAGACTGCGAAAGCCGTCAATTTTGTTTTTTTATTTTTTTTTGTTATCATGGATATAGCCAAACTCATCATCAATAAATAATTTCTACGTTTATCAAGAGCTTTATCATGAGCCTGCAGTAAACTGTCAATTTTGCTCATTTTTTTCGTTATCATTTTTATAGCCAAACTCATCAATCATCATATGATTTATACGTTAATCAAGTTATCACTAATCGAACTGCATAAAGCCATCAATTTTATCCCTCTTGTTTGTAATCATGGTTATAGCCAAACTCATTAATAAACAAAAATAATTTACGTTTATCAAGACCACTTTCATTACGTTGCAAAAAACCGTCACTTTTGTTCATTTTTTATTATCATGGTTATAGCCAAACTCATCAATCATCAAATAATTTCTACATTTATTAAGATCTCTTTCATCAGATTGCAGAAATCATCAATTATGTCCATTTTCTGTTATAATGGTTATAGCAAAACTCTTTAACCTGCAAATGATTTCTACGTTTATCAAGAGCTCTTTCATTAGACTACAAAAAACAGTCAATTTTTTTTTTTTGTTATCATGGTAATAGCCAAACTCATCATCTGCAAAAGATTTATACATTTATCAAATGCTTTTTCATGAATGTACAGAATACTGTCACTTTTGCTCATTTTTTTCTTTATTATTGTTGTAACCAAACTCATCAATCAACAAATTATATCTACGTTTATCAAGATCTCTTTCATCGACCACAGAAAGTCGTCAATTTTGTCTCTTTTTTTTTATCATGGTTATAGCTAAATTCATCAATCAGCAAGTTATTTCTACATTTATCGAAAGCTCTTTCATCAGGACGGAAAAATTCGATATTTTTCTCCTGTTTTTGTGTTGTAATTGTTATAGTCAAACTTATCAATCAACAAACGATTTCTAAATTTATCAAGAGCTTTTCATGAAGTTGAAGAAAACCGTCAACTTTGCTCATCTTGTTCTTTTTAATCATGATTATAGCCGAACACATATATCAGAAAATAATTTTTAAGTTTATCAACATTTCTTCATGAGGCCGAAAGAAACCGTCAATTTCGTTTATTTTATTTTTTTATTATTGTTATAGACAAACTCATCAATCGGCAAATAATTTCTACATTTATCAATAGCTCTTCATCAAGCTGTAGAAAACTGTCGATTTTTCTCTCTTTTATTGTTATCATTGTTATAACCAAACTCATCAATCAGCAAATGATTTCTACGTTTCTCAAAACCTCTTTCATCAGCCTGCAGAAAACTGTCTATTTTGCTTTTTTTTTTTTATCAATGTTATAGCCAAACTCATCAATCAGCAAATGATTTATACGTTTATCAAGAGGTATTTCATTAGAGAGCAGAAAACTGTCAATTTTACTCTCTTTTTTTTTTGTTATCATGGCTATTGCCAAACTCATCAATCATCAAATGATTTCTATGTTAATCAAGAGCTTTTTCATTAGGCTGCAAAAAATCTTCAATTTACTCTTTTTCCGTTATAAAGGTTATAGAAAAGCTCTTCATTCAGCAAATGATTTTTACGTTTATCAAGAGCACTTTCATCAGATTGTAAAAAACCCATCAATTTTGTTCTTTTTTTGTTATCATGGTATTACATCATCTGCAAAAGATTTCTACGTTTATCAAAAGCTTTTTCATGAACCTCTAGAAAACTTCTGATTTTGCTCATTTTTTTCTTATCATTGTTATGGCTAAACTCATTAATCAGCAAATGATTTCTACGTTTATCAAGAGCTCTTTCATTAGACAGTAGAAAACTGTCAATTTTGCTCCTATTTTTTTGTTATCATGGCTAAAGCCAAACTCATCAATCAGCAAATAATTTCTAAGCTAATCAAGAGCTCTTTCATGAGGCTGCAGAAAACTTTCAATTTTGCTCATTTTCCGTTATAATGGTTATTGCAGAACTCTTCAATCAGCTAATGATTTTTACGTTTATCAATATCTCTTTCATAAGACTGTAGAAAGCCGTCAATTTTGCTCCTTCTTTGTTGTTAGCATGGTTATAGCCAAACTCATCATCAACAAAAGATTCTACGTTTATCAAGAGCTTTTTCGTGACCCTGCAGAAAACCATCAATCTTGCTCATTCTTTTCGTTATCATTGTTATAGCCAAACTCATCAATCAACAAATAATTTCTATGATAATCAAGATCTCTTTCATCGGACTACAGAAAACCGTAAATTTTGTCTATGTTGTTATGTTATCATTGTTATAGCCAAACTCATTAATGAGCAAATAATTTTTACGTTTATCAAGAGATTTTTCATTACACTGCATAAAACCGTCACTTTTGCTCCTTTTTTTGTTATCATGGTTATAGCCAAACTCATCAATCAGCAAATGATTTCTACGTTTATCAAGATCTCTTTCATCGAACTGTAGAAAACCGTCAATTTTACCCATTTTTTTGTTATAATTGTTATAGCAAAACTCTTCAGTCGGCAAACGATTTCTACGTTTATGAAGAGCTCTTTCATCAGACTGTAGAAAACCGTCAATTTTGCTCTTTTTTTCCATCCTGGTTATAGCCAAACTCATCATTAGCAAATGATTTCTACGTTTATCAAGAATTTTTTCATGAGCCTGCAGAAAACCGTCAATTTTGCTCTCTTTTTTTCGTTATCATTGTTATAGCCAAACTCATCAATCAGTAAATGATTTTTACGTTTATCAAGATCTCTTTCATCAAACCGCAGAAAGCCGTTAATTTTGGCTCTCTTGTTTTGTTATTATGGTTATAGGCAAACTTATCAATGAACAAATAATTTTTACGTTTATCAAGAACTCTTTCATTACGTTGCAAAAAACAATTTTGCTCTTTTTTTTTGTTATCATGGTTATAGCCAAACTCATTAATCAGCAAACTATTTCTATATTTATCAAAAACTCTTTCATTAGGCTGCAGAAAATCGCTTTTTTTCTCCTGTTTTTTGTTATCATTGTTATAGCCAAACTCATGCAACAAATGATTTCTACGCTTATTAAGACCTCTTTCATCAGACTTCAGAAAACCATCAACTTTGCTCCTCTTGTTTTGTTATCATGTTGATCATGTTCAACCGGTTGGATCAGATTTTATAAAATTATTTGTCAATTTCATTTAGAAGTTAATAATAAAATTATGTATCTTCTGCAGGATGAAGGTTTTTTATAAAGTAAGTTAACTATACTATAGCTATCAAATAATTTTACTATTAATTTTAAAATAAATTATACATTATGGACCAACCATTATAAATAACTATTATATATGAGAATTTAATTGATCAATTTTGAATCACTAATGATCTTGACTCATTTTCTATTCTGTATATCAATAATATTCACTCATTTTCTATTCTGTATACCAATAATTGTCTTAATTCTTCTTCTTCATCTTCATCGGTCTCAAGATCCTCGGCCAAGTTCGAATATGAAGTAAGTATTCAACATCAGCGGTATCTCCCTTGTTTGTACAAGTAAAACCATTAACTGACGAAGAAATTGAGGTTAACATATAAACAAAGGCATGCATGACTACAAACTAAACGAAACAAATTTAGATGAAACCAATGCATGATCATCGTAGCATTGGTGAAGCGACCTCAGGGTAACAACAACAATAACTGAGTGCCTGAATCAGACTCAAACATTCGCGTTCCCTTAAAATCATGACCGCAATAGTGTTACATCTGTTCCTTCTCATTCCTCTATAGATACAATCATAACTTTTGTGTTATATATTACCTGCAAAAGAAAGATTTCAAGATACTAAAGGATGCAGAACATGTTCTTTTCATCCTCATCTCCAGCTACATGCTCAAGTAACGTTGTTAACATTTCATATCCTCATCATCTTCTTCTTTCTCTTCCAATTAGGGTTTTTGATGCCATTTTGACCTTTCCTATTACATACATGCTCTACACTGCTACCAATGTCGTATCTCCTTCCATTGCAATAGTGTATTGCTTCACTATATAATTCACCATGGATGATTCCGGTTGATGATAACACAAAGACAAAGCAAAAGTGATATCAGAAACGTGACTCTCAAGTAAACCGAAAAATCCTAACAAATCAATACTTATATATATAAAGTTTGGGTTTAGTACTTGTTTTAAATTTTAATTAAAAAGTATTGCTTACAAAACAAATATCCACAAACACTAAATCAAGCGCACACACAAACAATCTAATCGTGTACTTACAATTGATTTTTTATAAATTTGTAGATGGAGTGATGAAGAGTGTCGTGATCATAGGAAACATGAATCATATTGAACTAATTCACTTCACCAAAAGCAGCTTGATCACACTCCATAGTAAAAAAAAAAAGAAAAGAACTTACAAAATAAACTCACGTTTATCCATATAGAAATCATATTCCAAAATAATTCAAAACAAAGCTAAAAAGTGATCTAAATTACATATATGCGGCATGAGTAGTGTTAATAATACAAATCAACTCTTAGTTCTGGCAACGCGATCACTAAATTTAAGAAAACAGAAACAATTTAAATGCAAGGATGAACCAAGAACTGGTTCTAGCAACAACCATGAAATTAATAAAACTGAAACAACTTTTGTTACGTACTTGTTTTCCACAATACCATGCAAAGAGTAGAAACCAAAAGAGAGATTTTAGTCACTAATGAAAAGGTAACTGATGAATTAAATAATAAGTTAGCTTTACCATATATGTGATTTCCATCTGTCATTTCTTAATATGTTTTCGTTTAATCAAACTGTAAATCTTAGTTCTCTCCTTACGAACGTAAAGAGACAAATACAAAAAAAAAGCGTAACATGATCCAGATTTAGGATACTCACATTTTTTATCATATGTCAAAAAGAAAAAAAATGAAAACCTAATTTTAATATCAAATTAGTTAAATTGTTTAACTAATATCAAATAATAAATAAAAGAAAGTTTACTTCAATTTTATTTAGATGTTAAGGTTTATGATTTTGAGAAGGAGAAAGAGAAACTCTAGAGCTCTAAAGCTATAGAGCAAAGTTTTTAAGTCTATGAAATAGATCAAAGCAAAAATGGAGATATGAAACACACATGACTAAGGTAAACATATGTATAAACCAAATCATGATAAAACCATAATGTTCTTTGAGAAGGAGAACCAATGCTAATGTTTTGTTCGAGTTTGCTAGTTATAGGGATACCGAATAACAAAGATGAGATGAAACTAAAGCCAAGAAAATAAAGAGTGAGAGACATAAAATACCATTTCTAATTGCATATAATTCTTACTTACGCATAAAATTTGTTTTTTGTTTTATTATAAATCTTGACTTTGTCGTATACATACATTATGTTTAGTTACGTATATATAAATGCAATACGTTGCATGAAATGGAACCCTTAAAACTACTAAAGGGTAGATAATGAAATGAAATGATGCCCCTACCACTAACACAAAATAAAATTCCCTAAGTTTTTTTTTCATTTTCCCTTGATTACGACTCAAAACCTATCTCCAAAATCGCATCATTCGTTTTTGATCAAAAACGAATTAAATGCTTAATTTAGTGATCATGATCACTAAATTAAATGGCTATTAGTGATTGATTATGTTTTATGCCTCCTCCCATCCGCTTAAAGCCACTTTATTTTCTATGGAAGAAGTGCCCAATAGATTGATTATCTTTTCTAGTTTGTACCCATCCATACGTACGTATCCATTGATTTACAATGAAACTCTAATAAATTTCTTTCTTTTGTAAAACACATAGGTTAGCTAGTTTCATAGACCAAAAAATTATTGGCCAAACGTCACATGGCATACAAACAAATGACTTGGCCACATCTAGGGTATTAGGAATCCTGAACGAACCGGTTACCCAATTGGTTGGAAAAAAGAAGTGGCTGACAGAAATTCAAAGAACGGCTGCATTGCTTTAAGTATTGAAAACAGGTGTGTTGCAGCTCTGTTACTGAATAGGCTGTGCTTATGATCCATATATATCTTTGGCAATTCATGTTAATTCGTCCAACATTTTGTTCCCTTTCTTACTGCAGTGAAAGAGCATTGCTGAACCGATTGTTTTTGGAGTTGAACAAATTGGACAGTGATGTTCTTGTGGGACAACATATATCAGGTTTTGATCTGGATGTTCTTCTTCAAAGAGCCCAGGTAAAACAAAATTTATTTTTACCATTAAGAAAGATGGTTGTGTCTTTCAGTTTTTTTTTTTTCTTTCTATGATGTGCTATTTCATTTACGTGTTCGAGGAACTAAAACATGGCCTTGACAAAGTGCTGCTATTTGACTCATATGAGTATGGTAAGGCCTTGTCTTCCAGGTGTATTAGATGATATTTAACGTTAATAAGCCAGCAAGGTATCATTTCATGCATTGTACATCCTTTAGTCCCTTTTCCCAGTCTCTCCTGTTGTGATGGTGACGTAATAGAGATATGAATATTAACTGTCTTGGTTCTTTAAACTGAATGATTACTACTGTGCAGGCTTGCAATTTGCAAAGTGCAGAGTAACATGTGGTCCAAAATTGGCCGACTCAAACGCTCTTTCATGCCTAAGCTTAAAGGAAACACTAATTTTGGGTCAGGAGCTTCACCAGGAGTCATGTCTTGTATTGCTGGAAGGCTCTTGTGTGATATAGATCTGTGTTCTCGTGAATTGTTGAAGCAGGTATGCCCAACTCTTGTAAGCAGTAAGTTGAAGCTCAGTCCCTCATGTATAATGTTTCTTGCAGGTCAGTTATTCGTTAACGGACCTTTCAAAGACACAGCTGAACCGGGACAAGAAAGAGATAGCGCCTAATGATATTCCCACAATGTTTCAGTCATCCAAAACACTTGTGGAACTTGTAAGTTCTTCAATGAACTCGCTCATGTTTGTTTTACGCATGACTTGGTACTACCACATTAGGGACGATAGGTTATGAATCCTTGCAAGCGAAACAATTTAGTGCATTCTGGTGAAGAAGGTTGGTGAGTGATGACAGCCTCTTAATTGCTAGCATGTTATAACCTTTTGATTTTCTTTGGTTGAGATTGAATGTGGTGAAACGGATGCATGGCTATCCATGGAGCTCATGTTTCATCTAAGTGTTCTTCCTCTCACTCTCCAGCTTACTAACATAAGTGGCAATCTTTGGGGGAAAACACTTCAAGTAATGAATCCTCTCTCTCTCTCCATCTCCCTCTCCCACTCCCCGGGAAGCTATGTGCTGCTGACTCATGCATTTTTTTGTTTCATGACCAGGGAGCCAGGTCGCAGAGAATCGAATACTACTTACTACATACATTCCACTCGAAAAAGTACATTCTCCCAGACAAAATTTCACAACGTATGAAGGAAATAAAGTCATCAAAAAGAAGAATGATTTATGGTCCAGAGGACTGCAATGTAGAGGAATTGGATGCTGACCTGGCTTTGGAGAATGATCCGTCTAAGGGCAGCAAAACAAAAAAAGGTCCAGCCTACGCTGGTGGACTGGTCTTGGAGCCAAAGAGAGGCTTATATGACAAATATGTGTTGCTTCTGGATTTCAATAGTCTTTACCCTTCTATTATACAGGTTAGCAGATTGTTTTCTATTTCTCAAGCCTTTGTTGGCTGTTTCCGTCTGCTTGGTAGATAACAGTCATGATATTATCAGGAACACAATATCTGTTTTACGACTATACCACGATCAGAAGATGGAGTTCCTCGTTTACCTTCGAGTCAAACACCTGGAGTTCTTCCAAAGGTTTAGTCATCATTACACGAGTTGCATTTTACAGTGACTTATGTTCAATTCCGTATAAATTCTCCTGTTATAGGTCTTCCAACATCAGATCTATAAATTACCCCAACAACCAAAAGTAATATTTTGCCTCATTTTCTTTTCCCAATCTCTCAGAACAATGCGACCTAGCTAGTCAGTATTTTATTCCCTTAACATTGCAGGGAAGGGAGATCCTGCAAAGAACTGTGGATCTTGTCCAGAACCATTTAAACCTAGAGGTACCTCTTATACTTTGAGTCTCAGGAGAGAAATTAGTGAAATGTGTCAACATCTCTGCTCTATCAAGTCTAGAATTAAACATCTCGCCCCCAACTTTAGGAGAAACATCATCCATCATCGTAGGAACCTGCTGGCTGGGAAATGTCTTAAAGGATTCTGTCGCAGCAGCTCTGTTTCTCTGCAGTTTTTAAGGAAACATTGTTAGATACTACAAGTCATGATATAATAATATTTGTTTGGTGAATTTATAGGGGAAATCTTATGCTTACTTCTTTATCTCACGGCCGTCATTAAGGGGCAGAACGTTTGATGATGATGAGATAGTTTCATCATTCTTCTTCTTGTCTCCTCCCTCTCTGCATTTCATAATCAAGTTAATGATGAAACGGGTTTTATTCTGAAAACATCTGAAAAAGTAGTTAAACTTACTGTGTATTCTTCTTCATCGACGAAAACCTCAAAGACGGAGGCAGAGGCTGCTGCAGTTCTCACAATGGGTTTCCGAGGAACCTGTGAGGTAGTAGACATAGTATGAGCCAAGTGAGATGGTTTTGTTTAGGAGGCTAGAGGCAAAACCTTGAATGATGCTCCTCTCTGCTCTGCCTCAAAGCATGAGCCAACTATACCAAACTCTGGTTTTGACTTGTCTGACTCTGGTTGACTCCTTGATGTAGTGTCTGAAACAGCATCTGTGTAGATAGGAAAAGGTGTCTTGGATGAGCTGCAAAAGACGAATGAATTACCATAGTGAGTTGCACTGTGAGTAGAAAATGCGGATAATGGAAAAAGCGAGAAATACAAAATCAATCAAACTACTTACTGATTCTGCTTTAGTTTTTTGGCTTGTGGGTTAGAACTTCCTAACGCCTGCCTTCTTGCATCTATAGAAACATTGTCATGTAAGAGAGCTTTATCAAAAAATATCAGTGATTTCAAGTGAAGCTAATGCGACTTACTATTATCTCCCCTCTAGAATAAAGTGCCAAAACTTCTTGACGGTAAGTCATTATTCTCCTTTGGTTCCTGTTGGTAGATGGAACATCTAACTATGATTAGGAAAAACCTTAGTCCATAGTGCATAGATATACAGTTAACAAACAGAAAAAAACTTCTTACCTCATCAGCTGTGTTGGACCTTCTCATCGTTCTCACCATGAACTTCTTATACGCATCAGCTGTGGTTGTATAAGGAAGCGGTAAAACTTTGTCTTCATAATTCTGTTTTTTTTTTCTCTTGATCTGATCGATCTGCTCATTTAGGGGAAAAAAAGTTAAGTACATGCCTGATCTGATGAAAAGGTTAAAAGAACTTTAGAAAGAAGCGTGAAGCATATTACAAAGCATTAAACTACTATTAGTATTAATAATTAACTCTACGCCTAAGGACTTCTAAGAGAAAAGCCCATCAGTTTATATGGGTCTATAATGTAAGAAGCAGAAACATGAAAGTATGATTACACGTCTATTCATTCGTAATAAAGATTACCTAGAGATTCCGAGATTGAAGATCTCCTTAGCAGTTTTCACCTTATTCTAAAACTCCCATGTGCAAAAGCATAAGCTATGTAGTAGACAGCATGTGTCTTTCCAATCTCATTGACCTCCAAAAACTTGGAAAATTTCTTGATACAAATATTCGTCAGATATTTTAGAATCTATCTTAAATTTTTATAAAAAAATTATAAAAACGAAATATTCCATATTTTAATATTAAAAAACGAAATATTCTATATTTTAATAATAAAAAAACGAAATATTCCATATTTTAATATTTAAAAACAAAATATTTCATATTATAGTATATACGATAACAGGAAGAAACACATAAATTTAAATAGGTAAATAAATGTAAAATATACAAACTAAAACTATAGAAGTACCTTTACAAACCTCGTTCTTTGCTCGTCAACACCACCTTCGTCGGAGAGCTTTGTCGATGGAACCTCTCACGTTATACAAAACTGAAACACACACCAAAAAAACCAAATCAGCAAATCAATAAATCAACGAATAATGCAAAAAAATAAAACAAACAACACAAACAATATGCACACGACCTCTAAAGGTGAATGAAAACAATATTTGCATGACAAACAATTTGATTCATCAGAATCGTAGATGTATAAAAAAACCATAACGGTGAAAACTATCTAATGTGCACAGAAAAAATAATACCTAATTCTCTGGCCGATCAACAATATATATAGCTTTAAGATTAGGGCAAACATCAATCATTATCTTAAGAAATTTAACTTTTTAATTAGAAACTAAATCAGAAAACTAACAAAAACGAATTTTAACTACTAAGATATAGAATTATCCAAAAAATTAACAAATAAATTTAAGCTAAGATTCCATAATCGTTAAAGTCGAGACATTATGACATCCGTATCCCCAACGATTACACTATAAAATAAAAAAATTTAAGGGTGATTAAGACTAATCATAACAAAACACGATTAGACTTATATACCCTTAACAATTACGAACAAAAAATTTCGAATTAAGGGTGTTTAGGACATTATTATAGAGATCAACACACGATTAGACTTATATACCCCTAATTACGAAGAAGGAGAAATTTCGAGAAGAACAATTCATTAAGGGTGTTTAGGACAAATCATTCTAACTTTTAACCACAGGCCTCCAATGCCCTAACTTTCAATATGGTGCGTTTCTACTTCTCAAATAATTATTGTAGAGATATTTTTTTACACTGTGAAACGAGTTTCAACCTCGTACTATTAAACGAGAAAGTGACCAAAAAAAATAAAAAAATTGAGCCGGTAGCAAAATTAGATACAAACTCTTTACGAAATTAGATACCCTTTTGAAAAATAAAGGATTGTACGTTATCTCCAAACTGTGGACCAAAACTGCATACACTTTGTGGTAAAAGTTGAGTGTGTACACAAAGCATAGATCAAGATTCATGCAATGGGAGGAGATGGTGGTGCTGATCCCGTAATTCACTTTGTGTTTGTTCATGGAGCCAGTCACGGAGCTTGGTGTTGGTATAAACTCACCACTCTTCTCGACGCCGCCGGATTCAAATCCTCCTCCGTTGACCTCACCGGCGCTGGCATCAACCTCACCGACTCTAACACCGTAATGGACTCTGACCAATATAACCGTCCTCTCTTCACTCTCTTGTCCGATCTCCCTCCTCACCACAAAGTCATACTCGTTGGACATAGCATCGGCGGAGGAAGTGTCACCGAAGCTCTTTGCAAGTTCACAGACAAAATCTCCATGGCCATTTACCTCGCGGCTGCCATGGTTCAACCCGGATCCATCCCTTCTCCAAATCTTTCAAACGTGAGTGTGACGACTCTTTTACTAACTCACCTCTCTTTTTTTGTTATGATCTTATAAAAGATCTATAAATCAATCCACTGGTTTGAACTCTTGTGGGTATTTGATAGATGCATGTGGGAGCAGAAGAAATATGGGAGTACACATATGGTGAAGGTACCGATAAACCACCCACCGGAGTCCTCATGAAACAGGAGTTTAGACGCCATTATTACTATAGCCAAAGCCCTCTTGAGGTTACTCTCTTAATTACTACTATACATAAATTATGTTTTAACACTAGTATTATTAGTTTTGTTATTGTTAATATGTAGTGAATAAATATATAAATAAATGGTTATTGGTAGGACGTAACTTTGTCATCTAAGCTGTTGCGTCCTGCTCCTGTGAGGGCCTTCCAAGATCTTGGTAAGCTGCCTCCAAATCCTGAGGTCGAGAAAGTTCCTCGTGTGTACATCAAGACTGCTAAGGATAATCTATTTGATTCTGTGCGTCAAGACCTTTTGGTGGAGAATTGGCCACCTTCTCAGTTGTATGTCTTGGAGGAGAGTGACCATTCTGCTTTCTTCTCTGTTCCAACTACCTTATTCACGTATCTCCTCCGTGCGGTTTCTTTTCTTCAACGATAAACTTAAACTTCAATCTTTAGTGACAATGTATGGTCTCAATAATCATCATCCTTCCTACGTACATTCCGATTTGATCATAGCAAGCAAATAGATTATGATTTTATTAAGTAGCTAGCTACATGTGAAGCAATCCGGGGTAAGAGAGACAGGTATCTCCTTGTAGGTGATTATTATTTGTATCCTTGGTTTCTCTTTATCAATAAATCTATCATAGTAGCTAAGATTAAGTTTCACGGTGAGAAACTATATGGAGTACTACTTGCTTTGTTTTTGATGGATGAGGTGAAAAATAATGTTAGATATCTTCTTGAACATCAACATGAGATGAAACGGCGAAACACCGGTGTGAGGGATACTACTACTTACTATAGGAAGTGGTTACAAGCCTCAAAATGGGATGAATCCTATGACATGGCATTTTCCTCAAGCTTTTAATTATTTTTGTGACCAATTCAATGCCTCTGCGGATAATTTTTGTTATGAAGCTGTTTATTTTGGCTCAGTTTAGATTCACATCTCTTTAAAAAAATATTCAAGATTTAGAGATCCGAAATTTAGATAATATTAATTAAGGGGGACCTAAAGCAAAGTTTTGTTTTTTTCTTCATAAAGCACGACCTTGTTCTTCGAGTGTATGTCTTTTTTACGGATAACCATTAACCACAAAACTTATTTGGACCACAGACAAGAGAGAGGAGATTAAGTTCACTTCTCTTTTTCCTTTTTTTTTCCTTTTTTCTTGAACTAGCTTGTTTGAAAGACTTTTCAGCTAGAAGAAAAGAGAATATAGAGACGTTGGTTTCGTCCAACACAGAGATAGACTTGTAATGTTATCTCCAATTTGTGGACTACACTGCATGCATACACTTTGTGTTAAAAATTGAGTGTTAATACTGTTACAGGAAAAGAGAAGCGTTGAATAAAGGGTGACATGGAAGTTTGAGTGAAGATGATTGGTGGATTAAGGAGAAATGACATGGAAAAAAATGATTGGTTGATCTCAAATTAGAAGTGTTGACCGTTGACTTCGCTGGGAACAAAACAACGATGGAAGATTCAGAAGAGGATATCGAATACATTTTCTCAATTTCTCTGTAATTCCTTTTCCTCTGTAATCCTCTGGAGACTCACCATTGTTGATCGAGATCTTTTCTCTTGTAAGATCTTTATCTCTTTGGAATTTGGCTCGCGTTTGTAACGAACGTTAGTCCAAGTATATTGAATGGAGTTTGTGTGGATCGTTTGAGTTTTATCTTTATCAAATACGCACAAACATAGATCGAGATTATGATGGGAGGGATGCGGTGGTGATGAGTCCGTAATTCACTTTGTGTTTTTGTTCATAAGGCCAGTCACGGAGATTGGTGTTGCGTCAATATTACTATAACCAAAGCCCTCTTCAGGTTACTATCTTCATTACTTCAAATTGTATCCTTGATTTCTTTGTTAATAAATTTATCATAGTATAATTAGACTAATAAAATTTTATCTCTAATATATTAATTTATGGGTTGACGACATCACCCAAGTTATTGCCAACCTTTTATCTCTTGATTTTTAACACAAACTAAATAACTTTGTCTTCAAGTGTATATCATGTTTCATAAGATTAGGATGGTGAAAACTAAATATACACCAAAAACTCTTATAATTTTATTTTGTAAACAAGTAACTAAAAATTGATTAACTTTTGAAATAATTAATTACAAAAATTAATATGAAAATATTTATGATCTTATCATATTAATGAAGGCAAGTAAGCATGGCACATATGGTAAAATTACATTTCATGAGATTCTTACAAATTAACTGATATCAATTGGACAAAAGCATACAAATATAACTATTAAAATTAAATAAATTTATAGATGGAAAACTATGCAGAATCATTAAAATTTTCATTTACACGTTTTAAAAGCAATAAATTTTACAAATTGCTGATGTGGTCTATTAGTTAAGAATAAATTAAGGGGAAAAAACGCAAAAATCAAAAAGGGCGGACAAAAAGGAAATTCCCAAACCAAATCGAGACTCTGGCCCGTACGACAACTATATATACGATTTGTTTCTTAACAAAAATTATATTTCAGAGCCATCTCTCAGAATTAGGGTTCGGCTATCGATCAATCGAAATCACAATCTCTGCAATTTCGTTACAAATCCCATTCGTAAATCACAATCGAAGAATGGAGATCAATGATCTGAAGAAGAAGACCCTTGATTTCCCGGAAGAGATGAATCCGACAGTTGAATCAGGTGAGAATTTGGATTTGTGTAAACATAAAGAAGAAGATGAGGAAGATATGTTTTTATCTGTGGAGAAAATATCTCGCCTTCCTGTTTCTATTAAATTCAATATACCAAAGAAAATTTCTACAAAGAGAAGAAGAAAATCCGAAGAAGAAGAAGAAGAAAATAAAATTGCTGATGGCGAGAAGAAAGCGAAATTGAGTTCTGGGGACAAGGTTTTGAGTAGCGATGAGATTTTGAGGTTAAGGAATGTCTCGAGACAAAAGTATATGAAGAATCGAGAGAAAAAGAAGGTGGATGAGTTCGGGGATCAGATAGAAGACGAGATTATGTTGAATGATGGTGTGAAGATGACTGAGAAGGAAGTAATTGAGTTTAGGTATAAGAAAAAGTTGTATGAGTTGTTGAAGAAAACAGAGGATGATGATGTTGAAGGGTATAGGATTCCAGATGCTTATGATCAAGAAGGGTGTATTGATCAGAAGAAGAGGTTTGCTGTGGCGAAGGAGCGGTATTGTGAGCGAAGGAGCGGGAGAGGTGTTACGGAGCAAGAAGCTTGGGAGGATCATCAGGCTCAGAAAGCGAGAGTGAGTTTTGGTGCAAAGGATAAGAAGGGAGTTGTTGATGGGTTTGAGTTTGTGTTTGATGATTTGAAAGGCTTGGTTGAGGAATATAGTGAGGCGGAAACTGGGAAACATCGAGGTTGTTACTCGAAAACTGTTGGAGAGAAGGCTCGGGAGGAGAGGGAGTTACTTCCGATTCATGGGTACCGGGAGGAATTGCTGAAACTCATTGAAGAGAATCAGGTTCTTGTGATTGTTGGTGAAACAGGATCGGGTAAGACTACGCAGATACCGCAGTATCTTCAAGAAGCAGGTTACACAAAGCGTGGAAAGATCGGTTGCACTCAGCCTCGAAGAGTTGCTGCAATGAGCGTTGCTTCCCGAGTGGCTCAAGAGGTTGGTGTTAAACTCGGGCATGAGGTTGGATATTCCATTAGATTTGAAGACTGTACTTCAGAAAAAACAGTTGTGAAGTACATGACTGATGGGATGCTGTTGCGAGAGCTACTCACAGAACCGAAACTCGATAGCTATAGTGTCATCATAATTGATGAGGCGCACGAAAGAACGCTTTCCACTGATATTTTGTTTGCGTTAGTGAAGGATGTAGCAAAGGTTAGGCCTGATCTGAGGTTAATAATCTCCAGTGCAACGCTTGAAGCAAAAAAGTTCTCCGAATACTTTGATTCGGCTCGGATTTACCTTATTCCAGGAAGAAGATATCCAGTTGAAAAGCTCTTCAGAAGATTGCCTGAACCTGACTACTTGGAGACAGTGATACGCACTGTGGTTCAGATCCATCAGACTGAGCCGATTGGAGACATTTTAGTTTTCCTCACTGGTCAAGAAGAGATCGAAACAGTAGAAACGAATTTGAAGCGAAGGATGATGGATTTAGGTACAAAGGGATCTGAGATCATTATCTGTCCTATCTACTCAAATCTCCCAACCGAACTACAGGCAAAGGTGTTTGAACCAGCCCCTAAAGGGTCGCGGAAAGTTGTCCTGGCGACGAATATTGCAGAAACATCGTTAACCATTGATGGGATTAAATACGTCATTGATCCAGGATATTGCAAGATCAACTCATACAATCCGAGAACCGGAATGGAGTCACTCCTTGTAACTCCTATTTCCAAGGCTTCGGCAGAGCAACGAGCTGGTCGGTCTGGAAGAACGGGTCCTGGGAAATGTTTCCGGTTGTACAATGTAAAGGATTTGGAGCCCACCACAATACCGGAAATCCAAAGGGCTAACCTTGCCAGTGTTGTGCTTACTTTGAAGAGTCTTGGGATTCAAGATGTGTTCAATTTTGATTTCATGGACCCTCCACCTGCAAACGCTCTTTTGAAGGCTCTAGAGTTGCTCTATGCGCTGGGTGCTTTGGATGAAAATGGTGAGATTACTAAGGTAGGAGAAAGAATGGTAGAGTTTCCAGTTGATCCAATGCTATCAAAGATGATTGTTGGTTCGGAAAAGTACAAGTGCTCGAAAGAGATAATCACGATAGCTGCCATGTTGTCTGTAGGGAACTCGATCTTCTATCGACCAAAGAACAAGCAAGTTCTCGCCGACACTGCTCGGATGAATTTCTATGTAGGTACAGAGAATGTCGGCGATCACATCGCATTGTTAAGGGTTTACAATGACTGGAAGGAAAGAAACTACTCAACTGAATGGTGCTACGATAACTACATTCAGAGCAAGAGTATGAAAAGAGCAAGAGATATACGTGACCAGCTACTTGGACTTTTAAACAAGATTGGAATAGAACTTACTTCCAACCCGAATGATTTAGACGCAATAAAGAAAGCAATCTTGGCCGGATTCTTCCCGCATTCTGCAAAGTTACAAAAGAATGGATCGTACAGAAGAGTGAAAGAACCTCAGACAGTTTATGTACATCCTAACTCAGGCTTATTTGGGGTATCACCTAGTAAGTGGTTGGTGTATCATGAACTAGTACTTACTACCAAGGAATATATGAGGCATACAACTGAAATGAAGCCTGAGTGGCTAATTGAAATAGCTCCTCACTACTACGAGCTTAAAGACATTGAAGATACTCGGCCAAAGAAAAAACAGAGAAGAAGCGAAAGAGCCTCGACGTCAAAGGTTGATACTAACAAGAAAACCCGGACCTCGAAGGTCGATAGGAACAAGAAAGCAAAGAGGTAACAACCAAACTAAACTAGTCATTTCTCTTTACTGTTTCTGAACGAAGTTAAAACAATTGTGATACTAGTACTTTTTCATCCATTTTCTCTGAAAGATTCTTATATTTCTAGTCATCATCAGTTTACTGACTACTGTTTATTTCCATCTTATAAACGCATGATTCTGAGTTTTCTCGAGTATTTACTGGAGACTATAGACAACTGATTAGAAAGACAGAAGAAAATCAAGAATTCAAGAAGTGACAGAGAAACTCACCGTGATTGTCATCGGGGAAGAAGCCATGGAGAAACACATGGACATTTCTCCGGTGAGATTCATCAGGTCTTATTATAATCTTCATTATTTCCTCAAAAAAATGTTTACAATTGACTGAAATAAAAACAAGGGATGAAGATGAAAAACACTAGACCTACTTGCAGATATGTATCATTGGCTTGAAACAATACATATCATTGGCTTGCAATGAAAATAACCAACACTAATACCGTTAACACAAGACATGATTTATTTGCTATCGGCAATGTTTGTAGTTTCAAGAGAAGTGTCGATAACCTCAACAGCAGTTACTCGATGGAGAAGATTCCGGATGCTATCCACCCATGTCTGCTTATCAGCCTTGCTCTTGCACTTGAACTTTGTTAGACCTTTCCCTGTACTAATTCCGAAATAGAGCTCTTCTTCTGTGTTTTCCATTTCTTTTCCATTTTGCAGGCCTGAGACTTTCTCGCATACATCATTTACAATGCCTGTAGTGATTCAACCACTGGATTATTGGAAAGCATTGGACTAAGTCCCAAGATCACTCTGCTTTATACAAATGAACACCGTTAACATTGAAAGAAAGAAGAGTAGCTTACTAACCTTTGCTTTTCATGGAGAATGCTCCTACAACATGTTTGCTTTTGATTTCTACTACGACCTGCAAAAAAGAAAACGAGCAAAAGTCAACTCTAGAATCCAACCAGCATATATAGTTTTGTTTGCTCCAATGAGTATTCGAACCTGAGATTTCTTGTTGATGTACCCTTTTACATGCTTCCACCGCAGAACTCCTGGAAAGTCCATTAGTCAATTCCTCAATCTCGTGGTAAGTGAAAGCTCTTTGTTGTTTGCATTGGTTGAATTTAAAAGTGTACTGAAATATTACCGTTTCGTGTGCACTGCATTAGCTCTCCAGTTGATTCTTCAACTCCCTTTGCAGATATGTGTTCGTCGGTCGTGCTACTGCGATCGAGCATAGAAGAGCAACTATGAGTCTCTGTTAAAACTCTCTCACAAGGGCTTATAGCTGCACTGTTCTTAGCTTCCTTTGGTAGTCTTGCCCTCAGAGCTGCTTCTCCTCTCAATGCTACATTATCGAAAAACCGAGAAACATCAATCTTATCATGAGACCAAATCGAATGATCAACTCAAATCTGCATTGGACTAAGATTCACGCCATTGTAGCATTCAAGAGAAAGATCTAATCAATGATGGAGAATTGAACTCACCTGTTGCAGCTGCAGCAGTTAGAGTCAACAAATCGCCAGGTCCACGAACATCGACGGCAGATCGGACTGCAGAGACAACGCGATCGTGATCGGCGCCGGCAAGCTCCGCCAATTCGAGGCAGTGAGAAGCTAACAACTCCGTTGCCGAGGCAAGCGCTGAGCTCATCTTTGATCCAGTGAAGCCGTCTTGGTTGTCTGAAGCGGTCACGGCGGCGATAGCCGTCGCTAGAGACGCAATGGACACGGCGGAATGCAGATGAGCTTTCTCCACGCGAGCTTTATCTCTCTTCCTTACGGCGGAGACCTTTCCGCCGACGAATTCTCGGTGGTGGAACCATTTTCCGATCGTTCCCGTTTTCCGCGCGTTAACCGCACTCGCTAGCTTTCCCGTCTGTCGAAGAAAGTAACAGTTTAAATATTTTGGGCTTTTTACAGATTGGGTCTTAATATTGTTTTGGTTCTATAAATATATTCTTGGCCCATAAAAAAATAAAACACCTAACAAATTATTAGCATATAGCATTTTCATTACTCACGAGAGATAATGAGATATTAATGAAAATAATTTCACATTCAAAAGTCAAAACAAAAAAAATATACACTTATCGTATACATTATTGGAAAATAACGTCAACTTATTGTATGCGAATTTTAAACGCGAAAACTCAACTTATTAAAATCCATGTATAAGTATATAATATTTTGATCCAAAAAAAATACTCCAATACTTCATTTGCCTTTATCAAAAAAAAAAAAAAGACTTCATTTGTCATTTGATGCGTCCAATCTTTAGTGAACTTGTAATAGTACTATCAAAATTAATTTTCTTTATTTACCTTATTGATGGTAACGTACGATCATATCAAAACCATACAAATTAACTATATATACAATAAAGAGAAGATGAAAGCAAGAGACGGCTTACCTGTAGCGGCGGTGGTGGTGCTGCCGGAGCCGTAGAAGTGACATCCGCCAACTGAGAAATACTAGGGTTTTTGTTGAGTTGTTTATCAGATTTTTGAGATGATAAAGCTAAAGAGATCTCAGACGTAGAAAGACTCCATGATCTGCATAGAAACTCCATCGGCTCTCTCGGAGTTTTAGGCCGAGGAGGGATTGGAGGATACATAGCCGGAGGTGAAGAACACTTCGACGTCTCGTTTTCAGGCACTGACGACAACGTCATGTTGCTCTCTTCATCTTCTTCTTCTTCTTCTTCGATTTCTTCTTCCTCTCTTACTTCTTGTAGTCCATATGCAATGAAGTTTAACGTACGGTCATACTCCATTTAGATCAGATCTCTGATTATGAAAATTAAAGAATCAAATATTCGATATCACTTGTGCACTGTTTACTAAATGTTTTTGTGTATGTGAAGATATCTTATAAAAATATGTGCACACACTGACACAAACCATGGTTGATTTTTATATATAGAGAAAGAGATATGGCTTACACTAAAGAGTCAAAGAGAACATCTTTGACAAGGCACGTTTTAATGCAAGACGTGGATCTTATTCTTGTCCCTGTTTTATTTTTTGATGGTTATACTTTATTTTAATAATTAGAATATCAATCTTGAGCTTTGTGAAAATAGTTGCATATTTTTCTCATTGAAAATATTTAGAGAGACCAAATCCATTTTGAAAGTTGAAACCATATTTAGTAGCATAACTCGAACTCTGATCGATCAAATTATATTGTGAACCTTTCACCAAGAGTTGGTTAAGACTTAAGACACACAAAAATTATAAATACCTCTATATTATTATCTTCATGTCTTCATATGTTGGTTTCCTAGCTATATATATATATATAGACTTATACGTACAAACATTTTATTAAAATTAGATCTTTGTCAAGAAAGATGTACAAACATTTTGTGTTCTATATTTTTTTATAAACGATCAACGTGATTTCTATGAAGATTACTACTAAAATAGATATATTAATACGTGGGATTTATAGTGGTTAAGAGATACTATGTCGATTTCAGATCGTAAATAATGAAGTGATAACTTATTAAATTACCATAACGTTCTGCGATCCAGATTGCCTTGTTATCTCATCGGAATCCTTCCTAGACAGGAGATCGAGGCACAAACAAGACAAATTTTTATGTAAAATGATACACATCTACCTGTAATAAAGCTGTTAGTTGCATATTTAAGCGATTGATATGGATATATATCATAAAGAATGATTAAAGATTATTTATTCGGTTCAATATGAGACCTTCTAGTATGATTTTTATTTGAATTTCAAATTTTTAACATTACTTATAATACGATTGTTATAAAAAGATTACATCATAAGTTGAATTTCAATCACATCGATAAGACTTGCACATGGAAGCATATATTGGATACCATTGTATTATATAGAATTGATTGATATCAAATATTGACAATAATGTAGTTGAATCAATTAACTTTATGGACATAAATCATCTTATCAAAGAGTACTTATGGTTAAAAGTTACATTAGGAATATCAAACTTTGATTAATTATTGAGTTGAAATTAACGTTTGTTAGTTGACATTATCAATTCGTACAGTACTCCTTTATCATCGATTGTAACCATTCACTCACCCACATCCACTTTAATTTTTAACTTAAGCTATCATAACAATAACTAATAGACTTTCATATTGTGGTCATGATTTTTCTTTTTTGATAAATGGTCATGACTTTGTTGGATGATACTCGATGGATATGTTTATTACGTTATTTTGGGAATGGTTTACCTTTCGTATAGTATTGTTTTTGACTTCTAATAGAACAATAGCTGTCAAATGAGACTACTATCGATTGGTGGCTTATTCGTTAATGTTAAGTACCATTTTTAATATTGTGGTCATGTTTTTCGGTTCATATTGTGATAGTTATATTTTTCTTAAAGTTATATTGGCAACGGTTATAGATTTATACATTTATATATCCTCATATAGTAATTTTTTTTGTATTTATCTTTAATTAGTCCAATTCCAAACGCGACAAGTCATTGTCACTTTGGGATTAGAAGATAACCTGCATATAGATTCTTTTCATGTAATGAAAGCTAACCAAACTTCAATAATGCTATGAGATACTGTTGTCTGGTCCCATCATAGGTTATACAGTTTCTATTTTTTTGGTCAACTGAACCAAAAAATAATAATATAGTCATATAACTAATGAGATTAATCAACTTTTACAATATAGTTTGTGTAAGACATGAAAACGGAATTTGTTGTTACTAAAGTTTGAGAATAGTTTACCGGTGGAATCAAAACTACGTATAAAAAACATTCATTTCCCAACGTTTTGGCATGATCTATTAAACTAAAATGATGGAAAATAGTTTAGTAAATGAAACGCAAACTTTTTCATTTTGTTATTGAGTCATTGTCATTGAGGAAGGTCACCGTACCAAAGAAGAAAAACTGGAAGATGATCAAAATCTTGCATGAGGGGGAATTAATTGTTTAGTTTGGTGCAACGTCATTTTCACTTTCAAAATATGGCGGTGCATTCATATAAACGAAAACTTATTGATTGATAATTGTAAGTCCCACCAAACTTTACTACCAAATTATAATTTTAATTCCTCTTTTACCTTTTTAGAATTAGAATACGAATTGATTTTGGGACTGACCAAGCTCTGACAGAAGGATTTTTCATAAGTTCATCCTTGAATAATCAACAAGCTCACAATTCCTAAACAGACGAAAAATTTCACGATAAAGATTGATCTAATTTAAATCTATTGAAAATTTATCTGAAATTTACTAGGATCAGAGTAACGAGTGATCTCGTTTACCATTTAATATAGGGATGTAACTACTCAAAGAATAATGGAGAAGAATTCAAAGTAATCTTTCATTGTACTACAACGTAGAAGAAAACTTTCTACTGGAAAAATAGATATTTATTTGATGATAAAAATATATTTTTCTCCAATGCGGTAGAACTAGAAGAAAAATAATTATTCTCCTTTGTTTACCAGACCTATAACATACGATGAATGCTCCAAAAGATCAAGTACTATACGTGGGTCTCTTAATATATTAGAGATGCTTTTCTTTTTATGTTTGCATTATTGGTTTATTAGGAATGGGACGTTTTAATCAGAAATGTTTAGTTCCTGGTTGTTTAAATTTTTAAAATACAACTAAATTTATAGTCAGTAAGTCTAAAATATGTTTCTGCTTAATATTGTTTTAGTTAAGATATATTTTGGACTTGAATGATTTACAAGAAAATTTATGTTTTAGTTTAATATTGGTTCTTAATTAAGGTATATAAAATAAAAACTTTTTGTTTTCCGAATTGTATTTTATTTGTTTGGATTGAATTGGGTGTGTCCGTGAGCTGTTGTGTCAAGTGTTGGCACAGCTTCAACGACAGACTCCACCTGATTTCAATGTGTTTATTATGGTTTGTGTCTTTTCTTTCCTCTTCTATCTCTTACGCGTTTTTTAATCATCAACTTCACACCGACGCTTCATTTATTTTCTATTATTAGTATTAATATCTTCCCCCAACTATTTTATTTTGTTTTGTCTCCATAAAAATGTATACTACAATGGTGTTTGCATTAATACATACGTTGCTGCGTCTTTATAGATTGTCCTATTAATTAGAAGTTTCGTAGTGAATATAGTCCCCTCCAAACTTTCAAGTCCACAACCCTACAAAACTTTGACTTTTTGCTTTATAGTGATAATTCGACAATGTATATTCCATAGAATTATGTCAAGTTTTAACCCCATCGTTGTAAACTCGTAACGTTTTCCGTCCAATCTATATTACTATATACTCAATAAGTGTTAAACTACTATGTACAGTATAAGGATTTCTTTTTTCAACGACTAATCTCAATCAACTATTGATGTTTGTTTGTGGTTTAATTTCCAGTCACCAACCAGACCGTAACACGTGGACAAATCGATACACCACGAAGTACTAGATTGGTGTGGGCACATAGCCCTAACATGCAAAAAGGTTCAAGAGGCCGCACTGCGATGGCCCATCTTACTGGAAAATCCCGACGGGCAACACTCTTTTCGCAGATGACAACAAAATTTCTAATCAACTCAAAAACTGTTCTTATAGTCAGTACGTAGAATATCCATATGGGACAGAGTACTTTGACATTTTTTTTTTCCGAATCTAATGTTAAACCAAAGAAAAAATAAACCTTTATACATATGAATGCAAATTTTTCTTAAAAAAATTCAAGAAGATTCTATCTATGGTGTTGTCTTGAAGCAAACCACGTTTGAATCCCGCTTGTATATTTCTCATGACTTCCTCTCCTTATTGTGATCAATCGGTTTCGAATGTTCTTATTTATCAACTTAACAATCCTCTCCGTCGTTGAAGGTGTCTCTCCGTGTCTCCTATCGTTTCTTTCTCTCCATATAGAGTGAATTGTATTCTGGAAGACATATCCAAGTATAAATCTTTTCGTGTTAAATGATTTACTTGACATTAAATGCACCGTCCAAAGAAGCACCTTCGTCTCTAGTGTGTCAAGCATCATATCCTGTGCCGACATAAGTGACATAATCTCATGAGCTATCTAGTTACGTCAAGGCTATCACGTTGCGTTACATTCGCCGAAAACACATTGCAGTCAGTCGTCTAGGATTTATGGCTAAAGAATGTAACTTGTAACATATTTTCTGTTTGTTGGTGCATCATACATCATCACGCATTATACACTAGTTAGTAAAGGTGAAGTTGGTGACTTGGTGTAACAATCTATGCTAACTATAAATTCAACTATATTGAAGATTCAATTATAGGAAGAAAAAAAAGAGACCAAAACTTGATATAATGAAAAACAAAAACACAGAATATTCCGTTTCTAATGTAATGTGAAGAAGTTGAGGAGAAAGGAATAAAATCCTTTTGCTCATCTCAGCTGCCTACTTTTAATCCTATTTGCCCTCTTAAAACACACAAAAATTAACTTTAACCAAAACTCTATTTATTATATATGTTAATCAAAGCTCGTCGTGACTCTCTTCTTCTTTGGCAGCTTCATCGGAAGATTTTGATTGTTCCTCCTCCTTCGTTGTGTTCTCTGTCTTGGTTGCTTTTTCTATCTTTGGCTTTGGCTTTGGGATCTTATTCACCTTTGTCACCTATAATTCAATTTAAACCCAAATATGAAATAATTTCTCTGGGCAAAATACTGACTTCTTTTTTATGTACCCATTCTCTTTTCTTACCTTGTCTTGCAGCGTAAATACTTTCGCATACACTTCAGTGGACGTGAACACGGGTTTGCTCGACAGAGAAGTCCTGTGACAAGTTTGATATTTAGTCTTTCTATGTGTAGACTGTAATTTAAAGAAAGAGAAGCAAAACTTACTTTTCTTGCTCAGCAACATTCTTATCCAACCAGCTTTTTACTTTCTCTGCTTCCTTTGAGACCTGAATCGAGAACGCAATTTAGCATGAGCTCATCAGAAGTTTTAAAGAGAGCTTGTGTATTTTCATTTATTAGATGAGCAAAACAAACCTCGTCGATTTTTTCTTTTGGAAGCCAGGTTTTGTTCGTCTCCCACTCTTTTATGATCTGCAATGTGGTTGAAAGTCAGCAGTTTGTTTTTTTTTTTGTTTTCTGATCAGGAGAAAACTGCAAAATCATGTTATGTCTGAGTACCTCTTTCAGTTCAGTTAGGTATTTCCTAGCATATTCAATTGCTACTGGCCGTGCTGTAAGCTCCTCTGATCTGTACAGATGTATAACAAATGGTTAGTAAGAGCATTTTCAGGAAGCTCCGGTTCAATCAACACGAGCTGGGAACAAACCGGAAAGATATGGGACTGCCAATGGCTTTAAGTGAGTCAAGCCGCTCCTCAAACTCTGTGGCATTAGCATCTTCTCCGTCCATGTAAAGCCAATCTTGTACCTGAAACACACAAGACCGTCCTCAGTGTCAAACGATTACACTCACCATTGGAACCAAATAGTATATATAGTTCAAAAGAAAATTGATACATGCCTCATCAAGCTTCTCAACAAACGCCTTGCGCTCTTCTTGGGTGGATACCTTTTCAAACTCGGGTGTTTCCAGCTGCACCATGACCAAAATAAAACCAACGCTTAAGAGTTTTGAGAAAAATGCCAACTAAAAACAATATATAGCTATAGCAGAAACGAAGACTATAGCAATAAAAAAAACATGAAGCAGCCGAGATAGTGATCTATATAAAGCACACACCTTCTCTTTAGTAGCATATATATAAGATTCAAGGTTGTTTTTTAACTCAGCCGTTCTTCTTCTTTCCCTATCTTTCTTGTCCAAAGCTTCTAATTTTATCTTAGCTTCAGCAAGAGACTCTTTCGTAAAGGGTGCTCCAGGTCCAACAGTTTTCTCAACTACCTACAAGTTATATATTCACACAGAATTGATTTAGTGGTAAGGACATGAATCAAGAAAATCTTGGAAACAGTAAATTCAGAATACCACCTTCAGAGGTATTCTGAATGTCCGCTTTTTCAGCTTTTTTTCTGTACCCAGGTCAACAACAGCTGGTTCTTCTGCTGTTGTATTTGAAGCAGTGCTGTTTTCACCATCGGTTTGTAGGTCCTCTTTATTTTCTTGTGAATTTTCGTCAGTGGCATTGCCCGTTGCTGTGGTTGTGTTACTATCAATAGTCACGTTCTTCTTAGGAACTTCTACCCATTCTGTGATTTCAATTACAGCATCTCCTCGATCTAGACTGAGAATCCCACTTCTACTTAGGGAGAAATGCAAATTTGCCTTGATAGGCGCTGATAGATTCCGAGAAGAATATCTGTCCAGACCAATGAACTTACATTTATCAACTTATTCAAAGATTTTCCATATTAAAAGAAACATATTTCTCTCCAAACGGAAAGATAAACAGAACAATACTAGAACAAACTGTAAGCTCTTACTTCTCAGATGCATCCGTCAAACCAGAGACAGAATACTGTGCAAACACAGGGGAGGTGGTTCCTGGGGGTAGAATACCCTCGGAGTCATAAGCAAGTGACACGTCAAAATCTTTGTCAAGGACAAATGATCTGAAAGTCTGTCAGAGAATCAGGTACACAGAATTATTACAAGACAGAAACATTCTCTAAGCTTAAACAGATTTTGAATGTAATGCAGTACCTTGCTGGGTAGCTTTTTCATACGTGGTACGATTTGCTGCTTTGTGTTCTCATCTTTCTTAACATTAGGGCCTTCCAACTCAACTAGAAAACCATAGGGGGAACCATCAACTATTCCTAGCCTACGTTTCAGTTTAATTCCATCGCTCAAGTTAGCAGCATGTAGTGCAGAGCCGAGAACAATAGCCTCATCAGCATCCAGATGTTTGTCTAACTGTTGTTTCCCAATAAATTCCTGGATTGTGCTCTGTAATTAAAACAAAAAACTATCTCTTAAATTCATTTAAAACAAAAAAGAAAAGCGAAAATCCCACAATTTTGGATGAAATTGTCAAATTGATTGTCTTTGAGAGCATGAAAACCTACCTGTAGTTTGGGAACTCTAGTAGCTCCTCCTATTAGCTCCACTGCAGATATATCATCAATCTTCAAACCTGAATTCTTGAGCACATCTTTTAAAGGTGTAAGAGATCTCTCCCACAGATCTTTACAAAGTTCCTCAAACTTCTCACGGGAAATTGTACTCCTGAAAATAGTTAAGTGCGTTAGAATATCAAGCACTTCACAAAAATATTAGACCAATCATAATGCAAATTCGAGCATGTGAAATCATTATATCGCTTTTGCAGCCAAGGTTCTGTGACCTGGGAAAATAGAGAAACCCCGATTGATTGTAGTTCTACCTGAAGTCACGATCATCATGAAGAGATTCAACAGAAATTGGAGCTGCAGTGTTTGCACTCAAAATTTCCTTTGTACGTTTGACTTGTTTTTTCAATTTAGCCATTGCTTTGGGGAACTTCCTCACATCAACTCCATTACCGAGCTGTTTATTAAACTCATCTGCAAAGTGTTCTACCAAGCGCATCTCCATACTCTGTCCTCCAAGTTCCGAGTCCCATCTAACATCCTTGACCTACATTAACATAAATATATTATGACCCATAATGAAAACCATTCCAACTGAGAGCAGAACATAAGAATACAAATGAGAACAGGGAAGCTTATGTCACACTATAGAAAACAAGAAGCAAAAGAGTGTAGAAACCACAAAATAAAATATATCTGGAAAAAATCCGAGTAATTTAATAGAAGAGCATTATTATTAACCTGAAATTGGTTGACAGAAACAGTCTTGCCATATTCCTTCTCACTGTAAGCTGAGTAATAGACAAGGGCTGCGTAAGTACTACTTGATCCCATGTCATAAAATATGACATGTCTCGACCCATTAGAGAAATCCTTATCAATCCCATATTGCAAAGCGGCACCCGAATGCTCATTAACCAGGGAGAGAACATTAACCCCAGCCAACTGAGAAGCCTGGATCAAACCCCGTCTCTCAGCCTGTCCAAAGTAAGGTGGAACTGAAACCACCATATCCTTCACTGGGATTTTGGCATGGAACTCAGCTAGATTTGAGGCATAACCCAAGATCATAGCTAACAACTCCTCCACTGAGTAAACAGTCGAACCGTCATCGATCTTAATACCAACTGCACCTCTAGAATCTTCCACAATATCAAACGGCAAGTAGACAGAATCGATGAAATCCTTAACATGTTTGAAAGGTTTTCCCACCATATCCCTCAGTTGTGAATAAACTTTATTCGGATAACGAGCCGTTATCCCCGCAGCTTCCTCGCCTAGTAATCGGTCTCCAGATTGGAATGCTACTAAAGCTGGGGATTTCCTCTTGGACATCTCATTAATGGCTACAGAGATTGGACTCTGTCCACGTTTCAGATTAACTACGGCAACTTTAACCCATTCTGAACCTAGATCTACACTCGAAACAGCCGATTCCGATGGAACAGGGACTAATGAGATCAATGAAAATAACACCACTAACCAGGTTAACATCTTCCCCATATTCCAATCGTTAACTAAACACCACGAGTAGAGAGCAGCACTTTCTCTGCAGGTATATAGAAAAAAACCGCATTAGAATCAAAAACCCTAGAAACAGATTAAATCCAACAAAGTTACATGCGATTAGATTTCAAACTTCAAATCGATCACGGCCTATGAGATACACCGATTTATCAGGAGCTTAGCATAACCACAACAGAGTAAAAAATTACTAACGCACATGGAATCTAAGACGAATACATTAAAATTGAGCAATGTTCTAAGCAAACAAACACAAACATTCATAGAAAATTCCGATGCTCGACGAGAGATTAAAAGTAATCAGGGGCAGGTAAGTTAAAATCAAAGAAAGTTCGATAAAATAGAAAGCGAGTTGAGAGAGAGTGAAGCAGAGATAATGACCAGTTTCCGATCTCCGATCTCATTCTCCGGGGGAAATCGATTTGCAGATTCAAAGTTTTTTCCGTCGTCAGGTTCTGGAGAAAACTTTAAAGGAAGAAAAGTAAACAAACGAGGACAAGAGTGCATATATATAATTATTGAGAAGAGATACTGACGTGGAATAAGATTCAGAGTTACCACCAATGAAAATATTCCACGTGTGAAAACAAACACGTGTTGATATGTGAGACGCTTAGTGTGTTGGTGATTACGCTTGGTAGGCCTAGAACTTTGGAGTGTTTTGGTTAAATCGCAGGTGAAGCTTCTCGCACAACCAGAGAGTCGGCATCTGGGATTTAACCAAATCTCGATATATAATGATTAAGATAACAATTACTAAAAATATGGTTATTTTCTTAATATCTCTACAATAGTTATTTACTAAATAATTTAGGATATTATTAAATAGGATTCTATTTTATCCGTATAATTTTTGAAAGAAAAAAGTAACTTTTTGTTTATATTAACAAATGCACTCGTTTCAGAAAACAAATATTAATAAGAAAAAATTGTGACGACGAGACATCGGTCAAAAAATCCTCAAATGTTTCTTTTTCAATATAGTAAAACCTCTATAAATTAATGGGACCGAAAAATTCTACTACTTTATAGAGGTATTAATTTATCGAAGCGATTTTACTAATTTTGTAATTTTTTTGAAAAATATTCTATCTGGAAAGCAGTTTTTTCTTTATAACCAATTTTTTTTCGAAACCAATTATAAGTAGAAAATCAATTATTAAGTTTAAAAAATAACACAAACTTTTTCGAGGTAGTAAAAATATTAAATTTAAACTCTACCAAAAATTAATACAAATTTAAGAAAAACAAACAAATATATATATATATTTTGATAAGTTTATATAATTATTAATTTATAATATTGATAGGACCATATGTTTACATAAGATTTTCAAAAAAAAGTTATTAATTTACAGAGTATTAATTTATAGAGGTTTTACTGTATATTGAAGATATATAACAGTAAAATTTTCAATGTATGGGGTTGATTGGTACAAAAATACACATTTGGTTGTGAATTCTAATGATTTTTCCAACCAACAAGGCAAAATCTTAAAATCAGACCAAAATATAATATTTAAACTTGAGTGAAAATAAACCCACATATTTTCTGATTTTCAAAATGAAATACAAACAAAAGGATGTTAGGAATCAGAGGAAAACTTGATTTTACATTTCAGGAAATCTAAGGGAATACAAAAGAAAAAAAAAAGAAAAAAAAACCAACGGGTTTAAGACCAAAAACTAGATATGAGGTAATAATATAAGACAAGTACAAGACAAGAGAGAGTTTTGGTGGTGTTTCAAAATCAGAAAGAAACAAAGAGAGAACTGGGTTATGTATGCCTATTCGATAGAAGTATCTATGAACACTTGAAGCAACAAGTAGCTAAGCGGGAAGCTCCTATTCCTCTCCTCGATCTACCTGTGATTGATCAATCTCCTTACAACAGCTGAAACAACATAAAGACTTCTAATTATATCATGTACATTCTTATGCTTGTATGTTACTATTCTCCAACAAGAGTTTGGAATTTGACCTTACCTGGTTACAGTAAAATCTCCAGTGACCTCCATTGATGCAGCAGAACCAATTTGCTAGTCAGGGAAAACTTCGTCGTGCTCAGTGTCTGCTGAAGACAAATGTACATGTCCAGGGCTAGTGCTGTTGTGGTTCTCTTCTGACATGTCTTCTTCTTCTTCATCGGTTGAGGTTTTGTCGTAAGAGAAGGGTCTCTGACATATACAAGATTGTGGGTACTCGTGGAACTCACCGCGTCCTGGTTTGAACTCATCTGGATCACCCATGAATCCGCGCTGACAAGATTTCACTTTTTTGGCGAAAGTTTGCCACTCCATCTTTTCCCGGTCCATAAACAAAGCACTGAGCTTCTTTGCATTTGGCCTGATGGTCCTCTTGTGACCCATGTACCTCCTGTAAATACATACTCAGAAGTGTCATGATCTCGTGTCTGATGGGTTAAGTGGATTAAGGAGTATGGCCATTCAAGCAATACATGAACCAATAAATTCCCTGTGGATCTATACTGATGCAATTGCAACCAGAACGAACATGTGAATGAGGATGCGCCGTGTAGCTATGATAAGCCTCAACCAAATCTATATAATACTATGTGGCATAGCAAGGCAGTATATTTATATATCGCCTATTTAGTTCAAAGTAACAAATGATAAGATGCTATCGCCTGTTGTTTCGTACCGGAAAACATTTTTTAACAGCAAAGCTATAATGGGGACAAGTGGAAAATATCCTTACCTTCGGCCTGCAAGAATCTTGGCCATATTTCCATTATTATTAGTGATAAAGACGTCGCTTTCGTCACTAACAATGTAGTCAATGGCAGCAAGGCGTGAAGAAAAGGGAAGCAGAGGCTTGAGCTCATCGTTGGCAAGCATTTCCTTGGTGTAAAAGTTTGGAAACAGCTCTCGCAGTGGTCTCAGTGTCTTTTCACCACCATATATTTCTCCAGATGCAACATAGATATATGTGTCATTTGTAAAACCAAGAGCGCGCAGCATTAAGCCCACTTCATGAGGTGTAAGAGGGCATTTCCCACGCTTTCTTTCTTCCAGAGGGTCCAGATCCTGCGGTGATTGGCTAGTGAGATATTGTAACTCCAAACAACTTCTCCACAAGAAAAGATAATTTGGGTGTAATGGTCTTATTCTATGATTTTAGCATGAATGTAACAAGGTATACAAACACATTTCTTAATATAAGAAGCGCAAATACACATATCAAGTTTCAGTTAATTGCATAGGTAGAGGAATAACGAAGAGAACTTGGAAAATTAAGAAAGTTATGTAAAAGAACATAGTGAACTCACAGGCAATGTGTCCCATCGTTTTCTTATTTCTGCTAGCTCAGCTCTCTCTTTTTCACCCCCACCAAAGTCACAACCAGAAAAGGCTAGCATGTCAGGCTCAAATCTGCAGTTCATAAAAGAGAGAGCTTATATGACATGGTTGAAAGACCATTAAGCAAAAAGCAGATAACACAATCTAATTTGGCTTGTTAAAGAAACTTAATAAACCTCAAGTGGACAGCAATAAAACGTTTGGCCATCTTTCTCATCCTCTTGACAACTTTCATCCCAACTGATTGTATCCGCTTTGTGAATCTTAAAGCATGATAGTTGACCCTGCACCGCAACTTTTGCATGTCTTCGTCTAGATCATTTGCTAGTCTGTAGTCAAACTTTGTCAATTGTAAAACCTGCAAGATTTCAACAAACATGAATTAGCTCCTACCATACAAAACTGAAACAGAACCATACAACTTTTGGGGACAGCAAAAACAAATATAATTGGTGTATAATATAGGCATCAGATGATAAAACTAAATGAATAGCAAATACCTATGATTCTATTTAATGAGGTAACTATTACAATTTGATTCTTATTTGACAAATTCTTACATGTCTCCTCGAGAGAATTGGCAATACTTGGTCAAGATAATACTCAAGAGTAGACTTTCGAGGCACACGAGTGGTATAAGGAGGTTTCTCCATCGCACGCATGACTCTGTCAGGAACTCTCTTCACTATAGTCACATCTTTGGCGAGAGAAGATATGAACCAGTTAACATCAAAAATGTCACTGAAGTCACTGCACAGCGAACAAAGCAACTTTTTCAGTAAATGTTTGTGTTACAAACAGATTTAGATGATACATTTCAAGAAGTAATTGGTACGGCAACTGAAGATCGTCACTTGCCAAAACTTGCTAAAGTTACCTGTCATCTTTCCAGTAAGAATGGTGATCCAACTCGGGTACAACTAAAGTAGCATTAAGAATCCGTGCAACAACCACTGCATCTGTTATCTGTCATAAAGAGAACATTTATTTTCGGACCAAGCAGAAGAGACTTCAATGAAGATATCACATAACATGAAAAATTTACACGAAAAAAGTGCAGGTTTCTCGCAAGAAGAAAAGACAGTAAGCAACATAACTATGAATACTCAATCGGGCATATCCTAACACATATATTCTTGAGACATAATTTCACTTACTCCTGTTCTTTGTTGGTTAAGGCCTCCACTAGCTGCAATAAGCAAATATCCATTAGACGAGTGCTCCTGGACAGCAGCTGCATACCCCAAAACAAGATGGAAAAAAAATGTGAGAGGAAAATTCATCTACACAACAAAGTTTCAATGAAAGAAGAAGAAAAAATATTGGAAGCCTAATCACTTGTACATCAACAAATTCCCAAATTTATATTGCCTAGAAGCAAACTGTGCTTTTAACCAAACTAAAAAAAGGGGCTAAGTCAAATATACTATAAGATCAATAAAGTCACAGACTTTTCCTTCTAGTATCCAAGATCAATTTGGAAAAAAGGACAAAACTTTCACTTTCTTATTCAATGAGGCAAGAACAACACATGTAAGAAGATCTGACTTACGAGGGAAGTTCCTTCCTCTCTCACTGCATCCATAGAAGAATTTCGAGTATTTTGACTTCCATACATCAATTGGTTCTCGACGGCTCATATCCTGAAGCAACAAATGAAATAGAACACAAAATAGCAACTTGGTTACAAAATTGAGCAGAAGAAGTAACAAATGAAACACTAATAAGTAAGCTAAAAGGTACCAGTAAGCTTCGTTTGCTTAATTGCTGAGAATACCACTCAAGGTGCGAGACAACATGACCGGTGAAGAGAGAGATGACTCCTAAAGAGAAAAGCATAAAACCACAAACCCATGTCCACATTACGGTTCTTTTGGGTTGACCAGAGAAAGATCGCCACTTCCATAACGCACTCTTGTGAGAGCCACCGTTAAGCTGAGGCGAGTTCGTTAATAGCCTCACGCTCGACCTCCAAACCTCAGCTACTACGCCCATAGATAGAAATAACTTCTTCTCACCTCCAATTTCATCACTAATTTCACGGAAATGCCATCCCCCGATTCGATACGACGAAGAATCGGGGAATCCAAAGGAATCTGATACACACAAACTGAAGAAATCTCAAGGAGATGGTTCTTGATCGGAGGTTAAACAGATCGGAGGATTAGGGTTTTCAAGAAGACAGTGAAGTATGTGTAAAGGATCTCTCTTTCTCTCTGTAAAGTTTTGAGATTTTTCGAAATGGTGAAGACGGAGAAGAGACGAGACAGTACCAAAGTTTCGCCTTTTTGTCCTGAAAATATTTTTCTTGTTTTTTTTTTCTTTCTAGTAATTATTCACCTGAATTAATTAGTTACACTAATCACAAAATTAATCTTAACCGAGTTTTAATTTACATATTAAACCGGTTTCTACGCCACTTAAGAGCTAAGATTTGCTTTAAGCAGAACTAATTTGGCCACATTTTATTTTCTTCGACTTCACAGTGAATAAAAAGTTCGAATTTAGATATATTAATTTTGAATAAGATTAAGGAAAAAAAGATGTAATAATGTATATTCATTCATGTCTTTTTGGAAACATAACAAAAATAGACCGAAGAAATAACAAATGTACATGAGAATCTGGAAAATCACAATAGCGAATTTAAAGGTAGTTACGATGAGTCACGTGATACAATTATAACAACCCACGTGTCCGTCGCTAACCCACCGGCAAGTTACGATCACACACACGATAACCAAACCGGAACAAATCGAGATTAGAGTCTATACCGAATATTAAACCGATTTTTAGACAAATTAGGCTTAATACCATAACAAGTTGGTTTTGTTTAGTTGGATAATTGGACCACTGATCAACTCCTGATACGTAGCTTAATTAATTTGGTCACGTTATGTTGAGCAATTATTAATTAAGCTATCAATTAATTAGCATGGATATAATTCGGTTTGTCAGAATCTTGGTGGCACTCAAAAAGTCAAATGTCTTGTTTATATCACCACAAATAGTCAACTTTATTTTTAAATAGATTTTACAATTTAATGAAGAAATTAAGGACACCATTTTTTGGATAGGAGAATTGTTTATGCCTTCTTTTGGCCATTTGTATCCCCATATTTGAACTAATAATTCTAAAATGTCCAAGTCTCGCAACATTAATAAGAAAAATAAATTTGGTTTATGTTGGTCACATATCTACTCACTCTTTGGCACGAAGAGTTAAGATCCGTAATTAGAAATGTTATTCCGGTCAATGAATTCATTTTTTTCATTAGGATAACATTTAATCTATTTCAAGGCAAGGAACTAAATCAATTTCAACGGTGTAGTCATGTAGATCCAAATATCGTTGGACCAATCTAGAGACACATAAGATATATAATAAGTTATTACCGTTGAGTCGTTGGCGTTTATTAATCAAAGGGACGAGAAAACGTTATGGAATTTGTATAATGAGCTTGGAAATGAGCAATGTTTTGTATAATGCGTTTAGAAATAAGAGTGGAAAATCGTTGCAAAAACCGGTGGCGCTCTAAGAAGTTGAGTCCTAGTACAAAGAATTAAGCAAAATAAATTGAAAAAAAGTTTTGTTTTAATATTCTCTAAATATCCACATGTTTAATATGAGTAAAGCAATCCGAATCGAAGTAACCAAGTGGAGGGAATTTGGAATTCTAATCGGATAATATAATTACATGGAGAAATATAATTTGTTGTGACACCTCCAGTGACATTGTCCATGTCCCTCTCAGAATTTATCCGAAGGCATTACATCACCATCATTTATCAAATTATATATCTCCCTTTCAACAACCAAAGGTAAGTCATCTGATTGGTTAATCTTATTACATTTGTTTATTTAATATGTGACATATGACGTTCTATATAGTTTTTAATAATAGTAGATAAACAAACGCAGCCTCCAAAGACAAAAACAAAGGTATGCTTAAAGAGAGTTTGAATACGATAGGACTAATCAACAAAACTAAAGCTAATTGGTATTCTAATTGTTTATCCTTTTGGTTCAACTTCCCTATCTTGTCAAAGAGGAGAAGTTCTTCTGTTAGTTGTCTCCTCTCACACGTAACCCTCTCCCTGATCCTAAGGATTTCTTCTTCAGACAAACTTTCCCGTAGCGAAGAATATGAACTACGTACTAAACCTTAAGAAGGTCTTGATTGTTCTTAAATAACAGTTAAATAAGGATTGGATATATTATTGAAGTTGAAATTTACCTAATTCTGGTCAACAAACTCATTAGACCTCAACTATACTCCAACGAACCCATTCTCAATCATCTATGTCATACTCATAGCTTAATTTGCTCACGAATATCATCAATCCATTAATTACGTACTTGCTTCTATGTCCGATATATGATGTTATGTAGACATATCAATCCAATAGTTTTCATTTATTTGAAATTATATTGTTTGTTATTTTATCCTTTAATCAACATATGTAGTCACCAAACAAAAGGTCTCATTCATCTTTAATTAATTTGCATTCAATAACGCCTAACAAAATTTTATTACTATATTTTGATCTTTCAAATGCAAAAACTCTATTTAGAAAGTCCAAGTAAATTACTATTCCTATAAATTTTTAAGATATTTGCAAACTCTCAATTTTTATTTTTTTCATGTTTTTTCTGTTTGTTTAATTCCCCTTGTTGCTTGGTTTACTTTTTGTTTGCCTTTTTCTGGTGTGTGTAAAGAACTCGAATCTATTCCAATATTTGGGCACCATATCTTTGTCATCCAGTTAACACGAACTTTTAAACATTGATCATATGTATGATATATCTTCGCACTTACATAAATGCTTCGGGACTCAAATATGGTGTCATAAAACGAAAGCATGGCATCTAAAGTTAACTTGTGGCAAGATTCGGTATTAAATTTTACACTAAGTGGAATTTAATTAATCTTGTAGTTTTTTTTTTTTTTTTTTTTTGTGCACCTATTAATCTTGTAGTTAATTGTCATATTATATCAAGTAAAGATCTACCGGTAAAAATTTAGTTTACCCGACGAACCAACTTCCAAGTAGTAGTCCAAATCATAGATTCTTTTGAGGTTTTAAATGTAGGAACCCTCACGTCAGAATCTACTTAACTCTTTCCCCTTTTTCTGTCTCTCTTTCACCTTTTCTTCTCCATCGATCTTACCTCCACGGAACTTCTTATTTAAATCAAAAAGTTTTAGAATCTTTTAATCTCACGACTCACGCAGACAAATGTCTCGTAAATTAATCTATAGAAACAGAGCTCTCTGTTTTGTATTAATCTTGTTCTCTTTCCTTTACCGGTTTGCCGCTAGAAACCTGCCAGAGGCGGAAGAATCCACAGCAAACGCAACTCAAATAATCCACGTCAGTAATTCCACGTGGCATGATTTCTCTCGTCTTGTAGATGTCCAGATAGGTAGCCACGTAAACGGCGTATCAGAGCTCAAAAGATACCTCCACCGATTCGGTTACGTCAATGATGGCTCGGAAAGTTTCTCCGACGTGTTCGATGGTCCGCTCGAATCGGCAATCTCTCTGTACCAAGAAAATCTTGGTTTACCGATAACCGGAAGACTCGACACGAGTACCGTCAGTCTCATGTCGTTACCGCGATGTGGCGTTAGCGATACGCACATGATCATCAACAACGATGTCATCCACACAACGGCGCATTATACGTATTTTAACGGTAAACCGAAATGGAACCGTGACACGCTAACCTACGCTATCTCCAAAACACATAAACTCGATTACTTGACGTCAGAAGACGTCAAAACTGTTTTCCGGCGAGCTTTTTCGCAGTGGTCAAGCGTGATTCCGGTGAGTTTCGAGGAAGTTGATGATTTCTCGGCGGCGGATTTAAAGATCGGGTTCTACGCGGGTGATCACGGTGACGGGCTTCCGTTTGACGGAGTTCTCGGGACTTTAGCACACGCTTTTGCGCCGGAGAACGGGAGGCTTCACCTCGACGCGGCGGAGACGTGGGTCGTCGACGATGACTTTAAAGGATATTCCGAGGTTGCCGTTGACTTGGAGTCTGTGGCGACTCATGAGATTGGTCACTTGTTGGGATTAGGACATAGCTCGCAGGAGTCAGCGGTTATGTACCCGAGTCTCCGGCCGAGGACCAAGAAAGTTGACCTTACCGTTGATGACGTGGCAGGTGTACTTAAGTTATATGGTGCGAATCCTAAACTACGGTTGGATTCACTGACGCAGTCGGAAGATTCTATTAAAAACGGCACAGTATCACGAAGATTCTTGTCGGGGAATTTTATCGGTTATGTTCTGTTGGTTGTTGTTTTGATTCTGTTCCTATAGGGTTTATAGGACAAAAATACTGTTTTTATTCATTTATGTTTGATTAAATGTACATACATAATTAGACTTAGGTCTAGGGGAAAAGGATATGTTTATGGTCTTGATGATGGCTTCCTCTAAGGGATTATTATTCTTTGATTAATTACTTTGAGTTTGTGTATATCATTATCTCAAAAATTGAAAGATATTGATGTTTATGGAACAATACATGATTGGTCCCACCCCTAATGACATTCACAGGTGATTGATGACTTTATATTTGTGCTCCAAGTATTTACTGTTTTTTTTTTGTTTAATAATCTAGACTAGATTGATGAAAAGAACACATTGATTTAAATAAAAGATCTGATCAACTTTCTTAAAATCCTATCTTCATTTGTTTTTCCTAGTAATATTTTCTCCATATATACAAGCTATCTTGTGTCTTGTTCAGACAAAAAGAAAGAATATAATACCAGTACTGAAAAATAATCATTTAACAGAATCTTATTTAGGTTAGAAACATAAAATTGGTTAAGTTTTTTTGGCAAAATAGGGACAAAATACAATGTACAAAGTTACAAACTACTATTATAGTTATATAAGCCCATTAGATCTTGAATCATAAGCCCAGCCCAAGATAATCAATTACAAGAAGACGACTAAAATTTTCAAAATGCAGAGAAGTTGGTTTTGTTGGTTTCAAATCAAACCAAACCGTTTTCTTAAGACTACGAACCGAATGGTTTATTTTGGCTAAATCGATTCGGTTTTTTTTCGAGACAGAGGCTAGTTTGCCACTGAACCGGAAATTGTAATCACGCCTGCCATTTTAGAGTCTGTATGCCACTCCAGTATGTGTTATTTTTATTTTGCCCTTGATAAATATTTTTATTTAAATAAATTTTAGAAAACTAAAACGAAAAAAAAAACAAAAAAAGCAAAAAAAAAAATTGCTCGCATCCTCACCTCCGATTCTCTCCTCCCAAACCGCAGTTCACCCCGCCGATCTCGCCGCCCGCCGTCTCCGGTATCTCGTCCTTGCAATCGGTTTGTTCTCCTCTCTCTCCTCCGCCATTGATGAAACTAAGAGATTCTTTCTTAGTTTCTCAATCTTCCGCCATGGATATCAACGACAACCACGCTCCGACGACGAAGACGCTCTCTCAGTTATCAGAGGTTCTGCATCAACGATTCGAAGTTTCTAATAATTGTATAGTTTTCTTCATCCTTTGTCCTTCTTCTCGTTTGATTTGATTTCTCTTCGAAAAGCAAGAATTTTATTATCTAAGATCTCTTGTTGATACGCTTAGATGAGTGTGGTGGGATTCGATGTTGGGAACGAGAACTGTCAATTCCGTAATCATGAGTTCTTATGGCAAATTCTACCTCAAAATTCATACTAGTTGATTAGTTTGAAGTTATTGGGGAATATAAGTTGATTAGTTTACCCTTTTATTGTTGTATCTGTTTTTTCTTAAGACAATGATAACGGCGATGGAAGTGGCACTAGAATGGGAGAGAACTAGCAAATTTGTGATGCAGACCAAGATGAGCATGTAGATGGTCATTCCATTGATGTTGAGGCCAGTCTTGATCTTATGGGGACAATGGAACAAGGTAAACTGTAGTTTATAACAATTGTTGAATTCTGTGATCCTTTATCTTAGGATGTTATAGAACTGTAGTTTCTTTGTTGAATAGACCTTCAAAAGGAGGTAGGAAATGCAGATTTAGCCATGAATCATGATTGATGACCAAGAGAAGGATCTTGAGAAAGGTAAACTTTTGTTTTGTTTTTTTTTGTATATGGTTGAAGACTTGAAGTTACTGATTCTTATCATCAGTTCTAAATGTTACACACTAGTAAGCCTTGATTAGCTTTAATTGTTGTAAATAATCTTCTAACTGAATTAAACCAAACTACTAATGATGCTGAGAACGAAGGCATCATAGATCTTGTTAATGCTTTGTGAATCAATTGAAAACGGTAATTATTTCAGATTCTTGTTTTTTCTCATCTGTAATGTACGGGACGTATCTATTGATTCGTAATTGCTGAATTTTTGTGTAGAAACTGAGATGGGAACCAAGGAAAAAGATGGTGATGAGGAGGCTAAATCTGAGAAGCCTAAGAAGAAAAAAAGATCAAAGAAAGGCAAGACTCCGGCTAAAGTAGATGCTCTAGTTACTAACAACGTTGTACTTTGGTTATATTAATTTCAAAGTAAATATATGATATTATTGATAACCATTTTTACTTACAGATCTATATGTTTTACATGCAAAGTTATTCAATGATTTGGAAAATAAAACATATATTAGTATTTGTCAAATTTATAAAACTAGGTTCGACTGAGTACAACTAAGAACATATCTGTAATTGAATTCGTCGTATTTGTACAACTAGATTCGACTGAGTACAACTAAGACCATAACTATACTGGGTACAACTAAAACCATAACTATAACTATATATGTATCAATATATGTACATGTCGTATTTGTACAACTATGTTCAACTGGGTATAATTAGGTTCGACAAGGTACAACTAAGATCATAAATGTATCCGTATGTGTATTCAACAAATATGAAAAACGAGAGTTAACAAGGATTCCAAAAACATCTTGAACTATAAAGAACAATTTTATATAAATAAAATGCGAATTTATCACTTTTCTAATACATACTATTAATTCAACTAGTTCAACTAGGTACAACAAAATTTGTATTTTTATTAAATGATTAAGTTATAAATTAAGATTTATACAAGAAATTCCCCAAAAACATTTTCAAATATAAATACAGTATTTATAATCAATACAACCAGAATTTATAAATTTTGTAACAAATTTTGTTTTTTCACATAAAACACTTCTTCTAGTATAAGGAAGACTTAGTACATGATCGCCTTATATGAAGCAAAAGAGGTGAAAACCAAGTTTTTCTGAACATTATATTATGAAAACCTTCTAAATGACAATTAATAGTGTAAAATCATGTGTCCAACTATAAATTACTAATTTTCTTTAAAGTTCAACTGGAAATACACAAAAATCGCTAAAGTCCAACTATGAATATGAGAGTACAACTGTACAAGTAGGTACAACTATGTTTAAAATAAATAATTTTTTATTAATATCATGCAGACTTTGGCCCACTTTACCACACGTGTGATGATTATAAATTAATATTCCGCCGCCAAAAGTCATGCTTACGTGGACCATGTTTAACTTTTTTTTTTTTTTTTGGTAAGATGTTTAAATTTTTTTTTTAATATCGACTTTCATTTAAATTTTTTTTTTTTTTAATTGTCTCAGTTGTACCTAAGTTATCTAATTGTACTTTCTTATATGTAACCCATACACATAGTTGTACCTAAATAGACCAGTTGTACCTACACGTAGTTGTACTTAAATAAACGATTGCATACAATATGATACTTATCCATCTGCTTTGTGAGCAATAGATTACATCCGAAGATGTGTGAAAATAAACAACAAATGAAAACCTTAAATCGAAAATAAACAACAAATGAAAAGTTTAATCAAAAATAAAGAACAACATAAATATAATCTAAATATTTCGGTTTATAAAAACATGAGTCTTAATCCACAACACAACAAAATACAAAAACATAAGTCATGTGTTGTCATGGACATTAGTCACTAACATAATCATATGATTTAAGGCAAAGTCAGTGCCTTTTTGCATCTACCCAAATCAAACAAAAAGTATTAAACCTAGTTTTATCATCTAAACTCTCCTTGCCTTCTAGAAATCTCTTCAACCAATTTATGCATCCATTAACGAAGCAAAAGAGATGGGAGCAGATCAGTTTTCCATTCCACAACACAAACCTTGGCGCAATAGGATCTCCCAACACCAAATCATCCTTCAAACCACTATTAAACTCTCCACAAAGCTCTTTAGTTCTTCATTTTATTGAACCAAATGATGTAAACTCCTTGTACATAATCCAGATCTGAATTCAAAAACGAAAATCAACAAGTAAAGATACAAACAAGTACACATTCATCAAAAACATGAAAAATGTGTGAGCGGTACAAGGAGAGAACAATTTTGTGACATGGAGGGCGATCATAGCTTAAGACAAGCATGAATGGGACTTAGTCCTAACTTCTTGATTCCTACTAAGTGCCTAAGATATTTTCACACGGATCAAATCCTATCCAGAAACTAATGTAATCTACTTCCTCATGTCGGAAATCAAAACTTCATAACCAACAGAACAGAACCTATGAATCATTGACCCAGAGTATTTTTTTTTTGATATCCTTAATCAAGTTTAAAGCATTTACAAGACCTAAACAAAAGCAACAAACAAAGCTTATAGCAAACAAACGAAACAAACAAGTGTAAAAGATGCTAACCAATTCTACTAGAATGCAAAATGGACTCTTAAGAGGATGTGATTATCTCTTACTTTCTAAGGATGCCGTAAATTCAACAACTTTAACTAAACTTGAACCAAGTCAACCCAAACTCAAAAGTTAGTGCTAATAATTCATTTTTCATTGTTTTCCCCAAATTCTTCGAACGTTTCTTGTTCTAGAAATTAAAATTACCTTCTGTGTACCTCAAATCCTATAACTAGCACTGAACCAAACTAGACCTAAAGCAAGTTTAACACTTCCACTAAACAGCTAGACGAAATTCGAATCTAAATTAGATATGACAAAGATTGAAGGAATTGTTTTTGGAAACGGTGATCTTACATCCTCAAGTAAATCTTCGTCGAGTTTATCAGCGATTTTGATTGAAGTGAAGACAGTGGCGACGACAAGAGTAGCAGGAATTTGCGAACGTGAGCAAGTAGCTGCTCGTACTAGGCCCTGCTCGCGTCACCACAGAACAGTCTCTGATTCTATGTCTAAGACATAATCCCCCGGCTACACCATCGGAAAAAATTTTCACCGGCGGAGAGAATAGTGGCTGAGAAGAAGACGCAGAGAAGCTTATTTGTGTGGGTTGCATAGGGATAGAGACGAAAAGTCTCGCCATTTTTTTTTTGTTGATTTTGGAAACAAACGATTGGTAAAGGCAAGTAACATGATCTGGAAGAAGAGGAGGAGCGGAGGAGACGAGAAGCAGCGGAGGAGACGAGAAGCAGCGGTGGTCGTGCGCAGAGAAGTATACATGGTTGTGGTGGTTTTGAGGGAATAATTGGGAGAAGAGATCGATTGAGAGTGTTTGGTTGTTGAGATAGTGAATTTCATGTTGGGTTTTGTAATTGTTAACCATTTCAAAGGGTTTTTAGACATTTCCTTAGCTTTTGATTTTTAAAAAAATGTTAAATAAAATTACAAATTAGAAGGTGGCATTCCAGCATTATTTATCCTAGAAAGTGGCTTTCTAGCCATTGTTTCTTTTTTTTTTTCTCCAAACCTATTTGTAACCTCTTCGTTTGATTAGGCGGTCGTCTCTCTGAAATTTCTGAAACCTCTTAAACCCTAGCAATGCCGTCGAGTTTCTTCTTTGAGGATGCTAGTGACGACGAGCTCGAATTACTACGCAATCAAGAGGATAGTAGTGAGGAAGATGTAGAGGAAGACGAAGCAGAAGAGCATAAATCTGGAGAAGACGAAGATGGAGAAGAGGAGGATGAAGATGAAGACGACGAAGAAGAAGAAGATGAGAAGCGGAAACGAGATGCTGATGCTCAATCTCCTTGGGATTTTGCATCTTATTCAAGCTCCGTTGGTGAAGAACACGCCCGCCGTCACACAACGTCTATTGATGAAAAGATCTCTAAAGCTATTCAGCATCGTCCAGTACCCATTTCACTAGAGGAAGAGGAAGAAGAAGAGGAAGAAGAAGATGCTTCCGATGCTGAACCTGACAAACAAGTAAATCCCCTAAAAATTTGTTTTGAATTGATTGAATTCCATTTCGAATTAGGTTTTTAGAGAAATTGAAATGTGATTTTGATTGTGAAGGAGGAGTATCTTTCGGAAGACGATGAGGCAGCTGAGTACAAACCAGAAGATGCTATTCACAAGCCGTTTTTCTCTACAGTTGATGGAGTTTCATTTCATGCTGATTCTTTCATGGAGCTTAATCTCTCTCGTCCGTTGCTTCGAGCTTGTGAAACTCTTGGATACAAGAAACCTACTCCGATTCAGGTTCACTTCTTCCCGCAAGAGTGTTCTAATTCAGTTACTATTTAGAGTTTTCATCTGAATCTTTGGTGTTGCAAAATGCAGGCAGCTTGTATACCTTTAGCACTTACAGGGCGTGATCTTTGTGCCAGTGCCATCACTGGATCAGGAAAGGTGAGTAGTAGTTTGAGGCTTTTGTGTAATTCTGAGATTTATTTAGGTATTTCACTAATATGTGGTGTTTTTGATTATGATGATTTCAATTTACCTTGTTGTAATAGACTGCTGCATTCGCTTTACCTACTCTTGAGAGGTTGCTGTTCCGTCCCAAGCGGGTCTTTGCTACTAGAGTTCTTATTCTCACTCCGACCAGGGAGTTGGCTGTCCAGTAAGTAGCATAACTTTGCCTCCCATAACAATACTAAACTTTCAAGTCCTTTTGATTCCTTGTTGCTGAAAAAGCTGATTTGTTTCGTTGGAATGTGTTGCAGGATTCACAGTATGATTCAGAAGCTTGCACAATTTACTGATATCAAGTGTGGATTGATTGTAGGAGGGCTTTCTGTAAGGGTATGTATTTATCAGTTTACATTATTTGATGTTTGAGAACAAGCTTATTTTCTCTCTGAGAAATGGTTCTTAAAATGGGAATCGAATTTTAGTAAGATTGCTAAATTTTTAATGTTTCTTGTGTTAGGAGCAAGAGGTGGTGCTGAGGTCTATGCCAGATATTGTTGTGGCGACTCCTGGACGTATGATAGATCATTTGCGTAATTCTATGTCTGTTGATTTGGATGATCTAGCGGTTTTAATCCTTGATGAGGCAGACCGCCTTCTACAGACTGGGTTTGCCACTGAAATAACAGAGCTGGTATATTTCCTATTTCTTTGCATTTATATCTTTCATATGTTCAGTTCTTGTGACACCTAATATTGAATTGTAGTCAATATTTTCTATTATAATCTGAAGAAGTGGACACTATATAATTTGACTTAACAGGAGATATTATGTTATGCTGTTCGTTATTGGATTTATATTTGAGTCCACATCTTTATGCAGGTTCGCTTATGTCCCAAGAGAAGGCAGACAATGCTCTTCTCAGCCACAATGACTGAAGAAGTCAAAGAGCTAGTCAAACTTTCCTTGAATAAACCATTGCGCCTCTCAGCTGATCCATCAGCTAGAAGGCCACCTGGCTTGACTGAAGAGTATGTCAGCCACTACTTATCGTTTTCAACCTTTTTAAGAGCCCAAATTTTTATCCACAAATAGCTTATGCTCTTTGAATATACATCATGTATGCCATGAAGCTAACTTGTAATCTCTTAACTGTAGGGTGGTAAGAATACGCAGGACTCGTGAGGCAAATCAGGAAGCTGTTCTTCTATCATTGTGCACAAGAACTTTTAAATCAAAAGTCATTATCTTTAGGTTAGAATCCACTATAGATATGATGCCTTTCAAATCCAAGTTCCATAAAGTGCTTGCATAGTTTGGCATTTTGCATTTCACACCTGAGAGGTTTCTTGTCCCTTCTTGCGCCAGTGGAACAAAACAAGCTGCACACAGACTGAAAATTTTATTCGGATTAGCTGGCCTCAAAGCAGCTGAGCTTCATGGAAACCTAACTCAAGCACAGCGTCTTGATGTAAGAAACTTGGACACATCAGCTTTATTTGTAAATGAATGTTTCTATTCTCTGTTTGCAAGTACTTAATGGTATCATTTTGCAGTCTCTGGAGCTTTTCAGAAAGCAAGAGGTCGATTTTCTCATTGCTACCGATGTAGCCGCTCGAGTAAGTATAAGAAGCAAACAACTTATTTTCAAGATTCTCTTCTCAGTAGCTCTGCTATTTCACCTCTTTAACACTGTCTGGTTTGATCATTCCAGGGACTTGACATCATTGGTGTTCAAACAGTTATAAATTATGCTTGTCCTCGGGAAATAGACAGGTAAATCCGAGATATTTCCTGTATAAGGATTAAATTGAAAAGCTATAAGTTTAGCAAAAAAAGAAGCTATCAGTTTTCTTCTCTTTAACTGATTTGAGGACAATACGTTTTTCTTTGATTTTGCAGTTATGTTCACAGAGTTGGTAGAACAGCTAGGGCTGGAAGGGAAGGTTATGCTGTAACTTTTGTGACTGATAGTGACCGATCCCTTTTGAAAGTCATTGTAAGTGAATCTTCAGACATACATGGATATTGCGTTTATCCAATTCATTATCGCCCTAGTTTGGACATTTGAATCGACTTTGCTTCTTTGGTTACAAGGCAAAGAAGGTGGGTTCAAAGTTGAAGAGCCGAGTCATCCCAGAGCAGTCAATTGTCAAGTGGGCTCAGATAATTGATGAAATGGAAGATCAGTATTCCGCTGTTATTTCAGCAGAGAGGTTCCATTCACACTCATCAAAGAATTACTGTATCCCAGGCCAATTGATTGATCTGTATACTTAAGCTTTGAGGTGTTTTCATCAATTTCAGGGATGAGCGAGCTCTAAGGAAAGCTGAAATGGAATTTGCAAAGGTAGGCAGCTTTGGTTCTTGACTGTTTTCAATTGTCTTGCGATTCATTTCAAATTCGTGATTATGGGTTTCTTTCTGCAGGCGGAGAACATGCTTGAGCATAGAGATGAAATATATGCACGCCCAAAAAGAACGTGGTTCATGACAGAGAAGGAGAAGAAGCTTGTGGCACAGGCTGAAAAGGTGTGCTTTTTTATTTCCTGAGGATGTTGTTCTAGAGAGAGGATACACTGGTCTGAATCATTCTGGATACTTTCTCTGAACAGGATTCTGCAGGGAACCCTTCTGGAGGCGAACTAGTTAGTGCTAATATAGCAGAGGACCTCAAGATGAAGGAGAAGAGAAAACGTGAACGCGAGGTCCGTTTATCAAGAAGCTATTCACTACTCATTTGCATTATCGTTCTAGTTTAGTGTTGATTTCTTCTTCTTAGAGAACTTACAATTCTCTTGATCATGCAAGTACAGAAGAATCTGCCTAGGAAAAAACGTAGAAAGCTAGAAGCTGCCAGAGAGATGCTAGAAGATGGTGAAGGAGAAGAAGACGAAGAAGAAGGAGACGAAAAGCGAGGAAGATCAAGAGTAAGTATTTCAGTGATACACATCACTCTCTCTCCGAGATGACGAAACATTGTATTGATTTTAAATGTGTTTTGTTTTCAGGGGAAAGACAAAAAAAAACAAGAGACAGAGAAGAAGGGATTGACACTAAAGGATCTTGGTTACATGAGAGCAAAAGCGGTGAAAGCAAAACAGAGAGCAATTGATTCCGGTAAGATGGAGAGACCAACGCCGAACAAGAAACCAAACCGGAGTAAACCAAGAAACCAGCCTCGAGATGAAGAGATGAAAGATCTGTTCAAAAGTGATATGAGCGAGAAGAAACAGGGCAGAGGCGGTGCCGCGGCTGCAGCAAAACCTAGGACGAAGTCGAAGAACTCGTTCAAGAGCAAAGCCCGGTAAGAAAGATTTCATCATAACCATGAAATTTACAAGTAAAATAACCATACATTGTAATTTGTTGGGTTAACTCGGTATTTTCTACTTCTTGTCTTGTCGTGCAGATATAAGCGTAGGTAAAAAGAAAAAGCTTTTTTGAGAAGATATCGAAGAACAAACCCACGAGGAAAAAAAGACATTTCTTAGCGAAGGGTTTAAACAATTTAATTATTGTTGTAATATCAAAATTTAGAACGAAACAGGTCAAGATGTTCGAAATTTTGTTTTTTCCCTATGGTTTTTACAATCTTTCATAAAGCTTACATACGATGATTATTCATGGTATAAAGAGGCAAAAGGTCACGTGAGTTGGCGACGTTTGTAGACGCGTGGGGCACGTGAGAGGAGTAAGTATGTTCAGAACTTGAGTTACTGTATCCTTTGTCTGTTCGTACGTGGCACAGCTCATTTAGTCACTGGAATGTTTTGAACCGATTAGGAGCTAATATGAATTTCTAGATGCCTTCTTTCACAATGTTTGTGGTTTTGATAAGTAATTAGGGTCAATATAAATTAAAATATAGTACTAACATATGTTAGGGAAAACAAATACTATGTATGTGGATAAATAAAAGATTAAATAATGTTAAGATCGATCGGATTTTATATTTGTTGGGAAAGAAAAGAGAGATGAGAACACGCTTCACAAGTCATTGGAAAAGAGACTGAGGGTAGGTGACGTGTAAGCCTCCCCACTTTTGCTCTTTTCTTGCTTACACTCTTCTTTTATTCTTATCTTACGCTTCACCCACCAAATTTTACACTCCACACAACAGCTCTATTATAATACATCTCCAAATTAAATATATTTAATAGGCAAATCATTTTTTTTATAGAACTAATTCGTTATAGACTTTAGTCTATTTTTTTTTGTTAAACTATTTTGAATTTTTGATCATGAAACCATCCTTTGGTGTTTCGGTTAAATAACTAAATAAGAGATTGGTTTTTGCGTGTTATGTCGTTAGCATTAACAAGGATAATAGGTAGGTACATTACATGGCATGATTTATCTGTGAGACATAAAAAATATGAAGACATTCCATATTTGCAGGCAAGAAAAAAAGAGTAAAAAGTGAACAGATGTTGTTGACGTAAAACGAATAAAGGAGAAGATGGTACGATGTCGTATTGTTTTTCCAAAAATAAGAATACAAACAAAAGAATTCACTAGTCAAAAAATACTTTTGCTACTCTCCCGAGACCGAGAAGGCCAAGGTCTCTTTTTTATTGTATCTGACGGAGTTTTTGCATCTGTCTCTTTTTTACTTTCTTTTTTCTTCTTCTTCTCCTTTCTTTTGGGGTTTCTTTCTTTTTTCATATTCTGCATGTTTTAAAAAACTTTACTTTTATTACAGAATTTCATCTTTTACATAAATTTGTGTGATGGCGATTTATGATCCATCATTCCACCTTTTTTTTTTTTTATGATTTTACTGACAAAATAAACATGTTATTCTAAAGTCAAATAAAAAGATTTTTGTTTTATAAATTCGCTACTGCGCAATTTTACCAATCAAAACAATGCTTTTATATTCCAAATTTATTTCCAAATAAAAATCGTGACAATTTGAAGTCAAAAGAACCTGAAATTTTGCCTAGCCGATCTGCGAATTACATTTGTTTTTTATTTTTTTTTGTTCTATTTAAGAAATATCAGAAATTTGGCAACAAGTTTTCACAACTCTTAATCATTAAAAGATGAATCCACATGAACAAAATTATTTTTATTCGCAACACAAAAGCCATATTCGAACTCACCAAAATATTTATTTCTTAACGAATTAAGCTAACCGCTCTCAAATTTTTGTTTTGTCTTATTTCCTACACCACCAAACATATTTATTTCCATTGCACCAAAATTTGAGGACTCTGTGTTATAAAAATAATTTAACGTTTTCAGTCTTAAAAATAAATTAAAATCTCCGCTTCCCCAAAAAGCTATAATGGCGAGACACTCCACAAAACCAATGCAATGTAATGGACACATGTCTTTAAAAGCAAGAAGTGTAACATAAGAGAGAAAGTTTCAACTTCAAGCATACGCATTACCAGAAAGAGAGATCACAAACAAAGCCTCTCTTCTACAGTATTTTCATTTACCAACAACCAAAAAAAAAAAAACCAAAAACTTAAAAGTGTTTCTCTTCTTTATTAGTTCACACACAAAATCGAATCCTTGTGTTCGGTTGCCAAATGGGTTCCAACTGATTTATCCGTTATTGTTCTTTTTGTTTTCTTAATATTGTCTTCGTGTTCTTGTGTTGAAAAATGATGAAGAGAGAGACGTTAAAAGAAGTAGGAATAATCGGAGGATTAGCCGGAGCTCAGGTGATCTACGCCGGAAACTCGGAGCTACTGAGTCAGTTGTTGTCTCTTGGAATTGACCCTCTTCTTATTGTTATCCTCTGCACCTTTGCATCATTTCTTCTCATCACTCCCTTTGCTTTTCTCCTTGAAAGGTAAAATTTTTTTTTTTTTTAATATCAAAAACTCTCTGTTTCGAACCTTATTTCTATAATATTTTTTGTTATTTTTTTTGGATTTTTGTGAAATGGTTCTATGTTTTTTGGTGGTGTGTATTTGCAGGAAGCTTTGGCCTACAAGTCTAAGTTTCAAGTTGAAATTAAAACTGGTTTTGGTTGCTCTTGCTGGGTAAAAACTCCTCCTTTTTTATTTATGCATGTTTTGATTATTAGATGCTTACTTGCTTCTTCTATACGTTAAAGAGAAGGAGAAGAATTAAAAATTCATAACAAGTGATTAATTATGAGAGAAGTTGTGTATGAAACAGAGTGTCTCTGTTCCAGTGGTTATACTTAGAAGGAATGAAACACACCTCTGCTTCAATGGCTACAGCTATGCCTAATCTATGTCCTGCTTTCATTTTTGTCATTGCTTGGGCTGCTGGGTAAATCTTTTAACTTTTGTGTTAATTTAATCTGTTTAGTATCTAAAGATTAGAGCTTTAGTTAATCGGTTTTGAATAATTGACTTTGTTAAGGATGGAGAAAGTGAAGCTAAGTTGTATGTACAGTAGAGTTAAGATGGGAGGGACAGTTTTGTGTGTAATGGGAGCATTCATTATGAGCTTAATGCATAGTACTACCGCCACTTCGAGCTCGGTCAAGACTATGCCTATTGTCCCTGACGAAGTCGTTGTGGACAAGGACAAGATCTTAGGTTGCCTCTATCTCCTCCTCGCCATATGCGGCTTGTCCTCTAGTATTGTCCTTCAGGTTTCACCTTATCCCCTTTCTTAGCTCTAGAGCTATCATATATCCGGTTCTTTGCTTGTGAAATGACTTTGATTGTCCTAATTAGGCATCCATACTAGCTGAGTTTCCGGCGCCTATATCGATGTTCTCAATGGTATCTTTGATGGGTGGGATCACCACGGTAGCTTTGCAGTATGCTCTTAAGGGAAGTATGGAAATGGGAAGTGCATCAGTAATCGGTCTCGGCCACCTTGTGGGATACGCAATACTGGTAAGTCATGAAACATATATGGTGTGAAACATTTGGATGTGTTGAAAATGTTTTTTTTTGGTTTCTAGGGAGGGTTGGTGAGTGGAGGAGGGTTAAGCTTCAATGCATGGGTGATTAAGAGGAAAGGACCAGTGATTGTGTCTCTCTTTAGTCCAATTGCTACTGTGGTTTGTGTTGTTGTCTCTGCTTTCACCATGGAAGAGAGTTTCAACCTAGGAAGGTACATTTTTGCAGCTTTTCTCCTTCAAAGTAGTAACTTTTAGACAGAAAGAGAAGTCATATATCTTCTTTCTTGTCTTTTTTTTCATGTATCAAATAAATTAGCTTTGCGGGAATGGCGTTGATGTTCGGAGGACTCTACTTCGTTCTGTGGGCTAAAGGGAAAGAAGATTGTGAAGAAATAGATGAAATAAAACAAGATGATGAAGAAAGTTTGCTTAGAACAGAGTTTGATCTTCAGAAGCCTCTCTTGCTTTAGTTCAAAGTCTTCTTTTCTTAAATGTTCTTGTGCATTTTTGGTTTAGGTTTAAAGAAGTAACATCAATTTTTACTTAACAGATAATACAATTTATACATGTAGACTGTAGTATATGTTCGTGTGTGATACTAAAATAGTTGGATATAAAAAAACATCACATACAGGCCGAAGAATAAGGGCCTAAATCATGTCATGTAAAAAGTTGTTCAATATGAAAATATTTATATATAAATAAAAATTACGGTCGAAAATTTAACCCGATTATTACAGTAGAGGTACAAAATTCTTTGATGAGTTTTTCGTTGTCTCATTCTAATGGTTAATGGTAACAATAATCTAACCCAATTAATATTCTCGATATCTCTCCTATATCACTAACCGATTTTCATGTTTTGAAGGAAGAGTTATTAGAGACCACAAAAAAGCAGGTTCATGAGAAGCCTATTAGTCCATAAGATTAGGTTTTGTCGTAAGAACTCTCATATATATATATATATATATATATATATATATATATATATATGTTATGTAAGACATTGATGAATGTAACCAAAGCTGCTTCTTTGAGCAGCCACATTCATCTTTTTATGAAATATAATCGAAATCTACTTTGCTCTTAAAGACAAACCTAAAGCTTTCACCTTTCTCTGTTCTTTACATTTGAATAAAGCTCCATATGAGCTATCTCATTTTCAGTTTCATATATCTATGTTAATAAGCTCATAATAAGCACAAATCGATCTTGCTTTTAGAATGTCTACACATTTGTTCACATGTGACAAGTGAGTCGTCAATATCTCTAGTTAACTATATTGACTTCCATACATATACACATTTAGAAGGGGACACTTTTTTTGTAATGATATATATGAGACTATTGTTTGCATAACTTCTTTAGATCTGTGTTTTATTACAGAGTACTGTTGAACGTATTTAAAGAAAATGATTTAATAACTTTTTTTCTTCTCTTTTTCATCTGAAGAGTAATGGATTTACTGAAAAATTGAGATTGAAGCAAAGCTAAGTAGTTAACACTAAAGATTCCATTGTGTAAGCCTCTTCTTTACTCAAATATGTATTAAAGTTCCAACAACTCAAAATTCAAATCCTTGCCTTCTTTTTGCCTTCTTTTTAATTCTTGGTAATGTTAATATATGTATTCTTTGTCACCTTTTCAATGAAACCATGATTACCAAAGGTAATATTAACAATTTAATGCATTCTTAACTACTGCTACATGCCTACATCTGTATGTAATTGTATGACTATGCAACATTTTAATACACTTTATCAAGAATAAAACATTTTTAATACATAATGTCATCCTCTTTCAAAAAAGTATTAGTTTTCTAATAGTCTTATTTACTATTTGACATCCAAATGTTTTGTATGAAACAAAACAAGAACTGTTACTATAATACGACAAATAATTATATAACTTCTGATTACTTAGAAAGTATAAATCAACTTTTTTTTGGATAACCAAACACATACGTAAGTTTTTGAATCGGAGAAGCTATCACATTTATTAGTATTATTGGTAATTAAATCGAACTAGCATCGAACAAAATAACCAATGGTAATCATTTTATAGTCCTTATCATGAACCATTTCGTAAAATGTGAAAATAAATATAGAGATTTCAGTATGAATGTCAAGTTTCTTGAACCTGATATCATAAACAAAATTCAGTCCCGGTTCGAAAATGAAAATATTAAGACATTATCATACTCGCAAGTCGCAACTAATTACATTGAAAAAAGAGCAACAATGAGTCTCTCTATTGCAAACAAAAGAATGACCATCCAAGAGTTCTCAATTCAGCTAAACAAGTTGGAATCGAATGCAAAACATGTTGAATTAACAAACTAATGTAAAAATGGATTCAGAAACAAAAGTTTAGGTGGAATGGTTCAACATACTTGGACCTTTCTAGTCATCATTGTGTAGTCATTCACTTATGTGTCGACACCATCGTATGTATGTTAAAGGATACCAATCTAAGTACAATTATAGATATGTGATAATTAGATTGTTGCTTCGTTTTTATTTTTCAAAGTCTAACAGGCGTATTCAAAACTCATGAGTATCAAGTTATTTAAACGTTTAAACCGTTAAAAATGACATTTCAGCATTAAAACCTCAACGCCCAATTAAATCAATGCAACTAATACAATCGTTTATGTATCATTTCAACCTCGACACTTCAACCGATTCTGCCATTACAATTCTTCTAACTAACCCAACCAACATAATTCACACATACTTCGTTATTATGCTTAGAAACTCTTTTATGCTTTAAGAAGTCTCTAGTCAACTAAAGAAGCAAAACAACAGCTTTTTGTTTTTGTGCTTTGTTAGTCCATCTTTTAGACAACATCACCTTTGTAATTAACTAATAATTCAAATTTTAATCTTTCTGCATTAATTCGAGATTCTTCACTCGGTGGTTATCGTTGTCAGCCAGAATTAAAAATAGTATAGTTTTCTCTTAATTTTTTTTACTAAAACTAAACAAAAAAACTTATCTTTACGTATCATTAGTAGTAGTTATCGTATGGACCAAAAAGTCATAATTGTTAATTTTGGGGGTTTGTGAAAAAGAGAGGAATGCTTGTTACCTACTCTTATTAACTTCTCTCATTCTCTCTCTCTCTCTTTCTCTTCTCTACTACTACAACAGTCTCTCTAATCAAATTGAGACATAGAGAGAGAGATTTGACAAAAGAAACTTAAAGTCTTCTTAGGTTTCTTTTCTTGCTTTTTGTTGTGTTCTTGTTCTTTTGGCAAAATGCAGAACAAACACAAATGCAAGCTTTGTTCCAAGAGTTTTTGTAATGGCAGAGCACTTGGTGGTCACATGAAGTCTCACTTGGTCTCTTCTCAGTCGTCGACTCGGAAGAAACTCGGTGACTCGGTCAATTCTTCTTCTTCTTCTTCCTCCGATGGTAAAGCTCTCGTCTACGGGTTGCGAGAGAACCCGAAGAAGAGTTTCCGGGTCTTTAATCCGGATCCTGAGTCCTCCACCGTTTACAACAGTGAAACAGAGACCGAACCTGAGTCCGGAGACCCAGTTAAGAAACGGGTCAGAGCAAATGTTTCAAAGAAGAAGAAGAAGACAAAGAGCAAGAGTAAGAAGCAGAAGACGAGTCACGAGTCACCAGAACCGGCGAGTTCTGTCTCTGATGGTTCTCCTGAACAAGATTTAGCTATGTGTTTGATGATGCTCTCGAGAGATTCAAGGGAGCTTGAGATTAAACTGAAAAAACCAGTTTTTGAGGAGGAAGATACAAAGCCGGAAAAAAGACATTTCCCGGAGCTCCGCCGTTGTATGATAGATCTGAATCTTCCTCCGCCGCAAGAGGCCGAAGCTGTCACCGTCGTTTGAGCCATATAAAGGTTTCAGAGATTAGAGAACATCAAAAATCAAAGAATCTTGATGATTTGGTTTGTCTTCAAGATTATTATTCTTTATTAGAAAAAACCGTTTATTGGTTTTGGAATCTTTGGGATGATATTATTATCAAACAATGTACTTTTGATGTAAGACAACCAAAACAAGAACCCAAGAAAGAAACTAGCTCTGTTTCTAGATTTCTTAACAATTTGAGCTTTCTTGAATTTGCAGGATGATTATAGATTGTTGGATCTTTGTTATGTCGTTTTGATGATATTTGGAATTCTTGAGATGATTCTTTTGCATGATCTTTGGATCTTGGATCTTTTATTTTATTAATGTGTTTTTAATGGAACTATTTAATTTCAACTACATTTTTTTATGACACAACTCACAAGTGTGTGCTATTTTTAATAATGTAAATATTATTCTCGCTACGTATAACAACTAGTATACACTGTGGTGATACTCAAAAAGTCTCAAACCATCCAAACATTCAAAAATATCTCGATAAGTGAAATATCTAAACTCAAAAATACTGAGATATTTCACCTAAAAATGCAATGAATATATTCGTTGAAAAGTGGTGTAATTCTCTTCTTGAACCTCTGACAAACTGTTTATCAAAAAAAAAACCTCTGACAAACTAGCTACGAGCAATTAAATCGAATTTTTATCTGAATCAGAGAGATCGTATATCTTAAATTTCTGATATATCGGTTTATATCCACCTTATGCATTACTACTTTTTCTTAAAACAATAAAGAGACAATTACTTATTGACAAAAAAAAAAAAGAGGATAGTTACTTATTTGGTTGTTTAATTCCTAATTTGTTTGTGGTGTCGTTTGTGTCGCCAGCTGCATCTGTGTAACTCTGTCTAGTAGTAGTTTTATACCAAAACAGAACCATTTATGTTTCTTTCCTGACAAAAATAAAAACACACATTTTTTTATGGGCAAGGTCATTAACATACTTATTTATTACAGAAATATATATCCCTGAATGGCTGAATCCATCTTCAAAATCACGTTTCTGCATGTTTACCCTTGCCTGACTCTCAGAGTTAAACAAACAATTATCCCACTGACAGATCGACACCAGAATTAAACGAAGAGTCTTTTTCTTTATATATTTTAGTTTGAGTAATTTTTTTAAGAAAAAAGAAAAAACATTTCATTATGTGTCTGAACAATTTGGAGATGAAGGGTATTTTAGTACATATGATAGTTTGTCATATCATATAAAGGTCGGGACATGTGGCACAACTTTTTCGCTTTAAGCTTCCGTTGGAAAATATGTGGACCGATCATAGAAATACAAATTATGTACCCAATTTATCTATTTTAGAGGTACCAAATTATAAGTGTTATTCATGTTCACCAAAAATTTGGTTGATAGTTTTATAATATTCACACAAATTAACAATTCGTAAGAACATTATTCGAAATCATAACATACCTAAGATGTTTTGACAAAAATATCATATTAACTCATTAGGGCCCACTGTAAAACAGTGCAGTGGCACTCGAGTAGACCTAAACGACATATAGTGTCTGATGAATCTGAATAGGCTTAACTCTGAAGAACTTAGTGGGCCGTTATGAATCTCATTTGATCTGGCCCATTTTGATGTGCTCATTAGTTAGAAACGCAGTTCTTTTGAAACTTATACAGTAGTTCCATTTATGCAATGTGAGAGATTATCTTTGATAAGGTAAAATCAAAGAAAATAAAGTTAACGTTATCTTTGTTAATCCTCTCTAACCTTTATTATGTACATAAGCAATCCATCAAGATGATCAAAATCTTGCCGTCTTATAGTCAGTACAATTTGCTGAGACCAGAAGTGACTCCGGATTCACCCAACCGCGGAAACAAAACCTCTTTGTCAATCATAACCTGAAGATGTGATGTGATCTTCACAAAGGAGACCCATAGAAACGGTGCACAACAAAAGGCATACCCGAACACCGACAATGCTCTGACAACGCCATCAGGATAAGAAGGAAAAGCCATCACCAGGAGCGTTCCGAAAATGCCAATCAACGGTGTTATGACGGGGAGCATTGGAAGCAAGAAGGCGTTGATGGGTATGGTAGAGAGAGCAAAGGAGCCGGTTAAGTAGAGAGACCAACCGATGAGCGGGTGGATCGTCTGTGGGATGATGAAGAATGGTATAATGTAGGCTGAGAGGATCAAGAGGAGTGCAACAACCTTGAAAGTTGTCTGGATCATGCTTAGATTCTTATCAGAACGTCGGTAACATAGCTTGGTCATGTTGGGACGCGCTAGGCGTGTGACTAGTATGATCCCTAGATAGAACACTGCTTGGATTAGAACCCAAGGCATCTCTGTGGAATAACTACAATGACAGCAGAGGATTAGTCCTGACTGTTAAATTTTTTATACGAGACAATGAGATGTTGAAACCTAGACTAATCCTAAAAACATGTATTGCTATATATACTCCTAGAATGGTAAATTTGAATGTGTATCCGATGGAATTCTAGTTGGAGGTTACGAGTATTAGTCTTGGTTTCGGTTTTGTAATTAAATCAAACGAACCTTATGGTGTAGCGGCGTTGGTGGTGCCATGAGAGACCTAAAGGAAGAACAGGCCATGACCACCAGTACCATGGCTTTAACCAAACTGCTCCTGGGAACGTAATCACACTATTCGGTCCACACGGTACGTTCCATCTGAGTTTTAGGTCTAATAAAGAGAGTGACATGCACACATAAAGAGATTAGCAAAATGTTATAACTTTTGGATTTAATGAAATGGAGAGAGTGGTGGTTACTTACAGTAATAAGATGCGTCCATTTGGTATCCTAAAGGAAGCCTAAAATGTCCAGTAAGCGGGGTGGTTCGGTTATCCGAAGGAGGACGAAAGAGAGGCTGATTGAGTAAATCAGAGAAGTAGCTGACAAGAAAGCCTTGATCAGCTCCATCAGAGTTATCTCTCTTTACTTCAAGCTCATGAATCATGTCTCTAAAGACTTCCATTGATGGCTGCAACACAAAGAGACCAGTGTGGAAGATGCAAGGGTTAATGAAGACAGCACAGAATTGGCCACACTGGAAGAGCTCGTCCGTGTTTTTGAGGAAGAGATTGTCGACGTCGAGCATTACGACACGGTCATAATCAGAGAGAGACCAAGCGTAGAGCTTGTTTAGACTAAGCTTGAATCTGCTGTCGAAGTTGGTTTGTTTCTTGTATGGATTCTCAAGATTCTCTACTCTCACTACTTTAGCTCCGTCCTCTTCTTCCCTAGATACCCCATTAGTGAATTATATTAATCAAATTTACCAAATAAAAAAAAGATTATATTAATAAACAGTTTTTTCTAAACAACTGCTGCAAGAAAAAAAATATTATGCATAACTTTGATTTATAGTTCCTCAATATTCTAAATTTTTTTCAGTTCCAAAAAGGGAAATCAACAAAAAAAAAAGATTTAAAAGGTCTGAGACTTTTAGTTACTATAATAAGTTATCTGACAGCTAATTTACTCTTTTTAACAATATTATCTTTTCTTATCTCTTTGAAATAAAATCAATAAGCAATCCCACTAATATTTATTTATCTTTTACACATCTAATCTCTTAAATACTCACTATCCACCTAACTCATGTAAGTTTGATTATGAAAATGAAAATGAAAAGGTGATATGAATATGAAATAATTCCGACAAACAAAGAAATAAATCATTTTAAAAGTAAGCTTCTATGTTTGAAAGAAAATCCTATTATGATTTTTATTTATGGCTGAGATAATTTATCAACAATAGAAGAAAAAAAGACAAGCGCTCACCAAAAAAAAAAAGAAAAAAAGACAAGCAATCCAAAAAAGGTCGTGGAAACTGGAAAACACGTCTGTAAGAAAAAAAAGACAAGCAATCCAACAATAGAACACTGTCTTGTTCTGGACATTGTCCAATTTTAATAATTTTTTTACTACAGAGCCAAATAATCAAATTTAAATTTTAAAAATTATTTTCATGCTCTTTCCCGCATTACTGCTCTTCCATGTTCTCATCAATTTTTTCTCTAAATTAAAAAATATATATATAATGAAAATTTTGTATAATCCAAATGAGGTTAGAAAAACTATTCTAGAAAATAATGTTTTTTCCTTGATTCAAAGAAGGAAAAACAAAAAAAAACCTCTAGATTTATCTAATCAGTTAAACGGTAACGTTTTGGCGATGAAAAAGAGAAAAGGAAGATGATGAGACGCTTACAGAACGTGAATCCAGTTGATAGGAACGTCCAGAGAGGCGATGACGACGATATCAGCGTCCACGTGAAGACCCTTAAGCGATCTGATCAAGACACGTGTCGCAACGTAGAACTCGTAGTCTCTTGGTGTTCCCATGTACATCATCGTCGCATAAGCGTTCTTGTGCTCCGGCCGCTGCGTCTTTAATCCTCGCTCCATAACCGCGGTAATCGCGTTTGCGTTTTCCGTTTCAAACGGCTGGAACAGCTGTTTGTCGTTATACGCTGTCGTTTCGATGATTAAAAGAAACAGAACCCAACAGGAGAACACTATAGTTCTTTGACAATCCATGCTTAATTTCTTCTTTATACAAACAAACCAAGAGAATTTTCAGAATTGGGTTTTGTGGGAATTTCAATTTTCATGTTTTTTTGGGGTTTTACACATGTAATGTAATCACTTAATGTAATGGAATTATGAAAGACAGATGTTTCTGGGAGACTGGAAAGACTTTAAAAGGTCAAGTAGTGTGGCCAATATGAATTAATCTTTTTTAAAAAATTATTTATTTCCTTAGTTTTAAATTATCCATTTTAAGAAATAAATATTTTGGAAAAGGTTAACCAAAACTGGTTATTAGGTGCATGCTCGAAACAAATTAGTGACTTACTGGTTGTTGAACACCCAAAATTCAAAATTTAATGGACGTTGAGAATTCTGATTCATACTCTTTCTGTAAAATATTCAATTTTTCCTCTGTCATATCTGTTTTTTTCCTTCTTGTTGGTCAGAACATTGCATCTTATTAGTACTTAAACTCCACTAGAGGAGGTAGTATTTGGATAGTAAGCATTTTTTACCAAAAAACATGTCATCAAATTGGCTAAACGTAGACCGAAATCAAACAAAATTGAGGGATTATAAATTGAATGGTCGTTGGGCGTGTATACCCACTAGCTCGTTAACACAATCACTTGATTTGAAAAGAGATATGAAGATATGAGATAGAAATTATAGTTATATTGATGGTATATATTTTGTCTATCTTAATCATTTGAAAAAGAATTTTTGTTAATACATTGTCTTTTGTTTTTCTTTAGGTAAAATTCGTCTGATAGGTTAAGTCCATAGATGAAATTTACTAATACTCATTGTTGAATTATTAGAGTAGTTGAATTATTATATCGACTTTCAAATAAAGGATGATAAATAACAATGGGGAAATTACAGAGTGACGTATACATATAAACAAACAAAAAAATCTTATTCGTTATACTTATACAACATGATATGGGGTCCAAACCGTACACAATGGTGTAATAATAAATAAAACTGTAAATAAGAACTAAAACATGGACAATTTATTTGGTGACTAAAAATAATGGGCCGGGAAGGTTCTTAGGTTCCGACAAAACCAAAACCGGAGACGAAAAAGGCCGTGGCCTGAAGAAAAAGATAGAAATGTAACCATGTGTGGCCATAGATCAGGCCATAGAGTGCACATCCTAATATGTACACCCCCACCATCACTTCCTTTGAATTCACTCTGCAATAAAATAAAACAAATTTTGATCTTGTTAAAACTATATGTGTATTCGTTAGAAAACATCACCTATAACATAAGCGGAAATATATGTATAACTTCTTGATTAATTTCTCACCTCTCATAACAAGATTTCCTTTGGACGACCCGCGAGAGTAGCTTATTCTTTAAAGCATCTCCTAATTTTTCGGTCACAACCCATTCGTTCGCTCTTCCTCCTTCAAGTAGGCCAATGCACGTTCCTTTGGTTCGATGCATAGCCATCACATTCTCGAACAAGATCCAAAATATCACGAGGTAGAAGGATCTAGTCGAATGCATTAGATTGAAATCAGAAAACCGAAAAATCTTGATGAGTAATTAGATTAATTAATAGGTAGATTACCTTGGAGTTGCCATGGTGTGGAAGATAGTGATCAAAGAGGGAATGTAAATGGTAGACCAAGATGGGATGTAGATTTCAGGGAAGAAGACACTTGTTGGCACAATTATACAGTAGAAGAAGAATGTCAAGAAGTGTACTGCCACTTTTCTTACGAAGAAAAAGCTGTAGATCACATAGAACTTCTTCCATGTTGATACTCTCTGTTCCAAAACAAACATTCCTTGTTAATTAATTAGCTTTATGTAAGGTTCTATACCGCAAATAAGAGTTTTGTTCAACATAAACAAATGACTTCAATGCAAACAATAGTAAAATCGAACCATTTTGAAACCGAACAAAACCTAATTAATTAGCCAAACTGGTTGATATAAGACCGTACATATCACACTACCCCGGTCCCAACGAGAGACAAAGAGAGGGACTTAAACCAATCAATCAGTGAAACTTGTGTTTCAACACTGGTCCTCAACTAGTTCAAACAGGACACCCTGCTTATCACTATCACGGGTCCCAATCCGTCTAAAGACAAAATAAACTAGGGCATCAGTCACTAACACATGGGGTCAGAATGAAGCAAAGTGACAAAAAGGACCTTATTACGAATGATCTCCATCGTCATTTTTCTAAATAGATTCGCAGGGCCACAGGACCACCTATGTTGCTGGAATCTGTAGGCCTTGAATTTGCTTGGAAGCTCGTTTCTCACCTGCATACCTCCAAATTAGCCATTTATTGTTTTGTTTGTGATAACAAAAGGAGACTAATTAATGTATTTAGTATTCTTATAGTTTTGAGTAACTAATTCTCTAATATATAAAGGAAAACGTGTGTTAATTACCGTGAGGTCGTTAAGGTAGACAAATTTCCAGCCGTGAAGACCAACACGAACAGCTAAGTCCATGTCCTCTACTGTGGTCCTTGATTTCCATCCTCCTGCTGCTTCCATTGCCGATATTCTCCATACACCCGCGGTTCCTATAATTGCTAATATATCACTTCTATTTCATGGTCCCAAAAATGTGAGTCTTATAGTCACCCACAAGGTGTTTTCAACGAGTTTAATAATAAGTGAAGGAACTAAAATTCATCTTTTTATGAAATGTTTTTATATTTTCTCATTTCCCTTTTAATTTAAGGTTCACACGATGCTTTCTCTTAGCTTAAGATGGCAATCCTTAAGGTTCATCGTCTTAATTTTTTTGGCTGGTTCGTAATTAACCTTATATTTGGCTGGTTCTTAAATTTTTTGTTCTAAAAGCTGGTGTTATTTTGATTGTGCTTGGAGATTTAATTATACCATTAAATCCGAAGAAAGCATGTCTAGTCGACCCTGATTCTTGTTCCACATTGAAATGATAGTTGAGGGACATCTCTTGCATCCTCGTCATCAAACATTTGTTCGCGTTAACTGCAAGAAAATCAGCATTCATTATCACTGAAAAATAAATATTCATGTCAAACCAGTTGACAAAATATACATTATAAAGATTAAATGATTGTAAACATACCAAATATCCATCGGGCTTGAACGAGAGCAACGTCAGGGTTGTGGACAAGGAAGGGGACGGCGCGGATGAGGTAATCTGGCTCGGGTTGGAAATCGGCATCGAAGACTGCTACGAAGTCGCATTGCTTGACGTAGTTATGCGTAAGAGCTTCTTTCATAGCTCCGGCTTTGTAGCCGTTCCTGTTATCTCTCCTTTCACACCTTATGTTTATGCCTTGGCTTTGCCATTTTGCAATCTCTATGTCCACACCTTCCTGCTTACTCTTTCACATTTATCATACTATATACACAATATATGCATCCTAATATGTGATGGATCGATATACTAGTCTCGTCTAGCTATATCGAAATCTTGTGTCATATATCTTTCATTTGTAAATCAAAAGAGGATTCAATTATAGGATTAAAAATAAACATCTTAGGTGAAAAAAATAGTGACAAAAGTGTTACTCTCTGTAATATTTATTATCGGAAATTCCTATAAGGAAAATGAGTTAAAAACTCAAATAGTCTTAAAATTTCATAGTTAAAAGTATCATATAAAGAAAAATTTAGGCCAACATTTAAATTAGTTTTTCTCCTATAAAAGATAAATAACACAAAATAAAAGTTTGTTCAAAATTTTTTTAGGAACTAATCAAGCTCTTCAAGAGGGTCTAATGCCTAACTAAATAAACAAAAATTATTGGAAAACCTTTTTATATTATTTTATTTTTCTTATATATATATATATATATATATATGATAGTTAAATAAATTATGTATGTTTCAATGTATTTTCTATTTTCAAAGTAAAATAAAATATGATGTTAAATACAAAATAATAATGTATTATTTTCTAAATAGTTTGAAAATATATTAGTCTATCGTTTTAACCAATTAATTGGAGGTCTAGGTCAGAAAATTGGCTGAACGAGTTTTTAACCAATGCGTTTAGAACTTTAGATTGGTTTGACCGCGTTCTTCGATCTATTTTTTTTTTTTTTAATAACTAAGAACCTAAGTCCGTACATCCTCTAGGCTGGGGACCATACCATTTTTACATGTTATATGAGTTGTTTGAATTTGTTTTTGTAACATCTAATTAATATTAAAAAAAAATTCGAACAAGCTTCTTACCCTTACGGCCGGATCCGTAGAATCATCTACAACTTGAACTACTAGGCGGCTCGATGGCCAGACCAAACTACATATTGCCGCTATAGATAATTGAAAGACCTACAACGAGTAAACAGAGTATGCACCATATTATATATATATATATATATATATATAGAGTAGAGAGTGTAAATTGTGTAATCAACCATATAATAAAGAGAGTGTAATTAAGAAAGGTAGTATATATGTATACCTCTTTTTCATTGTACATTGGTATTTGGATAAGAACCATTGGGTAGTTATCGGGTCCAACCTCAACATCTTCTTGCATGGCCTCCCATTTGTACACTTTATGGGGTTTACGTCTAAATAACTTGACGAAGAGTATCACAAAGTTCATGTAAAAACTCTCGAAGAACACTATAATGGATAGAACCAAACACATAACCACCAAACCCTTGAAAACAGGAAGTAATACAACACTCCTCGTTTTGGTCCACAAATATTGGAGTTGGATCCATTCAGACTCTGCTGCATTTTTGTCTGCTTCAAGCCTCCCCTGTGTTGCTGCAGCATCTTCAAGACTCCCTCCATTAAACTAATTCATGCATGAGAAAATAGCTATTAATTAATGTCACAGCAATTAATAAAGTATTTATACATATATAGAGAGAGAGCTATGAAGTACCAGAAGTAAGAGGAGACTAAGAGTGGTGTCGTATAGGAAGAGGAAGGGCTTCAGAAATAGAGACATTGTTGCTCTAGAACTGAAGCTCTCGACAGAGGAGAAGTGATGGTTTGATTTTCTTTCTTCTTTCTTGTCACACAATGACCCTTTTTATTGACATTTTTTTTTATTGTGATGACTTTTTACTACTGACTGGTTTTGTCTCCTTTGTAATATGTCACTCAATACTGTTATGATCTCCAAATAAATTTCTATTTTTTTTTCTCACATTCCAATTTAAGTGGACGAGGGCGGTAACGTTATCGCAGCTTCTCTAAGCTGGTAACCACAGAAGGGAACGCAACAAAAAATAATCATCTCCTCCTCATGATTTTTGTTAGATTTCTTCCACGTGATTCATTCATCTAATATCATTCTACATTTTATTATTAGTAAAATGTTGGTTGTATTTTGTAACTTAGTGACGTACGAGTACGACGGTTTCATAAATCGTTACATTTTTACTTTGTATTTTTTTAAAATTAAATCAGTAAATCACACGTCAAATTAAACTAGCATTTATGATTAGTTGCCCAGTTAAAAAGTGAAGAGGTTACATTACAAAATAAAATAATCAATTAATCTACTTATAGAGGAATGAGCCAAATAGTCGGTCGTCCTAACATGTTTAAACAAAGAAAATTTAAAATTATGATATTTTGTATTAGGAGATTAGTTTTTTCATATATTTTACTCCCTCCGTATTTTAATAATTGTCGTTTTAGAAATTTTATTTTTTTGAATTGGATGTCGTTTTCAAATTTCTATGCAAAATTTATTACTTTTTAATGTTTTATGACATCATAAAACATTAAAAAGTAATAAATTTTGCATAGAAATTTGAAAACGACATCCAATTCAAAAAAATAAAATTTCTAAAACGACAATTATTAAAATACGGAGGGAGTATTTATTAATAATAAAATGCATATATTTAAAATTGAATTACTACTATCTAAAAAATTAGTGTGAAAAGAAGACTTTTAAAATTATTATTTGGTTGACAACAATGGGTAATCCGAACTGAATCCCAACTAATTGTACGGGTGAATGTAATAGTCCATTCACTAATTTTGTTTATGACTAAAATGTGATTACCCAAACAAAAGTGAAAGAACTCCGAAGAGAAACCAAAGTCGGACGCTATACCTCCGAATTTTACCACCATACCACTACACCGCTTAGTTTTAAATTATTTGTTACTACCTTCTTTTTGGGATTTTCACTTTTTGTTTGTTTATGTCACAAAAAAGGTCTGAATGAATTAATCTCATGTGCATACCAAATACCTTGCCCCCTGTATTTTTAGAAATGGAGAATTAATTAAATTTGAGAGAAATTTTTGAAATTGACTTATCAATGAATCAAACCATGTGAGCTGCTAAAAAGAAAAAAAAAACATCAAAGCATGAATTCAATTTTTATACATGGTATATATTTTGAAAATACAAAAATGACGAGTGTGGAGAAATTTACTAGAGTTAGTATTTAAGAAAATGACCTTTTTTTCTGTTATTTTTCTTCCAATTTGTTGATCAATCAATTAAAATTTTAACAAAAGAAAAGTAAACACAAATGTATCTGTGTTAAATTACATATGTTGATAGTTACTTTTTATGAATAGCTTTTCTTTTCATATGATAATCACAATAATTTTGAGCTTGACAAAAAAATAAAAAAAATTAAAAAATGGAAAATTTCACAGTAAGTTTTAACCTGTAACCAAATTTGTGACAAAAATGTAAACAAAATAACAATTTTATGTGAATCTAGATTCGATTTTAGTATTGTGCTACTATAAAATTTATATTAAAATCACGTGTACTTGATGATTTTCTTTATCAACAACATGTACGTAAATAAAACCGAAAACAGAGCGTTACAAAGAATTTCTCGAATAAACATAAGATGACAGAAAAAAAAAAGGTACGTATTATTCATACTAGGACTCAGGACCCCCGCGATGTCGCGGAGGAATATATTTCAAAAATTATTTAAAAAATATCAAACGAAAAAATCATAATGAATTGTAATAATTTTGAATTTTTTAATAACAAATCAATATATATTTTACAAAAATTATGATAAATAAAACCCTCACAAGCATTTATTAAGTATATTAATATTAGAAAAACAATAATTTGTAACTAAAAAACTATTCCCAAGTGCAAAAAGCATAAACTGATAAACCAAATATTACAATGGTTTGATAAATAAGCCAAAACGTTCAACGTCAAACAAACCAAATGCTATTGTGTTAAATTAAACGGTAACAACAATTCATTTAGATATATTTTAGTATTTAAATATTTTTTAAAAATATGACGAACTTATCCGAGAAACGCAACCGTAGATATCAAATATACTAAAAATAACAATAGTTTGTAACACAAAACCAAAAGTTGCAATAATTCGTCAAATAATCCAAATGTTGAAACATTTCAATTAAATAGTTACAATCTCATTTAAATACATTTTAGTAATTAAAAATTAAGAATTAAAATAATAATTTATGAAAAGTTACACCGAGAGACGCGGCGGTAGATAATTAAATATTATAGCTATTTATAAAATAAACCAAAAATTGTAATTGTTCGTGAAATTAACTAAATATATAAACCAAAGGTTGCAATTGTTCGTAAAATAAACTAAATATTGCAATGATTCGAATAAGCGGTTCAAACTGTTTATGAAGAGTTACAATAAAAAACGCAACCGTAGAAAATATTCATAATGCAATTTATAAAAAAAAACATAACCGTAAAATATATATTTTAATTAATAAAAACATTAACGAAAAGTTACGATAAAAAGACGCAACCGTTCAGATGTGCAAATGGTATTTATTAGATTGTTATTATATATAGATTTTAATCGGTGGTGACACACTAGTTAATACAAACTATTACACTATATTCCATCATCACGTGTAGCACCAAATTGATTCATAAACCAATATCCACCATAAGCACATTAAATTAGTTATCTTTCCAGATTTAGAGTTCTTGCTGGTTATCTGTATAGGGTTAGTTCTATTTTGTCTTCGGCGTGTGTTTATTAAAGGTTCATGTATGACAATAAGTTAATCTCCATAACTGGACTAGCTTTCAGGGCGACAGGGCCTAATCAATATCATGGTTAGTTCGTTCTGAAGATAAAACAAAGATATGTTGTGTGTGGCTGGCTATGTAACATCACATATCACATATATATAATAACATAGTAGTAGGCCCATAATTTGTTTCATTCTTAAAAATATTTACAAGCATTAGAGCGGTCTTATATGATGTGACTGTGAATTCCGGAGGTGGATGCATTTTGTAAAAGAAGAGAGGCAGATGCAACCACATTAGTTTGTCACAATTAATGCCATGTGAAATATGAACAATTTTGATAATACACCCAAAGTTATGAGCAATTATGCCTCCATTGTTTTTGAACTAAAGTACAAAAGACAAACAAAAACAAAGTAAACCCATTAAAAGGAAATTAGTACAGAAGCCCTTAAAACCAATACCTAATTTTGTAATCTTTTTAAGTGAAACCACAAATTTTAACTAAACTGATCTCCCAACCTATGAAAATTCTTTCCTGATCATGTTTCAGCCATTTAATTCGTTCGTTTCTACAATTTATGCCAAATAACACAATAACAATTTGAAATAAAATAGTTTGTTTTGTTCTTTTTTTTAAAAGATAATCTTTGGATTACTCTAATTTATCAAACTTTAGGGTTCTACATATACATATTTAAAACCCCTAAAGTTTGAACCAACATTTGCGATAGGTGCGAGCTCACTCTACCAAAATTTTTTCCCGATGTCGGTTAGCGCAGAGCCACATAAAACAAGACAAAACCACATCAAATCGCACATTGGCCTTACTAGCTCCTCCATAGCATTGAACGAACGAAATATTTAATTTCTCCTCCTAAAACAATGAAATATTTACATTCTTTTTTTTTTGACGGCGAAATATATATATATATATATATATATATATATTTTATTTTATTTTTATTAGCCAATATCAAGCTTTAGGGCTTCCAAACTCTTTGACAATGATCCAATTTCCTCTAATGGGCTTTTGAATCCGTGTTTATTGTTACTAAATAGGCTTTGATAGGCCCAGTGACCAGTATGTTTTCTCCACGAGTCCACGACTCGGTTCTCGTTATTAGTCTATTATAAAAACAGAACATGTACGGCTGAGATATTACCAAATTCATGATCCAACGGCGGAGAATCACTTGCATCCAAAAAGATGTGAGAGGAACATTCTGATAATCTGTACCCATCGTACAAAAACCTCAATACAGAAAAAAATTGAGACATCCCTAAATTTCACTGGTTTGGTTTTTTTTAGAACAAAAAAAAAGCGAGTTGCTTTTGACCACCAGCTTTTTGTGTTCTTGTCTTAAAGATCAGAGATTGGCTAGGGTTCTTTCGTGCAATTTGTGATCTCTTCTTTCATAAAATTTTCTGGATTCTAGCCAATTTCTCTTGTGACTTTGAACATTATCTTCTCCGGTGGGTTGTGAAAAAGAGACGTTTTTGGTCCTGGTAAGTTCCTGATTCGTCTTTGTTTGAGCTCTGAGTTTTAAGGGTTTGTGTTCGATCAATCTTTAGATCGTTGGTGAAAAGCGTTTAATCGACGAAAAAGTGATGCTTTGGAAGATATGATCTTCTCTATCTCTGGTTATTACTGGGTTTCGAGATTGTGCTGCTTAAGATGTTACCTGTGAGAGAAGGTCTTCAGAAACAAGTTAAGATTTTGATTGGATTAGGGAATTTAGGGTTTGGTGGTTATAGAGGATTGCACTCTAGATTTACTAACCCTAACGGGTTTTTAGAACCTGCGAGCTCTGATTTGTTGTTGGTTAACGAAAGGAGGAATCTTTCTGTTGTTGGTGCTGTTTCTCGAACTTTCTCTGTTCCTTCAGTATCTGGTCCAGCCTTTCAGGTTTGTGGATATCACATTGATCTTTTGCTTTCGGATCCGTGTGCGGCGTCGGTTAAGGTCCCGTGTAAATCGATGGCGAGTTTAGGTTCTAAATCTTTGTTTGTGGATCGTCGTTGTGATTCTCTTGTTTCAAAGCGTTTCACTGGTGGTATGGTATCTGGAGATGGTCCCAACCGTGGAAGAATTAGTATGAGACTCAGAGGAAAAGATCACCAGGAGAAGTCTACGATCTATGCGTATTTTGCTTATAGAGGTGCGAAGAGATGGATTTATTTGAATCAGCAAAGAAGAGGAATGGGATTTAGAGGCTTGCATAGCTCACTATCTAATCGTTTATCAGCTGGGAATGCGCCTGATGTGTCTTTAGATAACTCTGTCACTGAGGAACAGGTTAGAGATTCTTCGGATTCTGTAGCGGATAAGCTATGTACTAAGCCCCTGAAGCTTGTCTCGGGGTCGTGCTATCTACCGCATCCTGATAAAGAGGCGACAGGGGGAGAAGATGCTCACTTTATCTGTGCAGAGGAGCAAGCATTGGGTGTGGCAGATGGTGTGGGAGGTTGGGCGGAGCTCGGTATTGATGCAGGTTACTATTCTCGGGAGCTTATGTCTAACTCAGTGAATGCAATCCAAGACGAGCCTAAAGGTTCGATTGATCCAGCCAGAGTATTGGAAAAAGCTCATACTTGCACAAAGTCACAAGGGTCTTCAACGGCTTGCATCATAGCCTTAACCAACCAGGGACTTCATGCAATCAACTTAGGCGACAGCGGGTTCATGGTAGTCCGTGAAGGGCATACAGTTTTCCGTTCGCCCGTTCAACAGCATGACTTCAACTTCACCTATCAGCTGGAGAGTGGAAGAAACGGTGATTTGCCAAGCTCAGGTCAGGTTTTCACGGTTGCTGTCGCTCCTGGAGATGTTATAATAGCTGGAACAGATGGGTTATTCGACAACCTGTACAACAACGAGATCACAGCCATAGTGGTTCACGCTGTGAGAGCCAACATAGATCCTCAGGTAACAGCACAGAAGATTGCAGCATTGGCGCGACAAAGAGCACTGGACAAAAACAGACAAACTCCATTCTCGACAGCAGCACAAGATGCTGGCTTCAGATACTACGGAGGTAAGCTTGATGACATTACAGTTGTTGTCTCTTATGTAGCGGCTTCGAAAGAAGAAGGCAAACATTGATGAAGAGACAAATACAGATGTGTCATGTGTTGAGTTATAAAGTTTGTGTTTTGCAGAGACCTCTCTTGTTTTGCTTAATGGTTTGTGAGCATTCTCATCTGATTTTATTTGATTTTTTTGATATATATGTAAATAAAAGAGAAAGAGTTGGATTAGTCACCCACGGACTCACTCAATCTGTTAACACGCCCACGGTAAAAGCCAGTGGAGTTTTAGTCACTTTTTTAGACGTTAGTTTTTGTTACTACAACTTGTCAATCTCGGCAACAATGGCTTTACCTGCTTTTATTAAAGTTTACTAAATTTCTAGTTTCTAAATATTTTAGGCCTCTCTGTTGACCAAAACAAAATGTTAGGTGTCTCAACTCTCAAGTCATCTCTCTTGTAGTGACCAAAGACTCGAACAGGATTGGAGGAGCCAATATTAATTCATATAAATTGAAATGGTCTTGACAAAAAAATCAGTCAAGAAATTGTATGAGTGATGATGAGCTCGCTGTTTGAAGATAAATCTAAGGAAGCTTGTATTCCTATGGATGAGGAGGGACCTTTCACTCTCACTGTGACTGGCTTCCCTAATAGCTTCACTCCTTGCTTCCAATACTTTTCATCTGTACGCAGATAAACAAATCTGCTAATTATTCCCCTTATAGATCGTGCAAGCCCTGAAACTAACATGTTGGGAAAAAAAAGCCAATGCTCTACTAAAACCAGTTGAAAGGACAAAATCCATTAACAACTGCCCTTTAGTTGTCAAATTAAATCCAATTTACCATAAGCATCAGCCTACAACGATCAAACTATTTGATCCCTTTCAAGCAAAGATGATTAGAGAGTACTCAAGGTTAAGAGTCTCATACCTGGTCCTGTTGAGATCACGGTTGAGTTTTCTTCATCCATCACCCAATCCATCCACAATGCAATTCCATGGCATACGCCCGGTTTTATAAACTCAATCTGTTTGCAGGAAATAAAAGCATTTCTTAAAAGCATTCATCCGAGTTATTTGTGTATACTGATGCCTCTGCAAACTGCATGTATGTGAATTTCCAACTAACATACCTGAACTTCCCCAGAACATGGACCTCTGATGGGCTTGGAGAAGTCAAACTCCATGACAGTAAATTCCTTGCTAAGTTTCTGAAAATTGTCCAAGAAAATAAACAATCCTTACATTCCCAAAGTTTGTCAATACATAAATCTAAGAACTTCTGTTTACCTTTGTCTCTCCACATTGCCAGATAAAGAAGGGCAAACAAGGACTGTCTTTACCAGAAGGTAGATCACCACATCCCCCTAAGGTTGTATTCACCAGAGCATGGTCAAACCCTTCTACATTCCCAAGGCAACAACGGCTCTTCCAGAGATCCTAAACCATAAGCCAATTCATGAATATACTAGCAAACACGGCTCTGGTTTATATAATTGCTAAGAAACGATACTTACAGGAAGATACATCGCACAACCTCTCAAAACCCCTTTATATGGCATTACCACTGCATCTTCTGACAGGACAGAATCAAGTAGAGTTCTGTCCTTCCTTCACGCATACCAGAAAGAGAATAAGGCTATATTGTTAACAAACTAGCGTCTTTGACAAAGCAACATGACCAATTCAATAGCAACATTTACCAGAATCTGAGATTCTGCCACGGAAGCCCACTTTCAAGTCCGCTGTAATATGGCTCTCCAATCAGCAGATCAATCTTTAGATTAAAACATGGGACACATAATCAAAATCAAACCCAAAAATCATTTAAGGAATTAAATGACTAAACTAAGGGGGCATAACTTTTCAAGAGTTCAGCAACAAACCGTAACTTTTTATGAATTTTGAATATGATGTACATCACATGAAAGTTTACCTTGCTTGGATACGCTTTGGCCAAATTTGCCTTCCCTTCTCTGAAATATTCGAAACGATCTTTTGAAAAGCCATTTGAATCAGCAATGACTTCAAAGTATCTGGCAGCATTCTCTTGCAACCCAGGTGCCAATGATAAAACCCGTGATCTGTCGGATATATGTAGAGCCATAAGTGGTAAGAGAAGACTATCATCAATGACGAGACATTGTGGATACGATTTTCCCTGTAACTGGAAAATAGGTGAAGAACCATTAAAGTGTGCACCGGGATGTTGGAGAAATATAATATGACAAGTATGAATAAATTTCTTACGATGGATTAGAGTAGTGTTTCTTATTAGCATTAACAAGCCAATGTATTACCACAACCTTATGCAATTTTCTGAGGAATATTTTGTAGATATAAGATAGACATAGAATTTAGAACCTACAGCTTTTCTTGTGGCCTCAAACAAGGATTGCCTATATATACTGTCACCATATATTGCGACTCTTTCGGGTGGTAATGTGAGGTGTAGATCTCCAGTACTTAAAGGAGAGTGTGTCATCTCATGTGTCAAGCTTTTAGTCTTCTTCAGATTGTACAAGATGTTAGTACAAGTATGAGCAGCATGCAAATGAACTTTTTCTCCTTTGGATATGGACACACCTGCCCCTGGAGTAAACCAAACACACTGTTTCCAATGGTCACACCAGTCTCTAACACCTGTAGTATTAGCAAGAAAAGAAACCAAAATTGGTCAAATGACTCAGTGATCAACAACCTATTCGATCGCAATGGAGCTGAATGTACTGCAACTGGGGAAAAAGGGATCCCTCTAAACCGTATAACAGTGTAAGAATTGACATGTCACAGTAAGGTGTAACTCACCTATCTCAGAATTTGAATCTATCCACCTGGGAGCGGTAGAATAGAAGATTGTTCCTTCACTATCAAGCTGCAGCACCCACCTGAACCAAAAATGAACGATTCTTTATATCATACTGGTAAAACAGGTCAAGTCTTGAGCCCTCCTAGGCTTTTTAGGTGGAATGCATGATATTGCATCACCAAAAAAGATAAGTGTATTTTCTCATTGTAGAGAACTACCAGTATGTTCAAACACCTAAAAACGAAAAGAAGAAAGCCAGTAAAGGATGCATTACCATGAAATAATAGCATGAACACTACCCGCGGTTATTGCTTCTATGTGCACATCAAGCTCTCCATTACTTTCTGGCCGTTTCCAAAAGTCAAATTCAAATATTTTGACGGGCTCTGACAACTGGATGAATATATGAACTGAGTGTATAAACTAAAGCTCATTTGAAAAATTGTAGGGAAAAGTTTAGGATAGTAGTACCAGTTTGATATCTTTCTCAATAGCATCAACATGCATGCTATACTGTTGTGACTTGATACCAAATAGACTCTCTAATCCAGGAGGAACCAGCCGAACACCATCGGATGTTTTAGCCTCGTTATTTCGTAGATCGTGCATGTTACATAAGAAACTGCTTTCAACAAGCTTGAAAACATTGTAAAGACAGAGCAAAGAGAAACAATGTGAGAATGAATTCAATCAAGCTCAAGATAAACAACGAAGTCAAACCACAAATTCGATAACGAACCTGGCAATAAGTAGTAGCTCGATATGGCACTGTTTTTGGATTATCAACCAGCAACATGTCATGAGCGTGTTGTAAACTTGGGATTAGACCTTCACCAAGTAACTCAGAGTCCAATATTTCACTTACCTAATGAAAAGAGAGACACACTTATGTTTATTTCCTCTAAAATTCAGTACAAAGTATGGATCTTTGAATACTCACAAGAACGTGAGCTCGTGAAGCAATGTCTGATCCAACTTTGAGTTCATCGGATCGTTTGTTGATAAGGTTAATATTCTTAGTCATCCCATTCTTATGCAAAACCTTCCTCATAAGCTTAACCATCGGTAAGTAGGACTCACACGCCGTCACCATTCCATTTGAATCACCAGACTCTTCTTCTCCTCTCATTGCTCTCACAGCCATCATCGATAGCAACCCAGTTCCAGCACTAGACACACACACAAATTCCATATTCTCCAAATCAAAATCTGAGTGTTTAAACCAAGAATTGAATCAAAGTTATGGAAATGAGAAGACGAACCCAATGTCAAGGACGTGGCAAGGTTCAGTGATGGTTTTCTCGATAGCGAGACGATAAGCTCTGTTGCGGCGAGAATCATTGAGCATGTCGAGATACGACGTCGTCGCAAGGAGGCCGTCAGTGGAAGTTCCGGGTTGGTCATTGTCTTCGATGATAATCCACTCGGAATTGCCGGTGAGAGGGTCTTGTCTGAGCTGGAAGACGCGTTGACTAGACTGAGAGCTCATGGTTCGACTTCGAGCAGCGACGGAGCTTCTTAGGCGAGTCACTGAGTGGCACCGGAAGGAGATAAAGGTTTTGGGAAGAAAAAGAGAAAACAGAGACGACATTAACGGAGGAGCTCTTTAAGGTTTTTTTTAGTCGTCGTTAGTCGTGAGAAGAGACTTTCCGGTGATTGTTTATGTTTATTGTTTATTTAGGCCCTCATCATTTTCTTTTTATTGCAAATGAACCCCAGAGTTTTGAAAATTTAAGTACAAGTAAAACAATCAACTCTTTGTGATGCCAACAAGTGGCACAACGTAATTGGATAAATGATTTTATACTAAAAAATTTGTGGCATAAAATAAATTATTCTTTTAACTAATTATTGTGATCTACTATTTTTAAAAATGAAATCTTAAATATTTTCTATGTAATTCGTATTATGATTGTGCACCATGACTATCTTTAACGGAAATCAACTAAAGCTCTTGAAATACAATATTTGTTGAAAAATATACATATATTACAATATAAAGACAAATAAAACATTTCTAAGAAGTTATATAGATATTAAATATAAAAAATAAAATACAAAAATGGACCATACAATACATTTATATTGTAAGAGTAATCAAATAGTAAAATAAATATTACAAAAATTAAGCAAAGACAAAATGCCATATCCTAGAAGCCTTTCTATCAATTATACTTATATTAAAACAAAATTAATTTATAAAAAAGACAAATGAAAAGAAATTTTGGCCGTCAGTTGGAATTGGTTATCCGGCGGCGTAGCGCGAGTTTTGTATCTAGTAAATTTAAAAGACCATCATAGAAATGAATTATAATAACATTAAATGAATTATAGTTTAATCTGATTTATTGAATATGTTAATCCAAATAGACAGATAAACTAAAAAGAACTTACAATTAAAGAGTACGAAACTAAATTTGGAAGATAATTTGACTAGTTTTCTTGAAGAAAATAAATTTCACAACTACATAAAAAGTGAAAAACAAATTAATTACATGTCAAGGATTTTCCGACAAGTGATAACTCTCTCTTAAAGGTGCGTGCAGAGCCGGTCCAAATGGCCGAGTTTCAAAGCTGCTAAAAAACCTGCTGGTATGTAAAGAATCAATCCTCTACCCTCTACGATCTACACTATAAACACATTTACTCGTAGTTTTTTTCTTCTTTTATTTTTGAAGTGGACATGCTAATTTCGTTTATTTTTGGTGGAACTTTGAAAATATTGATATTGAAGATAGTCAAGTTGTCAGTTTAGTTACGCGCATAGAGGCTTGTCTTCGTTTAATAGACCCTTCTCTAAGCTTAAGACTATGGGTTTCCTTAGAAGGATACACCGATGCATTCACTTACATGCCCCAAGTGTAAGGAGATTGCTGATTGCATGATTGTACAAGGTCTCATAGAACATGTATTTATGGATACTGGATCCAAGAATGTTGCGCTTCTTTCGGGTGATGGAGACTTTTCTTTACCGTTGAATTCTCTTAGAAGACATGGCTACAAAGTTTTTCTATTCCAGAAAGAAGATTCAAAATAGGAGCTTAAAGTTAGTGCATCTTACACATGGGTGTTGCAGAAGATCTTTTAAAATAATATTGATTATCCACGCACAATTTACCGGATCTCGGTAATTTAGTGAATTTTAGCTAGTTTTTAGGTTTTGTCTTTTGATATTTTATTATGTGATTTTTAATAGTCGTTTTTTGTTAATCAAGGATCAAGTTTCTGATATATGTTAGCAGGTTTACATTATTTGTCTATTGTGGTCTGTTGCATGATTTACATGGTTCTCAAGTCTTCATTAACGACATGTTCTTAATCGGATAACATATGCTTTAACTTTCCTACCAAAAAAAAAAACATATGCTTTAACTTTCCTACCAAAAAAAAAAACATATGCTTTAACTTTGTTATGGAAATGAGAAGAACCCAATGTTGTGATACCAAATAAACTCTCTAATCGAGGAGGAACTAGCCGGACACCATCGGCCCTCATTGATTATGTTATTATTTTATTTAAGCCCTCATTGTTTTATTTGTATTGCAAATTATACCCATACTTTTGAAAATTAAGTAAGACAAGTAAGACGGTACTAAATCGGAACTTATAGGAATTAAGGGGTAAACTCAGGAATACAAAATATTTGTGGGATTAAAACTGAAAAGATCCAAATTTTTAGTTTCGGAGAAAAAAAGAGTTCTTGGCCGGAGAACAACTTTCCCATTTCCACAACTTCGAAATCGAAATCCATCCAAACGTAAGAATTATGGCGGGAGCGAATCAGGCGTGTATCTTCTGTGAGATCGTGCGAAATCCAACCACCACTCGTCTCCTTCACACCGTTACCTTCTTCTTCCCTTCTCTTGTTGTTTGGATCATCATCAGAGGCTAAATTGAAGAAGTTCTCTTACGTTTCTCTGCGATTATCTTTTTTCAGGATGAGAAAGTCATCGCCTTTCAAGATATCAAACCTGCCGCCCAGAGGTTTGTGTCTTTCTTCACTCGCTTTGCTTCTATCGATTTTTGTGAATTGAGTTTGATTCCGTTTTACTTAAGCTTGTCTATTGTAATCACTTTGCATCTCCTTGCTTAATTAGCTACAGAAGGTTACATATTTTCATGCAATAGAACTATAGAAGATTACATATTTTCAAAGGTAACGTGTTATGGAGTTCCTTTTAAGAGTTTCATGCAATTCAATTTGGAGTTTTCTGTGTACAGATATGAATACTGTGGGACTATCGTCGAGTTCTTGAATTTTCAGGGTCTTTTATGATCATTTTTGTCTTAATTGGGTCTACTTATAAACATTTTGATTTCTGTGGGCCGATCAGAAAGTTTTTCGTTATCCATGGGTTAGAAGTTGAATACGTGGAAACTTGAAACTTTAGTAGCTTCTATACATTTGCAAAGAATCAGATTCTATTGATAATTTTGGGTCCCATGTCCTTTCATGTAGTACATTTTTTTTGTCTCCCATGCATGAATCAGATTCCTTTAATAATCTTTGGCACGCCTAGAATTATTACACTTTGGAGCTTTCTGAAACCTCATTCTATTGTGGAGGCTTTTGATTCCTTTAAAAACAACCAATGACCTCTCTGTCTCTCATTTGTGAAGCAATATATAGGATCTTCCCATCAACATGAACATGGAATCTCTAGATGAATTTGATTTCACTGAATGCTCGTTCATTAATGTTGAAAGTATTTCCTGATATTTTCACAAACATTAGGGTTCTAAAGCTTGTTCAGTTAGGGTGAGATTTTTAGGCGATTGAATGTTCTTCAAAACTGTTAGGAGTTATAAAACTGTAATATATCACATATATAATAGTCCTTGGGATCAAAATCAATAATACTTTGATGCTTAAATCGCAGCAGACACCTAGCTAGGAATTGTGAACAATAATTTAAAGTGATGCAACTTGCTTATTGAAGTCTTGTCATGTTCCACAATGCTTTGTAAGATATTTGGGTCCCAAGTCCTTTCATGTAGTACATTGGTTTTTGTCTTCTTGCATGCATGAATCGAATCAGATTCCTTCAATAATTGTTGGCATGTCTTAGTAGAAGTAGTACCAAAGGCTACCACTCCTCTATATAAATAGATGTAGAGCAAAGCCCCTCCTTAGCAATTCATTTCTATCTTACTCCTTTGTTCGACGGGTCAGATTATTTTCCTCTCTTTTTATCCATTAAATTAAAACACTCATTTTAATTATTTTTTTAGTGTGACCGATCTAAAATACTTTCACTATTTCTTCTGTAAACCAAAACACTCTCTTTTTCGAATTGTTACGTATATTCGATTAGTTTGTAATTTTATTATATATGTAATAGTCAGATCCAACTCTCTCTCAGTTTTTCAGTTTTGAGTCTCCATGGATGATGTTTTTTTATTTTTATTTTAAATGTTTTTTTCAAAGCCAAATATGCTTTACTTCACATAAATTGTAAGATCGGCCCTGGTAATAGTGATTTTTCTTTTACAGTTCTCATGTTTTGATTTGTCAGGTACTTCATTCAAATAACGTAAGCAAGAATCTCTTATCACCAATGGTCTCACAAGGACAATCCTCCAACACTGCATCCTCCAACTCACTCACGGGTAAAAATAATTTCTTTCTATTTTCTCATTTTACATGATTTTGTATAATATAAAAATATAGTAATTGTGACTTAATTTTGGAAATTTATGACAAAAGAGGAGGTTGCGCTCTTTTGGGATATCAATACGTGTCCCCCTGCGAATCGTACTACTATGCTCACTAATATAGTTGAAAACATTAATTTCGTTCTAGGGGAGATATATGCGAGATTTTTCGACCGCCCAACATACCGTGTCTCGGATACTACGAGAATCATATGTGGAAATGTCAAAAACCTCTTGAGTGACCAGAATAAATTACACTTGAAAAACATCATATCTGCTTGCAATAACTGATCAAATCCAATATGTTCTTCAAGTGTAATTTATTCTGGTCACTCAAGAGGTTTTTGACATCTCCACATATGATTCTCGTAGTATCCGAGACACGGTATGTTGGGCGGTCGGAGAATCTCGCATGTATCCCCCCTAGAACAAAATTAATATTTTCAACTATATTAGTGAGCATAGTACGATTCGCAGGGGGACACGTATTGATATCCCAAAAGAGCACAACCTCCTCATTTGTCATAAATTTCCAAAATTAAGTTACAATTACCATATTTTTATATTATACAAAATCATGTAAAATGAGGAAATAGAAAGAAATTAGTTTTACCCGTGAGTGAGTTGGAGGATGCAGTGTTGGAGGATTGTCCTTGTGAGGCCATTGATGATAAGAGATTCTTGCTTACGTTATTTAAATGAAGTGCCTGACAAATCAAAACATGAGAACTATAAAAAAAAATTCACTATTACTAAAGCCGTTTCTACAATTTATGTGGCCTAAGGCAAGGTCCTACAATTTATGTGTTGGATTACTTACTCCAAGGTCCTCATATTAACGCAAGGAATAATATCCGGTGATTTTCAATTCCAACACATTATGAAAAGATTACGTATTGGGACTGGAGGCTATACCACCTTTTCAGCCAAACGCCTAGACTCTTTTCCGCTAATTTTGGAGCACTCCGTATATGCATGGGATTGGACAAACATGGAAGATGGACAAATTAAAGAGGTCTGCTCAAACATGATCTTGATTGCTAGGCTCCCCACCTCGGTCAAATATTATCTCCTATTTTATGTATTTCTTTCATGCGTTTATATCTGTATTTTAATTTCATGTAATATTATGTATCTTTTACTACATGTATTTTCATATTTGCTATTATGTGTTAAATAGGTGGAAGCTATTTTATAGAAACGATGATCAAAATTATAATGAGTTGGAACCAAACCATTCAAATTTAAATTCTGGAACCAAACCGTTCAAATTCTTTCCACCATCACCAATGATTGAATTTGCTCTGAAACGGAGGATTACTCTCTATTCAAATTGAGTTTTAAGCAGAAAGAGATAAAAAGAGAATTGAGAGCACTAAACTCAAACAATCTTTCAGAAATCCAGAAAAGAGTGTGTGAGGCTAACAGTTTGCTAAAGCATGTGCAGGTACTTTGTTTACAACAACCATCAGTCTCAAACTTTCAACAGGAAAAACAATGTCAAGAGAAATTAGAGAAGTTGAAATCAATTGACGAAGCCTTTTTCAAGCAAAAATCAAGAATCAATTGGTTATTAACATGGGATCAAAACACCAGCTTCTTCCACAGAGTGACTCAAGCTAGAACAGCTTACAATGCAATACATACCCTGCTTGGCTTGGATGGAGTTGTAGCATCTACACCAGAGGACATTGGCCGACTTGCTTTATCTCACTTCGGTAGCATCTTGTGCCCTTACATCTCTCCTGCGAGTCTATCCAATCTCCAAGCTGTGGCAACTATCATTTCTTATTCTTGCTCAGCCCATGAATGGCAATCCTTGTCAAGCATCCCATCTGCATAGGAAATAAGTAGAACGATGTTTAAACTGAATCCTAACTAGAGTCCTGGTCCAGATGGCTTAACCTCAGGGTTCTATAAGGCAGCTTGGGGTATACTAGGGAATGAAGTTGCTGGATCTATCCAAAAAAATTTCGCTTCTCCAGAGATGCCAACATCTATCAACTCGACCATCCTCACGCTAGTTCCAAAGTTCTCTGGTGCCACCTCGATTAACGATTATAGACCAATATCTTGTTGTAACACTATTTACAAGACTATTTCGAAACTTTTAGTTGCAAGGATCAAGCCTCTACTTCCTAAAAATATGAGACACACTTATGCTTATTTCCTCTAAAATTCAGTACAAAGTATGGATCTTTGTATACTCACAAGAACATCAGCTCGTGAAGCAATGTCTGATCCAACTTTGAGTTCATCCGATCGTTTGTTGATAAGGTTAATGTTCTTAGTCATCCCATTCTTATGCAAAAACTTCCTCATAAGCTTAACCATCGGTAAGTAGGACTCACACGCCGTCACCATTCCTTTTGAATCACCAGACTCTTCTTCTTCTCCTCTCATTGCTCTCACAGCCATCATCGATAGCAACCCAGTTCCAGCACTAGACACACACACAAATTCACATTCACCATATCAAAATCTGGGTGTTTAAACCAAGAATTGAATCAAAGTTATGGAAATGAGAAGACGAACCCAATGTCAAGGACGTGGCAAGGTTCAGTGATGGTTTTCTCGATAGCGAGACGATAAGCTCTGTTGCGTCGAGAATCATTGAGCATGTCTAAATACGACGTCGTCGCGAGGAGGCCGTCAGTGGAAGTTCCGGGTTGGTCATTGTCTTCGATGATAATCCACTCGGAATTGCCGGTGAGAGGGTCTTGTCTGAGCTGGAAGACGCGTTGACTAGACTGAGAGCTCATGGTTCGAGCAGCGACGGAGCTTCTTAGGCGAGTCACTGAGTGGCACCGGAAGGAGATAAAGGTTTTGGGAAGAAGAAGAGAAAACAGAGACGACATTAACGGAGGAGCTCTTTAAGGTTTTTTTTAGTCGTCGTTAGTCGTGAGAAGAGACTTTCCGGTGATTGTTTATGTTTATTGTTTATTTAGGCCCTCATCATTTTCTTTTTATTGCAAATTAACCCCAGAGTTTTGAAAATTTAAGTACAAGTAAAACAATCCCAACTCTTTGTGATGCCAATTAGTGGCACAACGTAGTTGGATAAATGATTATATACTAAAAAATTATGGCATAAAATAAATTATTCTTTTAACTAATTATTGTGATCTACTATTTTTGAAAATGAAATCTTAAATATTTACAATGTAATTCATATTATGATTGTGCAGCATGACTATCTTTAACGGAAATCAACTAAGGCTCTTGAAATACAATATTTGTTGAAAATATATACATATATTACAATATAAAGACAAATAAAACATTTCTAAGAAGTTATGCAGATATTAAAAACATAAATATAAAAAATAAAATACAAAAATTGACCATACAATACATTTATATTGTAAGAGTAATCAAATAGTAAAATAAATATTACAGAAATTTAAGCAAAGACAAAACTAATTTATAAAAAGAAATTTTGGCCGTCAGTTGGAATTGGTTATCCGGCGACGTAGCGCGAGTTTTGTATCTAGTGAATTTAAAAACCATCATAGAAATGAATTATAATAACATTATATGAATTATAGTTTAATCTAATATCTTGATTTATTGAATATGTTAATCCAAATGGACAGATAAACTAAAAAGAACTTACAATTAAAGAGTACGAAACTAAATTTGGAAGATAATTTGACTAGTTTTCTTGAAGAAAATAAATTTCACAACTACATAAAAAGTGAAAAACAAATTAATTACATGTCAATGATTTTCCGACAAGTGATAACTCTCTCTTAAAGGTGCGTGCAGAGCCGGTCCAAACGGCCGAGTTTCAAAGCTGCTAAAAAACCTGCTGGTATGTAAAGAATCATTCCTCTACTCTCTACGATCTACACTTTAAACACATTTACTCGCAATTTTTTTCTTCTTTTCTTTTTGAAGTGGACATGCTAATTTCGTTTATCTTTGGTGGGACTTTGAAAATATTGATATTGAAGATAACCAAGTTGTCAGTTTAGTTAAGCGCATAGAGGCTTGTCTTCGTTTAATAGACCCTTCTCTAAGCTTAAGACTATGGGTTTTCTTAGAAGGATACACCGAGGCATTCACTTACATGCCCCAAGTGTAAGGAGATAAACCCATTTGTTAGACCATTTCAGACTTCATCTTACATCACAAAACCTTATAAGTGTATGAAGGAGATTGCTGATTGCATGATTGTACAAGGTCTCATAGAACATGTATCTATGGATACTGGATCCAAGAATGTTGCGCTTCTTTCGGGTGATGGGGATTTTTCTTTACCGTTGAATTCTCTTAGAAGACATGGCTACAAGGTTTTTCTATTCCAAAAAAAAGATTCAAAATAGGAGCTTAAAGTTAGTGCATCTTACACATGGGTGTTGCAGAAGATATTTTAAAATAATATTGATTATCCACGCACAATTTACCGGATCTCGGTAATTTAGTGAATTTTAGCTAGTTTTTAGGTTTTGTCTTCTGATATTTTATTATGTGATTTTTAATAGTCGTTTTTTGTTAATCAAGGATCAAATTTCTGATATATGTTATCAAGTTTACATTATTTGTCTATGTCTATTGTGGTCTGTTGCATGATTTACATGGTTCTCAAGTCTTCATTAACGACATGTTCTTAATCGGTTAACATATGCTTTAACTTTCCTACCAAAAAATAAAACATATGCTTTAACTTTCCTACCAAAAACAAAAAAACATATGCTTTAACTTTGTTATGGAAATGAGAAGAACCCAATGTTGTGATACCAAATAAACATAGGCCCTCATTGTTTTATTTGTATTGCAAATTATACCCATACTTTTGAAAATTAAGACAAGTAAGCCTGTACTGAATCGGAACTTATAGGAATTAAGGGGTAAACTCAGGAATACAAAATATTTGTGGGGTTAAAAATGAAAAGATCCAAATTTTTAGTTTCGGAGAAAAAAAGAGTTCTTGGCCGGAGAACAACTTTCCCAATTCCACAACTTCGAAATCGAAATCCATCCAAACGTAAGAATATTATGGCGGGAGCGAATCAGGCGTGTATCTTCTGTGAGATCGTGCGAAATCCAACCACCACTCGTCTCCTTCACACCGTTACCTTCTTCTTCCCTTCTCTTGTTGTTTGGTTCATCAGAGGCTAAATTGAAGAAGTTCTCTTACGTTTCTCTGCGATTATCTTTTTTTCAGGATGAGAAAGTCATAGCCTTTCAAGACATCAAGCCAGCCGCCCAGAGGTTCGTGTCTCTGTTCACTCACTTTGCTTCTATCGATTTTTGTGAATTGAGTTTGATTCCGTTTTACTTAGCTTTATCTACTGTAATCAATTTGCATCTCCTTACTTAATTAGCTACCATTTACTAGTATTTATGAACAAAGCACTGATGATGTAGGCACTATTTGGTGATTCCAAAAGAACACATTCCTACTGTGAATGACCTTCAGAGAAGAGATGAAGACTACTCACTTGGTTGGTTAGCTAAACATATTTATACATCGTTTTCTGTTATACCTCTGTGAAGTTTCGATATGGATGTTCGTTTTATGACAGTAAGACACATGCTTAGTGTGGGACAAGAACTGTTGCGGAAAGATGCTCCTCAAAACATTCATAGGTGAGGTTTCTTGTTTACGAACACTAAAATGGAACCACTTATGAATTTGGAGTAAGTAAGGCTTTTGAAACCCTCTATATGGGTTACTGTAAATGATGCTCCTTTTGGTAACTTATGTAGCATTAACCTGATCTCTACTTTCTTCTCACAGATTTGGTTTTCACCAGCCACCATTCAACAGTGTTGATCATCTCCATCTCCATTGTTTTGCATTGCCTTATGTGCCCAGGTACAGATATGCTTTATACTCGTTGATCTTTCTCGGGAAATTCTTTGCATCTCTCTTACTTTCCCATGATTTAAAACTGCGAATAAGCTTTCTTATCAAATATTGTGATTAAAACAGATGGAAAGCCATCAAGTACAAATCTTTGGGACCTTTGGGTGGATTTATTGAAGCAGAGACACTGCTGGAGAAGATAAGGCCTCTTCTCTCAAAGGTGTAACTCAACCAACTTACGTAACCGCATTGCATTGCTTCTCTATGCTAAAACTGTGCCATATCTCTTTTCTATTCTTTTGCTGGCAAATCTGTTATTAAATGCCAAATATTATTGGGGATTTTGTATATGAAAGATGTGTCAAGTAATTTATATGTAAGTTCTGCCACTGTCTAATAGTTGTAGGCAGTGACGCCAATCTCATTGTTTCCATATTTTATGGGTATGAGACGTATACATGAAGGATTCTGATATAATCTCTGGAGTAACTGCCATAAGATGTAGACTTAATCAGAGACTTAATTCCATATAGGATCTCTGGTATATGTGGGCTTACTTGTGTTGCTTTGATGCTCTGACATCTCTAAATGTAGGAGAGGTACTGGTTGCACTGAATGAGATCATCATCATCATACTCCAGCTTAACTGGCGCAGATGTTTTCTTGCGACATCATAGTTATCTACAGAACAGGTAAACACGTCTTGAATGAACTTGTACGTTAGTAGTGACCTTTCTTTGTTGTGATCTTGTGAGGTGGAAGCAGTATTGGTCATGCTAACAAATTTTAGGAGGTATTAAGCACTGTGATAGGGGAACAGTAGAGAGCGAAAACCTCATAGCGCTTAAGTTTCAGACTATCGCCTATACTCGGGGTTCAGATTACTTGTTTTCCTCTTGTAGGGGGATCCTTAGGTATCAATAGCGTGGATAAGACTTTTGGTTTTATCATAACTAAAAACCTGAGCTTATTTAAGTACTAGATGACACTGAGACCAAATCTTCTCTGTTCACACTTCACATGCAACTTGTGCAGCTAGATAGAAGTACAGCTTGCAGTTGCTCTGCTTTTAGCTTCTTTGAGTGATATTTTAGATGCGGGACTACAGTTTCTAAGATAGTTTTTTTCTGAGATCAAGTAAAATAATCAAAGATTTGTTATGGTATAACACTCTGGGGACGTTTGATAGGAACCACTAAAGGAAGTCAAGAATATGTGCTTACAAAACAACAAAAGGTCTTAATGGTGTTATGTCCTAAATGAGTAGGAAACTGCAATAATTGAAATTCTTGATTTGCCATTGTCTTGAAGTATTTAGGCCCACAAATTTGTATAAGCTTTTTTTGGATGGATTTACTTGTAATCCTCAACCACCCCTGTCAAATACCAACTCTTTGTTTGGTTCTTGCTCTGTTTTTTAGTTCATAAATTATGTAAACGACATATATACACATCAACAAAGCTTATTTGCCTGATATTATAATTGGGTTGGTCTTGTCCTTATACTTTGTTGTCTTTGAAGAAAGTTGCAGAGTGATCATGCGCTTCAAAAGCAGATAACTTTACAATAGAATATTAATAGGTTTTGTTGATTGGCAATGATTATAGATGAAGAGGTTGGTAAGTTCGTCTTCTCGTCTGTTTGGTTATATACAACTCTAAGGTCTCTCAATAAGTTATTATTCCTCCCATGTCTCATTGTTTTGTTACAGTTGTGTGACTTGTGTAAACATTTGCTGATTCCATATTCGCAGATTAACCACTTGAAGTATATGCAGTTTATGGAAATAAGTAGTGTATGCAATTAATGGAAATAATTTCATGTATCGACTAGCTTTTTGACTAAATAAAATCTCTAGTAACCTTTGTGTTTATGGAGACACAAGAAAGCTTATATAAAGCTAAAGCTGGCCCCTGTGAGGACAACAGCTCTGGTGAAGAAGACAGGCTTGAGCCTTTTCTTCTTGGAGTGACGAACCAAAGTATTGATTTTTTTTCCATAAAACTACAAAGCTGCAATAAACGTCACTCTCAAGTCTCAAACCTTAGGTTTGCTTTGCTTCATTGGTGGGAAAATTCCTAAAAAAAACCCTAACTATTTAATATTTGCCAAAAAAAAACCTGAACTTTTTTCGATGCCGGAAAAAAACCCCATCTAATTTACCGCCGACAAAAAAAACACGAACTATTATTTTTTTCCAATTTTCTCTCGTCTCCGTTACGGCCGTTAACGCCGTCGTTGACGCCGTTACTATTTTTAGAAAAATTCCTTAAAAAAACTTAAGTTATTTAATTTTGCCAGCAAAATACCTGAATTATTTTTTTGTTGACAGAAAAATACACATATCAAGATTTTTCTCTTTTTCTTTTATTTCATTAACAATGTAAGGTGGTTAGACCTCATAACTTTATGTGTTCTCTTGAACCTCATACAAATTCTCACTACAATTAAATTAATCGATTTTTCAATTTTCCAATTAGAACAAAACTCACAATTACATTAGTTGATTCCCCAATTTTTTAATTAGAACAAAAAAAACACAATTAGATTAGTCGTTTTTTTTAGCGTTGAGTTGGTTTGATTAAGCTAGCTTTACCTTCAATTTTGGTGGATTTTGCTTGATTTGGAAAGTCTGAATAGATCCAAAAACAAATCTAATTGAGAAATTTGAAAATCGACTAATCTATATGTATATTTTTGTTCTTAAATTTAATTGTCCTAAGTAATAGTGAAAACTGAAAACTTTTATGAGGTTCAAGATAACACATAAAAGTTATTAGCTCTCACCATCTTACATTGTTGATAGAAGACAAAAAGAAAAGAAAAATGTTGATCTATGTATTTTTCTGGCAACGAACAAATAATTCGGGTAGTTTTCTGGCAAACTTAAATAACTTGGGTTTTTTTCAAGAATTTTCCCAAAAAATAGTAACGGCGTCAACAACGGCGTTAACGCCCGTAACGGAGACGAGAGGAAATTAGAAAAACAAAATAGTTCGTGTTTTTTTTGTCAGCGGTAAATTAGTTGGGGTTTTTTTCCGGCATCGAAAAAAGTTCAGGTTTTTTTCTGGCAAATATTAAATAGTTGAGGTTTTTTTTTGGAATTTTCCCCTTCATTGGTTCCTTCTTCTCGTTTTTTGTTTTTTCGAGTACAGCTAATTTAATTTTCCTACATAATTTTTCGAACTCGCCTCTCTGTTAACAGCTGTATCCAAAATTTAGATTTAAATATTTTAGTTTTTTTAAAAGAAAAAGAATCCATGCTCTCTTCAATTAAGAGCTGACGAATCCTCCATATCCAATACCAATACTATGGACACGGTTTCGTTTCGTTTTTCAAAGTTTCCAATGCTTTTTTAGTAAAATAAGGCAAGTATTTTTGATGTTCCAAATTTTCAATGCCCGAAACTTATCCTATAAATTACTTTTTGTATTTTTTAAAATAGAAAAAGAAGAAAGTATCGGCTTGTACTGGAGGAGGTTGGTGAATTTTATAAGACCCTTTGTCCTCTAGTGATTCTCTACATTAATCTAGCTTCAATACAACATAGCCACTGGCATTTTATATTAATGCTAGTAATTGTTATCTAATCTTTGTGTGATGATTGATTAGTTTAGATTATATGTTCATGAAAATCGGTGTTAAGATCAGTATAGGTATTGTAACAAGATATACGTTCTTGGGATAAACAATGCATCCCTTATTCCCTTTTTATCTTTTACAGAATCCATAAAACATTGATATATCATAACATGTAAAGTATATGTATGGAATGATGAAGTTAGGCTGCATGATATAAATAGTTAGTCAAGCTGCGGTCGGCAAATTGACTAGGTGTTTGGAGAAGAGTGAGGTACACGTACCTTTCTCTCTCTCTCTTTCTACTCTTTAACCCTGACCATGGCATGGCAATATCCCACCTGGCTTGTCTTTGTGGCTTGGACTCTATATTTTCCTAAACTTTTAACAAAATTATTATTTATGGTTTTTAGCTTCTCAAGGCTTTGATATCATCCGAGGGTATGGATTGGATATAAATGTTATAGCCAATTAAAAGGTTGACACTGAATTTTAATTGGTACCTTAATGAGAGAAGAAAATAAAACAAACGTAGGTCTAATAAATGTATGGTTGCATGCGAAACTCCCCCATCTCATCAATGAACAATTCAGTTGACTTCTTCCAATCATCAAGAGGAGCCAGACAATAATAAGTTAATACTATTACATTGCAAGTTTCAACATACCACTGCGCTTTAGCAAATGTAATGGTTAGTTTCCTGTCCAAATCTAATTCTTTATGTAGGATTTACTCTGCATGCCACTCTTTTCATCATACCACTTTGTTTTCATTAGAAAACTAAACATATAAATATCTTTCTCAAAAGCTACAATATAAATATCTAGTTCTGCAAAACAAACCTCACCAAAAAAACACATTCTCTCTCGACAAAAACCCTAGCCGCCGCCTCAAACTTCAGATTTCAGATCGCCCTCTCCGGTGAGCGGCGCTCCTCGCCGTAGCCGTGAGAGGGTCCATGTTGCTCTTTTCTTCTTTGTAGTAGTCTTGTCTCCTCAATCTAGGTCCGGTGGTTGATTATGAAGGTAGTTTACTTGGCGAGTTAGATGGGTCTTCACAGTGAGGTTTGTTCGATGTTCTTCTCTTTAAGAGCGTCCTTCTCCCTCCCCCAACGGTTTGCAGAAGATGAATTTTCTGCCTTTGTCAGATTCTGCCTTGGCTAGGGTCTCGTCGGTGGTTGTTCTCGGTTCTGTGGCCATGGGTTCTTGGTGTCTCCTTGTTGGTAAGCTGACTTCCTGGTCGTTCTCTGTCTTCGCCTAGGTTGGGTTTGTTGTTTTAGTTTTTGTGTGCAGATTTTGTGGCCGTCGTTTGGGGAGTATTTTGGTTTGATTCGAGTTTGATTTTGGGTTTGTGGAAGCGGTCAATGCGGTTAGTTCTTTTGGGTTTTGTGTTTTGAGAGAAGTGGTTAGTAATTCCGGATTTGTTTGATCTACGGTATGGCTTGGAGATTAAGGTCTCTTCTTTGCTCGATTCTGCCCTAAGGCTTGTTGTTGCGCTTGTGCTTTTCAACGTTTGCTTGGTTGTGGGTTGCGTTTTGTTTGCCCATCCTTTGCATTTCCTCGCTCCCTTTGTTTTCTCGCTCAGCCTTTGGCTCCCTTTGGGCTGGTTCCTTTCTAAGCAGAAGTTTCGTGTTTAGTGTTATGTTATGGTAGTCTTCAAAGTTTACAGAGCTTTCTTCTCCTTGGTGTTCGCGGTGTATGTTAGCTGTCTCTTTCCTTTGTCGCTCTCGCTCCGAGATTGGTGATTTTGAGAAGTTGTGCCTCGCTCCTTGTACATGCTTTCGAGATCTGTTTAGATCTGATCGCTTTTTGTAGGATTCTAACTAGACGTTAAGTGACGTTTTGGTCGTCGTCGTCGCATCCGGAAGTGTGTTTTGAGGTTCTATGAGTTTCTATGAATGCTCTTTGCTTGTCGGGTTTTGATGTCCTTGGTTCTCGAGAGATTGGCTCTCATCGTGATAGGAGGTGGTAGATGTTATTTCTGGTTTGGCCGTGGGCAGCCGTGATAAATCGCATTCGCTGGTGTTTCAGAAGAAGAGGTTTCTTTGTTCTCTTGGTTCTATCCTTCCTCCTAAGGTTTCTACCTTGTTGACTCTGCTTTTAGATTATGGAGTCATCCTCCTTCGATTGTGGTTTGTTTTTATCTGCTTTGTATTTCTAGTTTCGCTTTACTTTGCTTCCCTTCGATAGGGCTTAGTTTCCGGGAAATTTCTTTTTTCTCCGGCAGTGTCTTCGGGGACTTTTAGTTTGTCCGCCGACTTAAGTTTTCCCTTGTTTGGGCATATGTATTCCTCCCCTGGTTCCACAACAAGTTTCTATAATAAAATTTCAAAGCGACAAAAAAAAAAAAAAAAAAATATCTAGTTCTGCTGAAATGACAGAAAAAAATAATGTAAATTTTTATGGAATGAAAATCGTCATTATAAAAACACCTTTTATTTATTTATTACTATTGTAAATTGTCTTTGCTCTGTCCTATAAAACACTCGACCTCCTCTGCTTCAAAATTTCAAACCATTCCTTGGACTCCACTGTTTTATCATCCGCCATGAAAACTTGTTTGATCTTCTTCCTCTACACAACAATTCTCAATTACTGTTTCTACTTCTCTGTTTCATCATCAACACCTCTTCTACTACCTCTCTCTCACTCTCTCTCAACCTCAAAACACTCTTCATCTCCTCTCCACCTTCTCAAATCATCCTCCTCCCGTTCCTCCGCCCGCTTCCGCCGCCACCACCACAAACACCAACAACAACTTTCACTCCCTATCTCCTCCGGCAGCGATTACCTCATCTCCCTCTCCGTTGGCTCCTCCTCCTCAGCCGTCTCCCTCTACTTAGACACCGGAAGCGACCTCGTCTGGTTCCCTTGCCGTCCTTTCACTTGCATCCTCTGTGAATCCAAACCACTTCCTCCTTCTCCTCCACCCTCTCTCTCCTCCTCCGCCACCACCGTCTCCTGCTCCTCCCCTTCTTGCTCCGCCGCTCACTCTTCCCTTCCCTCCTCAGACCTCTGCGCTATCTCCAACTGTCCTCTTGATTACATCGAAACCGGAGATTGCAACACTTCTTCTTACCCTTGTCCTCCTTTCTACTACGCTTACGGTGACGGCTCTCTCGTCGCAAAACTCTTCTCCGACTCACTCTCTCTCCCTTCCGTCTCCGTCGCTAACTTCACCTTCGGCTGTGCTCACACCACTCTCGCTGAACCTATCGGCGTCGCTGGATTCGGCCGTGGACGTCTCTCTCTTCCCGCTCAGCTCTCTGTTCACTCTCCTCATCTCGGTAACAGCTTCTCTTATTGTCTCGTCTCTCACTCGTTTGACTCGGACCGAGTCCGCCGTCCGAGTCCACTCATACTCGGCCGTTTCGTCGATAAAAAGGAGAAACGTGTCGGAACCACCAATGATGATGATGGTGATGATGAGAAGAAGAAGAAGAATGAGTTCGTCTTCACCGAGTTGCTTGAAAACCCAAAGCATCCTTACTTCTACTCTGTTTCACTTCAAGGAATCTCAATCGGAAAACGGAATATTCCAGCTCCGGCGATGCTCAGACGAATTGACAAAAACGGTGGCGGAGGAGTTGTAGTTGACTCAGGGACAACGTTCACGATGCTTCCGGCAAAATTCTACAACTCGGTGGTTGAAGAATTCGATAGTCGGGTCGGGCGGGTTCACGAAAGGGCTGATCGGGTCGAACCGAGTTCGGGTATGAGTCCTTGTTACTATTTAAACCAGACGGTTAAAGTTCCAGCTCTGGTTTTGCATTTTGTCGGGAATGGATCCCGTGTTACGCTCCCTAGGAGAAATTATTTTTACGAATTTATGGACGGTGGAGATGGTAAAGAAGAGAAGAGAAAAGTTGGATGTTTGATGTTGATGAACGGTGGAGATGAATCGGAGCTTCGAGGTGGGACTGGGGCTATTCTGGGGAATTACCAGCAACAAGGGTTTGAGGTGGTCTATGATCTGTTGAACAGAAGAGTTGGATTCGCAAAGAGGAAATGCGCATCTTTATGGGATACGCTTAACCAGGGCTAACATGCGCTGAAGCCAATAAAACTTGGAAATAAGCCTAACATTGCGCTTCTTCGGTTCGGTCGTTAAACCGGATGGGTATGTCATGTTTCGGGGATGGGTCTTATCGAACAGTAATTATCTTGTTGGGAAGTACGTAAAATAGATGTAGCCTTAATAATTTCGATGTAACCATACTCGAAAAGTACATAAAAGGGTTTGCAACGTTGTCAATAGAGAGTTTAGAACTTTCAAATCGATGCCATATAAATTTTTTTTTTTTTGGTCATAATTAAAGGGGTTGTTATAAATAAATTAAAAAAAAAGGGGTTGTTATATCATTTGTTGGTTAAGCATCGCTTTTTAAAATTAATTGGGAGCCAGTTTTAATAAATAGTAGTATTAAATTTAGACCAAATTAAATAAGATAGCTTTATACGAAGTAGCAATTAGGGGGGGACGAACCAAATTTTCTAGTAATCATAAATGATGAGACGACGAAGAATTTGATAACAATTTATAAAAAAATTTATTTGATTGGCAACCAATAGTGAAACTACAAGTGTTTTGTTTATAGTCTGTTTTGTTTCATAAGATATCACAGTTTTGACGATTGACATATAATATAGAAAAAATAACAAGTGCCATCAATTATTTGACGTAGTATAGTATCAGTGTCACTGTTTTGCTTTAGGAGAAGTGGCTTTGACAATCACTTCTTTTTCCCGTCGAAATTGAGATATACTATTGATTAAAATGTCCGAGGTCAAAATAAAATTGTTTAGTTATCCAAGACGATAAATACAACCAAATTTAAGCAAGCAAATGAGCTACTTTAGCAGAACTGAGAGTTACGATTGACAATCACTTGTGAGTTACGATTCTCTCTCAATATAATCGAGAGGTGAGTATGTGGCAAAGGTTAAAATATGTTAAATTACCTCTAAAATTAAGTATATAGAAAAGTAAATATGTGCCTATGAACGGATTTGCAATGTTGTGATTTGAATAGAGTTTTTTTTTTAAATATACTTTCTACTGTTTTTTATAGGTTTGATTTTTTCAGTTTTTAGTTTTGTTTCACAAATATTGATTTTCTATTTTAATTAATTAATATAAATAAATGCTAAACTTCAAACACACATTACACTGATTTCATTAACATGTTTGTTTCAAGAGAGATTGACTCAAACAAAGTCTCGAGAGGCGGAAACAGCTAACACGTGTGCTTCTAGCTAGATTGTTCTGCATCTTTTCTTAGGGTGAATTGTCTACGCGTATAGACCACTAGCTAGGCCTCAAAAGGAATATGCATGTAAATTGTATCACAAGTCCCAAATTAAAAACCTCAAATGTATATTGTTACAGTTTAATTCTAACTTTATCCAAAGTGCAAGGATTCTAAAGATTGTGGAAATCTTTGTTCATCTTCATCGAATAAAGTGAATATCATAATTTTATCGATAAATCTCTATATACATAATTTCATTATTAGTTGGCGCTTTAAATAGATTAAACGCAAGATAACATAACTAATCAACTGTTTTTGATATGTCAATCGAGATTAATTATTAAATTATGTGTACTCAACTTTGAGATTACTTAAACAATTTGCGGATTCCCTATTTTTTTTTTGTCAACAATTTGCGGATTCCCTATTTAGTACTACATTCCTCCCAAACCATTTATTTTTCTCTTATTAAAAACTCATACGGACAATTGAAAACGAAACGTATATGAAATGATTTTTTATTTATACCAAACATAACATAACTCTGGGCAAATAGGAATAAAACACGTGTCAGTATAGGGAGTATTTGTCGTTTTTCACCTGACACCGCCATACTCTCCCTCACTTCCTTCATTTTTGCTTTATAGCTTCTCTTCATAAAACCTCCAAAAAACCCTAAAAAAGTAAAAAGCCTCCGAAATCTCCAGCCGCCGAATCATGCCTATCACGCACATCGCTCCGGCACCTCACCCTCGCGGTATCGATCTATAACTTCACCATTTCTTTAAAAATCTTTGATTTTGTCAGACTGATACATTTCTGTTTCGTTGGTGTGTGTGTGTAGATGGGTACTACGCTACTAACAATCCCTACCAAGTGAACGGACCAAAAGGTTTTACTGAGTTCAAGTATCTGGAAGAGACCCATGATCTGTTCGTGAGGCTTGATTTTCCTGGAATCAAGAAAGAGAGTGTGATTATCCTTCTCGAACCATTGAAAAAAGCTGTTATTGTGACCGGAGAAGCACCTAAAGAGAGCAAACACGATTCTTCTCACCGCAAGTATGGAACCGCCACGGGACTAATCTGTGACTGCTGTGAAATCAGTAACATTCAGTGTTTTGTTGGTGATGGTGTCGTTAGACTCATCCTCTCCAAGCAGAAGATCAATCTTCGTGTTCCTACTTTCTGTTCTTGTAAGTTCATTAATCTTCAAATGTTTCTTTTTTTTTTTTTGTCTTTTTTGGTAAAGAAAATTCTGACATTTTTTGTTGTTGTATTGTTTCAGTTGGAGGTGCAAGAATGCCTACTGATGCTCCTGGTAATGTCTCTATCGGATTAATCTTTCATTATTTGTTCTTATATGTATCTATCGTTTGTTTATTAATGGAATTATGTATTTTATATGTCTTTAATTTGGCAGCTAACATCATTCGTGGTTATAACCCAGAAGGTATACGATTCTCAAGTTTTTTTTCAACTATTATTTTCCGGTTAATAGATCAGAGATATGTCTTATCCTTTGAGCTTCTTTTAGAAACTAGTCTTCGTTGTTTTTATTTAGTATAGAATCTGACAATTTTCATGGGTTTGTTGTGTTGATACCAATTGATGCAGTCGCAGGTGGCCATCCTCTTGGTATGTATAATAACATCAACGTTTGACTACACCTTTTTACCATTTCTTTTTTTCTTTGACTTGTTTTATAAAATAAAAATCCTCTTATTTTTTTTTGGTCTTGACTCTTGCAGCTCATCTGCGAGGACTTAACCGAGAAGGTATATTTGATTTGATAGTTTTATCATCTTGTTATTAATTAGTCTAAAGACAGATATACTTCATAAACTATGTTGTTGATTAACTTCATTAATTGTTTTATTGCTTCATCGTAGGTTGCCGTGGCACTGACCCTTTTGGTATGATTAATTAATATCTCCATTTGTTACACATAATTTCCAAATATATTCATTATAATTACACTATACATAAACAAAAGAATTAAGAGAGGCTTATTGATATATATATATATATTTTGGTAAAAAGCTTATTGATATATGTTTTGTGGTTTAACCTTGGACAGATCCAGCGTTCACTGGTCCGACCATACTACCACACCCGTCAGTGTTGGAGGGATCCACCAGTGCTTACGAGACAAAGCAGCTCTCAAACGGAGGTCTGTATCTGCGTATTGACATGCCTGGTGTCCCTAGCGAGAGGTTCATGGTGGCAGTGGACGGCCACGGTGTCCTCACCATCATGGGAGGAGCTCCTGCGACCATGCACGACACTAGTGGGCGAGATTACGTAAGCCAGGTCGCCATTGTCCCTAGAGGCTATGACTGGCGTCGGATCAAAATAATCGCCAAGCATGGTGTCATCCGTCTCACTATCCCTCCCTACTAATTAATTAATCGCATCTTAAGATCATTCTTTTGAAATTAATCATCATGTTTAAAACAATGGACCATGCATATGTTTGTCTTTTTCTTTTGGATTCCCGAATATTTCAAGAACACTAATTAATATGGACTTTAATATATATGTACGTATAAGACGTGTATGAAAATATTCACTCGTATGTTTATGCCGATTATATATATAGTTTTTAATCTTCGTCTAATGCATGGTTAAAATATTGCTGGTAAAAGAAAACCTATGGGCTGAGAAATTTTAATTTTTGAGGAATTACGGCTTAAAGAAGAAAAAAAAGAAAAGAAAAAAAGAGTTACTAATTTCTTAAGAATCTTGCTCCTTTCAAGTTACAACTTTCACTAATTAGTAATTATCTCTAATACATAAATCTCACGTCGATCGTAGTTAAAATAAATAATGCAAACATAAAAAGAAAGTTAATTTAGGCGAGAAAAAAAAAAGAAAGTTAATTTGACAAAAGGAGGAGAAGAAGGCGTGTCTAAATAGAATTGGTGGAAACCACAAATGCGAAAGTGACACGTGTCCCATTAGTGTTTTGTCGTGTCTTCACCAGACTAGTCCGTCTTGTTCCTCTCCCTCCCATATAAAGAGAGAGAGATCTGTAAATGAAAAGAAACCCTAATCCTTTAACTAGCTAGCTAGAATTCTCACAAAAAAAAAAACTTCACTCGGATTGAATCATGGCCGTCCCTGTTAGTGCTGTGCCTCAATCTCCCGGTAAGATCGATCTTCTAAACAAATCTCAAACTCACTTACATTTGCATTTTTACACATTTTTTTTTTTTTCTGGATAATTAAAAATCTCATTTTTGTTTGTTTGTTTGTTGTTGTTGTTGGTGTTGATGGGTACGCAGATGGGTTTTACGCTATAAACAACCAGTTTCTAGCAAATGGGCCAAAAGGGTTTATGGAGTTCAAGACGTTGGATAACGGAGAAACCTTCATTAGGTTTGATCTTCCCGGTGTTCCAGAAAATGGTGTGAGTGTTTTCCTTGACGAGTCCAACAAAGCTGTTTCTATCCTTGCCTACGCACCAAAGGAACACCAACACGACGCCTCTCACCGGATCTACGGTACTACAACCTTTAGACCCAAAATAAAAATCGGCCGTACGAAGACCGAACTCGTCTGCAAATGCCATGATATCTCCGGCTTCACCTCCCACATGTCCGATGGTGTTCTCAGGATTATCCTCACCAAGTCCCACACCGCTACACAAGGCCCTTGCTTATGTATATTAACCCTTCTTTTTTAATATACTTTTAGTTATTACTAATTCGATAATCTGATTAACCATTAATGAATTTGATTTCTTTCTACAGCGCTTCTTGGTGGCCCAAACGGAGAAGGTTATTTTATTATTCAATTATTCCATCTGTTGTTTTCAATAACTTTCCATATATATATATATATATATATATATATTGATATTTCATCATACACAAAACTTTTTTAATTATGGTTTAATTACTTAAAATATTTTTTCCTGGTCATGATGATAGGTAGCTGTGGCAAGGCTCATCACGACTTTCTCCCTGGCACGGATCCTAATGGTATTAGAGCACTTCACATATCTCTCCCTCTGCAAGTTATATATATATATATATATATATATATATATATATATATATGTTGTACTTATAAACATGAAATATTTAGAATTGTTATTAATTATATATAGACGCAGTAGATCTTTTCCTTTAGTATAGTGAGTTTGGTTGTTCTAGCTAAAAGGACATATTTATTTGTTGTTGTGGAGCAGACCCGGCGTTATCGGGCCAGATATTGATGCCACACCCGGGTGTGACCCAAGGATCTCCGATGGCCTATGAGTCGAAGCAGCTCCCAGACGGCAAACTATACGTGCATGTAGACATGCCGGGTGTTCCCAAAAACAACTTCACCGTCTCTGTCACAAATGGGCGAGTCAAGGTGACTGGTGAAGCTCCTGCCGTTGGCCACGACTCAAGTGGCCGTTTCTACTCTGGTGACGTGGCTGTGCTCTCCACTCCTGTTGACGTTCCCAGCCATCGGGTCAAAACCATCGCCAAGAACGGTGTGATCCGCCTCCTCATCCCTCCCGTTTGATGATGAATCATGAAACTCTGTGTTTGCGTTGGTTAAATTTGTCTTTTCTAGAATGGACCCTTTTTCCGGGATTGTGTCCTTGTTTTATGGATTAATATGCATGTCGTTTTATGTTTTATCAGTACTTTGGATATGTCTCAACGACACAACTTATATTTTGATATGTCTCAACGACACAAGAAAAGGATATGTAAAGAGAATCCGCCAAAATACAGCAGCTGAGCTAGCTAATTCACTACAAAGAAATCAACTAGTTATTACTCAAACTCGACTAAATTCATTAGGAAGAGACAAAATGGGTGGGGTAGTATTCGGAGGTTTTGTTTATTAACCGTTTGGTTCAGCCAAACCAAACCGAGATAATTGATAACCGATTGCAATTATAGTGCTGTACAAAAAACATTGGTGTCGTCAAGAAGCCTCACGCTTATTTTTTTTTTGTGTCTATCTTATTAAAATCTCACCTTTACAGTGTACGGACAATTGAAAACGAAACGTATACAAAACGATTTTTTATTAATACCAAAAAAAAAAAAATGTGCATTAGAAAATGTTTTCAAATAAGAATAAAACACGTGTCAGTGTAGGGACTGTTTGTCGTTTCTCACCTGACACCGCCCTACTCTCCCCTTCATTTGCTTTATGAGCTTCGCTTCATAAAACCTCCAAAAACCCTAAAGACAGAGAGAGAGAGAGATCTCAAAAAGCAAAAAGAAAACCCTAAAAATCTTCAGCCGCCGAATCATCATGCCTATCACGCCCATGGCTCCGGCGCCTCACCCTCGTGGTATCGATCTTTAAACCCAAAGATTATAGCTTCACCATTTCTTAAAATATCTTTGATTTTGTCGACTGATCTGTTTTGTGTGTATATGTGTAGATGGGTATTACACTATGAACAATCCGTACCAAGCGAACGGACCAAAAGGGTTCACTGAGTTCAAGTATCTGGAAGATACCCATGATCTGTTCGTGAGGCTTGATTTCCCAGGAGTAAAGAAAGAGAGTGTGATTACCCTTCTCCAACCATCCAAAAAAGCTGTTACTGTGACCGGAGACGCACCTAAAGAGAGCAAGAACGATGCTTCTCACCGCAAGTATGGAACCTCCATAGGACTACTCTGTGACTGCTGTGAAATCAGTAACAACATTCAGAGCTTTGTTGAAGATGGTGTTGTTAGACTCATCCTCTCCAAGAAGAAGATCTATCTTCATGCTCCTACTTTCTGTTCTTGTAAGTTCATTTTTTTTTAATTTTTGGTAAAATTAATTAGTTCTGACATTTTATTAATTCAAAACAATCTGACATTTTTTTGTTGTTGTATTGTTTCAGTTGGAGGTGCAAGAATGCCTACTGATGATGCTCCTGGTAATGTCTCAATCTGTTTAATCTTTTGATTATTTGTTCTTATTTGTCATTATCTATCGTTTGTTTATTAATGTAATTATGTGTTTTGTATATGACTTTTGGCAGCTAACATCATTTGTGGTTATAACCCAGCAGGTATATGATTTTTATGTTAGTTTTTTTCTTCTATTATTTTCCGGTTAATAGATCAGAGATATTTCTTATCATTTGAGCTTCTTTTAGAAATTAGTCGTCTTCGTTGTTTTTATTAGTAACGTATACATATATATCTGACATTTTTCATGGGTTTGTGTTTGATTCCAATTGTTGCAGTCGCAGATGGCAATCCTTATGGTATGTAACATCAACTTTTGACTAAACCTTTTTACCATTTCTTTTTGTTTCTTTGACTTGTTTTTTAAAATCCTCTTCTTTTTGGTCAGTGAATCTTGGAGCTCATCTTCGTGGACTTATCCCAAAAGGTATATTTGATCTGATATTTTTATCATCCTGTTATCAATTAGACTACTTAATTCATAAAACCTTGTGGTTAATTCACTAATTTACTTCATTAATTGTTTCATCGTAGGTCGCCGTGGCACTGACCCTGCTGGTATGAACTTAATCTCTCCATTGTCACATAATTTTCCAATATATTAATTTCATTAGAGTATCTTTATATCACATGCTGACATGCATGATGTGTGATTCTATCTTATATATATATATATTATATATATAAATAGATTAATTCCTCTATACTGAAACAAATGACTTAGTAGAAGCTTATTGATATATGTTTTGTGTTTAACCTTGGACAGATCCAGCGTTCACTGGTCCGGTCATACTACCACACCCGTCAGTGTTGGAGGGACCCATGATGCCTTACGAGGCAAAGCAGCTCTCAAAGGGTGGTCTGTATCTGCGTGTTGACATGCCTGGTGTCCCTAGCGAGAGGTTCATGGTGGCAGTGGACGGCGACGGTGTCGTCACCATCATGGGACGAGCTCCTGCGACCATGCACGACACGAGTGGGCGTACTTACGTAGCCAAGGTCGCCAATGTCCCTAGAGGCTATGATGGGGGTCGGATCAAATTGGTCCCCAAGCATGGTGTCGTCCGTGTCACTATCCCTCCCAACTAATTAATAAACCGCATATTAAGATCATGCTTATGCATGGAATTAATTATCATGTTTAAAACAATGGAGCATCTATCTGTTTGTCTTTTCTTTTGGATTTCCGAATGTTTCGAGAACTTTAGTATGTACCTAATTAAGACGTTTCACTCGTATGTTTATGCATGTTATGCTTAACTTTAATTTGTCACCGTGTGGTTATTATTGCTGGTAAAAGAAAACTTATGAACTCATGAGAATTTTATGTTTGAGGAATTACAAAAGGAAAAAACTCATTTCTTAAGAAACTTGCAACTTTCAGATAATTACTCCTAATTATTAGATACTCAGACAAATAAAATTGTAGTTCATTAAATTACTTTACCATTGGAATTGGTTTTGGTAATTTTAGTTTTATGCTAGAAAAAAAAAATTGCTACTTTCAACTTCACTAATAATTAGTACTGTAATTTATTTCAAGAGAGATTGACTCAAAAGTCTAGAGTGGCGATACAGCTCAGCTAACACGTGTGCTTCTAGATTGCTCCAAATCTTTTCTTACAGTGAATTATCTACACGTAGACCTCAGAAGGAATATGTAAATTGTATCACAAATCACAATTACTAACTTTTATATCCTCTAATTTATTTTTACAATTTGATTCTGACTTTATCCAAAGTTGAAGGATTCAAAATGATCGCAGAGATTTTGTTCATCTTAATCGAGGTCGACTAACATTTTATCTATAAAATTTCTACATACAGTAACTCATTATTAAACGAATGCAAGATAACATAATTAGTCTAAACGCAAGATACCATAATTAGCCAACTGTTTCTGTTATGTCAGTCGAGATTAGTTATTGGATTTTAATCATCTGTACTAAACAATTTGCGAATTATTTTTTGTAAATCCCAAACCGTTACAGACCAATTTTTTTTTGTCTTATTTCAAACTCACATTTACAGTGTACGGATAATCGAAAACGAAACGATGCGTTTGAAAATTGTCGCAAATAAGAATAGAACACGTGTCAGTATAGAGAGTTTGTCGTATTTTCACCTGACACCACCCATACTTTCTCTCCCTCACTCTCTCTTCATTTGCTTTACAGCTTCGCTTCATAAAACCTCCAAGAACCCTAAAGAACGAGAGAGAGATCTTCAGCCGCCTAATCATGGTCGTCCCCGTCACTCTTGATCCTCCATCTCCAGGTAATCAACACTTGTAAACCTCAAATCTTCTCTTCTTTTGTTCCCATTAAATCGTTTCGTCTTTTGATAAAAGAAGTCATTTTATCTTTGTTGTTGATTTGAGCAGAAGGGTTTTATGCAATCAACAATCCGTTTCTTGTAAATGGTCCAAAGGGATTCTTAGAGGCCATGACTTTGGAGGATGAAAGCTACATCCGCTTCGATCTTCCCGGAGTTCCACCAGACGGTGTCACCGTTTATCTTGACCCACCTAATAAAGCTGTCTGTATCTTAGCCGACGCTCCCAAGGAACACAAATATGACTCCTCGCACCGTAACTACGACGGTACGAGGTTGAGACCGAAGCTGAATATTCGAGGTATCAACACCAAAATCCCTTGCACTTGCTGTGAATTCTTCTCTGGCTTCACTTCTCACATGGCCGATGGAGTTCTCCGTCTCATTCTCACCAAGCACCACACCTCTACACCACGCCCTCCTTGCATCTGTATATTTCTCTATCAAACCTTATTATCATTTTTAACCTTTATCATTAATTATTATTCGATTGTTAATTAATAGGATAATTATCTGATGAACAATTAATTATTTTGTTTCTACAGCTTTTCTTGGTGGCCCAGACGGACAACGTAATTATTATTCATATAATTACATCTGTTTTCGAAATACAGTTTACTTAATTAGAATGTTTAATCTACACTCTGATTTTCTGGTTATAGATACCTATGGCACGGCTCAATCTCATCACGATTTTCCCCATGGCACGGATCCTAATGGTATTCACATTTACGTACATTGTATATAGGAGAGTGTTTGATTGGTCTAAATATATAGGAATATTAATTTGTTCTTGTTGTTTGTGATATATGTTGTGGAGCAGACCCCAACTTGACGGGTCCGATATTGATTCCACACATATGTGTGGCCGAAGGATCGCAGATGCCTTATGAGTCTAAGAGGCTCCAAAATGGTGGTCTCTACGTGCGTGTAGACATGCCGGGTGTTCCCAGTGACAACTTCACTGTATCTGTCACGAATGGGAGGGTGAAGGTGACTGGTGAAGCTCCTGCTCTTAGCGACGACTCAGCTGGCCGTTTCTACTCTGGTGACGTTGCTATCCTCTCCACTCCTGTCGACCTTCCCGTCCGTAAGATCAAGACCATTGCCAAGAACGGTGTAATTCGTTTGGTCATCCCTCCCCTTTGATGTGAAACTTTGTGTTTGGGTCTGTTAAGTCTGGTTTTCTAGAGTGGACCCTTTTTTCGGGATAGTGTTGTTGTTTTAAAGATGATATTTCGGTTTTATGTTTTAGTACTTTGGTTGGATATGTCTCAACGACAAAACATATTTGGATGTGTTTCAACAACACAACTTATTTTGTCTAAAGCACTGGCCTTTATGAGTCTCTAAATTGTTTATCAGTTTCAAAGGTCACTATTGAATTGCAAAGAAGTTTAACAAAACTTTTGTCAACCAATACAATTATTTCAACTTTTCTTTATACAGATATATCCACAGATAACAAAAAGGGCTTTTAAAAAATGTGAAACAACCTTCGAATCTCGGCATGGACTCTTCTTTGTCATCCTGGTAATTTGTTGCAAATGCAAATTGTGTTAAAATCTACCACACTTGCTTTACAGACATAGAAAAACAAGCAAGACAAGACTAGCTGTGCAACCTTGAAACCTTCCAGGCCTGCAGGAATTTCTGCATCAAGTCTTCTTTGTCATCCTTGTGATTTAATCACCGCCTGCAGGAATTTCACAAACTAATTTTAGCAATCATCTATATACTCTTCTTCTCAAGAATAAAAGTTTGGTGTGCCTATTCAACTAGGAATCAATGGAATTTCAGCTACCAAAACAGTTCTCTAACTTCAGGGCTTAATACCGCAATATGTCAGAGTTGCACAAAATAGTGTGTTGTCTCAAGTGGTTACGAGCCTAAGATTATATATGTACACACTCACCAAAAACTCTCTGCCTGAAACCCATTACTAACTCTGGTAATTGGTAGTGTGCAAAGAAGATATTAAACTGTCGAAAGGAGATTCTAGTTTTTACTATCAATGGGGGAAATACCTAGGACAATGAGTGGGACGAACAGCAGCTTGATTCAAGAAAACTCTAACATTGTGTCCATATCAAATGCAAATTGTCTTAAAATCTACCATACTTCCTGTACAGACTTAGAGAACAAGCAATACAAGACTAGCTGTGTAACTCATTAGGCACTGGATCTTTCCGAGCCTCAGTGACAATTTGACATGACAATAGACTGTGATGTCTTCAAAACGTACTCTAAACTATCTACCATGATTCTATCAGCACCAATGAAGTACTATATATGCAAAAGCCAGGTTCACAATCGTGTGCCATTACATTTTTAGCAGGAAGCAATAAACTATCAAAAACCTCACTTTACATCCTTTCCACTTTATCTATCTGTTGAAACATATATACTCACATATTCAACCACATACTCTTCTTCTGATGACAATAATTTTGCTGTGCCTGTTCCACTTGGAACCAATTGGAATATCAGCTACCAAAACAGTTCTCTTACCCAATTTTGAAACAAGTAAATTGAACCCACATAGTTCCAACTCTCAGTGTCAACAAATGCTACCATCAAACTCCAATCATAACCAAGGAGATAGAAAATAATATTGATAAATCTGGATTAGTTATGTCCCCTTGAACCTGGATAAGACCTTCAATAAGGCTGCAAATCAATGGCCACTATAAAAGGAAGATCTCATTCTCTGCATAGCGTTTCAGCAACAACAAATGAGTTCAACAAGTGAATTACTGAACTAGCATAATTAAACAAGTAAAGAGAAAGGATATTGAAGAGAAACAGAGTGTGATAAATTAAGCAATATGAAACTTACTTTGCAGGAAGATATAATTGACGACTCAAGACCTACAAATATAAGTGCACTGATAAGAGTCAAAACGTGTTCTCTTAATTCTATCCATTAAGAATCGAGGAACAAGCAATAAACTAAGAACAAAACAAGCAAAAAGGCATAGAAATGAATTTTCTAGAGCTCTCCCAAGTTAAGCAAAAAGGCATCCATTATATCGAACACATTATGGGCACTCTATAAGACAGACAATTTGATACAACAAGAAAAGGATATAAAGAGAACCCGCCAAAATACAGCAGCTAGCTTTAATTCACTACAAAGAAATCAACTAGTTACTACTACTTACTAACTGTTAGAGCAAATCAGACCGGAGTTAACGGAGATGGAGTTGGAATGGGTCGTGTCTTAGTTGGTGTTGTTATCTAATGTCCTAGTCTCATGTTAGTGGTCAGTTGTTTAGTTGGTTTGATCGAGTCATGTAGTAGTGCTTAGTTGTTTTGTTGTTCTGCAGTTTTTTAGGAGGTCAGTTATTGTAAGGCTATATAAGCCATCGCTTTGTTATTGAATTAATCAGTGAAGTATTTTCAGAGTCCAAAGCAAAGTGTTCTGTTTACAATTACAAATTGGTATCAGAGCTCTGAAAAAAAAAAAAAAGGAGAGGAAAGAAGCAGCAGCTTCAAAGACGAGAGAGATGGGAGATGATAAGATGAAACTGCCGCAGTTCGATGGACATTGGGATCACTGGAGTGAAGTCATGGAGAATTTCTTCCGGTGCAAAGGATTGTGGAGACTGGTCGAGACCGGATTCGAGGAGCCACCGATCACGACGGTTCTGACGCAGGAGCAGAGGCAGCAACTTGATGACGCCAAAACCAACGATCACAAGGTCAAACATTACCTCTACCAATCCATCGATAGAGTAACGTTTGAGCAGATCTTGGACAGGAGAACTTCTAAGATAATCTGGGATTCGTTGAAAAGGAAATTTGGTGGAAACGAGCGTGTGAAGAAGTCGTTGTTGCAGAAACTTCGAAGAGATTTCGAGGTATTGGAGATGAAAGAGTCTGAGAAAGTGGAAGAGTATTTCACTCGTGTGCTAGCTATTGCAAATCAGATGAGGAGCAATGGAGAGACAATGAGTGATTCAAAGGTGGTGGAGAAAATTCTCAGAACTCTGAGTGAGAAGTTCACGTATGTTGTGGTATCCATTGAAGAGTCAAAGGATATTGAAAGCATCTCGCTGGATGAGCTGCAGAGCTCGTTGGTGGTTCACGAGCAAAAATTTAAGAAGATTGAGAGGGGAGATGATCAAGTGCTGAACGTGTCTCATGGAAGAGGAATGGGAACCCGTGGAAGAGGTTTCAATGGAAGAGGAAGGGGACGTGGCCGAGGAAGAATCCCTTTCAACAAAAGCACTGTGGAATGCTACCATTGTCATCGACTTGGACATTTCCAGTATGAATGTCCAAAGAAGGAGGAGGAAGCAAATTACGCGGGTATTGAAGAACATGAGGACATGCTACTAATGGCGTTCATTGAGGAAGAAGTGAATAGCGATGAATCAGACATGGAGGAAGTTGCAGAATTGCTATCTATGGTTGAAAGCTATGAATCAGATACGGAGGAGGTTGCAGAATTGGTGTTAATGGCACACACTGAAGATCAAGAGAAGATGAGGAGGAGAGCATGGTTTCTAGACTCAGGCTGCTCAAACCATATGAGTGGGGACATAAGCTTATTCTCAACCATGGACAGCAGTTTCAAACATTCTGTCAAGCTTGGGAACAACAAAAAGATGGAGGTTATTGGCAAGGGAAATGTGAAACTGATGTTGAGTGGAGATAGGTACATTATAAGTGAAGTGTATTATGTACCTGAACTCAAAAATAATCTTTTGAGTCTGGGTCAACTCCAAGAGAAGAGACTGGCAATACTAATACAAAAAGGCACCTGCAAGATTTATCATGAAGAGAAAGGGCTCTAAGCTGAAAGCAAGATGAGTACGAACAGAATGTTTCTTCTCTTTGACGAGACAAGCGATGAAGACAGAGAATGGAAGCAACAGTGTTGTCTGCAAACAACATCAGAAGACACACCAAAACTATGGCATGAGCGCTACGGCCACCTCAGCCATCGCGGTATGAAGACGTTGCAGAGCAAAACCATGGTACGTGGTCTCCCGGTTTTCGATATGCAAATATTCACATGCTCAGATTGTCTAGTTGGAAAGCAGCCTCGTAAATCCATTCCAAAGAAAAGTTTGTGGAGAGCAAAGGAAGTTCTCGATCTAGTGCACTCTGACATTTGTGGTCCAATCAATCCCGTATCCAACAGTGGAAAGAAGTATGTCCTATGCTTTATTGATGACTGCAGCAAAAAAGCATGGGTATACTTCTTAAAGGAGAAGTCTGAAGCTTTCATTCACTTCAAGATGTTCAAAAGTAGGGTGGAAACTGAGACGGGAAAAACGATAAAGTGCTTGAGGACTGATCGAGGAGGGGAGTACACCTCTCATGAATTCTCAGACTACTGCAAGGAGCAAGGGATTCGAAGGCAGCTCACCACGGCCTACACTCCACAACAGAACGGAATTGCAGAGAGGAAGAACCGGACGGTTATGAACATGGTCAGATCGATGCTTTCGGCGAGGAAGGTACCAAAAATCTTTTGGCCAGAAGTAGTGAGTTGGACATTCCATGTTCTTAATCGATGTCCCACCGTTGCCGTTAAAAATGTTACACCACAAGAGGCATGGAATGGAGTGAAGCCAAATGTGGAATATTTTCGAGTTTGAGGAAGCCTAGCTCATGCGCACATTCCAGACGAAAAACGAGGTAAACTTGATGATAAAAGCACACCATGTGTTTTATTTGGTTTTTCAGAAGATTCCAAAGGATATAGGCTGTACAACCCGAAGACGAAGAAAATCGTTATAAGTCGAGATGTGGTGTTTGAGGAGACAAAAAGTTGGACCTGGGAAGAAGATCAAAATTCTCACGCCAACATCGAGCTGACTTGGAACGATGATGACATGCCATGGGAAGAAAGTGATGTGGAGGAGGATGGTGATGGAGGAGACGGTGCCGAAGGAGAACCAAACTCAAGTGGTGAATCTAACATCGGCGATCCACTTGAAAATGTAGAAGAGGAGGTTCATAATGCAGCTCCTGTCGAAGTGAGGTTAAAGCGAGTTCCAAGGCCCCCGAGTTATCTCAATGATTATGTCACAAGAGGCGAAGAAACAAGTGAAGAAGATGAAGTGAACATGGTGAATATGGTTGAATTCAACTCCTCAGACCCGACAACTTTCGAGGAGGCTGAGAAGTGTTTAAAGTGGAGAGAAGCTATGAATGAGGAGATAAATTCGATCATCAAAAATCAGACATGGGTGCTTACAGAACTACCTAAAGGAGTGAAGTGTATCGGAGTAAAGTGGATTTATAAGACCAAGCTGAATGAACATGGAGAAGTGAACAAATACAAGGCTCGTCTGGTAGCGAAGGGTTATTCTCAAGAGCACGGCATTGATTACACAGAGGTGTATGCCCCTGTTGCGCGAATGGATACAGTAAGGACAATCCTAGCTACAGCAGCACAAAAAGCTTGGGACATCTATCAATTAGATGTAAAGTCAGCTTTTCTCCATGGTTTCCTCCTTGAAGATGTCTACATTCAGCAACCGAAAGGATATGTGGTAAAAGGGTGTGAAGAAAAGGTTTACAAGTTACATAAGGCGTTATATGGGTTAAAGCAAGCTCCGAGGGCCTGGTTTAGCCGAATTGAGGAATATTTTCTCAGGGAGGGTTTTCAGATGTCTCAGAATGAAGAAACGCTATTCCTCAAAACAAACAAACAAGGTAATGTTTTGTTTGTAAGCGTTTATGTAGACGATCTTATCTATACAGGAGATGATGTTTCAATGATGAGGGAATTCAAGACATCAATGGAGAATGAGTTCGATATGACAGATCTCGGGAAAATGAGGTTTTTTCTAGGAATCGAAGTACTACAGACACCACAAGGAATTCACATCTCTCAGTCGAAGTATGCGTTAGAAATTCTGAGGCGTTTTGAGATGGAGAATTGCAATCCTGTTTTTAATCCGATGGTGCCTGGAAGTAAGCTTGACATAGATGAGGGAGGGGAACGAGTTGATGACACTTTCTATAAGCAGATAATTGGGAGTCTCTTGTACATCACAACAACAAGGCCTGACCTTCAATTTTCTGTAAGTCTCTTGAGTAGATTCATGTCTAAGCCAACTGTGTTACACTTGCAAGCAGCTAAGAGGGTCTTAAGGTATCTAAAAGGCACCATGGAATTTGGAATTTGGTACAAGGGAGGAGGAAACGGGGAACTTTTGGTTTACACTGATAGTGATTTTGCTGGAGATGTTGATGGCAGGAGAAGCACCTCAGGTTATGTTTTTCTCATGGATGATGCAGCAGTGGCTTGGTCCTCAAAGAAGCAACCAATCGTTACTCTCTCAACAACCGAAGCAGAGTACGTTGCTGCGTCGGTGTGTGCGTGTCAGGCTGTCTGGTTTAATAGAGTGTTGGAAGAATTGGGTTATGAAGTTAAGGAAAGCACCGTCATTTTGTGTGACAACACTTCGACGATCAAGCTTTCTAAGAATCAGGTGTTCCATGGAAGATGCAAGCATATTGGAGTTCGTTTTCACTTTCTGCGAGAGTTGGTTAAAGACGGAGTGATTCGACTTGAGCATTGTGGTTCACAGGAACAAGTGGCAGATATTCTCACAAAGCCATTGAAGCGTGAGGTGTTTGAGAATCTGAGAAACAAGCTTGGGATTTGCTCTGTTGCAGATAAGCTAAGCTTGCAGAACCAAGCTTAGTTTAGGGAGTGTTTGTTAGAGCAAATCAGACCGGAGTTAACGGAGATGGAGTTGGAATGGGTCGTGTCTTAGTTGGTGTTGTTATCTAATGTCCTAGTCTCATGTTAGTGGTCAGTTGTTTAGTTGGTTTGATCGAGTCATGTAGTAGTGCTTAGTTGTTTTGTTGTTCTGCAGTTTTTTAGGAGGTCAGTTATTGTAAGGCTATATAAGCCATCGCTTTGTTATTGAATTAATCAGTGAAGTATTTTCAGAGTCCAAAGCAAAGTGTTCTGTTTACAATTACACTAACTAGACTAAATCCAATAAAGAAGAGACATGACGTATTTTGATGGGTAATGAAGAGTTATTTACTATTATTGGGAGGTTTTGTTTTCCTTCGGTTAACCGTTTGGTTCAGCCAAACCAAACCGAAATAATTGAGAACCGACTATAGTGCTATACCTGCCCTTGGTAATGTCTCTTTATCTGTTTAATCTTTTGATTATTTCTTCTTATTTTTATGCCTAGTATATCGTAATGGAATTATATGTTTTATATGACTTGGCAGCTAACATCATTCGTGGTTATACCCACAAGGTATATGTCTTCTATTATTTTCCGGTTAATAGATCAGAGTTGATATGTCGTATCGATCGTTGAGCTTCTTTTAGAAATCAGTCTTGGTTGTTTTTATTTAGTATAATATAGTATCTGACAATTTTCATGGGTTTGTTGTGTCGATTCCAATTGTTGCAGTCGCAGGTGCCCATCCTCTTGGTATGTATAACATCAATATTTGACTATACGTTTTTAACCATTTTTTTTTTATCTTTGACTTTTTTTTTAATATATAAATCATCTTCTTTTTTTCTTGTGTTCGTGAATTTGATATTTTTATCATATAGTTATTAATTAGCCAAACAAAGAAAACTTCATAAAACTATGGTTGATTAACTAATTAACTTCATTAATTATTGGGTTTTCTGCAAAATAACCCTCCAAATCAATTTCGTTTGCAAATTTACCCTCCAAGTCCGAATTATGCAAGTCAATCCCACAATCTCAAAAGTCACCCGCAATACAGCCCTCCCGTGTAGTGATGATGTGGCACTCGATAACTCCATTTGAAAACATAAGGGTTTTGTGCAAAACAACCCTCAATATAATTTTTATTTTGCAAAATAAACCTCCATGTCAAATAAATACAAATCAAACCACAATCTGAAAATCTCCTGCAATATAGCCCTTCCGTGTATCGATGACGTGACAGTCGATAACTCATTTTAGAGCATCTGCAACGGATAGAGATTTTATGAGTCATTTATTTAAATTTTAAATAAAATTAAATATTAAATATTTGAATCGATAACCATAACTAACCGAAATTTTATCAGATTCGTTCTGGTTCGGTTTTTTTCGAAAATAACTAAAATTAAAATTTGGTTCAATTTGGTAAAAGGGTATTTAATTTTGACAAATATAACTAAAAATATTTGGATATTTTGATTATTTAAAGTATTTGATTGTTTTGGTTCTAAAAATAATTAATATTTTGAGTTTATAATTATAGTTTTGGGTATTAATTTTGGATATTTTCTAAGTTTTTGGATATTTTGGTTAACCGTTTGGTTATCGATTCGATTTTATTTTATTTAAAACTTAAATCAATAACTCAATTAAATTATATGCAAAATCTCTATCCATTGCACATGCTCTAAAATGAGTTATTGACTACCACGTCATAGATACACGGAAGGGCTATATTGCAGGTGACTTTTCAGATTGTGGTTTGATCTGTATTTATTTGACATGGAGGTTTATCTTGCAAAATAAAAATTATATTGAGGGTTGTTTTGCACAAAACCCTTATGTTTTCAAATGGAGTTATCGAGTGCCACGTCATCACTACACGGGAGGGCTGTATTGCGGGTGACTTTTGAGATTGTGGGATTGACTTGCATAATTCGGACTTGGAGGGTAAACTTGCAAACGAAATTGACTTGGAGGGTTATTTTGCAGAAAACCCTTAATTATTTTATTGTCCAGGTTCGCCGTGGCACTGACCCTCTTGGTATGAACTTAATCTTTCCATTGTCACATATATAATTTCCATATAATTATTTATTTCACATTGTGACATAAGCTCCTGCGACTGCGACCATGCACGACTCAAGTGGGCGTAATTACGTAGGCAAGGTCGCCATTGTTCCTAGAGGCTTTGACAGCCGTCGGATCAAAATCATCGCCATTGGGACTCATTACCCCCCTCCCTACTTAGTAATTAATTCATCGCATCTTAATTTTTAGATCATGCTTTTGGAATTAATTATTATGTACGTAACACGTTTTAATTATGCTTGTAATATGCAAATATTCACTCGTATATATGTTTTAATTATGCCTGTTATAGTAAATTTCATCTCCGTCTAATGCATGGTTACAAATAAGATCGAGACTTGCAACTTTCAAATGACTCCTAATTATTAGACTCATACAATAATTATTTTATAAAATAATCCTTCATTTTATTTTATTTGTTCAAAAAAAAAAAATACTTCATTAAATATTTACTTTACCATTCGAATTGGTTTTGGTAATAGTATAATTTTCGATTAAAAACACAAAATTCACAAATGTGACACGTGTCCCCTAAGTCTTTTGTCCTGTCTTCACCAGACAATCCTTCCCTCCCATAAAGCTACCAAAACCCTAAACGCCAGAAGAACTCACAGAGAGATCTCAAACTAAAGTAGCTATAGCCTAAAAATCTCGGAGAAAAGCTTCTCTCAGCCGTTGAATCATGGTCAATCCTGTTACTCTAGCTCCTCAATCTCCCGGTAACTAAATCTCACTTTCAAAGTTACCATTTTGCTCTTTTTATTTTTTTGAAAAAAAAATCTCATCTTTTTGCTTTTGTTTGTTCACATTGGTGGTGTTGAATGGTGGGTGCAGAGGGATTTTACGCCATCAACAACCCATTTCTAGTAAATGGTCCAAAAGGATACATCGAGTTCAAGACATTGGAGAATGAAGACATGTACATACGGTTCGATGTTCCCGGAGTTCCAAACAACGGCGTCAAAGTCATTCTCGACCAGTCAAACAAAGCCGTGTGTATCTTGGGCGACGCACCCAAGGAACACAAGTACGACGCCTCTGTTCGGAGCTACAACGGCACCACCCTAAGAAAAAAGCTTAGTATCGGCGGTATAAACTCCAAAATCGTCTGCAAATGCTGTGACTTTTACTCCGGCTTCACCTCCCACGTGGCCGATGGAGTTCTCCGACTTGTTCTCACCAAGATCCACACCAATACTCCACGTCCTCCTTGCCTCTGTATATTATAATCAAAACCCTTGACTTTTTATTGTCATTAATTCGATTTATAAAAAGATTCATAAGATAATTATCTGATAATAGATGGATTTGTTTTCTACAGCGTTTCTTGGTGGCCCTGACGGAGAAGGTAATTTTATTAAAGAATTGAAATTTATTATTTACAAGTCTTTTTTCATCCACAAAAAAAGATAATTTACATAGATTTAATGTTTGCACTCTGTTTTTTCTTTTCTTTTCCGGTCATAGATCCCTATGGCGCGGATCCTCACGATACGGATCCTCACAGTTTTCCCCCATCATCGGATCCTAATGGTATTCACGTATTTTCCCCTCTGCAAGCTTATGTTATACACAACAAAATTAATTTATTAGTATTATGATATATAGACTTACATTGTGTATAGGAGAAGATTGTTTAGTTGGTCTAATTAGGAATATTAATTTGTTGTTGTTTGTGATATATGTGGAGTAGACCCTAACTTGACGGGTCCGATACTGATGCCACACCCATGTGTGGGCCAAGGATCGCAGAGGGCTTATGAGTCTAAGGTGCTTCAAAACGGTGGTCTATACGTCCGTGTAGACATGCCGGGCGTTCCCAAAGAGAATTTCACCGTCTCAGTCACGAATGGGAGAGTGAAGGTGACTGGTGAAGCTCCTGCTCTTGGCCACGACTCAGCTGGCCGTTTCTACTCCGGTGACGTGGCTGTGCTCTCCACTCCTGTCGATCTTCCCGTTCGTAAGATCAAGACCATTGCCAAGAATGGTGTGATCCGTTTGATCATCCCTCCCGTTTGATGTGATTTCGTGATGAAACTTTGTGTTTGGGTCTGTTAAATCTGTTTTTCTAGAGTGGACCCTTTTATTCGGGATAATGTCGTCGTTTTAAGGATGATGTCGTTTTATGTTTTAGTACTTTGGTTGGATATGTCTCAACGACGAAACATATTTTGATGTGTTTCAACGACACAAGTTATTTTGTCTAAAGCTCTGGCCTTTATGAGTCTCTAAATTGTTTTTCAGTTTGAAAGGTCACTATTGAATTCCAAAGACAATACAATGACACTATACTAATTTCTTAAGAAACTTGCTACTTTCAACTTCACTTGGTAATTATTATGTCTTATACACAAATCTGACGTCATATAGTTATTAATATAAATTCCCTTATTTTTGCTAATAAAACAACGTAAGACAGTTGTTTCACAAAAAGAGGGAAACGCGTGTCAAACTACTACTGGTGCAAATCACAAATATAAAAAGACACGAGTACCCCTAGTGTAAATGTCGTGTCTTCACCTGACAACTCCGTCCTGTTGCCTTCCCTCCCATAAAGATCTCAAAAACCCTAAATGCCAAAAACCCAGAGAGAGTACTAATCCCAAAGTAGCAGCTAGCCAGAAATCTCACCAAAAAAAAACATCACTCTCTCAGTTGAATCATGGTCGTCCCTCTCAGAGCTATTCCTTCATCTCGCGGTACTAACATCTTTCTAAACCAAATCTCAAATCTCACTTACATTTGCTCTTTTTACCCAACAAATTAAAGTTTCCTCTTTTTTTTTTTGCTAAAAAACTCATCTTTTTTTTTGGTTCTTGTTGTTGATTTGAACAGAGGGGTTTTATGCAATAAACAACCAGTTTTTAGCAAATGGACCAAAAGGGTTCATGGAGTTTAAGATGTTGGAGAACGAAGATATGTTCGTGAGGATTGATTTTCCCGGCGTTCCAAAAGATGGTGTGAGGGTTATTCTTGACCAGTCCAAGAAAGCTGTTTGTATCTTCGCCGACGCACCAAAGGAACACAAATACGACTACTCTGAACGGAACTACGGTACCAGCACCGGACTTGTCTGCAAATGCTGTGAAGTCTCCGGCTTCACTTCCCTCATGTGCGATGGTGTTCTTAGGCTTATTCTCACCAAGTCCAACATCACTCCACAACGCTCCTCTTGCATCTGTAGTCATCTTTCTTTTATTTTAATTTATTATTCAGTGATTTAAATTTATTTTGGAAACTTTTTTTGGTAATAAAAACTTTTGATTTTGTTGTTTTTCTTACAGCGTTTCTTGCTGGCCCAGATTTCAGAGAAGGTATTTTATTCGATCTGTCGTTTTCACCAAACTTTCTATTTTGATATATCGTCTCTGAACAATTACAAAGTCTTCATTTTTCTTTGGGTAAACAAAAAGTCTTCATTTTTCCTTCACTAACGTTTGAAAATGTTGTCTTTTCTATTTGTGGTCATAGATCTCCGTGGCGATGGTCCTTACAAATTTCGCCATGGCACGGATCCTAATGGTATTCACATATTTCCTCCTCTACAAGCTTATGTTATACATATCATCAAGAAAGTTATATAGAGACAAACACTGTATAGAGTAGTAGTGAGCTTGGTTAGTCTAAAAGGGAATGTTTGTTGTCTTGTTGATGTTGTGGTATATGTGGAGCAGATCCGAAGTTAACTGGTCGGATATTGATGCCACACCCATGTGTGAACTATGGATCAGAGATGGCTTACGAGTCCAAGCAGCTTCAAAACGGTGGTCTATACGTGCGTGTAGACATGCCAGGCGTTCCTAAAGAGAACTTCACTGTCGCAGTCATGAATGGGAGAGTGAAGGTGACTGGTGAAGCTCCTGCCGTTAGCCATGATTCAAGTGGACGTTTCTACTCCGGTGACGTTGCTATGCTCTCCACACCTTTCGACATTCCCATCCGTAAGATCAAGATCATTGCCAAGAACGGTGTGATTCGTTTGATCATCCCTCCTGTTTGATTTTATGATGATGAAGCTTGCTATGTTTTCTGTTTCTTTAAATTCGTGAAGCCTTGTGGACTTCTTCTTTATGGATTATGTCGTAATTTTGGACTTATGTTTTTATCAACTTTGATATGTTTCAAAAAGACAAATCTTTTTTTTTGGTGTCTAATATGAGTCTCTAAATTTTTACCAATTTCTCAAGGTCTCTCTATTGATTTGCATTAGATAAAATTACAAGAATTTTCTGTCTAAGAACCAACAAATACTATGCAAGAATTAAGTGTAATTTAAAATAATCTTCTAAGTGTGAATGCAGATAAGATTGGACGGCTGTGATTTTCGTTTCATTATCAACTAAATAATATGTACCGTCGGATTCTCTTTCATAGTTTTAACATTTCGTCAAAGGTCAAAAGTAAAATGCCACGTCAGCTGAGAAGTGTAGATATTTCCTTTTGTAGCCTTCCCATGCCCATAAAGTTCCAGAGACCTCTAAATGCAAAAACCCTAAAGCACTGAGAAAGCTTGAATCTTTGGTTGAATCATGGCAATGGCCGTTCCTCTTAGTGCTCGTCCTCAATCTCCCGGTATGATTCTTCTAAAATCTCATACACATTTCCACTTTTACGATCGCCATTTTTAAGTTTCATTTCTCTGATTTTTTGGGTTTTCTCTCTTTTGATGTTGGAGAAAGCAGAAGGTTTTTACGCAATCAACAACCAGTTTCTGACGTCTGGGCCAAAAGGGTTCACTGAGTTCAAGATGCTGGTAAACGAAGACATGTTCGTGAGGATGGATTTGCCTGGAGTTCCTGAAGAAGGCGTGAGGGTTTTTCTTGACCGGTCGAAGAAAGCTGTGATTGTTTACGCCGAAGCACCCAAGGTTCACACACACGACTCCACCGACCGTACATACCTTACCATAACTGGACTTATCTGCAAATGCTGTGAGATCTCAAACATCACCACTCACATGTCCGATGGTGTTCTTAGACTTCTCCTCTCCAAGTCTCCCATCGATCCACACCGCTCTTCTTGCATCGGTAAGTACCCATTTTTTCTCTATTATTATCTTTTATAGATCATTTTTCTGATATAAAAAGTTTATGTTTTTGACAGCATTTCTCGGTGGCCCAGGTTTCCGAGAAGGTATTTCCATTTTTATTCGATCTACCATTTCCAGAAACTTTCAATATCTAAAAGTTTGGCTTTTTCCTACACAAACTTTTGAAATTTGTTTACTCATCTTTAAATGTTTGTCTTTTCTATTTGTTTGTGGTGGTAGATCTCCGTGGCACGGGTCCTCACAGATTTCCCCACGGCACCGATCCAAATGGTATTCTCCTCTTCAACTTTATGGTTATTATATTAGTACTGAGAATATTGGGTGTTTTAAAAGAAAGTATTTGTGTTGTAATGTGGATCAGACCCGGCGTTAACCGGTCCGGTATTGCAGCCACATCCAATGGCGTTCCCACTAACGACTATGGCCTATGAGTCGAAGCAGCTCCCAGACGGCAAACTATACGTGCGTGTAGACATGCCGGGTGTTCCCAGTGACAATTTCACTGTCTCTGTCACGAATGGGCGAGTGAAGGTGACTGGTGAAGCTCCTGCCGTTGGCCACGACTCAAGTGGCCGTTTCTACTCTGGTGACGTTGCTATGCTCTCCACTCCTGTTGACATTCCCAGCCATCGGATTAAGACCATCGCCAAGAACGGTGTGATTGGTCTCCTTATCCCTCCATTTTGATGATGATTTTCATGATGAAACTTTGACTTTTCTAGCGTGGACATTTTATCTGGGATTGTGTCGTTTGTTTTTGTGGATCATGTCGTTTTATGTTTTTATCAGAACTTTGGATACGTCTCAACGACGCAAGATATTTTGATATGTTTCAACGACGCAAGATATTTTGATATGTTTCAACGACGCAACTTTTTTGTCTAACGCACTGTCCCCTCTCTAGTTTGTCATCATTTTCAAAAGTCTGTTGAATTGCAAAGCATTTTTACTAAACTTTTGCTCTGAGTATCAAATTTAGGGGACATATAACTCTTTGAGCAAGAAGCATTAGCAAAGACAAATGATTTCCACCGTACCATCAAACTTGCTACACATCCTTTCCAATTTTCTATCTGTGAAACATCTCTATACACACAACTATCTATATAGATGACAAAAGGGGCTTCTCAGACGTGGAATCACCTTTGAATCTCTGGATCAAGTCATCTTTGTCATCCTTGAGATTTAATCACCGTCTGCAGGAATATCACGAGCTAATATTAGCAATCACCTATATTCTTTTCCTCAAAACTAAAAGTTTGGTGTGCTCAACACCAAAACAGTTCTCTAACTTCAGGCCCCAACACTGATATGCCACAGAATCAAAACTAGTGTGTTGTTTCAAGTGGTTACGAGCCTAAGATTATATATGCAAACATTCACCAAAAACTCTCTGCCTAATACTAACTCTGGAATTGGTAGTGCAAAGAAGATATTGAGCTGTCAAAAAGGGGTTTCTAGGTTTTTATTATCAATGAGGGAAATAACTAAGACAATGAGTGGGGACAAACAACAGCTTGATTCAAGCAAACTCTTAACATTGGGTCCATATCAAATGCAAATTGTGTTAAAATCTACCACATTTCCTGTACAGGCTTAGAGAAACAATCAAGAAAAGACTAGCTGTGTAACCTATTAGGCACTTAAACCTTCCAGGACTGTGACAATTAGGACAGGACAATAGACTGTGATGTCTGCAATACGCACTCTAAACTATGTACCATGATTCTATCAGCACAAATGAAGTACTATGCAATAGCCAGGTCCACAAACGTGTACTATTACTTTTTAGCAGGAAGCAAAGCAATAAACTATCACCAAATTCACTTCACATCATTTCCTCTTTTTCTATCTGTTGAAACATCTATACACATATATTCAATTACATACTCTTCTTCTGGTAACAATACGTTGCAGTGCCTGTTCTAGTTGGAACCAATGAGATTATCAGCTACCAACCCAATGTTTCAACAAGTAAATTATACACAGAGTTCCAACTTTCAGGATCTAAATGCTACCATCAAACAAACAAACAACAACGCTTCACTGAACTTTAATATATACTAAAGGCTAGGACTTGGCAAATTATTGATTCCTAGATCCCTAGATATCTATCACACTCCAAACTATCTACCACGGTTCTATCAGCACTAAAAAAGTACAAGCATCAAGTAGCGTTATGCAATAAACCAACACTTGAGACATTAATCAAGCAACACATATGACTTAACTACTAACATGTACAAACACTATGCAAATCAAGTATAATTTCATCATGAAGTGTGAAACCAGAGCCACCAATATAATCAAAGACTCACCGCCGTGAAAAGCCACCGTCTCTCTGGCTCTGTTTCATGAAAAGGGCTCTCTCTCTTTCCTTCTCAACCCTCTCCCTCTTCAACCTCTCTTCTCTCAGCTCTTTCAAGCTCTTCTTCCCACTCATCTTCTTCTTCTTAGCTTCATCACCTCTATATCCATCATCATCCTCACCACGAACAGAATCATCTTCACCATTACGTTTCTCAAGATACCAAGGACGTTTCACACCTTTACCAGCAACACCATATCCTAATCTATACTTCTCCTCATCTGGATCACCAGCTCTCGCTGCAGCATCCTTCGCAGAAGCTCTCGCCGTTGCAGCAGCTTCTTTCCTCATCTTCTTTCTTCTCTGATCTTCCTCCTCCGCAGGCTTATCGTTCTTCGGGATCTCAATCGGATCAAATAGATTTATATGACCCGTCTTAGGCTCCTCCGGTTCACCACTCTCCACAACAACATCAGTGGATTTAACAACAGCCGCCGCCACCACCACCGCCTCATCCTTACCCTTCTCTGCCTCCGGAGAAGCTCGTTTGAGAGGCGCTAAGCCACGGACGTTACGAAGCACTTCGAGACGAGATTCAGCATCTCGTTTTCTAGCTTCCTCGCGTTTGATCTGCTCTTCTCTAGCCGCAGCTTCTTCGTCCTTTCGAACTTTTTCTCGATTGTCGAAGTTGTAAACGTTCCATCGCTTCTGTGGAAGAATATTCAAACCACCGTGACCTCCCATGGCTTAATCTTTCCAAACAAATTTAGGGTTTTCAAACGATGAGATTGAATCGAACCAAGAGATGGATGAGAGAACTTCCAAGCGAATTGGAAAATCGGAATAAAATTGAATTTTGGCAGAGAAGTTAGAGAAAATTGCCTAATTATTGATATTTAACTTTGAGGCCCATGGAGCCCATTAAGTGATATTTTAATAATTAAAGGCCCAATAGTCTGCTTTAGAGTGATGCAACGTCAACAATAGTCTTAAGTTGATGAATCTCTGTTTCAGATTCTTGTTGAGAAAATCTGTGACACATGTAGTATTGTTGATGCTACGAATTTGTTTTAGCATCAAGATAAAAGTGCTAGTAAATGAAAGATTATTAAGTAACTCTCAAGATTAAAGTGCTTTAAGAACTACTAAGTACATGTTCCAAAACTCTTATCTATTTCTTTCCTTACAATTTTCTTCTTCAATGCAAACTATATATACACCAAAAATAAGATTCTGCACAATATCAGATACTAAACACCAAAAACTAGTTTTTCTATTCAGCATTAAGGTTGAGCCAATCAAACTCATTCTCTGGTAGCTCTTTTTCCTCTTCTTTAACTCCTCTCTCCACAATTACATTGATTCTCCACAACACAATCTTACTTTCCCATTTCATGCCTTTGATTGCATAGAGTCTCCAAAGCAGACCCTTAAGGAACTTGTATTGGCTCGTACTGTACCATTCCATTTGTTTCTTCACAATGCTTTCCATATCTCTGAAAGCTCTCCTCACAACCCCAACTTCCATTTCTCTTCCCACAAGCTCTCTTGTAGAATCTATCATCTTATGTGCAATCTCCTTAACAGATTCAGCTTTACTTGACATCTCTATCAAGTGAATTGCTAAACAAAAGCCACCCATAAACGCCAAGACCCAGCTACTGTTATCCACCAACAACTCTCTTGGTGGATCTAGCCTTGTGATTATCTCTAGGAAAAGATTCTCCATCACAGGAATCACAAAATCGTCATCAATAAGCGCCATTGTTAAGCACTGGAAGATATAAACCGCTCTTTGAAACTCTGTTTTACTCGATGCAATATAATCGCGTAGCTCATACCATGTCTCCTCTTGAAAGATCAACATCTCATACGCAACATGGTTCACCACCTCACCTAAGACTTTGAATATACTGTTAAAGGAAACTCCTTCTTCCTTTAAGCAAGAGATGAGCAATGGTTGGAGTTGTCTCATCTCTGAAATGTCTATTTGCACCTTCTTTGAAGTGTGGTCACAGAGTAAGACATTGAGTCGTCTGATTGCTATCTCTCTGGACCTATCTTCAAGTTCAGAGGACGCAAAGATCTTTAACAATTCCAGTGAAGATAAATTCTTCAAACGATCATACCATCCACGGTCAAACTCTTCTCTACCATTCTTAAGATCATCATCCTGTGGTTTGATGGCTGCAGGATTGTCCTGTTCTGTAACCAACATTTTGATCTTCCTCACAATCTCCTTGGTCTGTGTTCCGACTACTCCTTCAATCTTGTTCATGGAAGCCAACACAAAATGGCATTGATCTTTAGTGTAATGATACAGATTCATGTCTGGTGAGAAGAACCTCTCGAAATCTTCAAGCCCTCGTACCAAAAACTGTTCTTTTTCCTTCTCCACTAGCTTCTTTACTGAATTCACAACAGAGGAAATCCGAATCTCCATTAACGCCATTTGTAACTAGAATCTCATCCCTGTTTTCAAAAGCTGAATCCAAATTTTAAACATGAACTGGAGCACTGAATCCCCTAAAATAGCCATGGAACTGGTCTTTCTGACATATCAGAGAACACAAACTCTTTTTCATTCAGCACATTAACAAGTATTAAGATCAAGAAAGGTAGATGAAGAAGGTAAGGAAAGGCTGAAACTTATTTGACAACATTGGAAGGAAAATATGGGTGATGTACTGTAACCTATATACATTGTGTGCTGCTGCTTGAAATGCCTTTGCAAGTGTGCCAGCGTGAAATACAAAGGAAAGTGTAATATCAATATCTTTCCCACTTGAGTCCAGAAGACCAACAACAACTAAAATAAATAAATTAGAGAACAAGTCAATGTGCCAACAAGAAAAAAATAATATGATAAGAAGACAGTGGTTTGTATACCACGAGTAAAGCTGAATACAAAAACTAGATTCTCTTGAGGTCTGTTTCCTACACTTGTTTATTGTGTACAAATGAGCTAATACATTGAAACATATCAAGATAACAAGAAGTTTAGAGACGACACACAAGTGGTATCACATTTCCTTAGAATCTGTCACTACCATGGACTGTCCTTTAACACGTTGAAACATATCAAGATAACAAGATAACAAGAAGTTTAGAGATAACAAGAAACATATCAAGATAACAAGAAGTTTAGAGACGACACACAAGTGGGTATCACATTTCCTTAGAATCTGTCACCACCATGACTGTCCTTTAACACGCTGCCTAATGATTTTCACATTGTTTTTCCACTTAACTCCAGCTTCAGCCAGCTTGTTATAGGTGGTCTTCTGGACTCTGTACTCGACACCCTTCATCTCTAAGTACTCTGAAAACTCTTTTGCCGTTTCTGTATCTCTATGCTCCACGCAGCGACTCAGAACACTATTGATGATTTCCCGGTTTGGAGCGTACACTATCATACTTCTAACCTCAAGTGCTGCTTTCTTCAGCTGATTCTTTCTTGCTAATGCATCAATATATGTGCCGAGATGTTCGATATAAGGTTCCTCCCACAGACCTTTGAAGATCTTCCCTAAGATGTAGTGAGCGAACTCTGTCTCTCCAGAATGAGAACAAGCGACAAGAATGTTCCAATAGGTCGCAGGTGTCTTTGTCAACTGCTTAGGCATGTTGCTATAAACTCGAATTGCTTCGTGCCCATCACCTAAATATCCAAGAGTGGCAATGTATGTGTTCCAGACTCCAAGACCTGCGTACCCAGAGAAGTAACACTCAAAGAACACTCTCTTAGCCTGTGTATGATATCCAGATGAGGCATAAAGCCTAAGTAGGTTGCACATGAGTGAGTCTGTCTTCAGTCCATGTTTAACAATGCTCCCATGTATGTCTGCAGCAGTGACATCCGATCCCGTTTTGCTCTCAACCATACTTATCCTCTGCTTCAGGAGATTCACAAATTTTGCTGCAGCAGCGTACATCAAATCCCTGAGAAAGAGATTTTTCAAGAATCCATCAGTGGTAATATTACAAAGCTGAAACGGAAACTGAATATGCATACATTATTCACTCCCATTAACTCCCATTAGCAATCATTGCCCAAATTTAGATCTCGAGTAATCTGAAAGCTAACCTTAAATGGAAGATTTCACACCTAAATGTGATTATATATAACTAAGGAGGGACATAAATGAACACACTCAATTCCTGATTAAGTCGTCTATTCATTAGAATTGTATAGAACCACAAACCCAAGCCAAAATCACATCAGTGAACATAAAACTAAAGATCAGTTCCGATATACATGTTAAATCACACATCTCTAAAGTTATCATCCACTCGTTTCTTATTTAGAATCAGAAACAGAAATTGCCATATAGATATTGATGAGTAATTAAGATCTCGTTTGTTTTAGAATCACAAAGAAAAGACTATGGTATTACTTTTGGTTACGCTGAATCTCATTGTCACGAACTACTTCCGTTGGATAAGACCTGAGAAATGAAGAAGTTTATACCGTCGTGAGGATCGTAAAATTCTGGAAAACGAGATTATAAAAGTATAACGATGAAGATATGAAAATTAGATCCGATTCTGATTCTAAGACTGAGATTCGTCTCACCGAGGATCACTGTAGTGACGAACTGGAGATGCATAAGCCCTAGAATAGAGAACAAGTTTTTTAGTCATGACTCTGTCGATGAACTTTGGAACGAGATTACAAAAGAATAAGACGACGTATAACGAGTATGACGAAGAAGATTTCAAAATCAGATCCGATTCTTGTAATACGACAAACGATTTCGTACCTGGTGCAGTGATCAACGTCCGATGATGCACAGGCCCTGAAACTGAAGAATTTCACCGTTAATACGAATGCTTGAACGAGATTAAAGAAGAATGCGAAGAACTAACAAGCATGAAGAAGAAAAGTACCGATGACGGAGAAGGTTTCCGATCGATGACTTGGATCGCAACAAATTCGTTGTCATGATGATTAGCCGATGATTTCAAGCAGAAATGTGAAGGAAGAAGAAGAAATTTGGAAAGAAGACGAAGAATGTTTCCTCTGAGTCTCTGCAACAAAATGGTGGAGAAGAAAGCTACTTCTGCAAGACGGTTATTTGTCGCCTTTAAAGAAAAGAAAAGAAAAAAGTCTTTAAAAAGAAATTTGTTAGCCACTCTCTAAATCCACGTCAGCAAAGTCCCTCGCGAGAGTTTTTTCAAAACTTTAAACCGATCAAAATCCATCGACCAAAAAACCTCTTATTAAATATGAAATATACGAACTTAATTTATATTATTTTATTTTGGCAATTTTCTTATTCAATTACTATTAATTATCACTTAAAAGTTTTCTAGTTTTCTTAGAAAAACAAAGTGGGTATTCCATGAAATATCAAAAATATTAACATGAAATATTTACAAAATATACTATATAATTTATATTTAATGAAGAAATTAAGCTTTTAACATCGAAGATGTTAATTTCGCCGCCTTAGATGCAGTTTTCTCAACATCGAAGATTTCGATCTCCTTCCTTTTTTTTATGAGGCTTTCATTCCTTTGGGTTTCGGAGTATTGGATTTGTCTCACCGCCGTTAGTGGTAAGAAGAGTCTTGGTTTTATTTTCGTTTGTGTGAGTTTCTAGTCTTTTTTTTTGGGCAAACTGTGAGTTTCTAGTCTTAGATCTGTACTTTTATCTTTAATTTAGATTTGTATATTTATTTTTGAATCTTTGGGTTATGAGTTCGGAAAGTGTTGGATATGATTTTAGGTGTTTCTTTGTTATGGGTTTTTCTCCTTTGTTTTTTCATCCTTGTCTTCAAGAATTTTTGTTTACTTGTCGGCTTAGTTTCTGAAAGGGTTGTTTCCAGTGGTAGAGATAGCCATTACTTTTATAGGGGTTAATTTATATTCTAGTGATTAATATCTATTTCATACGAGTTTTTGTGGGGGTTAACAAACACATTTTAAACTAATTTTCTGAATTTTACTTCTTAAAATACATGTAAATAAACAATTTTCACAATTTGATAGAGGTCAACTGACCCTCTTATTAACCATTTACCTCCGCTTCTGGTTGTTTCTTTTCCCGGCTTTTATAATCCACTCTTTCTAATTTATCTTGAAAATTTTATCAATAAAATTTTATTTCTAGTGAAAAAAAAAAGCTGCCACAAGTAAAAATAATCCATGAAATATCTGATGAAAAATATTTACAATGGAGTATTTTAAAATATATCTGATGAAGACGACTTTGGTGACATGGAGACTGGAGAGAAGTAAAAGTTTAAACTAGGCCTGGGCATTCGGATTTCGGATCGGATTCGGTTCGGATTTATTCGGATTCGGATAATTCGGGTAGGAGATTTTATTATCCGTTCGGATTTTATGACTATTCGGATCGGGTTCGGTTCGGATAGTGTCGGATTCGGATCGGTTTCGGATTAATTTTGGATCGGTTTGCGAAGAAAAAAAACTAAAAAAATGTTCAATTTAAATAAAAAATAGTTTTAATCTTACTAAAATTTGGCTAAGTTTTCCAAAAATATGTATAATTTTAACAAATATAACTAAAAAATTTTCGATATCTAGGTTATTTAGGATATTTTTATTATTTGTTATAAAATTATAGCTAAATATAACTAATATTTTTGGATATATAATTTTATTTTCGGATTTCGGATATCCATTCGGTTTTCGGTTCGGATCGGGTTCGGTTCGGATAATTCGGATAGGAGAATTCATTATCCGTTCGGGTTTTGTGACTATTCGGTTCGGATTCGGAGCCGGATTTTTCGGATCGGTTTCGGATCGGTTTTCGGATTTCGGATTTTATGCCCAGGCCTAGTTTAAACCATCACTAGGGACTTTGGTGACGTGGATTCAGGGTGTGGTTAAGAAGATTTTTCTGATGACGTGTCTCAATACATTAGCGGCCTTGTTTAAATTTCTTTTTAAAAGGCGGAAAACGACAGTCACCACGTGTCAAAATCGCAATTGCTGATTTTTTCCATTGTTTGTACGAGAATTCTGTTACAGACTCATACGAGAAAACATTCTTTTTAATTTATTTTTTGATAACCATAAGAGGAAACATTATTCGTCTTCATTATTAGATTTCCTCACGTGCGTTATCGGCCCCACTCTAGTAATGCCTTCTCCGCGCGTGTAAAACGAGAAATTAATCATTACGGCCGATTCTGTTACCTCTCCATCTCTTATCACCGTTAGAAATATACAAAGTATGAAAACGAACACGTGGCGTATATCTATCATATTACTGGATGCGCTTCATTGTAGACGATTCCTTACCATCCAATTCAGTTCGAGGGCAAATCTGTCAATTTTCTACAAGTTGCTGCGAAAACAAAGAATTGTCACGTGACATGCACACGCATATGAGACGCACCCACCCTCTCTCTTTTCCATATAAGACACGACGGATTCATTAAAGTTAATAAGCGAAGTTATATACTCCCTCCGTATTTTAATAAGTGTCGTTTTAGAATTTTTACTTTTTTGAATTGGATGTCGTTTTCAAATTTCTATGCAAAATTTATTACTTTTTAATGTTTTATGACATCATAAAACATTAAAAAGTAATAAATTTTGCATAGAATTTTGAAAACGACATCTAATTTTTAAAAAAAGAAAATCCTAAAACGACACTTATTAAAATACGGAGGGAATATACCAAAATATGGGAACCCAGAGTAAAAAACATTGGAAGAAAAAATTCACAATTTTATTATTTGATTAGCCAATTTTATTAATAAGTAGAAACTTAGAGACGTAATTCTCATTTGCCCACTTCGCTGTTGTTTAGGAATACCCACTTTGTTTTTCTAAGAAAACTAGAAAACTTTTAAGTGATAATTAATAGTAATTGAATAAGAAAATTGCCAAAATAAAATAATATAAATTAAGTTCGTATATTTCATATTTAATAAGAGGTTTTTTGGTCGATGGATTTTGATCGGTTTAAAGTTTTGAAAAAACTCTCGCGAGGGACTTTGCTGACGTGGATTTAGAGAGTGGCTAACAAATTTCTTTTTAAAGACTTTTTTCTTTTCTTTTCTTTAAAGGCGACAAATAACCGTCTTGCAGAAGTAGCTTTCTTCTCCACCATTTTGTTGCAGAGACTCAGAGGAAACATTCTTCGTCTTCTTTCCAAATTTCTTCTTCTTCCTTCACATTTCTGCTTGAAATCATCGGCTAATCATCATGACAACGAATTTGTTGCGATCCAAGTCATCGATCGGAAACCTTCTCCGTCATCGGTACTTTTCTTCTTCATGCTTGTTAGTTCTTCGCATTCTTCTTTAATCTCGTTCAAGCATTCGTATTAACGGTGAAATTCTTCAGTTTCAGGGCCTGTGCATCATCGGACGTTGATCACTGCACCAGGTACGAAATCGTTTGTCGTATTACAAGAATCGGATCTGATTTTGAAATCTTCTTCGTCATACTCGTTATACGTCGTCTTATTCTTTTGTAATCTCGTTCCAAAGTTCATCGACAGAGTCATGACTAAAAAACTTGTTCTCTATTCTAGGGCTTATGCATCTCCAGTTCGTCACTACAGTGATCCTCGGTGAGACGAATCTCAGTCTTAGAATCAGAATCGGATCTAATTTTCATATCTTCATCGTTATACTTTTATAATCTCGTTTTCCAGAATTTTACGATCCTCACGACGGTATAAACTTCTTCATTTCTCAGGTCTTATCCAACGGAAGTAGTTCGTGACAATGAGATTCAGCGTAACCAAAAGTAATACCATAGTCTTTTCTTTGTGATTCTAAAACAAACGAGATCTTAATTACTCATCAATATCTATATGGCAATTTCTGTTTCTGATTCTAAATAAGAAACGAGTGGATGATAACTTTAGAGATGTGTGATTTAACATGTATATCGGAACTGATCTTTAGTTTTATGTTCACTGATGTGATTTTGGCTTGGGTTTGTGGTTCTATACAATTCTAATGAATAGACGACTTAATCAGGAATTGAGTGTGTTCATTTATGTCCCTCCTTAGTTATATATAATCACATTTAGGTGTGAAATCTTCCATTTAAGGTTAGCTTTCAGATTACTCGAGATCTAAATTTGGGCAATGATTGCTAATGGGAGTTAATGGGAGTGAATAATGTATGCATATTCAGTTTCCGTTTCAGCTTTGTAATATTACCACTGATGGATTCTTGAAAAATCTCTTTCTCAGGGATTTGATGTACGCTGCTGCAGCAAAATTTGTGAATCTCCTGAAGCAGAGGATAAGTATGGTTGAGAGCAAAACGGGATCGGATGTCACTGCTGCAGACATACATGGGAGCATTGTTAAACATGGACTGAAGACAGACTCACTCATGTGCAACCTACTTAGGCTTTATGCCTCATCTGGATATCATACACAGGCTAAGAGAGTGTTCTTTGAGTGTTACTTCTCTGGGTACGCAGGTCTTGGAGTCTGGAACACATACATTGCCACTCTTGGATATTTAGGTGATGGGCACGAAGCAATTCGAGTTTATAGCAACATGCCTAAGCAGTTGACAAAGACACCTGCGACCTATTGGAACATTCTTGTCGCTTGTTCTCATTCTGGAGAGACAGAGTTCGCTCACTACATCTTAGGGAAGATCTTCAAAGGTCTGTGGGAGGAACCTTATATCGAACATCTCGGCACATATATTGATGCATTAGCAAGAAAGAATCAGCTGAAGAAAGCAGCACTTGAGGTTAGAAGTATGATAGTGTACGCTCCAAACCGGGAAATCATCAATAGTGTTCTGAGTCGCTGCGTGGAGCATAGAGATACAGAAACGGCAAAAGAGTTTTCAGAGTACTTAGAGATGAAGGGTGTCGAGTACAGAGTCCAGAAGACCACCTATAACAAGCTGGCTGAAGCTGGAGTTAAGTGGAAAAACAATGTGAAAATCATTAGGCAGCGTGTTAAAGGACAGTCATGGTGGTGACAGATTCTAAGGAAATGTGATACCCACTTGTGTGTCGTCTCTAAACTTCTTGTTATCTTGATATGTTTCTTGTTATCTCTAAACTTCTTGTTATCTTGTTATCTTGATATGTTTCAACGTGTTAAAGGACAGTCCATGGTAGTGACAGATTCTAAGGAAATGTGATACCACTTGTGTGTCGTCTCTAAACTTCTTGTTATCTTGATATGTTTCAATGTATTAGCTCATTTGTACACAATAAACAAGTGTAGGAAACAGACCTCAAGAGAATCTAGTTTTTGTATTCAGCTTTACTCGTGGTATACAAACCACTGTCTTCTTATCATATTATTTTTTTCTTGTTGGCACATTGACTTGTTCTCTAATTTATTTATTTTAGTTGTTGTTGGTCTTCTGGACTCAAGTGGGAAAGATATTGATATTACACTTTCCTTTGTATTTCACGCTGGCACACTTGCAAAGGCATTTCAAGCAGCAGCACACAATGTATATAGGTTACAGTACATCACCCATATTTTCCTTCCAATGTTGTCAAATAAGTTTCAGCCTTTCCTTACCTTCTTCATCTACCTTTCTTGATCTTAATACTTGTTAATGTGCTGAATGAAAAAGAGTTTGTGTTCTCTGATATGTCAGAAAGACCAGTTCCATGGCTATTTTAGGGGATTCAGTGCTCCAGTTCATGTTTAAAATTTGGATTCAGCTTTTGAAAACAGGGATGAGATTCTAGTTACAAATGGCGTTAATGGAGATTCGGATTTCCTCTGTTGTGAATTCAGTAAAGAAGCTAGTGGAGAAGGAAAAAGAACAGTTTTTGGTACGAGGGCTTGAAGATTTCGAGAGGTTCTTCTCACCAGACATGAATCTGTATCATTACACTAAAGATCAATGCCATTTTGTGTTGGCTTCCATGAACAAGATTGAAGGAGTAGTCGGAACACAGACCAAGGAGATTGTGAGGAAGATCAAAATGTTGGTTACAGAACAGGACAATCCTGCAGCCATCAAACCACAGGATGATGATCTTAAGAATGGTAGAGAAGAGTTTGACCGTGGATGGTATGATCGTTTGAAGAATTTATCTTCACTGGAATTGTTAAAGATCTTTGCGTCCTCTGAACTTGAAGATAGGTCCAGAGAGATAGCAATCAGACGACTCAATGTCTTACTCTGTGACCACACTTCAAAGAAGGTGCAAATAGACATTTCAGAGATGAGACAACTCCAACCATTGCTCATCTCTTGCTTAAAGGAAGAAGGAGTTTCCTTTAACAGTATATTCAAAGTCTTAGGTGAGGTGGTGAACCATGTTGCGTATGAGATGTTGATCTTTCAAGAGGAGACATGGTATGAGCTACGCGATTATATTGCATCGAGTAAAACAGAGTTTCAAAGAGCGGTTTATATCTTCCAGTGCTTAACAATGGCGCTTATTGATGACGATTTTGTGATTCCTGTGATGGAGAATCTTTTCCTAGAGATAATCACAAGGCTAGATCCACCAAGAGAGTTGTTGGTGGATAACAGTAGCTGGGTCTTGGCGTTTATGGGTGGCTTTTGTTTAGCAATTCACTTGATAGAGATGTCAAGTAAAGCTGAATCTGTTAAGGAGATTGCACATAAGATGATAGATTCTACAAGAGAGCTTGTGGGAAGAGAAATGGAAGTTGGGGTTGTGAGGAGAGCTTTCAGAGATATGGAAAGCATTGTGAAGAAACAAATGGAATGGTACAGTACGAGCCAATACAAGTTCCTTAAGGGTCTGCTTTGGAGACTCTATGCAATCAAAGGCATGAAATGGGAAAGTAAGATTGTGTTGTGGAGAATCAATGTAATTGTGGAGAGAGGAGTTAAAGAAGAGGAAAAAGAGCTACCAGAGAATGAGTTTGATTGGCTCAACCTTAATGCTGAATAGAAAAACTAGTTTTTGGTGTTTAGTATCTGATATTGTGCAGAATCTTATTTTTGGTGTATATATAGTTTGCATTGAAGAAGAAAATTGTAAGGAAAGAAATAGATAAGAGTTTTGGAACATGTACTTAGTAGTTCTTAAAGCACTTTAATCTTGAGAGTTACTTAATAATCTTTCATTTACTAGCACTTTTATCTTGATGCTAAAACAAATTCGTAGCATCAACAATACTACATGTGTCACAGATTTTCTCAACAAGAATCTGAAACAGAGATTCATCAACTTAAGCCTATTGTTGACGTTGCAGCACTCTAAAGCAGATCTATTGGGCCTTTAATTATTAAAATATCACTTAATGGTCTCAATGGGCTCAATGGGCCTCAACGTTAAATATCAATAATTAGGCGATTTTCTCTAACTTCTCTGCCAAAATTCAATTTTATTCCGATCAAGTTTTTATTTTCCAATTCGCTTGGAAGTTCTCTCATCCATCTCTTGGTTCGATTCAATCTCATCGTTTGAAAACCCTAATTTTGTTTGGAAAGATTAAGCCATGGGAGGTCACGGTGGTTTGAATATTCTTCCACAGAAGCGGTGGAACGTATACAACTTCGACAATCGAGAAAAAGTTCGAAAGGACGAAGAAGCTGCCGCCAGAGAAGAGCAGATCAAACGCGAAGAAGCTAGAAAACGAGATGCTGAATCTCGTCTCGAAGTGCTTCGTAACGTCCGTGGTTTAGCGCCTCTGAAACGAGCTTCTCCGGAGGCAGAGAAGGGTAAGGATGAAGCAGTGGTGGTGGCGGCTGTTGTTAAATCCACTGATGTTGTTGTGGAGAGTGTTGAATCGGAGGAGCCTAAGACGGGTCATATTAATCTATTTGAAGGGATTAGGATATTTGATCCGATTGAGATCCCGAAGAATGATAAGCCTGCGGAGGAGGAAGATCAGAGAAGGAAGAAGATGAGGAAAGAAGCGGCTGCAACGGCGAGAGCTTCTGCGAAAGATGCTGCAGCGAGAGCGGGTGATCCTGATGAGGAGAAGTATAGGTTGGGATATGGAGTTGCTGGTAAAGGTGTGAAACGTCCTTGGTATCTTGAGAAACGGAACGATGAAGATGATACTGTTCGTGGTGAGGATGATGGTGGATATAGAGGTGATGAAGCTAAGAAGAAGAAGATGAGTGGGAAGAAGAGCTTGAAAGAGCTGAGAGAAGAGAGGTTGAAGAGGGAGAGGGTTGAGAAGGAAAGAGAGAGAGCTCTTTTCATGAAACAGAGCCAGAGAGACGGTGGTTTTTCCCGGAGGTGAGTCTTTGATGATATCGGTGGTTTTGTTTTACACTTGATGATGATATTATACTTAATTTGCGTAGTGTTCGTACCTGTTAGTAGTTAACTGTTGCATGATTCATTTCCCAAGTGTTGGTTTTATTGCATAACGCTACTTGATGCTTGTACTTTTTTAGTGCTGTTAGAACCGTGGTAGATAGTTTGGAGTGTGATAGATATCTAGAGATCTAGGAATCAATAATTTACCAAGTCTTAGCCTTTAGTATATATTAAAGTTCAGTGAAGCATGGTTGTTTGTTTGTTTGATGGTAGCATTTTTAGACCCTGAAAGTTGAAACTCTGTGAGTATAATTTACTTGTTTCAACATTGGATTGGTAGCTGATAATCCCATTTTTTCCCAACTAGAACAGGCACTGCAACGTATTGTTACCAGAAGAAGAGTATGTAATTGAATATATGTGTATAGATGTTTCAACAAATAGAAAAAGAGGAAATGATGTGAAGTGAATTTGGTGATAGTTTATTGCTTTGCTTCCTGCTAAAAAGTAATAGTACACGTTTGTGAACCTGGCTAATGCATAGTACTTCATTTGTGATGATAGAATCATGGTACATAGTTTAGAGTGCGTTTTGCAGACATCACAGTCTATTGTCCTGTCCTAATTGTCACAGGTCCTGGAAGGTTTCAGTGCCTAATAGGTTACACAGCTAGTCTTTTCTTGATTGTTTCTCTAAGCCTGTACAGGAAATGTGGTAGATTTTAACACAATTTGCATTTGATATGGACCCAATGTTTAGAGTTTTCTTGAATCCCCACTCATTGTCTTAGGTGTTTCCCTCATCGATAGTAAAAACCTAGAAACCCCTTTTTGACAGCTCAATATCTTCTTTGCACTACCAATTACAGAGTTAGTATTAGGCAGAGAGTTGTTGGTGAGTGTTTGCATATATAATCTTAGGCTCGTAACCACTTGAAACAACACACTAGTTTTGATTCTGTGGCATATCAGTGTTAGGGCCTGAAGTTAGAGAACTGTTTTGGTAGCTAAAATCCCTTTGTTTCTTAGTTGAATATGCACACCAAACCTTTAGTTTTGAGAAAAAGAATATAGGTGATTGCTAATATTAGCTCGTGAAATTCCTGCAGACGGTGATTAAATCTCAAGGATGACAAAGATGACTTGATCCAGAGATTCAAAGGTGATTCCACGTCTGAGAAGCCCCTTTTGTCATCTATATATATTTGTGTGTGTATAGAGATGTTTCAACAGATAGAAAAGTAGAAAGGATGTGTAGTGAGTTTGATGGTGGAAATCATTTGTCTTTGCTAATGCTTCTTGCTCAAAGAGTTATGTGTCCCCCAAATTTGATACTCAAAGAGCAAAAGTTTTGTAAAAATGCTTTGCAATTCAACAGACTTTTGAAAATGATGACAAACTAGATAGAGGACAGTGCGTTAGACAAAAAAAGTTGTGTCGTTGAAACATATCAAAATATCTTGCGTCGTTGAGACATATCCAAAGTACTGATAAAAACATAAGGAGACCATCATGAAAAGTCAAAGTTTCATCATGACATCATCATCAAAATGGAGGGATAAGGAGACCAGTCACACCGTTCTTGGTGATGGTCTTGATCCGATGGCTGGGAATGTCAACAGGAGTGGAGAGCATAGCAACGTCACCAGAGTAAAAACGGCCACTTGAGTCGTGGCCAACGGCAGGAGCTTCACCAGTCACCTTCACTCGCCCATTCGTGACAGAGACAGTGAAGTTGTCACTGGGAACACCCGGCATGTCTACACGCACGTATAGTTTGCCGTCTGGGAGCTGCTTCGACTCATAGGCCATAGTCGTTAGTGGGAACGCCAATGGATAACGCTACTTGATGCTTGTACTTTTTTAGTGCTCATAGAACTGTGGTAGATAGTTTGGAGTGTGATAGATATCTAGGGAGCTAGGAATCAATAATTTACCAAGTCCTAGCCTTTAGTATATATATTCAAGAGTTAGTATTAGGCAGAGAGTTTTTGGTGAGTGTTGGCATATATAATCTTAGGCTCGTAACCACTTGAAACAACACACTAGTTTTGATTCTGTGGCATATCAGTGTTAGGGCCTGAAGTTAGAGAACTGTTTTGGTAGCTAAAATCCCATTGTTTCCTAGTTGAATATGCACACCAAACTTTCAGTTTTGAGGAAAAGAATATAGGTGATTACTAATATTAGCTTGTGAAATTCCTGCAGAGGGTGATTAAATCTTAAGGATGACAAAGATGACTTGATCTAGATATTCAAAGGTGATTCCACGTCTGAGAAGCCCCTTTTGTCATCTAGATATATATGTGTGTGTAGAGATTCATCACTGTTGTTGACGTTGCATCACTCTAAAGCAGATCTATTGGGCCTTTAATTATTAAAATATCACTTAATGGGCTCAATGGGCCTTAAAGTTAAATATCAATAATTAGACGATTTTCTCTAACTTCTCTGCCAAAATTCAATTTTATTCCGATCAAGTTTTTATTTTCCAATTCGCTTCGAAGTTCTCTTTCCATCTCTTGGTTCGATTCAATCTCATCGTTTGAAAACCCTAATTTTGTTTGGTAAAAACGACTCGTTTTATATAAAGTTCTAATTTCTTTTTTTGGGTGCCCAAAAAAAAAAAGTAGGTTAAAAATGTATTCGTCGGCGATGTCGAGCAGCCGCCGCTGCATCCACCAGAGGATGAAGTCTTCACTAAAACCGTATCCGATTGGGATGGATTATTCCCGGAAGCAACGACCGAACTGCACCTCTAGCGGTCCATCACCACTGTTTCATCGAGTCAAGTTTCTGATCAATGACATTTCAGATCTTGACGTTGCAGCCAAGCTCGCCCGTTTAGCCGCGAGGAAGAGGATGGACCCTGAAGAAGCCATCTTAACCTGCAACGCCATCATAGGAGCCATGTGCAACGCTGGCCGGTCCGGCGACGCCTTGGATATGTTCGATTTCTTTTTCAACAAATCCAAGATGAAGCCAAACATCGCTTCCTGCAATTTCATCATCAAATCCCACTGCGAGCAAGGCCGCCTTGACGACGCTCTTCAACTCTATTCCCACCTCCTCTCCTCGGACAACACTCCTTCTCCGGACCACAACACGTACGACCACTTGACCAAAGCCATGGTTGATGCCGGAATGATGAACCAAGCTCTGGATCTCTTGTTGAAAGGAAGAGCAGAATTGTTCAATTTCCAAAGGCCAGGCATGTACATGAATCTAATTCGTGGCTTCATGGAACAGGGGAATCTCGACATGGCGTCTCAGTTAAGGGACGATTTCAAGACTTGTTCCATACGCGAGTACATCGCAACCCTGGAATCAATATTCGTAGAGTATTTGTTTAAGCAAGGCAAGGATGAGGAAGCTATGGCTCTATACAAGAGCTCAGTGAGCATGGACAACAACGGCTTCACAACAAATGCAACTGTGGGCAATAAGTATTTGAAAATGCTGCTCAAGTACGGCAAGAAAACAGAGGCCTGGGCATTGTTCCAGTATATGCTTGACAATCACGGCAGCTGGAGTAGCTTTGATGCAGATAATCTTATTCTGATGGTGAACGAGTGTTTCGAGGTGGGACGTTTCAGCGATGCGGTCAACATCTTCAACAAGACCAAGGCAAAGAGTAAATACTCGCTGCCTGTGGAAGCATACAAGAATCTTATAACAAGGTTGTGTCAGAATGGGAGGCTGTCCGAGGCTGAGAGTGTGTTTGATGAATTGTTGAAAGAAGAATTCGTGAAACCAGATGATGAAACTTATAAAGCAATGATTCGTGCATATGTTGAGTCTGGAAGGGTTGAGGAAGCCGTTCAAACTGCAAACAAGATGGTCGCTTCTAAAGTCCACGAGGTTACTAAGTTGTTTTTCTAGTTACTTCTGTTTAGCTAAGCTAGGTTAGGTTTCTTTTGCTTTTACATTTGATTCTTTTGCTTTTATATTGATTCTGTTACCTTACTTGGTTTCGTTTACTATGTAGTTAAGACTTTCATAAGTTTGTGAACATACTTTGATGACTAGAGTTTCTAGGTTTGGAAATTTCTTGAGCAGAAGCGGCAACACTTGCAAACCGCTTTCCTTATGGCCCTCAAAAGATAGCTTAACAAGGTTGTTGAATTCGGGCAAAGATTTACAGCAGAAATGAAACACCTTATGATCACAAACATATTATCAAACTAAAACAGAGAGAGAGAGAGAGAGAGAGAGAGTTTTGAGCGCAGGGAAAACAACACCGCCCCGAGGATGTTTATATTGGTAATATTGTCCATCGGATAGAGTGAGTTTAACAAGTGTCTTGCTGAAGAAGAATTCATCAGGCTCTAGAAAATGAAAGGTTGATGATGACAAGTGTAGTGCCAAGACTCCACGTTTCAACGCATTGTATATCATATGGTTGACACGAGACTCCTCGAATAGAGATTCCCGTTTGATAGAGAATTTCTTGATGGGAGAATCGCGTAGCAAGACAAGGGTTTTCTCCATGAAATCAATGAAGCTTAGTGAGAATCTTCTGGGATAAAATCAGGCAATAACAAGATTTTCTGAGATTACGTTGGGATCAAGAAACATGGACTCATCGAAATCAAGGTTGTGAACAAGAGGCAACAGATTCCTCCACCGCTTTGAGAGAATTGCTGTGGAAGCAGCAAGCTTAGTACGAAGCAAAGACAAGATCTGACCCAGAACCTCATCTGGTAGGCTGTTGATTGAATTTCCCCAACTATATTTGGTAGCCATTGTATCTCTGAAGCTTTGTTCACTGATTACATTAGCGCAGCATAATAACTAAGAAGAAGAAAAAGGTGTAGAGAGGATATGGGCATTAGCGAAGACGTGCTTCTTTTCACGATGGGAACGGCTTATGGCGTATACGTTGCTCAGAATTACAACGTTCCAAATATTAAGAAGCTCACCAACACTGGTCTAGTCATCGCCAAGCACATCAAGGAGAATTACGGCAAACCCAACAACAAGGGCGATGTCAATTGATAGGGTTTACCAATCTCTAGCTGCTGATTAGGGCTTATTATTTGATTTGTTTGAAAATTGAAGACTATTTGATCGTGTGATCAGATCTTTGTATACAGATATGAAAATTGGGGATTTTAAGGGTGGAATTAATTGCTTCCTTGATACTTCCTTCTGTGATGATTTCGATTTTAAAGGTTCAATGTTATGATTTCAATTTCATCATTTCCTCTTTTATTATTCAAGGTTCTGTTTCTGTAGTAAGAGACAATGGTAACCGGATTAGATAAACAATTAGATCAAATAAGTGTAATTGTATAAATTCATAGCTTTGTGTTGCAGTTCTCTATTAGTCCAAGCAGTTGTGTCAAGTGTTTCCAGGTTTTTTCCAACGGTTTTCTCTAAGCATTATCTGTCACCGTCTCCCATTAGAAATTTACTCTTCTTTTCTTATTTTCTCTGTCACCTAATCCCAAATTCCCAACGGTTTACTCTTATTTTCTTATTAGAAATTTAAAAACTACACCATAATTTTAAAATATTTGAGATATACCTTACATTTTTATAAAATGACATTTTTACCTTTAGTAACTAATTAAAAATCAGAAAATAAGAGTAAAATAAATTAATTAATCATTTGTAACAAATATAATTTTAAATTAAAATTAAACTGTTTATATTAAAAAAATTACTCAAAATTTGTTTAGGTAAAATATTTTTTTGGTAGGACTTTTTTAGCTAAACCTTTGTTTACAGAATTTGATTACAAAACTTTATTTAAAAAATTAAGGACTTAATTACATATTTAAATTATATGGTTACAAACAATTAAATTGAAATAAAATATAATTTTAATTATATAATAAAATATTCTCTAGATATTTGGTTGTTTTAGTAAATATTTTGGATTATAGTTAATTTAATATTACTTACAAACTTAAAATATATAAAATTCAAAAATATTTTTATTAATTTAGTCAAGAATTTCGAAAAGTATATATTTAAATTACAGTATATCTCTTTCATACTAGTTAAAAATATAATTATACAACTGAAATTTGATTGTTTAAATTTAAAAAATAATTATCTCATCTAAAAAAATCAGCAGTTCACAAAAGTCGGCAATGTAAAAAATCAATCAATTAAAATATAAGTCGACGCTCTTAATAGAAGTCGATATAGAAAAAAATTAAGTCTATTAAAATAAAATATAAGTCGACAGTTCAAAAAGTATACTATATTAATAAATCAACGTAAAAAATAAGTCAACCAAGAATAAACAAGTCGGCTATGTAAAAAATCAATCAACAAAAATATATGTCGACTGTTTTAAAATAAGTCGATAAAAGATTAATTTAATCGACGAATATGAAATATAAGTCGTCATTTCAAAAAATCAACTTTATTAATAAGTCAACGTAAACTGAAGTAAATCTACCATGAATAAACAAGTCGACGGAAAAAAACTATAAATCGATAAACAAAAAAATTAAGTCAACAGTTCTACAAATCGACTATGTTATAAATCAACAAGCCAAAACATAAATCGATGGTGCAAAAATACTAGTCAACATAAGTGAAAAATAAGTCGATAGTTAAAAAAATCGACTTTAATAATAAATCAAAAATAAAGTAAAATAAGTATACTGAAAAATATGGAGAAAAATAATATATATTATTATTTTATTTATTATAAATTACATAATTTTGAATTACTTATTTTTGAATAAATTACGAATATAAATAATATTATCAACAATAAATTTTTTATATTTTTATTTATTTAGATAAAGATAAATCTAAACATAGTAAATAATATTTTTATTATTTTTATTATTAAAAATAAACTAATTACGAAATTTTAATAAATTTTTGAAATATATTCATTGAACATTAGTTTTAAATTTAATTTATATTATTTTAAATTAATTTATTTAAATAATACTTAAATTATTACAAAGGGTATTATAGTCAATTTATAATAATAAAAGAGTAGTTTTCAAATAACTTGAAAATTGATTGTAGTTTTCAAATTTCTTATAAAATTTAGTATTATATATATGAAAGTTGACCAAATCTCTTCATATGAGTGACACATCATCATATAAGAAAATGACATATGAGATTTTGCATTAACTAAATAAAAAAAATAACAAAATTAAGTGAAGAAAAATCAAAAGTCCTCAATTGTATGAAAACTTCCATCAATAACACTTTTAATTGATTTATTATATGCTTCTTATTTTACTAATCTTTTTTTTATCAATGGTCATTATTCGATAATGTAAAAATTTACAGTTTAAATGTTTGCTACCTAACATCTTCTTAGTTTAGTATTTTTCCTTGAAACTTTTGTTATTATTATGTTTTGTGATTCATATACGATCATATAATCTTCTTTATTTTCATTTTTGTATCTTTTGGTAAGTTGGTAACATTGACAATGACATGCAAGTTTTTGCAAGTAATAGACTTTTGAGACATTAAACATTACAAAGAATTCAAGACACGACAATTCTCTCAGGTATATGCAAATACAAGGAGAGAGATCTAAAAATGTTGACTTAAATGACTCTTCAATTTTATTTTATTTTTTTTCTCTTTTCATATGAACACTCTTGGAGCAAATGAATAGTTAGTTTTACATATGTTGTTCAAATTATGTTAATTCAGTAGTATTTAATCATGAGACTATTATGATGTGCGTGGTTGGAGCAATAGATCACGAGTGAGTACATAGAACAACGATATGTTTATTTATAATCAATAAGTAACATAATTACATACCATTGTATCAATATATCATATATTGTTGTTGTATGTATTTATGTTAGTACAAAAAAATTAGAATCTTAGGTATACAGATAATTAGATTTATATATGTAAAATGTATAATTGATATTTGGAGTAAAAAAAGAATCTAACCATAAAAAACTATAACTACATAAATTAGCAACAAAGAACAGTATAATTTATTTTTAATAATTTTCAAAACAACAACCCACGCGTTGCGTGGGTATTCACCTAGTATTTATAAAAATCTCTCTATTTTGAATGATGAAGTTGAGTTTGGCGAGTGAGTGTTTAAGAACTTTTGATGTATTTGTCCCTTTTTTGGATCCATGGAACTCTTCTATTTCCCATGCTTCTAGGGAAAGTACTGAGTTACTACATATATGCCTGGGGTTTTGATTTGCGTTCTCATTTTTTTCTCACATTTCACTTGGTCACTAGCTAAACACAACATTAGGAATAAACATTTCAGATGTAATAAGTGTATCATTCAAATCACATTGTTCAAATGTGTGTATCTCAAAGCAAACCTCATGATACATAAAATCTGTCATCAATAATGCCTCTGGTCTAGCCATTTCTTTTCACATTCTTTTGAAGTTTCCAAGAAGCAAGCAGCGTAAAATCATCTTGCAACTACTGTTAACGTTGTATCCACTCTCTTTAAAGCATAATTTATGGGCCTATAATTGTCAAAGTATCACAAAATGAGCCTAAAAGTTAAGTATCAACAATTACCGACTTTCTTACAACGGCTCTGTTCGTTTACAAGTCTTTGGCGACTAGCGACTGTGACTAGCGACCAACGGCTCTGTTTGTTTGATAGTCGCTGGTCGCAGTCGTAGTCTCTGATCGATAGCGACTGCCAAACGAACATAACCAACGATTGCGTTTATAGTGTGCTAATTTATGTTACGTGTACAAAAAGTGTAGGTTAAAAATGTTTTCACCGACGATGTCAAGCAGCTGCCGCTGCAGGATGTAGACTTTATCAAATCGTATCCGTTTGGGAGGGAACATCCTCGGAAGCAACGGCCGGACCTCACCTTTAGCAGTTAATCTTAAAAATTGTAAAACGTAAACAATCAAATTTTAATTAATAAATGAATATTATTTCTTAAACTTTTTGGATTAGTGGTTCATAGATTTTTTATTAGAGTTCTCATGTATATTCTTTTTACAAAAACATAATTTAATTGTAAATTTTTAATACGTCCACACGTTTATTTGCAAGGCCCATAATTACTGCATTGGGCCCTTTACATCTTGCTAGAAGAGGCTAAGCCTTATAAGAGACACTCCTAATTTTCAATTGTTACCCTTCCGTTCTCTTCACCTAACACACAGTTTCTAGGGGTAAAAGTGTCATATCATATGCTGAAACGTGATCCCAGCATATCCGGTTCTTCTTTATCCTCTGTTGGAGGCAATAATTATGTACACAGTTACCTCGTACACCGTCAGGAAAATGGACGGTCGAGATTTACAATACAGTAAATAGTTAATATCTACCGTCGGATTCTCACTTAACAGATTAAGCATCCAACGTCAGCTGTAGTGTTTTAGATGTTACCATACACCATCTGTAGATAATCTCTTACCTTATCACATAATTTTTAAATGCTTTGCAGAATTTTTGTAGGTTGCTTATTTGCTTTTTCTTTCATATATTTTTCGTTAATTGTTTGTTGTTGTAATCTTCAACGATAGCGTTGTGCTCCGGAGAAGTGTTTGATCGCAGAAAAGCTTCGTTCTTTGTCATCTAAAGGTTTGATCATTGAGTTCTTACCCTCTTTTTGGTCTTATTGCGATCTCGTACTTCGTTTAGATTACTTAAAGGTTGGGTTTTTAAGTTGATCAATCGATTTAGGTTCGTCTATGTAGCTTTTGGAGAGTTTCTGTGCCTTGAGACAAAAGGGGTTTCTGGATTTCGTGTATTTTCTTGGAATTGTGTATATCGCGGCATGAAGAACATGATCGACTGATAGATAGATGAAATCTTGTGTTTAGTACTACCTAGGTTTTGATACGTTTGTGGGAATTTGATAATCTGAGTTCCAGATTTTATTTTTGGGATTTGATGATTCGATTTGAGTGTTGAATTTGTTTTGATGGTTGTCTGATTAGCGTCACCTATTTCTTATGTATGTGTAGGCGTGGAAGGAATGGCAAAAAGCTCGTTCAAGCAAGAGCATGACCTAGGTTTTGATCTGAACTTTGTTCTTGCTTTAATGTTTGGTCCTCAAAGTTAAAACCTTGCTTTGATCTAATGATCCTGTTTTCTAAACCTTCAGAGAAGAGAAGGGCGGAGGCTGCTCGGATTAGAGAGAAGTATCCTGATAGGATTCCGGTGAGAATTTCAGTGTCTCTCTTAGAATTTCACACATTTCTAAAGCTATATGTGATTAGCATATCGTTTTGTTTTCTATGTTTGGACCAATCGTTTGTGTTTCACTGAGTTTATGCAGCTTAAGTTGTGTTTTATGACCCAGAAATATGGTAGTTTACTCTTTTTGTGGCTCTTTCCTTTCACAATTGGTTATTTCTCTCTGGGTGATAATGCACTTATTGGGATAGCATCTGGAAAATGGACACCCAACTAAAAGATGGTTATCAAATGGACACCCAACTAAAAGATGGTTATCAAGTTATTATTGTCTGATTAGCTAGCTACATGCTTGTGATATATGTTTGCCACTGTATCAACTACATGGAGTTGTTTGAATTGTAGTGACTATAACAACATTATGACTTTGAATTTGATTGTTCTTTTTCGGAATGTGACTTTCTGAATCTCGATTCTTATTAAGTGCTTGCTTGGTCATACTTACGGCTTAGATAAGTAGATTTGCATGATTCATGTGGCTAAGTGATTGAGTGATGATTGCCACGCATTTATTTTTTGTGGGATCCAGGTGATTGTTGAGAAGGCTGAGAAGAGTGATATACCAACCATCGACAAGAAAAAGTGAGCAGATTAATGGGATCAGTATCCTTTTCATTTGGACCTGACTTGTGAGTTGTGATTGATGACTAAGCTTTTTTTCAAATTTGCAGATACCTAGTCCCGGCTGATCTGACTGTGGGGCAATTTGTGTATGTTATTCGCAAAAGAATCAAATTAAGTGCAGAAAAGGCTATCTTCATATTTGTGGACAACGTTCTTCCCCCAACAGGTAAACAGATAGATCACATGTGTATTCAAGAGTTTCATCTCTTAACACAAGTAACAAGAGCATAAAAAGGCGTCTACTTTCATGTTCCGGGTGATTACACATACAGTTTATCTGATCTGATCTGGTAACTTTGCAGGTGCGCTCATGTCTTCCGTGTACGAAGAGAAAAAGGATGATGATGGGTTCCTCTATGTCACTTACAGCGGAGAAAACACATTTGGATTTGGATCTCCATAATACGACTCTTACTGGATATTTCATTTTACCCCTCTCTATTTCACTGAATATTTCATCTTCTTATTAAGTATTAAGCAAAGCCACCTATGTACTTCTTCTCTAAGAACCTTTGGTTGGGCGTTAATGTGTACAGAAAACATAAAATAATGTATATAATCTTCTTTCAAGGATCTAAAAACCTACTTTCCATCTATCCACATCCTCTTGACTTTGTTGTGTTTTTTGATGTCTTCAAATCTATAAGCCGACATAACACGTCGCTTAAGGCACATGGGCCATGACAGTTACAAATTGCAAGGCCTATAAGTGTAGAGTAGTTATATGATCAAACTCAATAGAAGTGCAAGCACAAGGGGACTGTGCCACGTGGCAGACACGGTCGGTACCGGTTGAGAGTTGGCCGGCGATGATGTAAGAAAGGTCCCACATTGTCGTTGACGGAGAGAAGAAGGAGACGGTCGGACCATGCTGGCTTGTTCTCATTTTACACTTCAATATTGAAATTTGTTTCATCATATTTATTTGTTCACAGTTTTAGCTCGATTTATGATCCTCAAAGATTGTCATTCAAAGTCCCAACCAGTCACGTGGAACTTGAGAGACTATCGAAGTGAAAGTTGAATGTAAAAGCTTGAGTGTTTTGTCCAAAGACATCAATGTCAAATAGTGTAATGATAAGAAGGTGATCGATTAGGACTTAAGAGAGTAAACACGTCGATCATACAATAATGGTGAGGGTGAAAAAGGGGGAAGAACCGGAGAATAAGGTGAGCAAATGGAAGAAAGGAAAATGAGAATGCAGGAGATGACGACCCCACGAAGACTCTCAAGTAGACAAAAGGTTTGGCCGATCAAGACACCCAATATACATACGATAGATATATATTGTCTATAAATGCAAAAATGAATGTAATATATTTGAATAATAGACAAGAGAGAAGATAAAAAAGAAAATAAAGTGAAGAGGAACAAGAGCATGTTATGATAATGAAGGACCCCTCCCCCCACCTGCATTCAATGCTTGTCTTACTCTCTTTACTCTCTTCTGCCTACAAATACTCTCCTTCCCTCTTCTCTTCTCTTACACCAATTAACAACATTTCAAACTATTTTTTGTCTTGCTCTAGTCTCATCTCCCTGTATACAGACACAGCTTATATTACAAGAACAACAAGAAGAAGAAAAGAAGTCATGTCTTGCTCTGTGAGGAGTGGACTCGTGATGGTGTTTTGTTTCATTCTTCTGCTTTTGTCTTCCAATGTTGGATGTGCCGCTGCTCGTCGTTTAGGGTCTCATAAGCATCATCACAAGGTTGCTTCTTTGGACGTCGTCAATGGTGGAGAAAGGAGGCGAGCGTTGGGTGGAGTCGAGACAGGGGAAGAAGTAGTGGTCATGGATTATCCTCAGCCTCATCGTAAGCCACCCATCCACAACGAGAAGTCTTAATTACCCGATCCATATATGCTCCTCTCTAAATATATCATACTGTTATATGCATATGCATTCACCATGTTGGTGGTTGTAATGACTCTTGTGCTCTCTATATATATATTCATGACCAACTTCTTTGTTCTCTATTTCTCCTCGTATGCAACAAACGAGGTGCATACTTTTAGTTACTTTATTTCTTATGGATGTGGCATAAACGATCTTTTCAACATTTGAGATTGTATCAGAATTGTGAAAATCCTTCATTAAGCTTGAATGAACTGTACAAGAGATCTTAATACCGCCACATAACCGAGATATGTAGACTCAAATAGATCTCTTTACCGCCATTTTAGCTCCAAGTTGCTCGTAACAAAAGTATCATTACAAAGAATACCAATGTGTGTGAGAGGTACAAACCCTCATTGAAGCTAAAATATTAAGCTAAGCCTAACATTTGATAACAGAGATAAAAATAGTGTTATGAATATTCCTGATTTCAGCTGCAAGGAACGATGAATGGTTTCACAAATTCAAGGAATTCAGATGTTCTGACACCGAGCTTCAGATCGATTTCTCCACCACCCAACCAGAAGAAGTCCGGTTTAAGTTTGGTTATGGCCTCATCCAATATCACCTGACATTTCCCCCCATTCAACTCGTCAGCATATTTCAATTTCAAAGCAAGATTAGTCTGAATATGCCAGGGAAACTCTAAACATGAATGATTAGAATCCAAGCATTTTATTCATATCCCCACTAAAACAAACTTCCAACTCTATGAATACTTCCAAATAACAAGTCAATCTGCAAACATCCAATTGGGATCAAGGAAAGCATTAGAGCATAAACAACATAACTAATTACCCTAAAGGGAAAGCCCATTTACTTAATACTGAGGTCTAAAGATGATTTTAAAAGACTCATGTGTCACAGTAGCACAAATAGTGTGTTGTCTGAAGTGGGCCACTTCCGGATAAGGAAAGGAAGATAAACACATCAATGCAGTAGGGTACGTGCCTAAGATCATATATACACAGACCAAAAATAAGGCCATTTAAGTCTCTCTGCCTGACACCAATTACTAACTCTGGCACTGGTAGTGCAAAGAAGGTATTGAACTGTAAAAGCAGAGGTTCTAAATTTTTACTGTCAATGGGGAAAGTACTTAAGACAATGAGTGGGGCATCAGCAGCTGGCTCACAAGAAAACTCTAACTTCTGCTCTGTATCAATGCAAATTGTGTTATAATGCACCACACCCTCCTGTACAGACTAAGAGAAACAAACTAGACAAAACCTAGCTGTGTAACTCATTAGGCACTGGAACCTTCCGGGCCTCTAGGACAGGACAATAAACCATAGTGTCTGCAAAACGCTTGGCAAGAACATGTGTATGAAAGGGAAAAACTCTCTGTAAATATTTCTAAACACAAAATACAGCACGAAACTGTTTGTCTAAGAAAACACAAGTGGGTAGAGGTTCCTCTCATACTACTCCTATGTCTAATATGTAATTAATAGTGTAGAGCAGCAATGAGAAAGCACCAAGAGATGATACCCAGAACATGACAATATTGCATGATGTAGAATATTTTGTCAGCTTCAATCAAACAAAGATGTTTTAATTCTATCACGGAAATAACGGTGTGGAAACAAAACTTACCGGTATGTTTGTCTTCATACCAATACAGGTTACGGCATTGTGCTCAAACGCTGTCAATTTAATTGACGTCTCCTCAGGAGCAAGTCTCACTACATAGAGATTAGCACAAGCCTCAGCATAAAGAAGGAACATATAAACTTCAATATGTTAATAGATCATAGAAATAAGAAGCTCTAACAGTTAAATCTTTTCTTTGGGATCTTGCCCTCGTTTAGTGTATAAAGAAACTGCTTTACTGCTTCGGCATTGAATCTAGCAGTATACTGCCATAAGAAAAATAGTCAGATGAATACGATTAAAGACGAAATAAAGGTAAAAATGCTATTCTACAGGAACCATGAGGAGCACCTGAACCACAACCACATAGTATTTTGAGTTGTTTCGATCACTGCAATCCAAAATATTCGATGAAGCTTGAGTATTAACCTGTAATGTAGTAAACATTTAGTGAGGAAACAAACACAAGCACAGAGAATCATAACACGAAACACGAATCATGGATAGAGATTATACTGATTCTTGAGTTCAATGTGTAGTTTCACAATCACATATCACTAAGTAAGAACGAAGATCTCAAAATTGTTCCATGAAATACATAATTCTACTCTAAATCCGAAAGCATTCCGCTTAATGTAATTGAAGTACCAGAACAATGCTCTTGCAGAGATGGTCGACTGAGGAAGCGTCGAGAGCGTTGCGGCGGGATTCGAGAGGCCAGTCATAGTAATCGGGAGCAACTCTCTTGAAGCAGAAATCTTTAACGCCGCCGGACCGGAGAATGGTGGAGAGGCGAGTCACAGTTTCGTTTTCATCAACTGGTAGAGAAGGCGACGGAGCAGCCGAGGAACTCTGTGGGAGAAAAGTGCTCTCAAGAACGGAGATTCTATGGAGGATTTCAATTTGGAGTCTCTCAAGCTCCGCCGCTGCAGCCTCCATGCCTTCTCCGTCTTCCATTTCGAATTTCCGATCGCCGCCGCAGCAAGAGTTTCGTTCGATTTCGTAATCACCTGTGCTCGTGTCTACGGTATCTAAGAATGGAACAGGATGATCTGAGCCGTCGATTTTAGCTTGCGTCGTTTGGGCAATAAAACTATGGGCCAGAACCAGGCTTTGAAAACTCGCTACGGCGTAGAATGTCATTACTTAGTTGCTGATGAGAATCCGCGTTGGCCCAATAAACAAATTTGAACAAATTTGAGCCCATTGAGTGCTATGCCAAAATCGATGTTTGCTAGATGAGTAATCCCGGTTAATGGTTTGATTTCAATTCGTCTTTTGCAACTTGGTTATATTTTGATTTGGTCTTAATTTCAAATCAACTTTAAAATGACTCATTGTATAAAGAAAATGAAGAGATTATCATAATTATACATTTATACTCATGTGTAGAATCTTGCGTAGAATCTTGACCCATGCATATATGTTCTATGCGTAGAATCTTGACCCATGCACATATGCGTAGAATCTTGACCCATCAATATATGTGCCCATAAGCTCCATGGTCGGTTCTATGCGTAGAATCTTAAAGATCTGTCCAAAAAAATAATGTGCATACTTCGTTTTCCGGCATGAGTACATGCTACCAAAACGTTCCAGAAAGTAGAATGTATTTTGTGCAACCTTGGAGGGATATTCTCAAAAACGTTGATTGCTTTCAACCCTTGAGCCGAAGTGTCTAAGCTTGAAATCCAAGCATTCAATACACCAAGACATGCAGCTCCGGATCTATAGCAGTCATAGAAGAGTTTTTCTGCCTCCACATTATGTCCCGAGGACCCATACAGCCGCAACATTTTGCAGAGTACTTAGTCGCTCCGGGTCCGAGAGTTTTAATCAAACTACAATGTATTCTTGCAGGGTTTATTGCATAGCGTAGATGATTTTAATTTTCCACAAATTGGATCTTCGTTTCCAGCAGACGAACGAAGTACTGTGGAGAATTCCTGAGGCAGATATGCTTCACGTTTAAAGACACATGCACTTATGTAAAGAATCTATCTAGTTTTTCATCTATCATTGAGCCACATAGGTGTATATATATTGTAATCATTGAGATAGTCACCTCATTCGATAAGTGTATATTCACTTCTTAAAACTTAACAAAAAGGGAGATTATAGATAACTTGGGTATAATATTGCATTCCAAGCCTTCCTAGCACTGAGACCTGGAGCTCCGAAGTTAGAACAGTTTTTGAAAAAGTATTCAGTCTTCCACATTATAGGATGAGGACGCATATAGTCTCAACATATTGCTAAGGATCTTGTCACTTCTTATACCACATGTGATCAAACTAGCATATATAATTAGAAGGTGTATCACATACTCATTATCTTTACTTTCTTCCACCAGCTCAATCTTCCTTTCGAGAAGACTTGCGAAAAAAAATTCAGAAGTCCTAAGGCATAACGAAGTAGAAGTGAGAAGATACAATATAATATTTTCGGGCAATTTTGTTGTTGTTTGTCTTTACTTGTATTCTTTTAAAAAAAAAATTGTTTTCTGATTTTTATAGTGTTTTGTTCTCTATATTTAAAATAAAATTGTAAATAGTTATAGACGCTATGATTATATTAATAATTATTATTTCAAATGTACTTGTAGTATTATCTTTATGATCTAACATTATATATAGATAAATACTATAGTTTTCTCTAATCTCTGAACATGTATCGTTTTTCAATTATGTAATATAAAAGACTATAAATATTAGTTTATTATGATGATTGACATCATTAATATTATCTTAAATTGATTAATGTGAATTTGATTGATGAATGTAAGTTTTATAAATCTTATCAATATAACATTGCAACACTAGAACACATTTAGTACAATCGAATTCAAATGTGTTATTGTCTCTTCCTAAATATTATTTAATACAGTAATTGCAAAAATAGAGTTTAGTGATATAGAAATTGCCTTAAAAACAGCTCATAACTGACATGTTTTCAAATGCTTGAAGGATTTCTTTTGTTTCATGTATCATAAGTTAGGGTTTCATTAGATTCTTTACATTTAACAAGGCAATAAAAACCAGGGGCCATAAAAACCAGGTTTTGAACATAGTTCTTGAATGAAAAAGCGACGTGGTATTATATCAATATACTAGTTGCCGACGCGAGTTTACGTTGGCCCAATTCAACATATACGGGCCCATTTAGTGGTCTGCCAGTAATAAAAAACTCCACTACGAGTACACGTGACGGGACAGCCCTCGTTGACTCTTTAACATGTTTAATATCTTACGCCACGTGGACTTATCCAGTTGTCAAATCTGACGGTGTAAAAAGACAATTCACTCGTCACCGCGTAACACGATTGAGATCTCCGTAAATTTCTGGAACTATCAGCCCACATTCCAAAGCAAAACCAAATCTACAAGTCTTGTCTATATAAGAAACACCAAACCATTTAAGACCCAACAATAAAAAAAGGTTAAGGAAAACAAAAAATGATGATGAAGTCGTTGATCTGTCTCTCTCTCATCCTCCTCCCACTTGTCTCCGTCGTGGAAGGTCTCGGTGGTGGTGGTCTCGGTAGCAGGAAGCCGATCAAGAATGTATCGGATCCGGACGTTGTTGCGATCGCCAAGTATGCGATCGATGAGCATAACAAGCAATCGAAGGGGAGTTTGGTTTTCGTGAAGGTTGTCGAGGGAACTACGCAAGTGGTCTCCGGTACAAAATACGATCTGAAAATTGCGGCGAAGGATGGTAGTGGTAAGATCATGAACTATGAGGCTGTTGTTGTTGAAAAGCTTTGGCTTCATTCTAAGACCCTTGAGTCCTTCAAGGCGGCATAGATCTTTGGATTTTTGTACGTAGATCGATCTCTCTCTCGGGTATATCTATCTAATCTAGCTTTTGATGATTTGAGATTTTGACGTTCATGTTGTTGTTGGTAATATTTGTGGAATAAGAAAATAAATTAGAGATATGTTTTTGTCTTTTTGAGATCTGTTACTTTGATCTCTGCATTTGGGTTGGATCGACCGACAAGATAAGATACAGTTGCATACGCAGACGACACGTGCGTCGACCGTGAGTTATGACATGATCTGGTTTTTTTCTGTCGTGACTCGGTAATGTAGACATTAGATGATGATGTGCATATTTATGAGTGATAATAACTGGGGAAACTTCCACGTTCTAAACGTAGCCAGTAATTAAAAGACAAGATCACATACTTTGTTTTAGGGTTTCGCTCATCAAAACAAAAAAAATTGGATACCTTGTTCATGGAGATTTGCATTACATGTAAAAAAGAAAAAATTCTATAGATAGGGAATGAAATACTTAATGTTAAACATGGAATTATATCTTGATCACGTATGACATGGAAATATATCATGATTTTCTACCTTTTTTTAATGTTCCCCGCTCATTCATTTATGGCTGAGAAGAACTATCGCCAAATCATCTTTCTTTCTTTTTTCCCTAAATCGCCAAATAATCTCAAGCACCATTTTAAAAGGGAGGCTAAAGAATCACTTCGTAATATTCTTGAAGAATTGACAGATGTAAAATCGAGAAGTCTTAAAGATTTTGTCTTTGGTCACCGCTGCTCTTAAGCTTTCAAGAAAAGCCCGCCACACAATGTTAACCCTGTTAAAATTGAAATTGCTTCCCACATCGACATGTTATTATTGCGTTGTTGGTAAGACGAGAATATTAGAGCAACATCAATGGTTGAATCCTTAAAAGGATTCTTAAACATTTTTTAATCATAAATTATGACAATTTTAAAGTTAAGAGTTTGTGATGAATCCTTAAAAAAATTTTTGTCCAATGGTAAAGTCCTTAAGTGGGTTTCTTAAAAAAAAAAAAATTTTATGAAAATTATAAACATTTTTATTTAATAAATATTACAATTTCCTAAAAAATTTAAACATACAAGACATAAAAACATATAAAAATACAAATAAAAAACTAAATTTTTGCCATATACGCATAACAAAATCAGCTTTCAATTGTTGATGCATAGTCCGATCATGAACTCGAGTTCGAATGTCCATCATATTACTGAGATTTGAAGGCATATTTTTTTGTCTTTTATTAATATTTTTGACCCAATCAGAAAACGACACATATGAGACTCTTAACAATCCTTAAACCTCTTAACAATCCTTAAACCTCTGAACAATCCTAATTTAACTCATCAACCACTCATACCCGGACATGTGGCCGTCTCTTAGCTTCAGTTTTGTCTCTTAGCTAAGAGACGTCTCTTAACTATAAGTTTGATTTTTGAATTAAATTAAATCAATTAATGCCTAAGATCTACCTAAGAATTTGCTAAGAGCTTACCTATAAAGATGCTCTTAGAGCTAACTCTTAACAATCCTTAACTTTATTTGTTGTTTTCATTTAATTTAATTATTTTTAACTTTAAGGATTTATTTAAGAAACCCATAAGAAACACCATTGGGGATGCTCTTAGAATCTTGTTCACATTCTATAATGCGTAGTAATTAGTGATGTTATCATGGGTTTACCCATCCCATTTAAACCCACCCCATTTAAGCCCACCCCATTTAACTTCAAACCCATATAAACCCATTTAAACTTGAACCCCATTTAACCCTGCCCATTTAAACTTGGTAAACCCATTTAAACCCATTTTATCCCCTTTTTATCTTCTTCTTCCTTAATCACGTCTTCTATACAATCTAACCAAAAAATTCTAACTTTCAGCGATTCCAGTTCTGAAACAATCGGAAAATGAAACAATCAGAGAACAAAAAGCTTCACATTTCCCAAAAAACAGAACCTTTTTCATATTGATTTCAGATAAGAGACAAAAGGGCTTCGATACAAAAAAATCAATAATCGGAGATGACATAATTAGAAGGTCAATAGGAGAAATTACCAGATGCTTAGGATTATTAAAGAGAGATGGGTGAGATTTTTCTCTAACACTAGTTGTAGTAGTGGTAGAGAGAGATGGGTGAGATCTCGTTAATTGAAGAAAGCGAAGAAGCACAGAGGAGAAGAAGAAGAAGATAAAGAAACTAATCATTAAGAAAGAGTCGCGGGTGATGAGTGCTCTCAAAGGCGATTTTAGGGTTTCTGAGGGGAAGGGGCAAGATGCGACGATGGTTGACGTCGGGGAGAAGGATCGACCGCCGGGTGATCCTCCTGATGCTGCCATGACGTGGGTGAAGAAGGTGGTAGGGGGGAACGTGGGAGGTATGCCGGTTCCGGAGGAAGTGTTGGATGATGATTTTGTGTCGGAGAGATTGTGTCTTGAGTTTCCGGATGGGGAGGATGGAGAACCAGTTATTACAATCGGGAACGAAGTGTTGGAGGCCATGAATGGTTTATGGAAGAATTGTATGCTTGTGAAGGTCTTAGGGCGGAGTGTTCCTCTTGCGGTATTGAGTAAGAAGCTGAGGGAATTGTGGAAACCGAGTGGAGCGATGTATGTGATGGATCTTCCAAGGCATTTTTTCATGGTCAGATTCGGATCGGAGGAAGAATACTTAGCAGCTTTAACAGGGGGACCATGGAGAGTGTTCGGAAGTTATCTTATGGTTCAAGCTTGGACTCCAGAGTTTGATCCGATGAAGGATGAGATTGTTACAACTCCAGTTTGGGTGCGCCTAGCGAGTATTCCGGTCAACTTTTACCATAAATCAATTCTAATGGGGATCGCTAAGGGTTTGGGGAAGCCGGTCCGAGTTGACATGACCACACTTAACTTCGAAAGGGCTAGATTTGCTAGAGTTTGCGTGGAGATAAATCTACAGAAGCCACTCAAGGGTACCGTTAAGGTTAATGGTGAACGATACTATGTGGCGTATGAGGGTCTCACGAATATTTATTCATCATGTGGATTGTACGGACATTTAATTCATAACTGTCCGACAGTGAAACTAGCAAAAGTGGCAATGGTAGAGAGTCAACCTAAGGCTACTGAGGGGTTGGTGAGGGAACCCTCTCAGCCGGCGGATGGATTCACCGTAGTTGGCAGAGGCGGAAGAAGAATGGAATACCAAAAAAAGAAAGTTGTTGGATCAGCGGGATCGTCGGGAAGTGTTTTAGGAAACAATCGGAGAGAATTGGAAATAAGGAAAGATTCTGGGAATATCTCCTTGTCAAACAGTTTTGGTAAGCTGAGGGAAGATTTGGCAGGTCCGGAAGTAATGGAGAATACGGGTGTCTCGGATTCAAATAAGGAAAACGTGAATAACTCAAATCAGTTGCGTATCGGGGAGCGTGATACACAAGGCAAGAGTATTCATTTTGGTGCAGGAATGGAAAGGAATAAAGTAGGAAATCGTTTTTTGAATAAGGAAAAAAGGCCTCTAACTTATAAGGCCACAGTGAGTAATGGGCCTAAGCCCAGACACCAAAATATGAACAGGCCCACCAGGGGCTTAGTGTTTGGTCAAAGTCGGGACGAACCTGAGCTGTCTGCAAGTGGGAAACGGCTGAGAGTGGAGAGGTCAAATCTGGGAAAATCCGGTGGTGCTGTTGTCTATGGTAAGGATGTTTCGAGTTTCGGAGCTGAATCGAAGCAGACTACGTTGGATGCAAGCAGAATCTCGCAGGTGGAATCGGGGCAATCAACAGAGCAGATGGAGGAGGCTCTGCGAATTGTTCCGGTGGAGATGGAGGATGGGAGCTGTGTTGCATAACAGTTTTCCCCGGCTATTCTGTTGCTTTATCAGAATTTAAAGATGAATTGTTTATTGTGGAATTGCCGGGGGGCTAACAAACCCAATTTTAGGCGATCGATTCGATATATCTTGAAGAAATATCAAACAGAGATGTTGGCGCTCTTCGAGACTCATGCCAGTGGAGATAGAGCGGGTCGCATCTGTCAGTCGTTAGGCTTTGCTAACTCGTTCCGTGTGGATTCAGTGGGACAGAGCGGGGGCATTTGGTTGTTGTGGAAATCGGGGATCGGAGAGGTCACAGTGGTCTCATCATCGGACCAGTATGTATATGCGAAGGTAGACAATGGGCTGGAGAGTTTCCACTTGATCGTCGTATACGCAGCACCTACAGTGAGCAGAAGGAGTGGGTTGTGGGGTGAGCTAAAGGAAGTAGTCCAAGAGATAAGAGGTCCATTGGTGATAGGAGGAGATTTTAACACGATTGTTAGGTTGGATGAACGTACAGGAGGTAATGGGCAATTGTCACCGGATTCGCTATCTTTCGGAGATTGGATCAATGACTTATCTCTCATTGATATGGGTTTTAAGGGAAATAAGTTCACTTGGAGAAGAGGAAGGATGAAGTCAACTTTTATTGCTAAAAGACTCGATAGGGTCTTATGTTGTGCGCAGGCTCGATTGCAATGGCATGAGGCTACGGTGACTCACCTTCCTTTCCTGTCATCTGATCATGCTCCGCTGTTTGTGCAGTTTTCACCAAAGACGGGCAGTAATGTAAGGAGGAGGCCGTTTAGATTCGAAGCAGCTTGGCTTAGCCATCCGGGTTTCAAGGAATTATTGCAGGCTTCATGGAACAGAAATATTGGGACTGCGGAAGCTTTAAATGCGTTGCAGAGAACTCTCAAAAAGTGGAATAAAGAGGTGTTTGGGGTAATCCAGCAACGCAAAGAGAAATTAGTGGAGGAAATTAAGGCAGTGCAAGATCTATTGGACCTAAATCAATCGGATGCATTGCTAGAGAAAGAAGAAGAGTTGGTTAAAGAGCTTGATGTTGTTATGGAACAGGAGGAGACATTATGGTTCCAAAAATCAAGAGAAAAATGGATAAACTTGGGTGACAGGAATACGTCATACTTTCACACATCTACAATCATAAGGAGACGCCGGAATCGGATTGAGATGTTGAAAAATGATGACGGTATTTGGATCTCAAATGCAGCAGATTTGGAAAAATTGGGGATTGACTATTTTTCGAGACTGTATTCACTAGAGGACATTGATGATATAGTGGACAAATTACCAAGGGAAGGCTTCGTGGCACTAACTCAGGCAGAGACAAGTGATCTGATGAGGCGATTTTCCCCTGAGGAGGTGGAGAGGGCAATTCGTAGTATGGGTCCGTTTAAAGCGCCTGGACCAGACGGGTATCAGCCAGTCTTTTATCAGAAATGCTGGGACATTGTAGGTGAATCTATGATTAAGTTGGTTCTGACTTTTTTTGAGACAGGGCTGTTACCAGGGGAGTTAAATGATGCGCTTGTGGTGTTGATTCCCAAGGTAGGAAAACCTGAGAAGATTACGCAATTCCGACCTATTAGTTTGTGTAATGTTTTGTTCAAAATTATTACAAAAACAATGGTGGAACGCCTTAAAAGAATCATGACAAAGCTGATAGGACCAGCCCAGTCGAGCTTTATTCCAGGGAGAGTAAGCACAGATAATATTGTGGTGGTGCAGGAAGCTGTTCATTCAATGAAGAGGAAGAAAGGTCGTAAAGGTTGGATGCTTTTAAAGCTTGATCTTGAGAAAGCATATGACAGAATTAGATGGGATTTCCTGGAAGATACTCTCATAGCTGCGGGTTTATCAGGATTGTGGGTTCAATGGATTATGCAATGCGTAACAGGACCGTCTATGAGTTTACTTTGGAATGGTGAGAGAACAGAGTCTTTTAAACCGCTGCGAGGTCTTAGACAAGGTGACCCTTTATCACCATATCTTTTTGTTCTTTGCATGGAAAGGTTATGTCACTTGATTGAGAATGCTGTTGCGGACAAGAGGTGGAAACCGATCAGCCTGTCTCAAAGAGGACCTAAGTTATCGCATATGTGTTTTGCGGATGATCTTATTCTATTTGCGGAAGCATCGGTGGCGCAAATCAGGGTAATCCGAAGAGTTCTAGAGACTTTTTGCACAGCTTCTGGCCAAAAAGTGAGTCTAGAGAAATCAAAAATCTTTTTCTCAGGTAATGTCTCTCGAGATCTGGGGAAATTGATTAGTGACGAGAGTGGGATCGCCTCCACAAGAGAACTGGGGAGATATCTGGGTATGCCAATCCTTCAAAAACGGATAAACAAGGATACTTATGGAGAGATATTGGAAAAGATAGCTTCTAGACTGTCGGGCTGGAGAGAAAAAACGCTGAGTTTTGCAGGGAGGTTGACACTCACGAGATCAGTCTTAACAGCCATTCCGGTACACTCTATGAGTACCATCATGTTGCCAAAGTCCACTCTTAAGAGACTGAATAAGATTTCAAGATCGTTCTTATGGGGAAGTTCAGCTGAGAAAAAAAAGCAACACCTAGTAGCGTGGAAGAGAGTGTGTTTACCAAAAAAAGAAGGTGGTTTGGGCATAAGACGGGCAGAGGATATGAATAAAGCTTTAATAGCTAAGGTGGGATGGCGCCTTTTAAATGATCAGGTTAGTCTGTGGAGTAGAGTACTGCGAAGTAAGTACAGAATTGGTGAAATTCATGATACACGGTGGCTTGCTGCAAAGAGTAGTTGGTCATCAACTTGGAGGAGTATTTGTGTTGGTTTCCGAGAGGTGGTTATGAGGGGCTTGAGCTGGGTAATGGGTGATGGGAGACAGATCAGATTTTGGGTGGATTCATGGTTATCAGGTAAGCCTCTCTTGGATTTGGAATCAGGCTCTAACCCAGCAAATTATGAGTCTGTGACGGCACGAGAATTATGGCATGACGGGAGGGGCTGGGATCTTGCTAGAATCAGCCCGTATATCTCCGACTATCGAAGACTTGAGTTGGCAGCCACAGTTTTGGATAACGTTACAGGGGCGTTGGATAGAATCTCGTGGAGAGAGAGCCAAGATGGAAACTTCACAGTAACTTCGGCTTATGAGATGCTTACCCGGGATGAGTCTCCGCGCCAGAATATGGAGAGCTTTTTTAAGCAGATTTGGAAGGTATGTGTACCGGAACGGGTGAGGGTTTTCATGTGGTTGGTCGGAAATCAGGCAATAATGACAAATGCAGAAAGATATAGACGGCATTTGTGTGATTCGGAGGTATGTCCAGTATGCAAAGGAGGGGTTGAGACCATTTTGCACGTGCTTAGAGATTGCCCGAGTATTGCAGGGATATGGATAAGAATCGTACCAAGGAGGAAGCAACATGAATTTTTCTCTAAGTCTTTATTTGAATGGCTTTATGGAAATCTTAATGATGATGGACAGGTGGAGGGGATTCCATGGGCAACAATGTTTGCTTTAGCGGCTTGGTGGGGGTGGAAATGGAGATGCGGTAATGTTTTTGGGGAACAAAGACGTTGTAACGATCGGGTTCGCTTCATAAGAGAACTGGCTAAGGAGGTGACTTTGGCGAGTTCACAAATGGAAGGGAAGCAAGGCAAGCGGCCGAGAATGGAGAGACTCATAGGCTGGGTAGCGCCAACGGTTGGATGGCTAAGGATAAATACCGATGGGGCGTCGCATGGAAATCCGGGGCTGGCCACCGCAGGGGGAGTGCTTCGGGATAGTGAAGGTAATTGGTGTGGCGGTTTTGCTCTGAATATAGGGAGATGTTCAGCACCAATGGCGGAGTTGTGGGGAGTGTATTATGGACTCTATTTAGCATGGGAGAAAGGAGTGCAACAGGTAGAGTTGGAAGTTGATTCCGAGATTGTGGTTGAGTTTTTGAAGACAGGGATATCAGATCATCATCCGCTGTCGTTCCTGGTACGCTTGTGCCATGGCTTCACATCGAAGGACTGGAGAGTCCGAATCGTTCACGTGTATAGGGAAGCTAACCGCCTTGCGGACGGGTTAGCTAACTATGCGTTTTCTTTACCGCTTGGTTTTCATTCTTTTGTTAATGTACCGCTTGTTGTTGATTCTATTTGGCGAGAGGATAACCTTGGGTCGGTTTGGCCAAGGCAAATCCCCGTACACTAGTTTGTTTATTTTTCAGTTTTGAATAAATCACGGGAGACTATGTCTCCCGTCCACTTACCAAAAAAAAAAAGAAGATAAAGAAGCTTAGGTTAAAAGAAATGGGCTACCCATTTATTTTAGAGAAAACCCATTTAATATATGGGCTTAATCGGGCTAATCCATTTAACCCCATAAAACATTTTTATATAAATGGGTCTAAATGGGCTATTTTTTTTAACAACATACCCATTTAATTAAATGGGCTATGAAACCCATTTTAACATCACTAGTAGTAATGTAGAAGCAAATATATTAGGGTCGTATAAAAAAACACTTTATAGATGTAAGAGTTGTTCTTGTTGGAAGCCCACTGGACCAAATAAGGCTTTAAATTGAAAGAGCATTATTTCCCACCAAATGAGGTTTCTTTTTTGGATGCAACTTTTTTGTTTTGGGGGGAGAAAATCCAAATTATATATATTTTTAGTTTTGTATTGAACTTTTAAATGTAAAATTAAGAGACGTTAAACAAAAAAAATGTAAAATTAAGAAAACCGTTCATAAAATTTGCAGAAAAAGACGAACATGTAGTTTCAATATAGAAAAAATCTGCTTAAGACTCTATTTTTGTTTTTTTGTTAAAAACTTGAAATGTTAAAGTTTACCAAAAAAAAAAACTTGAAATGTTAAATTTGACTAGTAAACAAAAAAGAAATGATGACTTGTCTTCACATCTAAAGCTTACTTTGTCCTTTTCAAAAACAAGAAGTTAAAATCAAAAATAGATTGGAGTTTATTTGAAGTGAAAGGGTGATGATATATGGAAAAAAAGAATAGTGTATGGACCCTTTCATTATTGCAATATTTAATTTGCATTCACTTTATTTGGTCAATCTTTCGTTGCCCTCCCATCTCCACTTTCCTTGCCTTTTTCAATTATACTTTAGAGTTCTTTTCTATTTTTCTAAACCCACTTAACGTATTTAATTTCATAATATTCTGCATATGTTTTATGTAGGACACACGTGTGAATTTCTACTTCACTCGCAGATAAGTAAAAAAAAAACGAAAAAGTAAATATGATTACATTTGAAATCGAAAACACTTTTGTACATGTCTCGCATTCAAATTAATCATGAATATTCCTTAATCCTTACACCGGCACAATCTTTTTTGGGCTGTCCGAACGAAGACACGCATGTAGTTTTAATCAAACTTTGTAATTATTATGCATTCAAAATGAGATTGGATCCACTTACTTCCTCCATTTCAATACTTTTTTTGGCGGCATGTTTACTCATTAGTCATTAGTGATTGAGTGGTGATGATGACCTTTGTGTGGCACCATATTGGGTTGTATTAATGTTGAATTTTACAACCAATATTGGGATTAGTAATCTGAACAATAACAAGATGTATATTAAAATCTAATTCAACGAAATGGTCAAAAACATTATTTACACGTGTGGGTAATAAGGTGATGACCACAAAGAGTTGACTAATTAACAATTAAACTTTTATTAACCAATATTTTTTTTATTTTAAGCATGACATCTAGAAATGTACTCCCATTCTTTCCCCACTCTTTCTAATAAGTTGAGATGTCCTTTTATTTCTTCTTCGTCACCATTACGTACAAACCTAAACATTTATCCAAAACTATATAAAACATACTTGTTCTATGTATAATTGAACATTAAGACATGTTAGGATCACTTCTTATCGTAACCGATACTTGGAATGGTGATGCCCCGCCAAATATTCTTCTCATTGACCACCGAAAATTCCATTATATCTTATTTATAACTATTTATGGACTGATGCTAATATATACATAGAATGAATTGAGATCCCTTTTCGAGATAAATAATCCTCTTATTTAGCAAAATAATTGACGGGAAGGTTCACAGGCATAGCCAAGCATCTAAAAATATTAAATAAACAACTTTTAAAAAGTCCTCTTATAATAACAGTATTGTGGATTTTTTTTTTTTTTGATAAAGCAGTATTGTTGTTGTGGACTTGCTTTTGTGAAATCCAAGCTTTGTTTGGTCCGGAGAAAATGAGCAACACGGTTCGAACAAAGTGAGTAACGCGTACCTGTTGTTATTTTAGGACCATTAGCTTTAATGCTTTATGATACTCCCTCTGTTTCACAAAGAGTGTCGTTTTAGAGTTTTGCACACAGATTAAGAAAACATTAAATTTTTTGTTTTTTCTAAACAAAAACATCATTACCTATATACTTAAACACAATCTGCCCAATAGTAAAACAATCTGCAGAATACTAATAGTCATAAAACATAAAAAAATCATTAAATTTTGCATTGAAAACCTAAAACGACACTCTTTGTGAAACAAAAATAAAACCTTAAAACGACACTCTTTGTGAAACGGAGGGAGTAGTATTGTTACTAGATAACTAATTAAACTAGATTAATGCCAAAAGTGCATTCCTTCCTAAATGCCATTTAAATTAATGTTCCAAAACTTCCACAATTGTATTTTTTTTTTAAACCACCATTTTTCTTTAAATGAGGCTTGTGACCATGTAAACTCTCAAAGGAATTCTCCAGGCTTGATGCCATAGGTCTTTTGTATTAAGATGCAAAAATTTCTATTTTTAACAAGCGACTAACATGTTGAAGCTTCTTTGAATGTTGGTAACGAAGAACTGTTTTTGATATACATACGAGTTCTTCACAACGGTATATATCCATCTAGAATTTGAATAAACTGGTACACGAATCTGAATACTTCATCATTTCACATAGTAATATAGTTCGAAATATTTCACAAGCATCAGTTATCTTCCACCGGCTTTTTGACATCTTCTCATTTCCGGCTAGTCACATGGGTTTACTTGTGAATAGAGTGTTGAAATTTGTTCAAAAGATGTTGCATGCTTTCTTGATCTTCTTTAATACACAGTACACACCAAAAGTCGACTCAAACACACGAACGCTTACTCAATTTTTCCGAATTCTAGTAAACGAAGAATATTTGTACCAAAGGGTTGTGCAAACATAAACAATATTTCTTCATAAAAATGATTTTTATATATAAAACAATCATCGCCATTCATGCATTTATTTTGCTAGAATATTTCAATGCATAAATATCTATATAGCCAAATAATATCTATATAGCGAAATATGTGAAAAAAAAAAATCAAATTCCTGGTTATGACACAGTACCAAATTATTAAACCACATATCTCGATCAACAATTTGCCTTCTTTTTTTTCTGCTTGTCAACGTCAACATTTTACTTAGAAAGCAGTAATCATATATAGGCATAGCATATATATTATGGATTATTGTCATATAATATTAGTGAACATAACATGTACGCGTAGACATACAATTATGTACAGATTAATGTACATACATACACCCAACTTTGCAGAAAATGACATTTAGTGATGGAAACATTCATCAAATTAAAAATTTAAAACTGCAGAAAACGACAAAATTGGTCTACTTATAGATTAATTAAATACACACTTGAGAATATTAATGAATGGGTTAAGATTACGTAGTCTTTATACAATAGTATTTGCCTATTTTGGTCGCCGTAATATGGATATACCTACTCTTCCTCTACGGCTGTCTAAACGATTGTTAGAGTGAGGACAAACACAATCTTTACAATCATATTTATTTAATTGCATTATTAATCATTTTAGGTTCTAGTTGGGGTGTTGAACAACTCACCATGCTGTATAATTAGACATCACATTATTTTTTAAAATGATCACATTGAGATTGTTTGCCTTCGAAGCAATTCAGAGTAATTTTCTATAACACTAAAATTGGGATTATATATATAACCTTTGACAGACAAAATTTAACATGATTTAATTGTTAGTACGTCGCTTTGGCGGTTGATTATTCATGTTTAATTAATCGTACGTACGTGCACCAGCTTATTCTTGTTTTTGACTACAAAATCACATATAACTCATTGCATCAAGTTGATGTCTTACTCAATTAATCTAAGAATATATACTAACGGATTGGTAAAGAAAAGCAACTTAACTCATTTTTGGATACGTAATTACATACACTAAAGTAGAATACTTGATTTTAGAAAATAGCTGACATTCCAATTAACATACTTTAAATATAGGGAAGAATATTTTTTGTTGTTGTTGATGTGTGTATACACAACTAGAAAACACTTTTTCTTTTTGTTTTTAACACTAAACTTCGTTTATTCAAAGTAGAAAACAAAGTGAAAACTACAGAGAATCAGAAATATGGTAAAAAAATTATGAGTTTTACAACACCGAATATAGAAAAAAAAACACCAAGTAGTATTATTTTCTGAGCTATTTTTTGCTAAAAAGTATAATATGTGGTGTTTTTTTAGAAAAATAAGATAGAACAATTTCGAAATAAGATTAAGGAAAAAATGTAGTAACATATAAGAATTTAACTCGAAAACCCAAAATCATATTACTTTCTTAATGAGAAAAGGGTCGTGTTTATAAAGTATTCTTGTTTACTAGTCCGTAAGATATTGAAATCTCTAAAAAGAATAACGAGTGATTATGTAGCATCCTAGTGATCATGTAAGAAAAAAAGTTTTTACCTCTTTATGTCATTTTCTTAAATGAGAGAAGGATCGTGTTGATTAAAGTCATTTATCCACAAATGTTATAGACCACTAACAAAGTAATAACCTCACAATTCTACGTTTTGTTGGTACGCTATAAACCCAAACCGACCTAAATCAATCAAAGATCACAATGGTGAAGACTGAAGCAGAATAAAAACCCAAGGCATTGGACGTATCTATGTCGACGAGCTCTGCACGTGGCATCGAGGTGTACCATTCAAAGCTCTAATAACCGTTGGATCATCTAATCTAACGGTGCAAAACATCTCTTCCTCAAAGCCGTTCATAACTCTCAAAAACCCAATCGGCAACAGCCGTGTATCGGAATTACCAAAAAAGCCAACTGTCCCCACGTGTCTTGTGAACTTCATTCTTCTGTTTGCAGGGGCTTTTTTGTAGTTTAACCTGGACCCCAACCTAAAAGTCACAGTCACATGGCTGGTGACACAGACATGCGACCAATACGCTTCTCCTTCTAAATCGTCGATTTAATTAAATCCAACTCAAGATCTCGCCACGTGTCACTTTGATTTAGAAAACTCGTCACAGTCCCGTGAGTGAAGAATCGCCCAGATACCAACAGCTACAAGCTTTTAAAAACCTTCTCTCATCCTCTTCCTCAAAGCCTCCTCCTTTTTAATCTCACCATGAATGTTCTGAGAAACTGAAGAACAAATTTGAGACATTTTGATATTTACGAAGATGGTTTCGGTGGAGGAACCGTTATCTCATTCCAATTCCAATCGCTTTCCGTTAACAACTGATTTCTACGGTTCATCGTCGCCGTCGGCGGCGAGGTTACACCGTCAAGCTGGCCGGTCGATGAGGACAGTGAGATCTAATTTCTACCAAAGCGGTGATCAATCTTGCTCATTCGTCGGCTCTATCGGCGATAAATCGGAGTATGCGTCGGAGTTTCTGTCGGATTCCGTCATCGACATGAGACTCGGCGAACTTGCTTTGAAAAACAGTAATTCTCTCAATTCAAACGCTTCATCAATGAAAGAGGAAGCGTTTCTTGACATTTCTCAGGCGTTTAGTGATTTTTCCGCTTGTAGTAGTGATATCTCCGGCGAGTTACAGCGTCTAGCTTGCTTGCCGTCGCCGGATGCTGAGAGAAATGAGAGCGGCGGAGATAACGAAGCGGCGCAGGATCCAGAGTTAGAGAGAGAGCCTTGTCTAGGGTTTCTACAGAGGGAAAACTTCTCTACGGAGATTATCGAGTGTATTTCGCCGGAAGATCTGCAACCAACTGTGCAACTCTGCATCGACGGACTTCGTTCTTCTTCGGTGGCGATAAAGCGATCTGCTGCGGCGAAGCTGCGGCTACTGGCGAAGAATCGAGCGGATAATCGTGTGTTGATTGGGGAATCTGGAGCTATTCAAGCTTTGATTCCTCTTCTTCGTTGTAACGATCCATGGACGCAAGAGCACGCAGTTACAGCTCTCTTGAACCTCTCTTTACACGACCAGAACAAAGCTGTAATCGCCGCAGGAGGAGCGATTAAATCACTAGTGTGGGTTCTCAAAACCGGGACGGAGACTTCAAAGCAGAACGCTGCATGCGCGTTACTTAGTTTGGCGCTATTGGAAGAGAACAAAGGCTCAATCGGAGCCTGCGGTGCGATTCCGCCGCTGGTTTCTCTTTTGTTGAACGGATCTTGCAGAGGCAAGAAGGATGCGTTGACGACGCTTTATAAGTTATGTACGCTTCAGCAAAACAAGGAGAGAGCGGTTACTGCTGGAGCGGTGAAGCCGTTGGTGGACCTTGTGGCTGAGGAAGGGACTGGAATGGCGGAGAAAGCGATGGTGGTTCTGAGTAGCCTGGCAGCGATTGACGAAGGTAAAGAGGCTATTGTTGAGGAAGGAGGGATTGCAGCGCTTGTTGAGGCCATCGAAGATGGATCTGTGAAAGGGAAAGAATTTGCGATCTTGACACTGTTGCAGCTTTGTTCCGATAGCGTTAGAAACCGTGGGTTGCTTGTGAGGGAAGGCGCGATTCCTCCGCTTGTGGGTCTCTCTCAGAGCGGCTCCGTCAGTGTTAGAGCCAAGCGCAAGGTACAAAACACTCATATTCTTCTGTTACGGATTAGATTCTTCTTAAGTATTGATGTCTCTCTGTTCTGTGATTTATCATGAGATCTCGAATCAGATCTAGTTTTTGTTTTCCTTTAGTCCAAAGAGCACAGTCACTGATGTAGTAGATCCATTTGAGAATTGTGATGTGAATTCCATAGATTAGCAGGGTCAGCTTTGTTTAAATCTTTGGTAAAATGTATGAAAAAGCTTTGAAATTGATAAAGATTCATCGATTTGTATGGTGCAGGCAGAAAGACTTCTGGGGTATTTACGTGAGCCAAGGAAGGAAGGAAGTTCATCAAGCCCTTGAAATGCAACCATGTGGAGGTTTCATCAGTCTAGTATGTATATACTGAGTGTATGTTTGGTGGTTTTGTATAGTGTCTTTGTGTAGACTGTAAAAGAGAGATCAAATGATTACCAGAAACTTGACTGACTTTTGATCTCTCATGTATTGATGTTAAGCTAATTTTTGAGGGGTTTCAAGGGAGAGTGCCTATTTGGATTACAAGTCTAGCATTCAGGTTTTGGCTTCTGGTTTGTGAGGTGGGGTGGATTATGCTGATTTTTAAGGCAAAAAGCTTGTAGTAGCGTCGGCAAAATGCTTGTTCAAGAACTAAGCAATTTTTAATCGATATTTCTTGATCAAATTGTTTTAACTTTTAACTCTATCTGGATCAATTATTGTAGGATCTTTCGAGTGTTTGTTTGTGGATCTGTGTCTTTGCCGGTGGATCTGGTAGATGATTTGTGTGTCAGCATATCTGGCACCACTTGTATTGTCTTGTCCTACAATAGTAAATGGTTAGCGTTGAAACAGAAATTTGTCCCACCACTTTGACATTGATAGTTATGACTCCTCTCAAAAGTAAGCAATTCACTTATTAAGCTGTTGCTTTGGCTGCACAAAGCTGTCTGCTGTGTGCTTTTGTAAACCCTTTTTTTGGGAAAATTCACGTTGGAAGAAGTTTTACTTTGAATCATGTTCTTTGAGGTTTTAAAAGGTCTTGATAATACGTATTGCAATCTGGTTTCATACAATATAGAATTAGGAACTGGCAGCGATAATAGTAAAAATAGAGAGAGAAAGAAAAGTGATCATCATTGTCTTAAGCGGTGTCGACTTCTTTGCCCTTCTTGTTCCTCCGCCGCAAGAGACTGGGTTTGTAGCCGACCTCGAGCAACTTCTCGACCTCCTCAAACTGAAGCCCTTTGGTCTCAGGAACGAGCAGCCAAATGAAGAAGAGCCCGATCGTGGAGAAGCCAGCAAAGAGAAGGAAGGTCCCAGAGGAGCCAAGAGCATGGGTGAGTGAGAGGAAGCTCTCACTGACAATGAGATTGGACACCCAATTTGAGACGGCGGCTATTCCTCCACCAAGACCTCTGTATCTTAGCGGATAGATCTCAGAGTTGACGATCCACGGGACAGTGCCCATACCTGGTGCGTAGACTACGATGTAAAGCCCCAAAAACACTATTGCTAAGAACCCAAACTTGCTTGGACATCCATCTTTGAAGAATGTTCTTCCTCTTGAGCTGCAAGTTGCTTTCATCTCATCCGACAACACCACACATGCTCCTGGTGCATACGGCTGTACTCCGCTGGCGCAGAATCCACATTCAGACCTGAGACACTTCATGCAGTTCCATCTTGAGGGAGGAGCGTTTTCGGCTGCGAGAGGGGCATATGCTGAACAAGTAGCGTTTGGAGCAAACGTCCTTGACTCCAGCGCATCGATCTTGGGGGCGTGAATGGCCGCTTGTGAGAACACAACTGCTAAGATGATAAGACATGTTATGATCCCAAACATAGAGATGATCATAAGCTTCCTTCTCCCGTACCGATCGACAAACATCATGCTCACAATCGAACCCAACGCATTCAAACCAGAAGTAATGAGAGACAAGGCCATAGCTGTCTTGTTGGAGGCGTAACCAGCGAATTGCACAATTGAAGGACTGTAGTACATGACAGTGTTGATCCCCACAAACTGCTGTGCCACCTGCACTGTGATACCAGCAGCAAGTCCACGTCGAACGACAGGATTTCCGAAAGCTCCTTTCATTTTCGCGGTGAAGCTATCACCGATGATTGCCTCGTCTGCTTTCTCTGCCTCCACTGACTGTTTCAAAGCTTCCATCTCCGCCTCCACTTCGTCCGCCGGGTAAATCCTCTCAAGGATCGCTCTCGATTCCGCCACCCTATCCTTTCTGTATAACCACCTTGGAGACTCAGGTAGCGACAACATGAGCACAAACTGAACTATCGCTGGAATTCCCGCAACACCCAACATCCATCTCCATGTTCCCGGAGTCTGTTCACAACATTTTCAACCAAAACTAAGAGACTTTCTCATTTGATGATATAACAACACAAGAGCTTGAAACTAAATCATTTCACTTACATGGACAAAAGCAAGATTGATGAGGTAAGAGAAGAATTGTCCTCCAGTGATGAGAAGACCATTGGTACTAACAAGTGCACCTCTAATCCTCGCCGGAGAAGCTTCAGAGATGTACAACGGCGACGTCATCGAAGCCATACCAACACCAAATCCAACAAAGATTCTTCCAACAATGATAACCCACGGAGCCGGAGCAAATGCCATCACAATCGCACCGATCAAGAAAAGAACATCAGCGATAAGAATAGACATCCTCCTACCAAACCTATCATTGATCCAACCTCCGACTGCTGCTCCAACGATGGCTCCAGCCACTGCCATACTAACAATAGTTGACTGAAGCCATGTTTTCTTATCAACTTCATCAAAATCCTCCTTGATGAAGAGAAGAGCTCCGGAAATGACTCCGGTGTCGTAACCGAAGAGAAGACCTCCGATTCCGGCGGAGAGAGCAAGTCTCATGATGTAAGGTGTCTTCCATGTTGTTCTCCAACACTCAGTGAACTCTGTTTTGTCTGCTTTAGCAATTCCTCCTTCCACCATTGTTTCTTTAACTCTTCTTGTCTGATCTCTCCGAATGTGATTCTCTCAGTGGAGAAAAGAGAGATTCTTCTCAATCGTTACCTGCGATTCACAATAACAAAACCCAGAAAATGTTGATTATATAAAGAGAGATTAAACGAATATACTCGAAATGGGAAATGAAAATCCTCATCTTCTATCATTAAAGCTTTTAAGATTTTCTTTTTGTTCCTTTCCATTTAGATAGATCTTTCTTATAGTCAAGTCAACAATTAGATTAGACCAAACCGAATAAGACAGGCAAGTGAAAAAAACATAATAAGTTAAAAAAGAACTGTTCGAGTCGTACCAGAGAATTAATTTTAGAACACAACAGAGACTCAGAGAGTGTACGAGGAGAAGAAAGGATAGAAGATGAGATGAATTTGGATAAGATTCTCTTAATTATAAAGTTGATTACGTGGGACCCACATGGCTTAATTACTTTTGACCGTCTCGTATTAATCTACGATGGTTAGTTCCGAATTTCACGAGATTCTGGGTAAAAAGTAAAAAGGAGACCTCTCTAGATGATAATCTCTGTGATTTACTACCAGTCTACATGATTATCTCTTTCAAGAGATTACCAAAAAGATAATCTTATGGATAAATACTAAATTTAATTTCCAAACAATAAAATATGAGCCAATCTAAATCCTAATGCATGCATTCGTCAGAATATGATTTGTTTATTGGTAATCAACAGAAAAATAAAGCAGGAAAAATTTTGAAAGATGTGATGATGATATCCTCAAATTACATCAACCAGATTTTTACAGAGCAGGGAAATTTTTTTACCTGGGCAAATAACACTCTGAATATGTTTTCCCAAATCACGATCGAGTAAACAAATATTTTTCTCTGAATACTGTTTTAGTTAACACTTTGAAACAAAACAAGAATGAATGTCTTATGGATTTACGAAACTGTATTTATAGAGAATAAACTCAGATTGAAATGCTAAATTTAGAAGAAGGAAAAAAAGTTAACAGTGACAACTTGATGCTAAAACAAGTGGTCTAACTAAATATCCAATAATTAAGGATAAGAATGATTCACTGGAAAATGGTTACGTTTAGTGGTTGTGTTTTCTTCTCAAAAACCCATTAGTCAAAACAAAAACTGTATGTCCTAAAGTTGTGTTAGTTAATAACTGTAACAGTTGGATCTGGCTATTATTGGTAAATGAGTAACATAAGTTTATATCAAAATTTCAAGTTGGAAGAAAAGTCTTCGCACGAGGAACTTCATCAACATATTTCAAACACAGATGTGCTATTTTTAAGCTAGCCAAACACGTAAAATTGAATTACCTGTCTTTTTTTAAAAAACCATCTCCTAAAGTTGTGTTAGCTTAATTATTCGTATGTCTTTCCTCTTTTGTTCTCTCTTATCATCTTCTCTCTTTCACTTGTCTTCTATTTTTTTTTTTCTGTCAAACATGTTAACACATTTGAATGGTTGCATAACTTTCATTGCTTAATGTGCAATGAATTTACTTAAAAGTAAGTAAGTAAATTTAAATGGTTAATGTGCAATGAATTTGAATGGTTGCATAACTTGCATTGCATTGCTTAATGTGCAATGAATTTGTATGGTTACATAACTTGTATTGAATAACACATTTATTTTATTTCTTTATTTAAAGTTGACTTTTGATAAATATTTTCTATTTATGTTTCTTATATAAATTAAAAAAAAAGAAAGTAATAGGACAAAACAAAAGAAATATGTCAAGAGTGGGATTTGAACCCACGCCCTTTCGGACCAGTACCTGAAACTGGCGCCTTAGACCAACTCGGCCATCTTGACTATCTGCTGACAAAAGACACAAACATTTATATCAAACATATTAACAAAGTTAAACCATTTTCCAGTGTTCTTGAACCCTAAATTCGAGAACTTTAATTGATGGCACAATTTCTCCATCGGAGGGTTAATGTTCTGAGAATGAAAACGTTAATCTCTTCTTCTCTGTCTCACAAATCCCACTCTCCGATTCTCTGCTTCTCTCTGAATAAACTTGCCATGGTTTACTCTCAGAAGTTACAAACAGAGGCCTCTCAGTCGTCGGCTTCCGGCCCTATGTTTTCCGGCAATGCGACGACCATCCTACGCCGGATGCTAGCGGAGAGGAGAATTGACAGGTTTCTCTTCTCAAATCCTATCTTAATTTCGAAATTCATTTGCCTGATTTTGGTTTGAAATGTATAAATGCTGAACCTTTTTATAATTCTGCTATGATCATCTCTTATAAGGTTGTAAAGTGTGAAGCTTTCCGTTTAGAGATCAAAGTTTGGTTCACATGTAACTTGTTTTAGCTTTCAGGTGGAGAATCAGAGAAAGAAAGAGAAGTTAGATAAGACATTAAAGGGTCTGTGTGTTACTGGAAGATTGAAAGAAGCTGTTGGGTTGTTATGGCGTAGCGGGTTGCAAGTCGAGGCCGAGACTTATGCTGTACTGTTGCAGGAATGTAAACAAAGGAAGGAATATACAAAAGGGAAACGGATTCATGCTCAGATGGTTGTTGTAGGATTTGCTCTCAATCAGTATTTGAAAGTTAAGTTGTTGATTCTTTACGCCTTATCAGGGGATCTTCAAACCGCTGGGATTCTCTTTCGTAGTTTGGAGATTAGAGATTTGATCCCGTGGAATGCGATGATATCTGGGTATGTGCAAAAGGGTCTTGAACAAGATGGGCTTTATATTTATTATGATATGAGACAGAACGGAATAGTTCCTGATCAGTATACTTTTGCTTCAGTGTTTAGAGCTTGTTCTGCGTTAGCATCGTTGGAACATGGAAAGAGAGCTCACGCTGTGATGATAAAGCGCCATATTAAGTCGAATATTATAGTTGATAGTGCCCTTGTTGATATGTACTTTAAATGCAGCAGCTTCTCTGATGGCCACAAAGTATTTGATCAATTGTCCACTAGAAATGTGATTACGTGGACCTCATTGATGTCTGGCTATGGATATCATGGAAAAGTTTCAGAGGTGTTAAAATGCTTTGATAAGATGAAGGAAGAAGGTTGTAGACCAAATCCTGTTACATTTTTGGTGGTTCTCACTGCGTGTAACCATGGAGGTTTAGTTGATAAAGGTTGGGAGCATTTCAATTCTATGAAGAGAGATTACAGGATTGAACCTGAGGGACAACACTATGCAGCTATGGTTGATACGTTAGGACGTGCTGGTATGCTACAAGAAGCGTACGAATTCGTAATGAAGTCACCATGCAAGGAGCATGCTCCGGTATGGGGTTCTTTACTTGGGGCTTGCAGGATTCATGGGAATGTGAAACTGCTAGAACTCGCAGCTACAAAATTTTTGGAGTTGGATCCAACGAATGGGGGGAATTACGTGGTGTTTGCCAATGGATACGCGAGTTGTGGATTCCGTGATGCTGCTTCAAAGGTTAGGAGGAGGATGGAGAACGCAGGAGTTAAAAAAGATCCCGGGTATAGCCAGATCGAATTACAAGGGGACGTTCATAGATTCATGAAAGATGATACGTCTCACAAACACTCAGGAAAGATATATAAGAAGGTCCAAGAGATGACTTCATTCTTTATGGATATTGACTACTATCCAGATGACTTAGACTCTTGCTGTCCTGTTTGATGGACTGATATGTCGTCTTGTCTTGCATTGTTTGACCGCGCTGAAAGAAATTTGTTTCCAACGATACTGTTGCAGTTTCTCATATTAAGCCTGGAAGAGAGAAAAGGCATGCTGTGGAGTCAAATATTGGGTGATTATGGAGAAACTCCAGTGCTAGACTCTGCCAAATCTGTTGTGGTTCAGACACAAGTTTTGATTTGGACGGGCATTAACAAATTGGTTGGTAGAATGTGATTTCTAGATAATTTAAGATGGTGGTCTGAATTTGGATTGAATAGAAAGTATACATTATTATAATTGATGTGAACTCAAATCTTTGGACAATGTAAATAGGTCCTATTCTCTATAGCTACTTCTCATGTCCTATTGTTTCGATTTAATTTTTTTTTAACAAATGTTATTTCATCGTTTTTTTTGTTACATACACTTACTCACATCCATACATTGCGTACTAATACTAAGTTTAATAGTTCTCAAGCTCAAATCATTGTAATGGTGTTCTTTGGACACTTGTAGCATATCTTTTTTTCGGAACCACAAGTTATCCTCCAAAAGCTTTAGAGAAATTACGGTCCCCGCATCAAATTCTAATCTCAACTAAACACATCCAATCACCTATCTTTTTTTTTGTTCAACTAGTACATCCAATCACCTATCTATGTTAACCTTTTTGAAGTACTTTCTAGAGAGTAAATTTTGTTTTAGTAACTATTTACAAAGAATGCTATTACTTATATCTATGTATCCAAATAATTTTATAATTAATTATCTACTATCCATATAACCAAACACAATTAAAAGATTTTAATATTAAATTATAAAATTAGAAATATCCATATAATGTTCAACGACTAATAATATAAATATTTAGCAGATTTTGTTTAGATTTAAAATTAGGATTCTCCAATCATCTTTGTTTCATTTTATTTATTTTTTAAATTATTTTAAATCATCATATAATTCATAAAGTTAATAAAATCTAAAAGATGTGTTCTAAGAATGTACATATTTTACTCAATTAATGATAAATATGTGTTCAATGTTCCACATCGGCTAAAATGTTGAGACAATGATTCAGAGTCAGGTTATGATTGATTTTGTTTATGTCTTGCTTTGAATTTCATTGATTGTGGTGGAGTTTTGATTTTTCATTATGTATTTACTGGACATTAGTTGTTATGGTTGATTTTTTTTCGACAATGATTCAAATTTGAACATTTCCTCATTTCCCATCTTATTTTGGTTTTGAGTGTGACAAGTCACCTCATTTTCCATCATTATGAGATGATGTACACATGTGGACACACAGATGCGCTCAGACTACTCTCTACCTCAATGGAATTACTACGAGCAAGTAGTCATTTATATAATTCTGATTCTGATTTTGTTTTAGGTTGTGCTAAAATAACATTCTGATTTTCATTGATTGTGGTGGAATTTTGTTTTTCCATTGTGTGTTTCTCTAGATATAGTTGTTATGGTTGATTTTCTCTTAGCTCTTGCTCTGATTTTCATCGATTTTGGTGGACTATTGTTTTTCATATACATTTCTCTAGATATTAGTTGATTTTGTCTTAGGTCTTGCTAAAATAAGATTATGATTTTCATTGGAGTTTTGTTTTTCCTTACATATGCATTTATCTAGATATAAGTTGTTATGGTTGATTTTTGATTTAGGTCTTGCTTTGATTTTGTTGAGAGTTTTCATTGATTTATGAGTTTTGTTTTTAGATAGAAATTGAATTGCAAATGAAAAACAAAAATTGTATATATAGAACACTATTAGAAGATGTGATATTAATAATGAAAACTTGGAATCTACAAAGCAGAATTTACAAGAAATAGTGTGGAAATCCTAATTAATTCGAGATTATTCCATACTTTTCCCAACCCAAAAACAAAGAATGGGTTCATTAAATAAAATAAAATAAAAAGACTTTTAATAGAAAAAAACCTAATTTGCTTTCATTGAGAGTTGAACTCAAGACCTCCCGCTTACTAAACGGGTGCTCTAACCAACTGAGCTATGAAAGCTACATGACAGTAGTTGCACAATGATAATTATAGCACACAACTTGGATGCAACAATGCCAAAAACATGTCTATTAAATATTTTCGTTATATGTATATGATAATCTCAGACTTTCAGTTAAACTTCTTTTCACATTTCTCTTCGTTGTTCATTTGAATCTAACAAATGTTAGCTTTTCTCTCCCACAAATACTTTATCAGTAAACTTCCATCCTTCTCTCTTTATAACCCATATATTTATCCAGAGCTCCATGATTGGGATTTGGGACTAGCAAAGTTCATCAAAAGATTTAAATTTTTAAAGATAACCTCCTAGCTCCTAGTGTTATTTTCTCTGTTATTGTTGTAATATTGTGTAAACTGACCACTTCTTATGGCATCAACCGCTTGGCCATCCTTCATTCTCAAAGATTCAAACCTTTTTATGTATATCTATCTTTCTATACCTCAATATCAATAACAAAAGAATTGTCACATTGTCAAACTTATTGTCTTGTTCAGCAAAAGATATTTCTCAACTATGATATCTCACTCTCGTTTCTTCTTCCGAACTACAAATGATAAAAGCCGGATAGGAGATGGCTGTGACAAGAAAAGAAAAATGAAGAATATGATGTAATCCCACTTGTATTTCAAAACAAATATGGTCAGTTTCTTAGATGTGTCTCCAAACAATAATACTTTCACTTTTACAAACAATAATTCATGAGGTTCTCTTTCAAGTTGTGAACTCTAGTGAAGCTGAGGTTCTGTTGACACAAGTAGAAGAAGCAGTTAGTAAATAACATGAGAGAAAAAGGTGACTTAATTTGTAATCATCATCCAAAGTATATATCAACCCTTTTAAATACTTTGCAAGTTATTAACGAACCTTGTGTTTGGGAATGTGACAAGAACCTCACTTGCTGGCCCTTTGCTCTCACCAGTCGTTTTACTCGACTCAGACGTAGCCCATTTGACATGGCACCTGTCCATTAGTGACGACTTAGCCTTAATTAACAAAGATAGATCTCTCTCTATGTATGAAATTGACTTAGCTAGCTTAATTACATCTTGTCTTTCCGTCTGTTGCTCCTGTGTTGCTTGACTCTGCGCCAGTACTAGAGCTGGACTTGTTCAGTGTCCTCGCCAGATGTTTCAGACGGGTCAGCCGTATAGTCCCCATCAGTTTAGCCAGCTCTTCCACTGGTATTGCCACACCTGCATGTCCCCAAACACACACATGATACACACTTTCACAACAATTTTGTTTTTGTATTTCCATTAGTTAGATTGAGAGACCCTCACTCTGATCAGACTCAACCAAGCTGGCTCCAGAATCAGGCGGTGAGATCACTGCTGCTTGGCTACCTCCACTGATTGCTTGGATCTGAGAGTCGAGGCGGTTTATCTCAGCTTTCTGCCTTCTAAGCTGGTAGTTCTTGCGGCGCCGTGCCAAATGCCTTTCCCTCTCATCTTGGCTCATAGATTGTCTTCTTTCTCTGTCTCGTAGACGCCGTCTTTCCCTTTCCTGCTCCTTCCTACTATTGCTCCTCGATTCCACTCCCTCTCCCTCCATTCTATTGCTCGCATATGACTCTGTATTAACTCAGAATTCAATGATATTTATAAGGATAAAACTCTGTACAGATCAGTTGTGATGGTGCAAGAGTTATTTATACCCAAAATCAGAATTTCCGTGACATGACCGGACAGAAAAATAAAAGAATACACATTTCCGTGTGGATCTATCGAACCAATAAACCCTAGGCTCAGACTACTTGACAAACACGTTTTAGAACCGACGAACCCTAATTTCGCAAGAACCACATGAAGAAAGCAAATCTTTTGGCGAACGAAAACACCTAATCAATCATCACACGGCACTCGCAAAACCCGGCTATCAAGAGAGTGGATAAGAACTACGAAGCGATTATGCGTGTGAAGAAGAAGATTGTAGTCGATTACGAAATTGAAACGATGCGAGAGAAAGAGATTCAACAACTGACCTGAACATACGTCACCGAGTTGAAGCGTCGGCGATTAAGGAATGAGGATTCGACGAACGTTTTCTTTCTCCCAACAAATGTTTATCCTGTCTTTTTTATTCGATTAAATTTTTAATCAACGTTATCATATGTGATTTATGACATCCTAATTATTACATTATCATATTTGCCTAATATATAGCTAGGTGCATTCCATTTAAATTATTTGCTTTCTAATTATTACATTATCATATTTGCCTAATATATAGATAGGTGCATTCCATTTAAATTATTTACTTTCTAGATTTCTTTGGTTTCTGCATTTCGCGCGCTATACCGTTGGATTTTGTGTGTGGTTTCCGTCGACAGCAAGACAATCTCTAATCTCATTGAAAAACCGGTTGGATTTAGTAGGCATGTCATTCATGCCAACTAGGATCAAAGCTCGCGGGCTATCCGGCCCAATCTTAAAAGACACCGGAATTGGACTTAAATATATATGCCCAATAAAAATTGTGCTTTTTGGGATGTCTAATTTAATTTTACAAACTCAACTCTATGTATTTCCTTCAAAAAAAAAAAAAAAAAAACCAACTCTATGTATGTTCCTAAATCATCTAAACACATGTCCAAGGGAACCAACATGAAAACATCAATGAAGTGAGAACACAATAGTTTTCACTTTCTCTGTCACCATATTAAGTTGAAATCAGGATTATGGCTCTTCGCTCGACTTAATAACACAACCATCTTATGATACAAATTTAGAGAAAATATGAGTCGTGCAATGTATAGATTTTTTTCTTTACCGTGTAAAAAGGATTTTTCATAAGGGATACAAATGGACAAAACGTGACCTCCAAATGTGAATCTAAGCGAGACGTGAGAGGAAGAGATAGTGTTATCTCCAAAAGAACGCCCAAACTAGTTTAGCTTGAGGCGATGTGAGTGATGATAATTTTCCTATTGATGACATGTGAGCATTATACGAAGAGAAATAGAGAGAAAACTAAAGATTTCTAGAAAAAAATGAGTCGTCAAAACTCAAAAAGGTACCCCTTCAATTGAGACATGCTCCTTTTATTGACTTATGCCCAGATTCAAAGGTCCTATCTCTAGTTTAGTCTCGTCGATGTTACCATTTCTACATATGCAACACATTTTGACAACAACTATGTTGAAAGTGAGGAAAGGACGCAGTAGTTAAGCATGAAAATAATGCAAATAAGACTAAATTAAGAGGCAGAACAAAATATAATAGATGTGTGATGCATCGAGGTGTTAGACATAGAGATCATAGCCATGAGCCCATGACGACAACTTTATCGATGAACTCATCTCGTCTAAACATTCGCGGACTCTGACAAATTAGGAGGGACTAGGAAGATCATATATTCCATCAACAAGGCAAAGCCCATCTATCTTCTTAACGAATCAATTAGATCGACTCTAACTTTTACCTGTTGATACATGCATCCTCTGCACAACAAGAAACCACAGAGGAAGAAGCTACAACATCTGATTGCTTTGAGTGCACCAATCACCTCTAGGATACAATGGCAATCCTAGAAGAAATCATTTACAGCCCAAACCACAAAAACCTCAACATAGCTTTGACTTTGCACTAGAATAATGTCACAGGGAAATTCCAGAAGCTAGATAGACAAAGAGCACCAATAATTTTTCCCAGGACAAAGTGCCTAGAGGGATTCGAATGCAGCTGCTCCTAGTTTCATCTGGAATGATACATCTATCCACAAACCAATACTTAGACAACAAAGAAACCTATCAGACTAGTCTAATTGCAGCACTAAAGATTCCTTATTGCAACATCACTCACAATCACAAAAATCTATCACCACAATTCGCTGTCTCAAATCTTATTGGTCATAACAGACAAACAGAGGCACATCTTATCCTCAAACAGCAGAGAAATTCAAAGAAATTACAGAGAAAAGAGGGTTTCAAATTCCAAAATGAAGCCACCAGATCCAGAAAATAAACCTAAAGTCATTTGGAGAAACCACCACGCTTCTGGTAACTAGCAACCTCACCATCATTAGGAAAAAACCCCATGAGTCTACCCGCAGAGTTCTGGTACGCATACATGAAACCTCCCATGAGTCCGATCAATCCTCCAGTAACCATCGACGGTCCCTTAATCCCAGGCTTAATCCCTACAAAATCGCCAATTCCAAATCAGCACTTTCTCAACCTACAAAAATAGAACTTCAAAAGAGAGAGAGAGGTGTGTTGACCAGAGAGATAGCCGACGGTGACGGAGATGCCGGTGATAGTAGAGAAACGGAGGTAATCGAGAGTGCTGAAATTGCCGACGACTTTAGTAAATGCAGGATTCCGATCAACGACTGGGTATTGTGGCTTCTCCAAGGCAGTGATGTCAGTATTCATCTTCGATCGATAAATCTACGAATCTCTGATTCTATCTTCGTTTTTTGTTTTCCGATCAAAATCTATCTTTAGGTTATATTCATTTCAACAGTTGCTGAGAGTCTCTACTCCGTCTAGAGGCTTTTCTCTTAGACCCATAAACTTTCTTTTGTTGGGCTTTCTCGTAACAGACCCTAATGGGCCCATTAGCATCTCCGATGTTGTACGATTCTTGAAACCACTGCTCTTTAGTTCAAGAATCATATCACTATTTCAACATAACCCATTTTATATCATTTGACGGAAATATTATTACAGGATCAGTTCGATCAACGTTAAGAAAATGATCGCCGGAATATTGTTACATTTTGTGGGATTTCTAACAAAATCTATACTATATAAAAGTCGAGGCTATAAGCTTCTAAAGACATCCACCTAGGATTTTAAACGACCACTCGCGGTTGGCCATCTTGCTAATTAACATTTTTAGCCATCATATTAGTTAACATTTTTAAATTCTAATATTTTCTACACTAAATATTAATAGAAAAGGAAAAGAAAAATAATATATGGAAAGAAGAGAAATGTGAGTTTTTGAAACAATGATATATAGATTTCAATATTATCTTTGGTTATATTTTACCAAAATTTCTTTAATGAAAGTAGATGCAATATTTTCCAAATTAAAAGGTCATATATAAAAACCAATAAATATCTTTTAAAAAATAAACAGAATTTTTCTACTTCTCAAAAAAACCTATTTTCTACTTCTCGAGCCACTTTCTTCTTCGGTGGGAAATCAAGTCTCAAAGAGAGAAAAGTACATCTTTATAATTTTCCTTTTTAAGATAACTAATTAATTGTATAATTTTCTTAATTATAAAATTCTATATAGATAACAGTATAAACCCCAAAACCTTATTTTTTGCTTCCCGAGTCAGATCAGATCTCAAAGAGAGAAACGATGATGATGTCCGATCTTCCGTCGGAATTGTTAGAGGAAATACTATCTACGGTCCCTAACGATGGTATGCTATATTCAAAGATCAATACTTCACCGAGAAACACTTTAGTAAGGCTGCAAAGCAGTCTGTGGTTCTTGACGTAATATATATATATAGGGTTTGTCGAGTAAGCGTAAGGCTCAACGTTGCTCCTCCTTCTATAGAGTTTAAGGATCTCTTAGCCTAAACTATTCCTATTCTAATCTACAGAAACTCTATTTACTTGAAGTTTCTCATTGCGACGGTTTGTTGTTGTGCGTATACCATCAATGACAACAAGAGCTCGTGGTTTGGAATCCATGTTCGGGGGTGGATCCAACCCAAAACTGGTTACATGAGGTACTCTACGCTTGCTCTAGGTTACGTAAACAACAAATCTTAGCATAGCTACAAAATCTTGAAGTGTTCGAGGCGGCGACCCCAAATTTGTTGATAGGTCTGAAATATATGAGTTTAGCATGCAAGGTTCTTGATGAAAGCGGCAATATCAACTATGACTTGCTTGGTAAAGGTGTGTCTTTGAAGGGAAATACTTACTGGTGTGCTCCGGATATAAAACACATAGGCTATAAATTGTTACTCGGTTTTGATTTTACAGCAAGAGAGATTTAGATGTATATGTGTCTTCTGCCAATTCGAATGACGGTCGCGTGGATCTATTAGCTCTTAGAGAAGAAAAACTCTCACTGTTAGATATGAGCTTTGTTACATTAAAGATTAATATATGGGTGACAATAAGTTTGATACTGAAGTTGTGTTGCAGTGGACCAAATCCTTTACAATGGATAGACCCATTGGCAGTAAGCTTCCTCCATATTTCGTCAGTTTTGTATTCGACGACGAAAAAAAGTGGCTTTGTGTTGTGCTCAAATTCTTGAGGAAATGGCATACATTCTTGGAGAGGATGATAAGTATATCAGAAAAATTCCTTATCGAGAATATGCAAAAGAATCATGTTGGCTGGATTAATCTTTCGTAGGATTTGTAAACAAATTCTTTACGTTTAATTATGTTCCAAGTTTGTTCAAATCCAGCAAGGTACAAGCTAGAGGCAAAAGAAAACTACGACACTAGAGTCGGAGAAAAATAATTAAGCAAGTGATTTCTTGTGGTTCCACCTATTTTCTTTTCTTTGGTAGACATACAGTTTCTTTAAAACATTATTTCTATTGATTAATTGATCGACTGTTACAATGAATTGATATATTATATTACTTTGATTCCTTTCTTCTTTGCATTACATTCAATTCTTTTTTTTTTTTTTTAACCGTTTCGTAAATTTTGTCAACTCTAAAACTGCAAGTCTTACGTATATTCCAAGTAACGCAACATCCTGATAGGTAATTTATGAGAGACAAATAACGTAAATAAATATTGGTGCACCAAGATAAGTAAGGAAACATGATTTGATCATAAAACTTAAAATGTCTATGTTAAAACAAGGAGCATTGGGCGGTTGAAACATCTAATAATGCCAATAATGAACTTTGATACTGTTTAAAAGTCGAGATTATAAGTTTGTGAGACTGTCCATGTGAGATTTTAAATCACTATTTGCGGTTAGCCTACATCTCAATGATTAACATTTTTTCCATCTCATTGATTAATATTTTTAAATTCTAACACTTTATATACTGAATTTAAAAATAAAAATAAAATAAAATAAATGTAAAGTATAGATTTCAATATTATCTTTGGTTATATTTTACCAAAAAAAAATTTCTAATAAAACTTGATGCAATATTTCCAAATTAAAAGGTCATATAAAAAACCCGATTAATAACTTTTAAGAAATAAAAAGAATTTTTTCTTAAAAGTCTATATAAAATATATATATATATAATTATATATCTATACTATATAAAAGTCGAAACCATAAGCTTCTAAAGCCGTCCACGCGGGATTTTAAACGACTAATCGTGTTTAGCCATCTCAATAATTAACATTTTTTTTATTATGATAATCTTCTATATCAAAATCTTAGTAAAAAGGAAAGAAAATTGAAGACAACAAGAGAAATTTTGAAAATATGGAAATAGTTCTAAATATCATCTTGTGTTATTAAAACTATAATATAAAATGGTCAAATTGTAAAGTTTTTATTTTGTTAAGAATTAGTAAATTTATAAACGAAAATATTTAAAAATATGAAAAAAAAATTCTGAAAATAATTTTTGTTATCAAAATACAGAAAATAAAAATATACAAGATTGCAAAGTTATTTTAAAATTTTATTAATTTTAAAAACAAAAATATTTAGAAAAACATAATCGGTCATTATTAGTCTCACTAAATATATTAAAAGCTATAAAACAACGTCTGTAAAATAATTATATTGTTAATTTTTAAATATAGTTTATGCGGCCAACTCACATGATGTGTTTCGAATTATATTAAAATAAAGTCTACCAAAAAACACACTTATAAAGTATATGGAAATAATATCATCATTAGTCTCATTAAATTTATTAATATTTCATCTTAACCAAGAAATTAGGAGTGGAAATTTTGGTTTAGTTTCAAGTTAAATTTGATTCGGTCTAACAATCTAACCACAATTTAGCTTATTATTTACAAATATTTTAAAAAATGACAACAAATTGAAGCAAAGAAAAAAGTTTTTGTTGTTGGGATACATAAATAAATTCATATTAGTCTCACTAAATTTGAATAGAGTAATCAATCAAGAGGTAAATGAAAAAAAAACTCAAAAATGTATAAAATATATACATGTATATTCAATTGTATATATATAGATATATTGTTTGAACAGCTTTAAATAAACTATTTAAATTTGATTGGTAATTTTCATGTTCAGTTTTGGCATTCGGATATTAAATTAGTTTAATCACTAAAGATTTGACAACAAATTTGCATACTTGAGTAAAAATGAGTGAGTGAAATAATTGGTAAAATCAAAAGATAAATCAATGGTAAAACTGCATATGCACTATTAGAAGAAAATTTTGTTCTTAGCTATTATGAATATCTTGAAGAGGGCTAGATGAAGTAAGCGCATGGAAATAAGAACCAAATTACGTTTTAGTATCTATATTTTTAAATATTGTGCTGACTAAGGATTTCTTTAAAAGAGATGATTTCACTTTTCTATGTTTGCGAGTTAAAAACAGTTGAGATTATATTGAACTTGACATGAAAGTAGAATACCATTTGTGAGTTAAAGGTAAAATGTTATAGACTAGAATTTAACCCGCGGTATACCGCGGGACTATATTTTAAAAAAAAATTGTAATGTTATTTTTTTAAAGATTAACTGAAGATATATCATATTAATTTGTATTTTTAAATGTAGATATCTATCTATCAATTTTTGAAGTATAGATACGAAAACATATTTTTTTAAGTAACGATTTATGGTGGATTTTAAAATTTTTAATATTTTACTCTGCAGTATACCGTGGGTCAGTTTTTTATAACTAAAAATTTTAAATTTAAGTTGGATTTGTTTTGTTAATATTGTTTCTTTTGTTTTGTGTTTAAGATTGTATAATTGTATTTTGATTGTTAATTTTAGGATTTCATCTGTGATATACCTTTTTTTATTAATATCGACCCAAACCCGTCATCCCATATAACCCCGTCTATATTATCTCGTTAGCTAAATAATTAGTGTTATAAAATCCAAGAAAATAAATTATTATTGTTATAAAATCTTTAGGATCTCACCCGTGGTATACCGTTCTTTGAACGATTTTAAATTTATACTACTAATATATATTTTAAATTTATCATATAAAGTATATGATTTCAAGTTTTTGTGTTTTTTTTTATTTAAATAAAGCAACGGCTTAAATGATGATAGATTTAGTTCTTTTTCCTGTATGTGTATATAATTTTTCTATAAATGATATTAATATAAATATTTGCTATAAATGTTTTTTGAAGATATATGGAAAGATTGTGTAGAGATTTTTAGAAACAAATTAGGGAATATATTGTTTGGTTAATATCTTTTATTTAAATTTTGTAAAAATAATAATAAATGCCAATGGCATGGACTCGTAAATACTTAGGGCCTGACTGGTTTAAACGCAGCGGTTGCGGTTGCGGTTGCGGGAGTTTGCGGAAGCGGGCGGTTGCGGTTTCAAGCGTTACCAAGCGTTTTGAACGACTGGTTTAGCGTTTGAAAATGGATGCGTTTGCGGGAGTTTTATGACTGGTAAACCAGCGGGTGCGGTAGCAGTTAAATAAAAAAATAACCAAAATAAATAAGAAATATTAATAAACAAGAAAGCACAAATTCCATAAGAATATCAAGTCAACAAAACCAAAGCTAATCATCCAAAAAATCATTACGAGACTCCTTGGTTTGTCGCTTCAAAAAAGGTAGCTTCTCATCATCTAGGAGAGCAAGAAATAAACCGCGTACAACATCATTTGTAGCAATAAGGTCAAGAGATGCCCAATAAAGCTCCGTCATTGGAACTAGATCAGGTACTGCCCTCACATATTTGACAACAAGAGCCATTCGTTCTTCAGTGTTATCAATTCTAACAAGAAACGAGTCATCTCATCTGACCAAGTGAGTTTCTATTTGAGAAAAGAAATCGAAACATATATTCAATCAAAAAGCAAAACAATACATAATGAAAAGAAAAAAACGATGCCATGAAAAATATTCAAAGATTTACACATGAGGTGATGAATGAATAAAATGTTATATGATACTTACGTTTGTTTCTGGATTTTCAGCAGTTTGGGTGAAAGACATAATTGAGAGAATAGGGTTTCAGAATATTGATTATGGTTTTTTGATGAGAACGTGAAACAAAGATGAAAGATATATATAGGATTAATATATATTATAATAATTATAAGTAAACGTTTTTTTTTTTTTTTTTTTTTTTTTTTTTTTTTTTATCCAACCGCTACCGCCCGCAACCGCAAACGCTTGCGGGAAGGAGCTTTTGAAATCCAGCGATTTGGAGCGGTTCGAAGCGGTATGGAGCGGTTTCTATGATTGGTACCAACCGCTAACAACCGCAACCGACCGCTAGCAACCGCTATGAGGGTGCTAGCGGGAGAACCAATCAAGCCCTTAGCAACTCTAGGATTTATTTGCTAAGTGTACTCCAAAAATGTATATATAGATTAAGATAATGAAAAGGAATCGATAAATAAAAAACATAAAAAATGGTAGAAATATGATAAAATAATATATGTGTTTGGGATGTTTAATGGATATATGAGATCCATTAAGATTTAAGATACTATTAATTTGATCTCATTGTATGACAATGAGACAAAATTTCTGATAATAATACATATCGAAACAAAAAACAAAAAAAAATTCTTCTTATAAATTGGTAACATATATCGACTTGAACTAACATATTAAATATACAACGATGATTTCTTATAATGTAAAAAAGCATGTCCATGGTTGTAGGATAAATCTAAAGAAACAATATTTAGCTTGGGTGAACTGTGAGGAAACTAAGTTTTTGAAGTCGTTTAATCAAAATGGTTATCGAAATCCAAAAGTATATTAGGAAAATTGATAAAAATAAAACCCCCGCGTAGCGGGGGTTAATAACCTAGTTTTATATTTAAAAAAGATTACATATCTTGTTATTTGATCCAAGATTGAAAGTTAACTTCTTATACCAAAGGTATGCTAGGCTAGTGGTTAGCACTTGGAATTGGTTTAATTGTGTTCATATTTCAATTTTCTTTGGGACGAGGAGTATTTTCAAGGTAAATAGACTAAATTAAAAGCTGACCTCATATAATATTTTGAATAAGAATGGACTTTAATATCTCTAAAAACATGATTTAAAAATATATAGTTTAAAACCAATGTGTAAATAATACATAAATCGTACTTGAATTTATATTCTCTTAAAATTTAAAAATCTATGGGTTTGATTGGTGAACAATTTTAAACCTGTACAGCTTTGTACAGCTTTAACAGTTACCAATCACAAAAACTTTATGAAAAGCGGTACAGATAACATAAACAGTTTTTTTTGGACAAAAACAAAAACAAATTAAAACGGTTATGGTTAAATACGGTTACGATTAAATACGGTTATAACGGTTACGGTTAAATACGGTTATAATGGTTACGGTTAAATACGGTTACGGTTACGGTTACAACGGTACAAAAACAAGTTTTTTTTTGGACAAAAATAAAAACAGATTAAAATAATAAAAACTATATCAAACTAAAATTAGCTCTTCACTATTTTTTAGGCATGACCACGGTTACAGTTATTACAGTTACAGTTAATTAATCACCGGTTACGATTATATTTTTTTTTTAAATGCAACATTAACTATTATATATACGGTTAAAACGGTTACGGTTAAATACTGTTACGGTTACAACGGTTACGGTTAAATACGGTTACGGTTAATTAACGGTTACAGTTAATATATTTTTAACCGTAACTAATTATTTTTTACAAATTAGAAACTCAAAAAAAATTAGTGCTTGTAACAATGGGTCTTCATAATTACATTCGACGTTCCAATATTGCTGATGATGATTTTGAGACCGATGCAGAAAATGAAAATGATAATGGACAACATGATGTAGATGTAAGTGTGGCCAATGAAATAGAAGAGGTGGAAACATCGAGAAGTGGAGCATATATGGCAGATGTACGTAATCAAATAGCAGATTTGTTATGGGAAGCTCGTACTTAATTTCAATTGTTTATGTGTTTACGTATGTTCAAGTTCTCTATGTATGTTTGAGACATTGTATTTCAGATTAAAAAATTACTAAAATTAATTTTAGTAAATCAGTTTTAATGTTTTTATTTTATAATAAAGAAAAAGATATTTTTATTTATTTTAGGACTAGTTAATTCATATTATTATTCTAACAATAAAATATTGTTCATTCTGTATAATTTTATTTTTCAGATGTAAATATATATTAAAGTACATTTCTATGTAATTTTTTTTTCTTTCTAAACTCTGAATATTATTTATTATGTGTACCGCTATAATGTTTCCAATCAGAGTAAATTTTTAAAATTTGTTCTGCGTTTTTTTTTTGTACAGCTTTGATGTTTTATTCTTTTGTACAGCTTTGCACTATTCCCTAACAGCTAACAGCTCCAGCTAACAGCTAACAGCTTGTTACCAATCAGACCCTATATGATTGAGTTGAGTGTCGACACTTTAGTTGCTATCTTTCTCTATCTCAATTATTACTGACACATATAAGAGTACTGAATCAAATACGATGCAAGTAGGTTTTGAATTTTGATTGACGATTTTTTGTCATGACTTTGTTTATATGATGAATTATTTATTTCTTTAAGAAAAATGGTCAAACAAAAGCAAAGCTGCAAAAGCAGGGTTTCAACATGCGCAAGCGGAGCCCAACTGAAACTAAATTTCAAGTCTGTCTCCTTAACCACTCCGACATCTTTAGTTTTACCATGCCTTCTTTTTTTTTGGTGAAGTTGAGATATATGTAATTATGTTATTATGTATATATAAACATATTTCAACAAAACAAGAACCAATAAACTCAATGTGTAGATCGTTATCATCGTAATATAAAATATATCATAGTCATTAACTTCGAAATAATTAATATATATGATTGCCGTTTTAACCATACATATCACCACCACCTACAAGACTCTTTAAAAGAGCATACCGACGAAAACAAACTCTATATACATACATATTTTTAGAACTTCAAAAAGATGGAGGAACAATTATTTTAGTTTAGAGATGCAGAGACGTATCAACGTCGTCGTATCGATCAATCCCACCCATCTTCTTGTCGTCTTTATTTGGCCACTGATGACAAAAGCTTGGCTTTTCAATGGATTCAGAGGTGGAGTGTGGGCATAAGGAGAGGGAGAGGAGCTGCTGTGACGAAGATGTTTGAGAGTTTGTAGGTAGAAACTGAAAGAAACCGAAACTTGTGGGTTCGCTGTAATATTGCAAGATGTTGTCTTGGTGGTTAGGTTTAGGGTTTAGGAGCTCTCGTTCAGCTCTTAATTCTCTTGCTCTCTGAAGTTGTCTGAATCTTTCTTGAAGCAAGACGATCGAAGACTGGATCACCATTTGTTCCTTTCGGTCTCTAGCTATTGAACTCATGACGTAATGATATGAGTCGTGGAGAGAGTCTTGCTAGGGTTTGGGGCCATGTTACGTGTGTTGAGCCTATTTATATATGGAGGAAAAGGTCTATATTATTTCTTGTTATTTAATCTGCATGAGAATAATATTAAAACAATAAAAGTATATAGGGTTGTTGAGTAGTTCGATGAAATTCCGAAAGGAAGAGAATCAGGAGTAAAGTAGGAAGAGAACAAGAGGAAGAAGGCAAAAGGGACAATCTAAGGATTGTAAAAAGAGAATGTATAATGTGTGAGTGGAAATTTGCATATTTTTTATTTATTTTTAAGAGCAAAAGAAAAAAAGTTGGCCAAAGTAGAAAATGGTTGGGAGGAAAATGACAAGAAGAATGTTTGAAGGGAAGCACATGGATTGGTTTGTTTGGATGATTATTGAGATATATAACCTTTTTTCATGCTCCCCACTTACCTCCCTTTAAGGGCTCTTTTTATTTGAAATGGAAACTTTATATACCCCGCGAATAGAGGGTCTATATATATAAGGGATGGTCTTGTTAAACGTTTGATTTGATTGTATATGCATAATAAAGATTTAATTCAATGATAAATTTCAATATTAAATACAAAAATCTTGCAGGGACATGCCTAACCATTATATACAAGAAGAGTAATATATCAACGATCATATTTGTATTTTGCTATATTCAAGAAAACTTGCATGAGGTTTTAATATTCCTTGGAAAAAAGTGAATATGAGAAAAGGGAGTGACAAAAGGGTTTAGGAGAGATTTTGGTGGCTTGGGAGATGGTGAAATGGAGCCACTTCTTTGTCTCTACATCAAATCTTCTCGGTGGAATTTAAAGTTATATTATTGGCATTCAATTAAAAATGAAACACACTTTAAAGAAGAGTGTCAAAAGTTGTTAATGGTTTCTATAAATTAGTTGATCCACTTTTTAAGTTTTAACTTCTTATGATTTGGCAAGGAGGAAAAAGTATATAAAAGTGGGCCTATCTATTGATAAAAAGACAAATGGAGTTCAAGACTAGGGAATAATGATATCAACATACATATATATATATGAGATGTGTTATTGATAAATAATTGTGAAAAAGACCACTCATTTTTACACAAGACATTCTCTCTCGATCGCCTCGTTTTACTCTCGATCGAAATGCTACTCTACGCTCCCTTCCCATAATGAAAACATCCATGCATGTACATTATCATATATTTACTCATTTAGGGATCGAAAAGATTAATTTATAACTAAGTAAAATATAAATATATTTATATGTTTCATGCAAAGCCGATGAAAACTTATATATTTTCTATCGTGATAGATAGTCTTATATAATAGATATTAGTTTTGTTTGGTATAATTAAGATCCCAACATACATATATATGATAAATACATTGACACAATTCTAACACCCATATAATGTAAAATTTTCTGATCTAATTCTAAAACGCAAGTGTACGTTTTGAGTTTCACTTCATAGCCGGAAAGTGCAAACCCACTATATACAAAGGCCTTATATATAATGTATCACTCTTGATTGTTGATATTAGATAAGAATGTAAATATTATAATAAATGAAACGATATTAGATTGAATTGGTGAATTTATTGTTACAACCTCTAACAAAAAAAGAAAAGAAAGTGAGACAGTATAGCTACAAAACGGAGCGGGTTGAAAAAACAGAGGAAGTGGACAATGGGGATACAAAGTTTGAAAGGCACATCAAAAGTGGTGGGAGCAAAAGTTTGTCGTCAAGTAATTGGAATATAATGGCATGCATAGACGAAAGCTGAAGATGCTACGACGTTTAGGATTTGGATTTACATTGTTTTTCTTCCTTTTTTCAGCTTCGGTATCTGCGATGTTATCGATAATGCTCTGATTTGGTGATAAGCCCAATTAGATAGATGATTAACATAATTAAGTGGGATCGGATGAGACAAAACATATAATGTCTTTAGATTAGTTGAGAGAGATTAGAGACAACGCGTGCCATTTCTGGTAAAACCATTACAACCACTCCACGTAAAAAGAATACATTATGTTTGTTAAATTTTCACATTTTGTTTGTTTTTCACCCTCCATTTTGTAGTTTTACTACATCTCTACTATTTATATCTATTTTTAGGTTATTCATTCTAAATTTGGTTACTTTTACTGTTGACTCAAACTTGTAGCCTAGTTGTTGTTTTTTTCACATGTACTCATGTACCCAAGCTTAATTAAATTTTATAAGAAAATTAACATGCGGTTTAGTTTTAATTCAATGGGCCGATTCTTTCTTTCGATATTATCAGAATTTCAACGTAGCCCAATAGAGCCTGTTAAAAAAAAGGGTTTAGTTTTTGTTTTTTCACACACAAGGGCTTGAGTTTTGTTTATTATACGAAACGAGTATAAAACTTTATTTTATTTAAATCAAAACCCTCCTCTTTTACAGATTCAGGCCAATTCTAAATTCCAATTCTCCAATTTTAGACGTTAACCTCCGCTTGAAGGCTTGAAATTTCTGTGAATCTACGACGGAGATTGTAAGTTCCGATCATATTCACGACGATCTCGCTTTATCTGCATTCGAATCTCTTCTTGATCGTCGTGCAATTCATAGATTAGAGGATATGTTTATCCAGAACGTGATGGATCCAATTAGGGCTTTTATTTTGCGGATTTGAATGGTACTGAGTTTTGAATTGTTCAATTTTGGGTTTAGCGGATTGGTGAATTACATCAGAATCAGTAATCAGGAAAAGGGTAATGGAAGGAGAGAAGCTAATAGAAGATCGCGGCTTTTTGGCTGCTCCTCTGACCTTCTTCGTCGTCGTTGTCTTCCAATTGCTATCTAAGTGGCTTGACCAATTGAAGAAGGTAAAAAAGATAAAACCTTTTTGGCTTTTATTCACATCCACTTGAATCATCGTTTTGAATTGTGGAATTTCTCCAGAAAGGGTCGAAGAACACTAGGGAATCCGAGCTACGATCCGAAATTAAGCAGCTTTTGAGAGAGGCTAGTGTATTATCTCAGTAAGCCATTTTGTTGTCAAATTTGTCACATTTAGTGATTGAAAATATTATGTGAATGTTTTTGATCAGAGATTTGTTTATGGTTTACTTGCAGGCCAGCCACATTTGCACAAGCAGCGAAACTTAGGAGGTCAGCAGCTACTAAAGAGAAAGAACTTGCACAATGTGAGTATGCATACATTATTAGCTCTACATTGATCGCTTAGTGAGTGTAGAGTTCACAAAATTCTGAAATATGATGCAATAGTTAGTTAGCTTTAAAACTGAATACTATCTGCAAGAAGATATTCCTACTAGAGCACTGCATCATCATGGTGTAGTATAGGTGTGTATTTGTTAATGTTCGTTTTGAAATTTAGATCTGGAGCAGCATAACAAAGAAATCAAGCTTTCATACGATATGTATGGGAAGGTTCTGCTTGCTTCAAAGGTAACTTAAGTTTGTGTGCTCAAGCTTCTCTTTTTCTTCTTCTAAAACTCCTTAATTGAGATGTGCTAAGAACTTTGTTTCTAGGTTGTGATATACCTAATCTTGGTATTGTGTTTCTGGAGGACTCCAATTGCCATTATCGCTAAGCAACTTGTTCAACCGTTTGGTGAGTAGTTAGTTACTTTTACCGGTTTAAAGCTCGCTTTGTTATATAACACATAGGAAAAAAAAACTGAGTGTGGTGTGTTTCACAGGGACTTTGTTATCTTGGGGAACAGGAGGTCACTTGACAGGCCATGTAATGGTAGGTTCCTTCTTCTCAATCCATTTCTTTGGGCTTGTGTGATTGATAGTGTTGGTTGGGTGCAAATGCAGGTCGGGATCATACCGTGGCTGATACTCTCAACAAGAGTAAGCAAATATGTGTGTAGGTTCGTGGAGTTCTAAATCACAGCCCTGAAAAGAGTGGAGATTGGATGGTTTTGAGTTCAAAGTTGTAGCCTTTTAGGAGACACTCGTGGCAGAAATTGTGCCTCTTTTTTTCTTCCTAATCTTCCCTTAACAATGTATATTTTATATGAATCTTTTTCTCTGGTTTTTGATTGGATTTTACCAATAACAAAGTAGTTCGTTTTCTAGAGTTGGGCAGATTGTTACTGTAGAAGCAGCCCAATATTTACCCAATGTGAGAACGATATACATCACAACGCATTGTCTCAATTCCTCTAGTGTTGTCAATTTTTATCTTGCAACACCGACTTTGTAAAATCAGATTCAAAAGACGCGTGTACTTATTCAACACGATGCCAATGCATGTGGTTCATTAAAATGTAGCATTATATCACCGAAAATGGAAGAAACAAATAAAAATACTTACTACTAGTATTAAAAAGTGGGTAGCTTGGTGAAAGGCACTAGAGTTTAATGGAGAATCTTTTAGCAATTAATTTGAGGGCATTATAATATCCACTTCCAAGTTCCAACCACCTCATAACTTAATTAAGGAAAACAATTTAAATCATAGTATGTTGTTTGGCTTGAAAGGAACGTGCACGTGTCACATCATCCACACTTGTCTTTCTAAATCAAAGAACTTGATTGGATTTTGGCTAAGCTATTAGCAAGAGTTAATAAGACAGAACCAAAGAAAAGGGTTTGGTTAGTAGAGGCTAATTGGGAGATGGGAAGTGCAATAAATAAGAAGAAGGGTTCATTAAATAGTGTGTGTATGTGTATGTGTATGTGTATGTGTATGTGTATGTGTATGTGTATGTGTATGTGTGTGTGGGCATCCAAAGTCCCATCTTAATAATTTAAAACTCTCCTCGGGATAACAATCTTCTCTTCTTCTTCTTCTTTCTCCATTTTCCTAGAACATTAAAAGACAAAATATGGAGCATTGTAATTTAATTAATCCTAAAGGTCATTGTGAGATTTCACTTTCGTCTTTAAGGGAGGGGGATGTTAGAAAATGTGTTTTTGGGGTTGTGATCAGAACCCATGCACATTTCAATTCAATGCATCTCATAATATTCGTATTAACGTCTACAAGAACTTTTCTACCACTTGGCAGATTTAGGGACTATGTTTCTGTGTCTCTTGTATCACCCTAATTCAATAGCATATTACAGTGTACTCTAAAACTACAGTCTACAAGTCACGACAACATGAGATCATTGTGGAGATAAATTGAGTTTACTAGAAATTTCATGTAAGAAATAAGTATCCGTAATCGGCTTCGTATTTGTCGAATATCTAATTATGTGATCCGTTTTATATAAGAGAAAGTTGAATTCCTAGAAAGTTTCAAATATCAAATTGGGACATCAAATTTTTACTCCGCTAAAAAACTAAAAAAAACAGAAAACCATAATATTTTAAGAGAAAAAGTATTCTCAATATGAACTATCAAGTGAATTAATATAGTTTTTTCTCTTAAAATAGTAAAAATGAAAAAGTGAAAAATTAAGACGGTGGTAATAGGAATTTTTTTTTGACGAAAATGATAATAATAACTAATATAAATTCACTTTAACCTCTAGTATAAATGTATAATAAGTTAATAACATATTATATTTATCATTAATATAAGGTTTTCATTTTCAAATATACTTTTCTTATGGTTTTCTTAGAAAACTCTTACTACTTTTTTTTCTTTCTCAAAAGAGTAATATCCGTAAGGTAATCAAATTCTTTTTAATCTCAATATTTGTGGGGCTTTTAGTAACTAGAATTTGATTACCTTACGGATCGGAACATATATAATCGACCTTTTTAAATATTGATTGATATTTGTGATTTGTCTCGACTCTCGATTTGATGTAGATTGTAAAAAAAGATAAAAAATTCTTTCGATTATTACGGATATTAAAAAAAACAAATGGAAGTTGAATCTAAAAACTAATTTGTCAAGCCTTAATATACACAAAACTAGTAGCAAACTTATTCGTTAACACACACTCAATTTTGGTGATATTTTTCAATAATGGCACAGGGACCCAAAGCGATGTGAAGTAAAAGCATGAAGCTTCTCTATTTAAAGCCTTAAGCCGAGTGTGGACACTATTACTCTTTAGTCTCTCTACGGAACCTGTCTTCTTGTCTTGTCCAAAATCGGATTTTTAAGAGTACAAGTGAGTTATTTGGTGGCCGAAATCTGTCCTGGAGACCACAGAAGCAAGATGAAGCTAATTGATCGAAGAATGAGGTTAACGGAACTGCTCTTACGATGCTCCATCAGTGTCTTCGCTCTCCTCGCGCTTATTCTGGTTGTTACTGACACCGAGGTCAAGCTAATCTTCACTATCAAGAAGACGGCCAAGTACACTGACATGAAGGCGGTTGTGTAAGCTTATCAAAAACCCATTTCGATTTTAGTACTTTCACTTGAGATAGATGGCAAAGTTTGTAACTTTTTGTTGATTCTTGTGGGGATTGATTGATGCAGGTTCTTGGTGGTGGCTAATGGGATAGCTGCGGTTTATTCTTTGTTGCAATCAGTTCGTTGCGTGGTGGGTACGATGAAAGGAAGGGTTTTGTTTAGTAAGTCTCTTGCTTGGGCCTTTTTCTCTGGTGATCAGGTGAGTGTAGTTTGTGTTTCTCTTTTTCCATACATTTTGTTTGCCAAAATTAGTGAATTGGATGTGAGATTTTTGGGGTTTGGCTTTGTTATTTTGAGATCTCGGGTCAATTAGAGAAAAGTAGGGTACTATGTTGAAAAGTCTCAAAGCATTAAATGGGTTTGGTTGGATATCAGAATTGAATTAACTTAGGTAGGAATGTTGCTTGTTTGTTTGCATTTGGAATTGAATCTAGGAGATGAAGTTTTGTTGAGCATTTAAGAGTGTAGTTGCAATGTAATGGTGTGATTTGAATGAGCAGGCGATGGCGTACTTGAATGTGGCAGCCATTGCAGCGACAGCAGAGTCTGGTGTGATTGCAAGAGAAGGAGAGGAAGATTTGCAATGGATGAGAGTGTGCAATATGTATGGCAAGTTCTGTAACCAAATGGCTATAGGTGTCTCCAGCGCCTTGTTAGCCTCCATTGCTATGGTTTTCGTCTCCTGCATTTCTGCTTTTAGTCTCTTCCGCTTGTACGGTGCCACCAAAGACCGCAGAACCACACCTTGGTGAAGTGAATGCGCTTTTTCTTCTTTACTAGTGTTGAATGTTGTTGTTAAAAAAACAAATAGTAAAAAAGTGTAGGCCCTTGTTGGTTCTTCTTCTTCTTCTTCTTGATGATGTTATATGTGACAAACAATATGTAAAACTAGACTATTGATGTTCTGTGTCACTGTGCCATATTCCGTGATCAAAAACAAGACTATGAGTTTCATTTGTAACCCCTCTACGGTAAAGGATGTACCACTTCCAACTATTCCAAAAAACTCTTACCGTTTTATGTTACCCATTGTCATGTATGTCTTAAGAAATAACTATACATTTCATCGCAGAAAAGTCTACTGTTTTGTGTCACCAATCGTCAATAGTTATGTGGTTTAGGGAAGAGCATATCCTAATACTATTGAGGAGTTTACCAAGGCTTATTGACTTATAGATATAGTAGAGCAAAGCACCACCTCATTCTCATCGTGTTTCTCTTTTGACACCGACCTATATTTATATTTAGGCCCTTACACAAATAAGATTATTACTAGGCCTGCTTTGACATTTACGTTTTTGACTTTTCAACCCCTTTTAGGTAATTTGGGTCTCTCCCTCTCTCGTCGTTTTGATCGAACCCAGGTTGCAACATAGAACCAAAAGAGGAAGAAGCAGCTTTCGACGCCGTTCTGATTTTCCGATACCCTCAAGCTTCTCCGACACCAATCCCTAATCTTTGTTCCTTTGTTTTGGTTCTACTAGTTTCTCCGCCTCCAAAGTTTGGATTTTTAAGTTTTGAATAGAAAGCGATATGTCGGAGAAGTTTTCACCGACTTTGAGGCTTGGAGATCTCAACGATTTCATTGCTCCGTCTCAAGCTTGTGTCATATCTCTTAAGGATTCAAAACCCATCGTCAAGAAGTCTGATCGTCCCCAGGTCCGAAATTTCCATGCTTTCTCAAGATTTCTTTCGTTTCTCATTGTTTCTTCAAGTAGTCACTTCTTGAGTCTTTTTCATTCTCAACTAGATAATGAAGTTACTTGCTTCTTTTGATTTGAATCCTATATATATCTTCACTAGCTAAAAAGTGTCCTTCTCTGTGCTAATTTTGTATTTGAAGGTTGTGATTGCCCCAAAACAGCAGCTTGAACCGGTCAAAATTTCTCTCAAGGATTGCTTGGCTTGCAGGTTAGTTCTCTCACTTACTTCTTCCGAGTCCAGTTTTAGAGTTTAGAGTGTAATGATTTTCTATATACGATGATACAGTGGGTGCATCACATCAGCTGAGACAGTTATGCTTGAGAAGCAAAGCTTAGACGAGTTTCTCTCTGCTCTTAGCAAAGGCAAGGACGTGATTGTGTCCATTTCCCCACAGTCGAGAGCTTCCCTTGCGGTTCACTATGACATCTCTCCTCTTCAGGTTTTCAAGAAGCTAACTACGTTTTTGAAGTCTTTGGGAGTTAAAGCTGTGTTTGATACAAGCTGCAGTAGAGACTTGGTACTTATTGAAGCTTGTAATGAGTTTGTGAGCCGTTACAAGCAAGCTAATTCTGATGATGGTGAAAATTCTCAATCCCCTCTCCCTGTGCTTTCCTCTGCCTGTCCTGGTAAGTAACTTTACTCGTTTGATGTAATCAAATGTGTCACTATGTGAGAGTAATGTGCGAAAATTTTCGTGAATCAAGGTTGGATATGTTATGCTGAAAAGCAGCTTGGCTCATATGTTCTGCCGTATGTCTCTTCTGTTAAGAGTCCTCAGCAAGCTATTGGAGCTGCGATCAAACACCATCTGTGTCAAGCATTAGGACTCAGGTACTATGGTACACTTGAATCGTTGGTTATCATTTGGTTACCTTCCTAAAATTTTGGATTCAACGGTGACCATTTCATGGAACTAGGCTGCAGGAGGTGTACCATGTGACTGTGATGCCCTGTTATGATAAGAAGCTCGAGGCAGCAAGAGATGATTTTGTCTTTGAAGATGGAGCACAAGATAATGGAGGCCTCAAGCTGACAGAGGTTGATTCCGTGCTAACAACTGGTGAAATCTTGGATTTAATAAAGGTGATACTGTGATAGAAATTTAAACCTATTTTCATTGTAATTCTGCTTCCATACCGCAAAAAAATGTGAATTTGATTTTGGATTATTATATGGGTCTTGTAGTTGAAAGGAGTTGACTTTAAAGATTTGGAGGAATCTCCACTCGACAGAATGTAAGAAGCATTATTTCCTCTTCTCTGCTTATGGATGATGAATTATGAAGTAAACATTTTCCATTTTCATGCAAAAAACAGGCTGACGAATGTTACTGAGGAAGGACATCTTTATGGTGTAGCTGGGAGTTCTGGTGGTTACGCAGAAACAATATTCAGACATGCGGCAAAAGCATTATTTGGACAAACTATTGAAGGTCCTCTGGAGTTTAAAACTCTCAGAAATTCTGATTTCCGTGAAGTAACTCTTCAAGTAAGTTCTTAGCCAGACTATCAAATCAACAGTTTTTAAATTTTCCCTGATTAATTCCCCTCGGTTTTGTCTCATGTTCTTCATCTTTTCTCTTGAAGTTGGAAGGTAAAACAGTGTTAAAATTTGCACTGTGTTACGGTTTCCAGAACCTTCAGAATATTGTTCGGAGAGTGAAAACGCGCAAATGCGATTATCATTATGTAGAGATTATGGCGTGCCCTGCAGGTTCAGTTTCTGCAAACCCTAGTTGAATAAACGTGTCTTACATGTTGACTTATTAACGGTTCCCTAAAATGCTTGCTCAAAACAGGTTGCCTAAATGGTGGTGGGCAGATCAAGCCAAAGACAGGGCAGTCCCAGAAAGAACTGATCAACTCACTGGAAGCTACTTATATGAATGATACTGTAAGTTACCCTTGAGTCTCATAATTCATTTTCTTAACTAAGCTAATAAATTTGAGCCCAAAAAAAGAAAAACTAAGCTAATAATCAATAACCTGCCCTTTTGGATCCAGACTTTGAATACAGATCCATACCAGAATCCAACGGCCAAGAGATTATTTGAGGAGTGGCTTAAAGAGCCTGGTTCCAACGAGGCGAAGAAGTACTTGCACACTCAATACCATCCTGTCGTGAAAAGTGTTACTTCGCAGCTCAACAATTGGTAGACCGTAGACAAACTGGAGGTGTTCAAATTTTTTGACTGACAAAGGCAACAAAGACGGTTCTATATTGTGTATTTAGATAGGAGATAAGTGTGAAGCTTTCTGCTCAAAATCTTTATATGTAAAAGACAGATCTCAACATTACATATAAGTAAAATTACACGATCCTACTAAGCTGGAGTTTTTTTTTTGTTTGGCTTGTAATAGTACATTGATACAACCTCCAACACGTTCACACTTATTACATAGCAGTTACTGTGATAGAGAGGCAAGGAGCTTGTCCTTCAACTGCTCGGCAGTGCAGCCACCCTGAGGCCGGAGAGTGAATGTGTGAACCACACCCTCCTCTGTGACAGCCACATTGGAGTCATGAGGCATCACTTCATTCTCTCTCAACGTTTGTATCACCTTTGAAACGGGATGAGTTTCCAACGGACAGCTTAGCCTTACCACTGCATCGTCGTGCCTTTGTTGATAATCAACCTCTGCTGGAGTTATCTGATTACTCTCCCTCCTCTTCATTATCTGCTTCTCTGTTTCGTATACCCTGATTTTCTTCTGCATATCTGTGATGTATGTGATTGCATCCGCAAGGAGCGAAGCCTTGTCCATCTTGGAGATGTTCGGTACCACCGCTCTCAATGCGTAGAATCTCTGGTTCAGCTTCTCCCTCCTCTGCCGTTCCGCTTCCACATGGTTTAGAGCCTCTTCTCTTCCGTTTGCCGGTTTTCTCCCTCTCTTCCTCGGCTTTTGCTCGTCAGTTAGATACAATGTCTCATCTTTCCCTTGCTCATAACCGTACACCTGATTGGAGCCACCGATCGCTTGCACCTCATAAGATTCCAATGAGAAACCCGTGTCATCCTCCGTCTTCGGGGAGAAATTAATACTCATAGACCGAGGTTTCGATCCACCAAGGCTCAGCTGTCGACCAAAGATTTTAGGAGCTTCTTTAGCCTGAACAAAGTCAGATCCACCAAACACTGATTTCACCATCTCAATCACACTCTTATCTTCTGGAATATGTCTCAAGGAACCAAGCTCCACAACTCCAGAATTCACTGGTACAGACAACACAGTCTGAAAACCAGCAGATCTACCCAAGAAAGACCTAACCCTATAATAACTCAAGCAGCTAGGCAAATCAGCAGCCCAGAGAGGCTTCCCAGACACATAGGTTCCAGCAGGACCGTACTTATTAGAATCACACCTAAAGGAGAAGTACAAAGAAGCCAGATAAAACATGTCGAGATCAGTAAGAGCTCCTGATTTCACCAAACGATGATCCTCATCTGAACCAACAAAGGACAAGTGAAGCTTGCGAAGCACACGCCGTTTGGTCTCATCTTGCTGCGAATAATCCTCACCTGAAACCCCCTTTTTGACACGGCAATGACCATCTCCCCAGATCAAGACACAACCATCAGAGCTATTAACGTTGGAAGCTAGCCAGAAAATAGCATAATCCCAATCAGAGCCTTCAACAACGTGACGTAACCCTTGTTGGAGATTGGAATCACTTGGCGGCGAGACAAGCTTGGTCAAAGCAGTGTTGGAAGCTGAAGCCGTTGAGATGAAAAAGTCACAAGCTTCAGAGCCTATGGTTGATTCAACCATCGCTCGATCTTCTTGATTCTCCCAAAACTTTGGACCCATTTCTCCTGAAACGTTCATTGAAATAGATATATAAAAATTAGGGTTTGGAATCAAACAAATTAAAGGTATTGGATTGAAATCGCCGCTTACAAAGGAGATAGAAGATGATGGGCTTCGTGAGGAAGGAGGATCACGTGTTTCTTGCTAGGACACCGATTTTAGAGAAATCGTCTGGGAAGTCCCCTTTTGACAAACTCTAACCCCATATCTCCCCACTAAAAACAGAATATAAATTGTATTTAATTTTAAATCGAAAATGCAGGAAGTTACAATATTACCCTAGCCAAAATTCTAAAACTACACATTAAACCTGGGTTTTATCCACCCAACCAAACTGATTTCGGATCTAACCCGAAAACCCACGAACCCTAACTCCTCTCAACGAGCCAACTCCTCTCAACGAGCCAACTCCTCTCCGTTTTCTGCGTTTTCGTTTTCTCTCCTCTTTCCACGACATGGATTCTCATTCAATTCGTCTTCAATAGTTAAGAAATTCAAAAGAGACAACCGTTATCTCCACGATTTCTCGATTTCAACTTCATATATCTCTCGATTTCGTTGCCAATTCTCTCCCTTTAAATCTCCGTTTTATCTTCGAGAAATCCTTGTTGTCGATTATGGCTGGGAGAAAGAGGAAGAGAGGAACAGATACTCCGGATCGAAGAAAAGAAGTAAGGGAAGAAGATGGAGGAGCAACGAGTTTGCAGCCATCCCCGACGGAGTTAAAGAAGCCAATTGAGGGAGGAGAAGGAGTTGAAGAAGAAATTCCGACGTTAAGTCCAGTTGTCGAGGCAGAGGAAGAAGAGAATGAGGAAGAAGAGTTTGAGAATGAGAAAGAAGAGAACGAAGGAGGTCAAGGGAATGACGAAGACGAAGGAGAGACTAGTGGTAGTAGTAGAACCTTATCGGACACCTCCTCCGATGAGAGTATCGAGGATGAGATAGCGTGGAGATGGTAAGTAGTTGGGTTCGAAATGTGAATTTTGGATTTTAAGTAATAATGGTTGAATAATACAATTGTGATTTCTGAGTAGTACTGGTAGAATTGGGAAATAATATTTTGATATCTGGGTAACACTAGTAGAACTAGAGAATACTATTGTTATGTCTAGGTAAAACTGGTAATACTACGGTATAACAGTCATTCAGTAATACTGAGTAACACTATTGTATAACTGTGTTCAATTGCATGAGTCTGCTGTCCCACTAGCTGGTCTTTCAGACCCACTAGTTGGTCCTTCGGATCCACTTGCCAAGGATTGTAATGGTGGTTTGGGTGCGATAGGAAAGGAAGAACCAACTCAGAAAGAAGTCCAAGCCAATTAGATTTGGCTTATTGTGTTTGGTATGGACATTGTAAGTTTATGCAGACTTTTCGGGGGTCGATTAGGTCTTTAAATGGGTAGCAAATGGATTTTAGTAACTAAATCGTAGTGAATTATAGTTTTGAATCTGAAACCATTCAATTTGAGTTCTTGTCGGATAGTAGAACTGGTCGAACTAGGTAGAAATGAATCTGAAACTATTGAAACATATATATGTAGTATGCCTAGTTACACTAGTATTATCCATATATATATATAGTATGACTAGTTACACTAGTATTATCCATATATATATATAGTATGACTAGTTACACTAGTATTACTACAAATGTAGTAGAACTAGTAAAACTAGTATTACTGACAGAGTTTTTGTATTGTTTTGGCAGGATACAATGAGGGAGAACGTGATCATATATTTCAAATGCCAAGGTCGCATGTATAGCTTGATGATGAAGACATCATGGAAGAATATAACTCTCTCTATGTTAGAAGCTTACCCAAAATCGAATGTTCGAAATGACTGGAGAAGATGCTACGTCCATGGAGTCATATTTTCTGAGAGCGTTGTATGATATGAAATATTTTGGGTTGTAATGTTTCTAATCTGTGTTCATTGTTTACATCCCACATGAAATTGATAGTATCATGGTAGCTGGAGGTGAAGAAGAATATACCTTCTTTACTATATCTTTGTCTTATAGTTATTGTTTAGATTTGTACAATTGGTAATACTAGGTAAACCTATGTTGGTTTTGTTTTTTTTTTATTTATACTACTGGTATTACTAGGTAAAACTATGTGCACCGTCAAATTTACACATGTGTGAGTCAAATTTACACATGTGCGCCGTCAAATTTGGGAGAAAACCCAAAAAAATGGAAAAATTTCAATTTTGGGACATGTGGGGCCCATCTTATTCACGTGTGCGCCGTCATTTGTACACGTGGCGCCGTCATTTGTACACATGGCGCCGTCAAATATACACAGTTTTTCCAAGTTTACAAGTTGTACTCGCTTACACACAGTTGGACTTTTGGGGTTTTTCTGTATAATTAGTTATTCTTGGATTAATATTAATTTTTATTAGTTGTACACCTAATTTTATGTATATGTGGTAAATTCCAAACATATTCATTCAATAATATTTGTAAAATGTTGATTTTTCAGACTTTCGACATTCACCATGGATATTCAAAAGAAAGACATCCTTAAAGTATAAGAACTTTCATGTAGAAAGTTCAAATGTGTAAGATTTTTGAAAATTTTATTTACCAAATTGTGATTACAGACCACTAATTTGATTATGTAACACTAAGTTGTCTATTTCATTACAACAAGCATTATGATATAATTTTGAATTTATGAAGATTTGTTAATTTCTTCGTAGTTATACCAAATCAAGTTTAACCAAGTTTTACAAAATCAAAGACATACATAGTTGTACCATTACGAAACCAAGTTTTACAAAACCAGAGAATACATAAAAACACGAAATCAAAGACATACATAGTTGTACCATTACGAAACCACGTTTTACCAAGTTTTACAAAACCAGAGAATACATCACGTGATCCAATCTTAGGATCTTGAGTATCATCAACCTCCATTATTGCCTCATTTGGTTCTGTTCCTTGTTCATCGCATTAGCACAAAACAATGGCAGCACTATCTCTCATTTCATCCTCATTTGAATCCAATTCCGCATAGTTCTTACCAACAGAACTTTTATTGAGGAGTTCCGCTCTCGACAGTTGCTCAGGCAATTCTGGTGGAGTGATGACGTCCACATTCAAAACATATCTACAGTTATTTTCACCTGAAGATATATAGACACCTACATCCTCATCATCACTAATGTAAATCTCTTCAATTGGTCCCAACAGCACTGCATTGTACCTCATTTGCAATTTGACCTTACTTTCATCTAATCCAACCTTCGTGCATATCCTACTTTCTAACATGGAGATAGTTATTTTCCCCCTGATGTATTCATCATCAAGCTATACATGCGACCTTTGCATTTAAAATATATGTTCACGTTCTCCATCATTGTATCCTGCAAAAACAATACAAAAACTCTGTCAGTTATACTAGTTGTACTAGTTGTACTACAATTCTGGGTAATACTAGTATAACTAGTCATATTATATGTAAATGAGTAATACTAGTGTAACTGGTGATACTACATATATATGGGTAACACTAGTGTAACTAGTCATACTACATACATCTGGGTAATACTAGTGTTACTAGTCATACTACGTATATATTTTTCAATAGATTCAGGTACATTTCTACCCAGTTCTACCAGTTGTACCAGTTGTACTTTCGCGACAAGAACTCAAATCGAATGGTTTCGGGTTCAAACCTACAATTCACTATGATTCAGTTTTTGTTATCCATTTCTTACCCATTTATATACCTATTCGACCCAGAAACTATGCATAAACTTCCAATGTGCATACCCAAACACAATTTGCTTAATTTCAAATCTAATTGGATTCAATCTCCTATATTTCTAAATCCAAAACTTCAATTTGAAGCTCTATGCAGCTCAAACAACATACCTTTTCTCTCTATCTCGACGCAGCTCGCCGGAGGAGAGGATACGGCTGCAATGGCGACTGAAATCGATTTTTCCGGCGAGGAGAGCTGGAGCTCGAGAGCGAGAAACGTTTTTTTTTTTTTTTTCTGTTTTCGATTTTTTTTGTTTTCATTTCAGAAAATAATTAATTAAAATGAAAAAGAAAGAGTAAGGGTAAAATCGTCAGATCACATTTCATTAATTGAGAAGGGGATATATAGATAAAAAAGGGATATAAGAGGTTTATGGTTTACAAAAGGGGAGTTGTGAGACATTTTCTCCCGATTTTAGGGTTTGCTGATGTAAAAGTAAAGCCCTTTATAAAGGTTCTATCTTTAGTTTCTATTGCTCAGATAGGAATGATCAAACTGAGGACAAAACCTGAGCTTGATACACTTCAGATCTGTAGCTACTTGTTCTGAAATTGACGAAGAAAGCAGAAATGAGGAAGATGTGAGAATCTGGGTTTAATCGTATTTAATACGAAGGACATCATTTCCTTTTCCTTTCGTTTTTAACAACAAACTAGTTTTTTTGCTTTTTCTTTCCAACCAAACCACAAGTAATTGTGCTGTATAGTACATATTAGGTTATTCAACTACAAGTAACACATTTGATTTCACAGTATTTTTTTCGAGATTATGGGTACATGTTGGGAACAAAATTTGTTGTACCAACAGATTATGATGTGAGGCATGAGTTTCGAGCCGCTTAGAGGGTCTATCGAAAACTCACCTTCTCCGAATTAAGCTAACGCACATTGCCATCAATAAGCGAAAGAGGAGTTTACACATCTCACCATTATGTGCAAGTACAATTGTTAGATAGACGGGGCATGTAGTACGAAAGACATCATTACACCATCTAGACAACTATTATTGTTTTGGCAAAGCCGGCCCTTGATACAGGCAGATGAAGCATCTACTTGTGGCCTTCAAACTATATAGTTAATATTCGGTCCATTTTTTTCGAAAATTTCATTGGTTCTACTGGTAAAAAGGGAGAGTTATTGTTCAATAGTTTTTTTGTTTTCCAAGTCCTTTTTTAAAAAAGTGATGTTTAATAGGTCCAGAAAAAAAATGAGCTTGTGGCCCTAATATCTTCAGAGCCGGCTCTGTTTCGGTAATGTGGTATAGGGAAACTAATCGCGTCTAATATATGCAAGTAAAAACTTACTCGTTCAACAAAACAATGATTCGATATTTTTATTCGATTGAGATGAGTCTTATAAATGTCTCACTAGATATCTAACAAAAGAGATTCAAACATTTCTAAAAGTTCGATTCTCAACCAAAATAAGAAACCTTTAAGTAGCTTAACATGCATTAAATTCAAAGAATAACAGCAAACTATCTCATACGGTTGCTTCCTTTCTTAACCTTCTTCCAAATCCTTTTTTCATTTGAGCATCAAAAAGATTTTTGAAATACATCATAATATAGGTCCATGAACAAAAATAGATAAAAACAAAAACCAAATTTCTTACACAACCAAATAATAATTTAGCTTCTTTTTACTCTCTTTTTCTCCTCTCAACCACCATTCAACAATTAGCATCAAAATTTAGGATTATTGTATTGATAGATGTGTATAAAAAATTATGGATTTAAGTTATAAGAGTCAATTTAGTTAGTCATATGCTTAGTAAGCATCACCGTCTAATCCCAAAAAAAAAATAAAAAAAAATCTAAAAGCCCAGTGCCTTAGAAATTTCCTTTTCCTCGATTCCCCTAATTTAATTTCCTCAGGGAAGTTCTGAAATAATTACTACAGTTCCGACCTCACAAATTTGGGCCGAGTTTTGTTGAATTCCGATTAGATCTTTCTTCCACGAAACCCAAAGTACAATTACATCTTCTCCTGTGAGTCTCCCATGTTGGCATTACGTTAGGGTTCTTCCTTTTGGTTTCGCAAAATCCCAACTTCAGCATCAATGGGTCGCTCTCGAGGGAACTTCCAAAATTTCGAAGACCCTACACAGAGGTTTGTTCCTAATTCACTACTGATTTTTCCCGATATGGGTTTTTGTTGATTTCTCTTTTGTAATTGCCAATTTCTGCTGAAATTGATTTGATTTTCAAGTTTCTTTGAGTCTGCGTTGCGCAATTATCATTGATTTCTAGTTGGGACAATGAGCATGGCTTCAAATTTGTGCCTTTTCGAAACTTTCAGTAGATTATAGTCTCTTCTATCTTCATCTATGTAATTGCCAATTTCTGCTGATTTGATTGAATTTTAAAGTTTCTTTGAATCTGCTTTGGTAAATTATCATTGTTTTTTCAGTTGGGACAATGAGCATCGCTTAAAGTTTGTGGCTTTTGAATTCAAATTGATTAAATTCATATTTCTTTGAACCTCGTTGTGCAGTAATCATTGATTTCGAGTTGGGACAATGAGCATCGCTTCAAATTGTTGCTTTTGAAAATTTTCAGTAGATATACAGTCCTCTCTGTCTTCATCTGTGTAATTGAAGCTGACGTGAAAGAATTGTGTATGCGTTTGTTGCAGAACGAGGAAAAAGAAAAATGCAGCTAATGTGGAGAACTTTGAGTCTACATCTATGGGTAAAAAAAGATACTTATCAAGCTTTTTTTGTTCTCCTGTCAAGGTTCTTCGTTTACTCAACATTTTTTCTTCTTGTGGAGACAGTTCCAGGTACCGAGGGAGGAGGGAAATATAACTGCGATTATTGCCAGAAAGACATTACTGGCAAAATTAGGATAAAGTGTGCTGTCTGTCCGGATTTTGATCTCTGTGTAGAATGTATGTCTGTTGGAGCAGAGATCACTCCTCACAAATGTGATCACCCATACCGAGTTATGGTTAGTTTTTTTTTTTACTTTTCTTACCTTTTAATTTGGAAAGAGTTTGATTCATTGAGAAAGAGATGAATTTATGTATACTTTCATCATTTGGATTCAGTGAATATATCTTTTGGTTGAATTCCGTCAAAGCTTAATATATTTCATTTGCTTTGTCAGGGAAATCTAACTTTCCCGCTTATTTGTCCTGACTGGAGTGCGGATGATGAAATGCTTCTACTGGAGGTACCACTACTTCTTCTATCGTACTGATATGAAGTCTATAATGTCTGTTTCTTTCAGTGAAAAGTAATTTCTTTTAATGTATTAATTCAGGGACTTGAAATTTATGGCTTGGGAAACTGGGCAGAGGTTGCGGAGCATGTGGGAACGAAGAGTAAAGAACAGTGTCTTGAGCACTACAGAAACATTTATTTGAACTCGCCATTTTTCCCACTTCCGGTATGCTATATCAATCTGATAAGATAACATATATCTGGGTCAGTAGTGCTAGCCTTTTGCAAGGTATTAATTAATTCAGGAGAAACGTTTATTTCCCAGGATATGTCACATGTAGCAGGGAAGAACAGAAAAGAACTTCAAGCCATGGCAAAAGGACGCATTGATGACAAGAAAGGTATGCGCTACTTTGCTTGATGGTTGTATGATTCTGCGTTGTACGTGTTGCTATCGTAATTCTGATGTTGATGTGCCTTCTTTGGCAGCAGAGCAGAACATGAAAGAAGAGTACCCGTTCTCTCCTCCTAAAGTCAAGTATGTTTCTCGTTCTTCTCATATACTGTACAGTGATAACCCTATAGTTTTCTCATCTTCTATCCAATTTTCTTGCAGAGTTGAAGACACACAAAAAGGTGAGTCCTTTGCTTGGTATGTTATATCTGGTTCGTAAATAAGTGTGCTTGTCGTTATGTTATATACTTGCTTTAGCTTACACCCGTAGTTAAAATCTAGTTCACCATAAATGGAATCATCTACTTGTTAAGTAAGAAGCTGACTGAGCATAATTTTTTAAAATCCAATAAAATCCCCATATTTGTCATTGTATTTATACTGGTAGATATTTTCTCCTTTTTTCAATGTTTTGACGTGCTTTGTGGTTAGAGTCTTTTATAGACAGGAGTTTTGGAGGGAAGAAACCTGTCGCCACCTCGGTAAACAACTCATTGGTTGAATTGAGTAATTACAACCAGAAAAGAGAAGAGTTTGACCCTGAATATGACAATGACGCTGAGCAACTCTTGGCTGAGATGGAGTTCAAAGAGAACGATACTCCTGAGGAACATGAGCTGAAGCTGCGTGTGTTGCGTATCTATTCAAAAAGGTACAGCATTTAAGATCAAAGGGGAACAAAGTCTCTTCTTTTTGCCGCACATTCTGACTCATGTGAGTGTGATGATTGTAGGCTTGATGAAAGGAAACGTAGAAAAGAATTCATAATAGAAAGAAACCTCTTGTACCCAAATCCCTTTGAGAAGGACCTGTCTCAGGAGGAGAAAGTGCAATGCCGACGTTTGGACGTTTTTATGCGTTTTCATTCAAAAGAGGAGCACGACGAGCTACTCCGTAGTGTTGTGAGCGAGTACCGCATGGTGAAACGGCTCAAAGATCTCAAGGTAAGAACATTGCTACTCTTAAACTGTGTGTGGTTACTTGGATGTGCCTCACTGTGTTGAATTGGGTGGAACAGGAAGCTCAAGTGGCAGGGTGTCGTTCAACGGCTGAAGCAGAGAGGTATCTGGGGAGGAAGAGGAAGAGAGAAAACGAAGAAGGGATGAACAGAGGGAAAGAGAGCGGTCAATTTGGTCAAATTGTGGGAGAGATGGGATCTAGACCCCCTGTCCAAGCTTCTTCAAGCTATGTGAATGATTTGGACTTGATTGGATTCACGGAGTCGCAACTGCTGTCCGAATCCGTGAGTATCTGAGAACTGAGATACTGAACAGTGTGACATGAGTTTTGTTTTGTTGTGTAACTGAAAGAAGAGCTGTTTGTTTTGCAGGAGAAGCGTCTCTGCAGCGAGGTCAAGTTGGTTCCACCGGTTTATCTGCAGATGCAACAAGTGATGTCACATGAGATATTCAAAGGAAATGTAACGAAGAAGTCGGATGCATATAGCCTGTTCAAGATCGATCCAACCAAAGTGGATCGAGTTTATGATATGCTTGTGAAGAAGGGTATTGCTCAACTATAAGGCTTGTGTAGTGTTGTATCATATATATGTGTGAGCTCTATTGAGTTATTTGTTGACATTCCCTTGTTTATTACAACTTGTCAAAATTAGTTTGTAATAGAAAAACGATCAAGTTATCCACAGATTGTGAAAAGAGATAAGGTGAATGAGAGCCACACAATCTAAACTCAACGTTTTAGTATATAAGAAAGAATCTGAATCCTACAAGGAAAGCAAGAGGTGAGATGACGATGTTGTCTCTCCCCAAAATGAAACTATCTTGTCTGCAACCTCACCTCCACCTTACCAGTAGCAGATCATTAGCAGCAGCTCTAGCTTTCCCATGGTCAAACATAAGGAACAGAACATCATGTATTGTTCGGTGCGGCTCAGCCAGAAGAAGATTAACTACGAAAAGTAGCAGAAACAGCAAGCTTGAAAAGGCACAACAGCCTCTGGGTTTGGAGCGACACTGGAGACATGCTGTGGTTGGTGGAGTCTCTGTAGGGTTGATGATGGTTTTGGTATTGGGAATGGATGCAGAGAAAGCTATGGCGCTTGGACCAGAAGGTCCTTTGATGGAAGAGTTTTGGGACAACGTTAGAAGGTACGGTCTTTACGCTCTCACGGTCAGTACCGGAGCTCTCTCCGCAGTCTTTGAGCCCATCTTTGAACTCCTCAAGAACCCAATCTCTGCCATTCTCATTCTGCTCATCTTAGGTGGGAGCTTCTATATCGTCTCTCAGGTTGTCTCCGCCATGATTGGTGTCAATGAATTCGCTTATGATTACAGTTATTGACCAAACTATAGTTTGTTTTTGTTCTCTTCATTAATACTCTGCTTTTATGCTCTGTCTTTTTTATCTATTTAAATTTTGTTACACAATCAATCACATTTTTATTTGACATATAAGTTACACCAAATCATGTACATTGTTAAAACTCTTTAGAGATGGATACTTGTGTGCAAATCTTTGTCAATCGTACTTGTGAGAATCCTCAGGCCGTCCGGCGACGTAATCCATCAGTCTCTCGCCGGTGGCTTCTTCTGAAAGCTGTTGAAAGCCACCGAAGGTGATTGCCACCGCTAAGAAGGCGGCCGTTGACGCAAACAGAGGCCAGAAATAGGCTAAAATGTTCACAATCCTTGGTGCTGCATACACGAGAGACGCCACAACCACGCTCACCATGATTGCTACCATGACATGGAATCTGTATTCCATTAGCCTTGCCTGGATCTCCATTTCCTTGTGATTGAACTCGGTGAACAGAGAGAGAGAGTTAAGGAGAAGATGTTGAAGCCAAAAACTCTGAAGATTGCAATTTAAGAGGAAGGAGATTGAGATGGTTTTAATTTGAATGTTGGTACCTTTGGCTTTTGTTGATCAACGCAAGTTCTCAAGTCCTTTTCAAGTGGCTGTGTGCTAGGTGAAGATTCCCTTGTTAACATTAATTTAACCAGAAGAAAAAAAAAAAAAAAAAAAAACATTAATTTAACCCACTAATCATGATTACTGACTTGACTACCCCTAAGTTTAGAGAATGTGAAGGGACATAGTCGTCATTCTAAGATGATGCCTTTGTCCGGAAAATGGGTTTTGTCTCTTTTCCTCGTGATGATTACCAGACAAAGACTTTGTGTAAGAGAATAAAGAAGGAATAAGGGATCGCATCGCTTTGCAAAGTTTCTTCCTTTTCTTCATATCCAATGGAAAGGCATAATCTTTCTCTTCTTTAATCACATTATAAAACTCCAAATTTTCATTACCACATAAGTGATTGATTAACATTAAGATTTTATACAAAAACACTTAACCATCAGAATAACTCTGACATTCTTTAGTAATAGGTTTCCAAAAACAAACCCATTACAAGAACCGTAACTTTACATATTAGCAGTCACAACATCTTCTGAACACAAAATTTACAACTACTAGACTGAGTTGTTATCAAAACTTCTCTCCCTCCTGCTACTTCAGCTTCAAGCCACAGCGAGATTATACAGCGAAACAGACTATCAAAAGTTATCTACCTCTACTATTGTCTGCAAAGATGGCTTCCATTTCCGCTGAAACGAAACGCCTTGAGGATTTTGTCGCAGCAGCAGCTCGAGCTCTTTCCTTGTCAGAGTGATCTTTATGCACCGCCTTCTCCCAGTTTTGCTCTCAGTTGCATCCTGAGGTGACTCCTTGGCCTTCTCTGTTGATGCCTCATCATCCGACCAGACATCTGTAACTTTGTTTCCATGCTTGCAGAGCAATGTGTGAATGCAGTTTCCCATGATTGATAGTGATGTGATGATGCCATGAATCAAACAATTTATATTCAACTCTTGGAACAACGTGCAGACCATCATATGCCCACTAACTCTTTTCTTTATAACGGTCAGCTAATGTAGCAGCACTTGGAAAACATATCTTGTTGCACATGCAAATGTCAAACTGGGTCTTAAATATTAATGAAACCGCAAATCAATAAGCATGCTTTCTAGGAGAAGGGGAAAGTCAAATCACCACCGCCCCAGTATTAAAGTCAATAGGAGGATATGAAGAGAAGACCATGAAACTAAGTCAAATCTCTAAATTGTTTCAAATGTGTATAACCCAAGTTTGCTAGCATTACAAAATCTTTCCTGATCCAGAAAATCCCGGTATCAGGAGAAAGAAAGCTAAATAGTGGATAAAGCTTGAAGCCACATAGACATATCAAAGCTACATACCAATTACAAGAGCTATGCAGAAACTCCTCCAGATGAGCGTCTAGACTCCAACCATGCTTTTGCCGCAACACTGGTAGTCAAAAACCAGCCAACCTTATCTGGAGCTTCATGGAAAGGAGCATTTAGCTCTTTTAAGTGAGACTCGAAAACAGCTGCCAGACCTTTGTCTGAGTATTTGTGCTTTCCATGTCCAGTGTTGATTCCAAGCAACGGAGGGAACTCTTCGCCGGATTCCAGAGCCGCCTCTGATAAGTCGTTCATCCAAACATGAAGAGCGGTCAAGGCTGCCCCAAGAGAGAGACTTTTTAGATGTAAGGACCATTGGGTAGCAGATTTTGATTGGAGACCCGTATAAATATCATACTCAAGTCCCAGTTGTAGGATCTCACAAGCTCTTTCCAACTTATTGAGATTGACACAGAGATCAATCAAGCAATTCAAATATGCTTTCTTTACATCAGAGCCAATGGAATCAATCAACTCAGATGTTTCCTTCTTGAACACCCCTTCCTCGCCGTTTTGCTCCTCGACCAACATCTTAACCACTTGACCAAGCTTTGGCTTAGCCTTCTCGACACAGCCAATGAGTTTACCTATCTCCTCACTCGGTGTCTGGGTCATTACATTCAGAAGGCACCCACAGAATCTGTCGTCCGGAGTTATGCCCAGTTCCAACACTTGATCGAATGTCCTCACAACATCATCTACCTGCTTGGCTTTCCCATAACACTGGATAACTGACGTCAAAACAAAAAGAGTAGGCTCAAAACCAGCTTCTCTCATTTGAAGAAGAGCCGCCTCAGCCTCTGAAACCCTCCCACTGCAAGAGTACACAGTGATCAACGAAGAGAAGGTCCAGCTGTCAGGATCACAAGTCTCACAATTCTTCATATCTTGAAAAATCTCAAAAGCCTCATCCACATATCCGATATCAGCACACATGGACAAGAGAGTATTGTAAAGAATCACAGTTAAAGACAATCCTTTTTCCTTCATCTCTCGGTAGATAACAAGTGCATCATCACCATAACGAGCTCTACCATAAGCTCTAATAAGAGCAGCATAAGTACTCCAATTGGGTGTAAAACCATTGCTAATAAGATCCTTGTGGATAATTTTAGCCTGCCAAGGCCTCTTGGCTCTACCCATAGAATCTAACAACCTATTATAAATAACCAAATTAGGCTTCACCCCAAGAGCCTTCATCTCTTCATAGATATTGAGACACCCATCATAGTTTCCAGAAACACCATAAATCCTAATTAAAGTCGAAAAAGTAACAGCATCAATACGCCATTTCTCAGTCCTTGCACGGTCATACAAACTCAAGGCCATCTCAACGTTACCAGCACGACCGTAAGCATCAATCATAGCTGCCAAAGTAACATTATCAGGCTCACATCCAAAAGAAGACATTTTCTCAAACCATTCAACAGCTCTCTTAGGCACACCAGACTGCCTAGCACAGCTAATTATCGTAGTGAAAGTTGCATTATCCGGCTTAACGCCTCTCTCAAGCATTTCGTCGAACAGCTTCTCTGACTTTTCAAGATCCTTACTTTTCCTAAACACCTTCAAGGTGACATTGTAGAGAATCACTTCCCTGCTAGGTTTCATCGTCTCCAAGAGATTATTCAACACAATTGGCGCAATTTCTGGATTAGTCATGTTATTAAGAGTAACAACAGCATCTTGCTCAAACAATTTACCACCAAACCCAGTAATGACATCGCAAACATCAGCTTCGTTTGGCTTACACGCGTCAAGAGACTCAGCTAGTTTGATAAGAGAAGAGTACCTCGAATCGTAAGATTTTCTACGGAGCTGAGAAGCTCTGGGGCTTTTAGGATTAACCCAGACGTAGCTTTTGGAAGCAGTAGGGGTTGGTATAGGAAGATCTGCATCATCAAGTTTGGATTTTTCACTCTGTGGAATTGCTTCTTGTACTGAAACATGGGTTACTTGGAGAAGGTTTCTGGAGTGGAAAGGAGAAGAATTGGGATTGTAAGAGCAGAGGAAACTTCTTGGAGTGGATTTGGGATACACTGAGAGAAGATTGCAGAGAGGAAGAGGGTCATGGAGAAGAGATGAGGGAGAAGAACATAGATGATGAAATGACATTTTTTTGGTTACTTGTTCGCAGTTGCAGCCTTGAGACCTTATCCAACAGCGCGAGTCTCTGCAACTTTGTAGAAAAAAAAGAATGAAAGAGTGTTGTTTTAGTGTTTCCGAAGGTAACTGCGCGCTGTTTTATGGTTAAAGCCCACCACGTAGTGTGACTTTCTTTACTATAGACGATGGCGCGTTGGGTTTGGAAATTATCATACCGGCCCAAATACATTTACGGTGAAATAATAGGCCTGGCCTGTGAAGGAAATATTCTCTGAGCTTAAGGAATTCAAGGAAATGTGGATAAAGAAGAGAGTTTCATGTTACAAAGAATTTTCTCTATTTTCGTTGAGATATGGTATATATTATGAGAGAACTTACATATACATTTAGCTAAAATAGAGTACCGTAATTAAAGTTTTTGTTAGACATCTAAGAAGATTAATCAAGTAGAGAAGTTATCTTCATGGTTAAAGTTTGCCTAAAGATATTTACATCAGTTTGCTATATGTTCACGTATTTAACTCTCAAAAAATCAAATTTGAGTCAACAAAAACTTTAATATCTTGAGACATACAAATACATCATGTGTATGTTATATATGATGAATTTTTCTCATTATGGGCCACCTAAGTCTTAATTGAGCAAAGATCGATAGGTTAGTGCTAAAAAAGTTTCTTTATAGTTAGTTATTGCATGTTTAAAGTACAAATAGCACATTCGAACACGTGGCACATACGAAAACCATTCACATATGGGATGACTTGTCTTCGAATGTCTAAAATGCTTATAATCCTACCTTAGAACCGACATACAATCTTCGAACATGTATTTTCTGTAAACAATAGTCTAGATTCCATTTCTGACTAATCTACTATAGTTCTGCTTAAAGTTGACCTTTAACTATGCTTTCACACAGAAAAGAAATGTAAGAAACAACAAATTGTTGTGGACCATTTTTTTACACCCCTATTGTTTCTTTAAACTTTTACCCCAAAATATATATATATAAAAAAAACTGAAATTGTTTCATTAATCATATTTTGTGGTAATCTTTAGAGTTAATTTTCCAATAACATAAACTATAACCTCCTTTCTCCTACGAATATTTTTAAATGGCATCATAATAATCATAGTACTAGCTAGCTTCGTACGTAGAATAACGTACTAGAGCTTTATGTGCACGAACCTTCGTCAAACTTGAAATAAATTGGAAGAAAATGTCACACATCCCAATAATTCCACCGACACTACTTTGGAAATCGAAAAGAAGAAAGTTAATTCAGAGGTACAATCACAAAAAGTAGATTACGAATAAAGCGAAATAGTATTGGTTCATATAAAGAAGAAAATGAAACAATTTTCTTTAGTGTTTTACAGTTACAAAATACAACGATCCTTCCTTCCTTATTGGTTCTCTTAATCACAACATTACACGAAAACATCTCTATATTTTTTTTTAATTTTTATTTGTATAAGAAAAAAAGATTAAAGGAAAAATAAGGATTTAAAGATAAAGAAGTCAATTCACATGATGGAACAGCTCTGTGGATTCTCTTCGCTGAAGTAATCACATCTATTGACGTGGCATTGTCTGTAAGCAGGTGGTGGTGGGCAGCCCCCACCCCAGCTCTCGTAGACTGGTCGGCCATAGCATTCGTAAGGCTGCGGCGGCGGCATTCCATATCCATTGAACGATGGCCCTCCGTATCCATCGTAGTAGGGTCCACAACACATTGCTGGCTGCCCTTGCGGCATCATCGGGATCGCCTGTGGTGGCGGTCCCGGCTGCTTCGGGGCAGGAGCGGGTGCTGGCGCTGGGGCGGGAGCGGGTGCGGGTTTGGCTGCGGGTGCTGGGGCGGGAGCGGGTGTGGGTTTGGCTGCGGGTGCTGGAGCGGGTTCTTTGGGTTTTTCGGGTTGCTTCGGCTTTTCGGGTTCTTTGGGCTTTTCGGGCTGTTTGGGCTTTTCAGGTTCCTTAGGCTTCTCAGGAGCTTTAGGCTGAGCATCTTTAGGTTTCTGGGGAGGTGGTTGGGCTTGTGGCTGAGGAGGCTTGGGTGGCTCGACGATCTCGATGGTCTTTATCGAGCCGCCGCCTTTGGAACAGAGTTTGTCCATAATCCTCTCAGGACTGCAGCAAACCACCTTGATGATGACAATGTTGGACTTTTCATCGAACAATTGGTCTCTTATTTCTCTTGTTCCCAATCACACAAGTAATCCACTCAGTCCATTTCCTCACCAATCCAATCAAATCAAGAACCAATAATCCACACAAAAAAAGTAAAGAAAAAGAGAGAAGTAACTCACGAGGGAATTTGCAAAGAACCTTCTTCACTTTCTTGTAACACTTGGCACAATCAAGATCCACCTTCAACTTCATCATAGTTACCTGTTTTTCAGATATCAACATCACTAAATCCTCAGTTTCTTCTGCCATAGTCTTTTTTTTAATATAACCATATATACTTATGGATTTGACGTTTATAAGATCTAATTACTGAAAGAAACAACAAAAAAGGGAGCAGAAGAACAGATTCCATCTCTGACACAAAATAGAAAAAGAGAAGAATCTGATCTCTTCTTTTCTTTTCTTATATTTTTTTAGTTTAAAGAGAATCTGATTTCTTCTCATAGTTTCCACAAAGTAGTAGCCACTCTTTTTTAAAATCAATACAAAACTAACAAACATAACCCACATATACAAAAAACCTCATCAGGTTAATAATAAATAAACAAGAGATGACCACAAAGATGTTAAATATATCCTAAAGACCCACATATTAAAAACCAAAACTTTGTCCATTGACTGAATAAGAAAGAAGAGAAGAGAAGAGAAGAGAAGAAGAGAACCTTTTCCTTGCCCTTCTCGGCCATGGCTTCGAATGAAGAGCTGAGATCTGAGATCTGAAATCTGACGGTGGCTTTAGCTTAGAGTCTACTTCAAGAGAGAGAGAGATGGGTGGTGGTGAGAAATGTAGCTTTTTATAATACAGACTCAAATCCCACTACACCAACCATGTTTTGACACGTGTTCTTAGTTGGCGTCGATTTTGATTAATCAAAACTCTTTTGTTGATTTAAAAAAAATGTTATAGCAGGTACAATAATGAATCACCAGAACCCTTTTCACATCTCTAACTTTCATAGTTGCCATTATTTGACTTAACCCAATCTTTCTTTCTTTATTTGTTTTGTTTTATTCTATTACCAAATCATATTTTTACTGCTCATCCTAAATTCAATGTTTCTTTACTAGTTTAATACATTAACATGCAAGAAATAAAACTAAACTATTTAAGGAAGGAGTGGGCCGTGAGTCGGCTTATTCAATTTCTCAATCATTCTTCCTTCAACGCAACTCTTTGTCTCCTTCTCTTCTCCTTTTGGTATATTACTCATTTGCTTAATTAAAAAATGGTAAAGAATCTTTGTAATTGTTTCTCTCCAGCTCGATTAATCAACCACTCCAATAGTCCAATTCCCACATCACATGCTTTGTAATCATCTATAGAAATAGGTAAATTTGTAGGTATTATCTTTTGATATTTTCACTAACGAACAAATGGAGCAATCATCATCATCATCAATTCTTCATACGTAAGAAGAAGATAGAAGGAGAGAAAACAACAAGAAATATAGCTGGAAGATTCGTCACATGCACTGTAGTTTAGTTGGTAGAATAAACACTTATTTTTGGGAGTTTTATATTTTTTTACAAAGGCCAACAATAGAAAAATGTCTTAAAGAATTTATGATTAATATATATTGGTATGTGAGTTTGAATACATGGGTCATGAAACCCAATGGGTATTTCTAAGTACAAAAGCATAACTCTTATTGGACTCTCTACTTTAGATAAGAATCTTCAATCCTACTCTCCAAGTCTAATGGGCCGTTTCACATTCTTTTTTCATACACGTGTATGTCTAAATTAGGGATGGGAGTTCCGATTTGATTTGAGCTTTTTTGTCAGTTTGGATTCGATTCGGTTCAGTTAATCCGGGTTTATTATACTTTAGTTTGAAATATTGGCTATGCAACTCGAATTACCCTAGAAATCATATATATATACTAGATCATCAAGTACGGGTTGAATTTCATTTATTATAAAATTTATAAATTTTATGTTTTAGAATAAAGTTGTGATATATTATAATAGTAAGTGAAAAAATAATATTTTTTTGTCAGTCCCTATATATAATATTAGAATGAATATATTTTCCTTTTTCTATAGTATTCAATTATGGATATTTTTTTAAGATATGAAAACGGAAAATAAGATTATTTTTTAAAAAAATTAATATTGTTTGAACAATGAGTTAATTTATGTTAACAACCACAAAATGAGAGTGCATATAATTTAGTTAGATCAAAAATCAAAATATCATAAATGAATCGCATCTAAAACGTAGATTATTTTGAATTACTTAAGAAAATTAGGTATTATTTTGAATTAATTTAGAAAATTATTTTTTTCAAATTCTGATTCATTGGTTGTTGAAATAGAGATTTGTTTGAGCTAATTACGGAATTTACCAATTATTCACATAATCAAATATGTTATGAACATATATTTGGTATATAATAATACCAAATTCAATTCGTGTGTGGATTCTATATTTTCATTTTACAATCCGTATGAAAATATATCGGCACAATCTATTATTTATTATTTTCAAAATTGCTTGCAGAATCAAATTTTCAAATATTTAGAAGTGTCAAACCTTATTTAACTCATCTCATCATAAAATCTTAAAATGCCGTCTGTTATAAGAATCATAACTTTCTACCATTTAATACATTACATTTAACCCGCCGTCTACTATAAATATTTTAAACATATCTTTTTAGAAAATCAAATTAATGTATTTATAATTTTTTTTATCTTTTTAATCTATTAAATATTTATGATATTCTTTAATATATTAAATTAAACTATTTTAAAATGTTCCAAATTAAAATCTTTAAATTTTTTTATTGTATTATGTAAAATTATGAATTTTAAAAAAATGATATGAAATTAAATATAAATATTCAAATAGTTATAAGGATCATAACTCATTTCATCATATAATATATTATATTCAACCCCCCGCCTATTATAAATATTTGTTTCAAAAAATCAAATTAGAGTATTTATACTTCATAAATTTTTGATCTATTAAGTATTGATGATATTAAAAAAAAAAGGAATATATTACTCAAATATGAATTTTTGACCCGTTAAATTTGTTATTTCATACATTAAATAATTTATATTCGTTTTTAAAAATTCAAATCTTGGTATATGCGGAAAAAAATTTACTTTTTTTTTTATTATATAGATGATATAATGATTTATTTATATATAGAAATAGAATCATATAAAAATGAGAGGTGAAGTATAATGATTCATAACAAATTAATATGGTAAGTTAGATATCAAATCTTATATGTTCATTTTGATTGCTCATTCTTTTTAAAGAAATTAATAATAGATTTTCGTTTTTATAATTAAATTAAATTAATTAAATTGCATAAAATAGTATTTGACTTGTTTATCCTTAATGAGTTGAATTAATTTACTCTATAAAATTTTATTTCTAATGGCATTCTTAAGTAAATTCTTACAAAGGGGAAGGTTAATTAAGGGTAATCCATAAATTGTACTCCCAAAATAATAGTATAAGATATATATATATATATATATATATATATATATATTTTTATATCTCAAATATTATTTTTGGGGAAATTAAAGTTGTACTCTTTAATCTTAATTTTTTTTTCTTGGGATAATAAAATTGTCTATTTTTTATCTTACGGCGACTACTCATAATTTTGAAGGATTTGTGGATTTAGTACTTGAATTTGATAATATCAATATTGAACTCCTCACATTAACGCTCGTTTAAATTTAATTATCGGAATGTAATAGATCACATATACTCAAAGAAAATATAAATGATCAGAACTTCACATATGTTCATATAGCACCATAAAATAATGGATCACACATATATTAGGAAATATAAATTCATTCGATATATACGTAAAAACATAACATGATATTTAGCTTGTATGCCGAAAGAACAATCAGGGAGTTCCATACACCACAACAAACTTTTTGCTACAGTATTTTTTGGGATCAGTTTGGTATGTTCTCAACATTTGTTTCCGTTTTGTAGATAAATTCAAGAGAATGTTTTTAATAAATAAAAGTCTCGATGGTAGATGTATATTTCATAATCTTCTCACATGTAAAACGTAACATGAGATCCTCTTTTGGTTCAAACCCCATGACGTACAATCCGTTTTCGACATTTCCGTCAACAACAAGTGATTACTGATACAAATAGTCAGAGACCAACGACCAGCAATATCATCAATTTCAGGGGATATCCAATGTCTTTTGGGCTTGATCTGATACATGACGTCCTAAATCTGACAAGGATTGTGCACTCAAAAACTTTATGCATTATCATCAATCTATATTTATCATAAGTACCATATTAGTTAATTAGTGGGTACATATCATCCATATATGTTACTATATAAGTAACGTTGAGAATGACTGGGATGATATAACCGTTTAGTTTATAGACTTAAAAGATGAGATGTACATCTTGTGTGCAGTCATGCTAATAATCTAATACAGTATATGATAAAATGATAATTTTGAAAACAACACATCTTATATGTAATATTACATGAGATGTCATTAAAATTATTAAATTATACAATAGTCTTTCAAATTAATTGAGGATTAAAAATATTAAATTAAGAAAGATAAATAGTATTTTAACTTGCATTATTTTGGCTTTCAAATCAATATTAAATATCTTCAAATGGGTTGGTGATTGCGCTCGTCTTGTATGGCTTTGTGGAAATTCCTTTTCTAGGTGTATTGTGTTTTGGTTCTTTGTAGCGGGTTTTAGATTGAATTAGATACCAATATAAACATCGTCTTTGTTGGGATTTCTTTGCCACTGACTTGGTTAGTGCTGAGAGTATTAGGAGCTGGCTTTTAGATCAAACCCATGAAACACTAGTTTGCGGCCTTTAATATTATAAATAAATTTTGGTCTTGTTTTTTTAGAAATGTTCATATGTGTAATAGTTCCAGTCTTGATTTTGAGAGGCATGTCTCCTATTCGACCTTCAAGTATGTAATAATTTTTTCCCATTTTTCTTGAACAAAATATTAAAATGAAATGATTGATAAAAAATCAATTTTTTTCATATAATATATATGAATTTTGTACTTTAAATTAAATTTTATGTATTCAAATATTTTGTGTTCCATATAATTTTTTTTTTTTTGATCTACTGTCTCCTTGCAATGTCAGACATCCACCTCTAACCATTGTGTCACCAAATATCATGGAAACGAGATGATATGTTCAATCCTTTAAAATAGATGAGGCTTTGCGACATCTTCTAAATCACCTCTTTTATGGCTCTCTAATTAGTACAGTTTTTTAAAAAAAGTTATTTGGTGGAAGATATATTTATTCTTAAGAATTTCTTGTGCATCCATAACATTACATTTAATTATAAAATATTCAACACAAATTTAAAACTGTACAAAAATATTGACATCATGAAAGATAATTCAAGTCTCTGTCTACTTCTCGACCTATTATTTTATCCGTTAGAATAAACTAAAATGAACAATTAAAATTCATAAACGAGCATTGGTTGAGAGGAAAAAACCGTTGTGTAGTGAATCACATTCATATATAAAAAGGAATTCAACCATACATTTTTTTTGTTCAACCATACATTATAGACTAGATTTTCTTGTTTACATTTATTTATAAACTAGAAAACCGAATTATCCAAACCATAACATTAGTGGAATCATGCTTGTTCCTTCTCCGTTGTGTTCATAGAATCAAAATTTTGCAAACCAGAATTAATACCTTTATAATCATTAGATTATAAAAGTTAAGAGAATGTACTTTTAAAACCACTTAAAACTTAAAAAAAAATACTTTTTTAAGATCAAATATCACATCAATTTGTTTACAAATACTATTCTAGCGATGTAACCCGGGTAGGAAGCTATTAAAAATGAAATAAACAAATATAGGGTTATTAATTTAGTTCGGTTCGAAGAAAATCTTAACCAAACAGGTACAATACTATATAAGAACTCATCTATTCATCAGTTTGTTTCACGTATGAATATGGAATTAAGATGTCATGAGCAAATTGTTAGGTATGTTCATAAGTCGATACAATTTCATGAAACAACGATACACTTTCCAACAATATGTGTTTGTTACTTTGTTTCAATCATGCATGCCTATCAAATAATGGTATTCTAATTAAGTACCAAAGTGGCTATGCTAGTTATGATGAACCTCATACCCCAGCACTTGCTCTCTTATGTCAACTTTGAAGTTCCTCCTAAATCTGCTTCTTCAATTGTGGTGCTTATTTGACACATCTAATGCTATTTTTAGCATTTTAACTTGTAGACGTTTTAAAATGTTTAGTTATATGTTTTCGACCGTAACGTCTTGTATAATCAACTATTTGCTATGTAGATCTAGTGGGAAGTTCGGTTTAGATGAAACAGATTGACAAGAATATATAATACTGAAAGAGACACACGGAAATATACAAAATAAGGAGGAGTCGTCTCTGCTGAAAATTCAAAGAGAAAAATAATAATGAGATCGGAAATCTATTGGGTCCCAATTGCAACTCGAAAGTTAGGAAGACTTTTGATAAGATTCTGTCCTTTTGATGTGATTGCCAAGATATATCCTTGCTACTTTGTGTGGCTCCGAGACTTGTACTACTTTGATTCTTTTCTTCCCTATCTTTATCCATTCACACATTACAAATTTGATTCTTTTTGTATTAAGAAAATTGTGGTAAAAAGAGATAGTACGGAGTTGATAATATATTATTACTATACAAAATTTTGTACGTCGTTGACAAAATAAATTTTTTTTTGTACCTCTAGACCTTTGTGACGGCAAGAATAGACAACCGTATTTTAACTTCAATTTTAAAATTGTAAGTGAATATATTTTATTAAAACTATACGTTTTCATTTCACTATATTTGAAAAAATATTTTAGTGTAACGTACAACAATTTTTTTGTATTTTAAAAATATTTTTGTTTACCCTAATTTTTTATCGCACTCTATCTCTCCCCGCGTCGTTTACTGCTTCTAATTGCACCATCATCTTTTTTATCCCCAAAAGACCATTCCTGTTTCATGTCACCAATTTGATCCGACAACATTTAATCTCCATTCAGCATCTTTCAACTAAAGATCAACTATGATGGAACTTATAAACGTATATATTGAAAATGTAAAGTTGGTCCGAGAACGACAAGCACTTCAGACAACGAAAATGTTAATGGAATGGAAGAAATTCGTTTTGGTCGATGCAGAATCAAGCCCGGCCCGCATGGTGATGTCTCGTTCGCTTTTTGCCTTAATGAAAAAGGTATGAATGGTCCAAACGAAATGATTGTTGTAAATTTGGTGGTGCGTAATTATACAATGATTTAGAGTTCGTGAACAAACAATGTATATATATAGTATTGGTTTTAAATTTCATGTAACAATAAGGAAAAGGAGGAGAAAAACGACGAAAATATAAAAAGAGGCTTTTAAGGGTTTAAGCCTTTTTGAGAATAAAGGGACAAATAAGAGTAAGGAAGTGTCGTTTTATGTGTGGAAGAAGAATAATGAATGGAGATTATGGAGTGTGGGGATTGTGTGATGTGTCATTCTCTCAAATCTAAATTCATTGCTTCAAAACTACTCAAGAATCATATTTGCAAGTAGTGGTGTTTGTCTCTACACCGTTCTCTCTTACCATCCCATGGAATTATTCCTTGAAACAGAAAAAAAAAAAAAAGAAAAAAAAGGACAAGAAAATGAGAAATTATTCCTCTTCTTAAAGATCTTGACATTTTTTTAGGTCTCCGTTAGACTCACCAATCAGCTAAAGATGAAATTGTGATAATTGTTGTCTTTTTCGGCCTTTTTAAACCCATGAGAGATTGATCATGCATGTTATCCTTATTCATTAATTCATACTATAAGTTTTAGTGTAATATGTTGATTATGTTCTACACGTCACTGAATTTGGTAGAATTTAGTTTATTACTTCTGTTGTTCACCTAATATAGACTTTTTGTGTTTTTTTTTTCTTACAATATGTTTTCTTAGATAAGTCAGGACGCTTTCTAACCAAAACGATTGATCTTTGTCCTCTGAGACCTATCACTCTAATCCATCTACTATAAACATTTTTAAAATTTACTAATTAGTTCTCTTTTGGATTTTTTAAAACACTTCAGTTTTTTATTCATCTTTATTCCATTTTCTAAGAATCGAAGTGAATAGTTAGCACTCCAAACCCTTTATTTTATTATTAGCCGTCGTTTCATCAAATCACTGTTTTCTTTGGACTTTTCACGGACATCCAATAGAAAGTGCTAAAAAGTAAAAAGCATATTCAAAGGTTCTAAATCCATTCGGACAAGTCCACGTGTGATCTGCCACTGTGTCATTTCCACGCTAGCATGATGGACACGTGGATCCAGTTTTGTTCTGCGCACACCACGAGCTTACCACGCATACGTAGCACGACCTCCGTCAGAATACTAACGGCCGTTCTCGTCCACTCGCGTAATTCTCAAGCAAAATCCTCACGGCGTTGGTAACGTGGAACGTCGCTTCCTAGTCCAGTGTCAAAAAACGGGACCACATGAGACCAGCTTTGATCTAGACAGAGTTCTGAGTGTGTCAGACCTTCAATGGCACGTGCGTCTCACACGCGTGGACAATATAGGAAAGCAAAACCATTTAGAACCTCCCAATGTGTCTTGCAGATCTCATCTTCTTTAATTTAGTCTTCTTTGTTTCCCTTTTTACCATAAGTCCTCCTAACATTGGTCAAAAATCAGTGTATAATTAGGTGTAATTATTTGATTATTAATTGCAAAAGATTTTTGAACATAGTTTTGCGTGAAACATTGACACGTGGATAAACTAACGTATAGGAGAAAAGGGGCAATAATGTAATTTTAAAACAGCATTCACTTTATGCCAGTAGTTCCCCTGTCTTGTCCTTTGGTTATATAAACAAGAACAACGCAACTTTGTCTGGTACTTCAGAGAAGAAGAAGAAGAAGAAGAAGAAGAAGAAAGAAAATGGACGCCGAGAAGGCTAGTGATAGAAACAATGTCCATCTTTCTTCGGACCACGAGCGTTGTCCGGTGGAGGAAGTGGCTCTGGTGGTGCCTGAGACGGACGATCCAAGCATACCGGTGATGACATTCAGAGCTTGGTTCTTAGGTCTGACCTCTTGTGTTCTGCTCATCTTTCTCAACACTTTCTTCACCTACCGCACGCAGCCACTTACCATCTCAGCCATCCTCATGCAGATCGCTGTTTTGCCCATCGGCAAGTTCATGGCTCGTACTCTTCCCACCACTACTCACAACCTTCTTGGGTGGAATTTTAGCCTCAATCCTGGTCCTTTTAATATCAAGGAGCATGTCATTATCACCATCTTTGCTAATTGTGGCGTTTCTTACGGTGGTGGTGATGCTTACTCTATTGGGGCTATCACTGTTATGAAAGCTTACTATAAACAGAGCCTTAGCTTCATCTGTGGTCTCTTCATCGTCTTGACCACTCAGGTTTACTTTCTCTCTCTCTTTGGAATTTACAATTTGTTAAAAAGTTTGTTAATTGACCAAGAAATGGAAATGAAATTTTGTAGATTTTGGGTTATGGTTGGGCTGGAATTTTGAGGAGGTACCTTGTTGATCCTGTTGACATGTGGTGGCCTTCCAATCTTGCTCAAGTTTCTCTCTTCAGGTTTTAAATCCAATCTTGATCCATAAACTAGCTGCAATGTGAGTAAGGTGATTCCTTTGAAGTTGAATTGTATTGTTTATGTGTTTGTTTCAGAGCGTTGCATGAGAAGGAAAACAAGTCTAAAGGCTTGACGAGGATGCAGTTCTTTCTAGTGGCTCTTGGTGCTAGCTTTCTTTACTATGCACTTCCAGGCTATCTATTCCCAATCTTGACCTTCTTCTCATGGGTGTGTTGGGCTTGGCCAAACAGCATCACGGCTCAGCAAGTTGGTTCAGGTTACCATGGCCTTGGGGTTGGAGCCTTCACTCTTGACTGGGCTGGTATCTCTGCTTACCATGGTAGTCCCTTGGTGGCTCCTTGGTCCTCTATCCTCAACGTTGGTGTTGGTTTCATCATGTTTATATACATCATCGTTCCTGTTTGTTACTGGAAGTTCAACACTTTCGATGCCAGAAAGTTCCCCATTTTCTCCAATCAGCTCTTCACTACCAGCGGCCAGAAGTATGACACAACCAAGATCTTGACACCGCAATTTGATCTGGATATTGGTGCCTATAATAACTACGGGAAGCTTTACCTTAGCCCTCTCTTCGCACTCTCCATCGGATCCGGGTTTGCGAGATTCACTGCAACACTAACTCATGTGGCATTGTTCAACGGCAGGTTAGTTAGTTTTGTCATTCAATTTTGTTGAGTAGCTAGGGCACTGTGAGAAGAGAATCATCATTTGGTGTGTTTGTGCAGGGACATATGGAGGCAGACTTGGTCTGCAGTGAACACCACGAAGCTGGACATTCATGGGAAATTGATGCAAAGCTACAAGAAAGTGCCTGAGTGGTGGTTTTATGTGTTGCTGGCAGGAAGCGTAGCCATGTCTCTCCTCATGTCTTTTGTGTGGAAGGAGTCAGTGCAGCTTCCATGGTGGGGAATGCTCTTTGCTTTTGCATTGGCCTTTATTGTCACACTCCCTATTGGTGTCATTCAAGCAACTACAAATCAGGTTAATAACTAGTTTTTATAAGATAAGGCCTCCTCCAATAACACATGCTCATATCTTTGTGTGTGTTTTCTTAAAAATGCAGCAACCAGGGTATGATATAATAGGGCAGTTCATTATCGGTTATATCCTGCCTGGAAAACCCATTGCCAACCTGATTTTCAAGATTTACGGTCGGATCAGCACAGTCCACGCTCTCTCATTCTTGGCAGACCTTAAGCTTGGCCATTACATGAAAATCCCACCGCGCTGCATGTACACGGCTCAGCTGGTGGGGACTGTGGTAGCTGGTGTGGTGAATCTGGGAGTGGCCTGGTGGATGCTGGAGAGCATTCAAGACATATGCGACATTGAAGGAGACCACCCTAATAGCCCGTGGACTTGCCCCAAGTACAGAGTGACGTTCGATGCTTCAGTTATTTGGGGTTTGATAGGACCAAGACGGTTGTTTGGACCAGGAGGCATGTACCGTAACCTTGTCTGGCTCTTCCTCATCGGAGCTGTCCTGCCTGTTCCCGTGTGGGCGCTGAGCAAGATCTTCCCAAACAAGAAGTGGATCCCTCTCATCAACATTCCAGTTATCTCCTACGGCTTTGCAGGGATGCCTCCAGCTACTCCAACCAACATTGCCAGCTGGCTGGTCACTGGAACCATCTTCAACTACTTTGTGTTCAATTACCACAAGAGATGGTGGCAGAAGTATAACTACGTACTCTCTGCAGCGCTCGATGCAGGAACCGCATTCATGGGGGTGCTCTTGTTCTTTGCCCTGCAGAACGCCGGACACGACCTCAAATGGTGGGGCACTGAAGTAGACCACTGCCCTCTTGCCTCCTGTCCCACGGCTCCTGGAATCAAAGCCAAAGGCTGTCCTGTTTTCTAAATTCAGCAACTTGATTAGATTCAAACATATAAAATCACATGTTTTGCCCTTTCTATTGCTTCTTTCTGTACAGCCTTCTACTGTTAGATAGTGGCCATCAGAATGCAATAAACTTTATTTTAGATTCATTTGAGAATGAGACCTCTCCTGAAGATGATAATGAGCTAATAAGACATCCGTCATCTTTTGCTTTTCACCGATATATAGTTGATCTCCAGATGCTTTGTTACACAAGTTGCAGAAGCATATGATCATCTGTCACAATCACACATGACTTTGCTAGATTTGAAACCAAACAATAATTTAAAGACTGGCAGGTGACAACAACTGTTGTGAAAAACTTGAAAGCCCCAAAACAAAACCATAAAAAAGATTTGCCGGTTTTACAAGTGAAGTCGTTCCTGCATTCTTCTATGCTAAAAAAAAAAACAGATGATGAAGTCTTCAAATCAAAAGATTACAGACACTGACTGAATACTGCATCTTCATTCTGTTGGTAAAACTTATTGACAACTTTAAAGACAACAAAATTCGCCGTATCGAGGGAATACTTTGCCTGGAAATAACTCTCTTCGTGTGTCTCCTTCCTATAGCCTCACCCATTCTCCATGAGTTAACTTTTGAACACCAAATTAGATAAGAGCATGTCGAGTTTCCACATGCTACCCATTGGAACTGGCATCATCTTTACTCACCTCTGCAGGGACTTGTAGAGCACCACAGTTACGTACTTTGCTAGAAAACGGTGAGTGGAACCAAGCGCAACCACAGAAGGACCACTTTTGCCCTTCTGCATGTAAAGATGATTGAGGATGACATGCTGAGGTCTCGGCAGCGGAGATGGAATGTCAGGATTGGCTGCCGGCAAGTTCAGCAGTGTCATCTGTAGGTGCGGGGGAACCACAGGCGGTTCTTTAGAGTAATCCTCAGCTCCCAGAAGCAAGTTGCTGTAACTATTCTCTGGAGATTGCGGAGGCTCAAACCCAGATATGCTTTGAATGTCTTCAGGAACATAGTCCTGCATAACATCAAAGTATCTCTGCTGTTTTCACACGCAAAATCGAAAAAGGAACTACAAAGCCTGGTTTTAACTTGCAAATCAACATAGATCTCTTTCCATTCCCTATAACCCTGATTTAGCAGTTCCAATAGTCTCTCATTAAACGTTTCATTTCTCCACCAACTAACCAATTCGAAAGCTAATGAAACCTAGAAAGAAAATGAAGTTACCTGAAGATCCAAAATGTTGAAAGTGTTTCCAGCATCATCTCTAGCCAAAGGGAGCTCAGGGGCATGCCTCCACTGTCCATCCACAATGAACCTGTACTCATAGACGCCTGAAGGCAACACTTTCATGATTGTGAAGTCCTTCCCAGATCTCTGTAGCCGACTTCTGATCAAACCCCCAAAACAAAAACAACAAAGATGAGCTCAGATTTGAATGATGAAAGAAGCCATTAAATCAAAACAAACATTAAGCTAAAACCTTGTCTTCCAATTGTCCCATGATCCCTCCACAGCAATCTCCTTGCCTCCATGGCACCATGTGATCATCGTAGGGATTCCTTGCTCGTTAGAAGCTTCTTCATACGAAGATGGAGATTGCATCCACGAAGGATTTGGGATATGAATTTCATCAGGTCTTTGAAGTGGAAGCACAGGAACCTAAAAAAGACACAAACTTTAAAGCTTCAGATCTCTTTCATCACATCCTCCAGATTAAGACAGCGAATCTGAAACCAAAACAAAACCTGAGGAGCGAACATGAGAGGAGACTGAGTGGCTCGAGGGCTATGAGGAGGAGATTGACCCATAAGCTCAGGAGGAGCGACATGGTTGCCATCAGAAGCAGCAGACATAGCTTCACGAGAACAAATCTCAGCGTCGTCGTCTTCAACCACAGAAGCGTTGTTACTATTCGCTTCTTCTCTCGCGTTCACGTTACCCATATCACAAACAAAAGCGATAAAATCTAATCTCAACCTCTCTCTCTTCCTTAATAAAAACTCTTTTTTTACAGCAATCTGAGAAAAAAGAGGAAACTCCTCACCAGATCTCACCACAAATTCATGAGTTACACAACATACTTGATTACAAGGACAGGCCCGAGTTTAAAGATTCGTGCTTTTTCTCGTAGAAATTGATCAAAAAGAGTAGGGACGGAGAAATTGAGGGCAAATTATAAAAGCCCTCCTGAGATCACAAACTAAAAAAGAAAGCAACAAAAAGAAAAGCAAGAAAGAGAAAAAAGGACCAATCTTTGATTCAACACAAGCAAGACTCTCACACAAATTTGTTGTTGTTGTTTGTCATATCATCAATTGTTGTTCCCATACCACTCTCCATCTTCCCCCACTCACATATTTCAGCTCTCTTTACTTTCATCTCTTCGTTTTTCTTTATTGCATTTATTACCCTATAGTTTGATTTGGTTGCAATTACCCCCATCACCCCACATTTGGTCTTAGTCTAATCAGTGGTAGGCATATCAATAGTCATCATTCTCACCAATTATTAGATAGATGTTGTCTTCAATTCATTTACTCACTCGTTTGCTAATACTCCATGTTTCAAAGATGTCAACTTTGAAGTGGTTTGACATGTTTTTGTTGTGAATATCTTTTTTTCCCCACCAATTGAGTTATGGCTGTATCAAGTTTTCTGTTTTGGTTAATATATGTTTTTCACTACTCAGCTAGTTCTCATAGATGATGGAAACATATAACAATCAAGATAAGAGATAAAGATAGAGAAGGAAAGAATCCATGGGTACATATAGTATATAGAGAGAGCCTAGCCAAGTTAATATGTGGTGTTTTAGAGTGGCAGTGAAATTGTGATGGTCTTGCAGTATTAGCTTGGATGCGGCTATGAAATGATGAAATGGTTAAGCCTGTGCTGCGACTTAAGCACTTATTCAAATTTGTCCCAACAAAACAACAATCACCATTTTTACAACATAAAGTTGAGGTTGACTATTTGCTATAAAAAGAGAGCAAATTTAACATCTTTACCATTCACTTTCGATTGGTTCGTATTCGAAAAAAATCCAGAGACTTTGGTTGGTTTGGCCATGCTCAACGCTTGGATTCAACTAAAAAGATAGAAACCCCTTGTGCTCTGCCTCACTCTCATATGGGAGTAGTCCCATAGGTACACTTGGAATCAACGTTTTTCTTTTGCCTTGTCAGGTTTACAAAGCGCTTCTTGGAAGGAGGAGATTCAACATCTTGCTGTTAAATGACTACAAAGGTATGTACCTGTGAAGAAGAGGTCAAAAAGAAGCAAGAGAGAGGATCAACAAAGTTTGACATTGAAACACAGATCGTTAGTGGTTAGAAGGCCAAAGCTGGCTTTGTGAATGTTGTTCTCTGAAACAGACATCTTTTTGGTCTTGTACACTTGTGTATCTTATTAGTTATGATGAATCCATCATAGTATCTTCTCTTTCTCGAAATGTCAACTTGTTAGAGTGGTCACCAACTAAGAGTTGACTTATTTACGCCAACGAACTAGTAGATCCTTTCCCATGTCTCAGCAGCCAACAACAACTTTTATGAAGAGAGAGAAATATCAGATCGTGGTCAAAAAAGAATTTCTCTTGGAACAAGTCGTATCATCTGAAGCTTCTTTACACGCTAACGAGGAAGAAAGAAAAGGTATATTTCTTGGTTCATCTTTTTTCTCTTCTATCAAAAAGTCAAAACTACATTCATTTGATCGGCAAATATATGTTTGATTCTTGAATTTTTTTTCTTTTCTTGATGCAAAACTGTAGAGGGTTGTTGAATAAACTAAATGGAATTAACCATTTTCTTTTCTGTGTTTGTGGTAGGCATGGAAATAGTGAGTTTTGGGGGAGATGATGATGCAATGTTTAGATGGAATAAAGCACTTATCCTTAATTCTGTTGACTTGTTGTGATTCTGATCGTCCCAAGGGTCGTCAGAACCCTAAAGATGTGGCTAGAGGCACTGTGTGTATGTGTCTACTCTTACATTTACTATACTGTTTTTGATTCTCACAACCCCAACAATGACTTTATGTACCAAATGCAGTTACTGTCAATGAGATTGAAGCTCTTTACGAACTGTTCAAGAGCATTAGCAAAGACGGGCTTATCGACAAGGTATGCCACGATTCATAGGTTACTAGCTAGTACTATATCTCTCTGTTCCTCTATATTCAATAGGATCCTTTCAAATCAATTGCAGGAACAATTTCAATTGGTACTATTCAAGATGAATACAACGAGAAGCCTTTTTGCTGATAGGGTAAATTAAATAGACTTGTAACTCACTTATCTGAGTTTCCTTGCTGTACACTCATATTTCAAGCTTTGTAGGTGTTTGACTTGTTTGATACCAAACATACTGGGATTCTAGATTTTGAAGCCTTTGCTCGTTCTCTTTCGGTGTTTCACCCTAATGCTAAATTTGAGGATAAGATTGAGTGTAAGTGGTAGAGAGACTTGACACTTTTTTTTGTCATATCCAAACCTTGGCATGCTCATCTTTTTCCTCTGCAGTCTCTTTCAAGCTGTATGATCTGAAGCAGCAAGGTTATATAAAGAGACAGGAGGTGAAGCAAATGGTTGTACGGACTCTAGCTGAATCTGGCATGAACCTTTCTGATCATGTGATTGAGAGCATCATAGACAAGGTGGGTTTAGTTGATCTCCATTGAGACTAACTAGGCTTAATTCTCATAATTATTCTTTGACAAGAGATGTAAAAACTCTGATTGGTGTGTAGACATTTGAAGAAGCTGATACTAAACTGGATGGGAAGATTGATAAGGAAGAGTGGCGGAGTCTTGTGTTGCGCCATCCCTCTCTGTTGCAGAACATGAGCCTTCAACATCTCAAGTAAGCCATGTCTTTGCCTTATTATCTTCTTCGATATAGGGCTGGACTAACTAGGTTTTTGTGCGTGTAGAGACGTAACGAAGACGTTTCCAAATTTTGTATTTCACACTATAGTGACAGATACTCCTAGTGAGCTGGATAGATGATCAGGGATGTGAAGAAAGACCAAAACCTTTACAAGATCATTCATACTTGATTCTATCTTCTTCCCCATTCATCTATTACAACCCTCCTCTTTATTTTTAACAAATACGTTTTGAAAACCGCATTACCTCTTCACAGGTTTGTATCCGCAAACTTGTGCGGTTTATCTTATCAGTTGGAGTGTGCAAGTTGATTCTTTTACTCGGCATTAAGAGATTATGATATCTTTCAATGTGTATAAACTTTGTTCTTACAGTCGGTTCACACCAATCTAATCGTACCTGAAAACTTGTTTGGCATGAAATTTTTGTAACAAATATAAAAGGGCACTATGATATAATGAAAACCACTTTTCAAGTTCAATTCCTTTCCTCCAAAAGCTCCTTTGTTCAAAGGAGACAGAAGCTTGAAACCATACCTTTCTTGGTAATTTGGCTATAAATAATAATGTCATATATATATTTTTCAGTTTAGTTCCCATAGTTTTGACTTTTTGTCATTGTCCACATCACATGTATGATGTATCCAGATATCACATTTTGCGTAATCGTGTCCTCCAATGATATCAGATAAACTCGCATTACGTTCTCTGGGATCAGTTTCTCTATCTTAACCTTTGCAAGAACCTCAAACTGCATTCTTGTGGTTGTTGTCTCAGACTTGGTTTAGATAATATGAGGTACTATATATTTCAGTTTCATTTTTGGGTCTTTTTAGGTATATAAATCAATTTCCTTTTTGAAGAGGTATTTCCTCTTTTTAGCTTTCTTAAAAGGCATGGACTAATTGATTTCCATTATTTTAAAAGGTTTTCACTCATTTTTTTCTTTCGAAGCTTGTTTCCTTTTTTTTTCAAATGTGTTTTTATATATATATGGACAGGTATCATCGACCTTAATTGACTAACGAAACGATCAATTCAGAAGAAAAAACGAGAAAGCTTGAGAAACAAGCAACTTAAGATTGTTTCCTAACTTGTCTCAACGCCTTGGCTTTATACGTTCTCTCAAGAGCTCATCTCTTTCTTCCTCTTTTTTTTTGTTCTTCATCTTTGGTGTTGCATCTTAATTTGAAGATGGACATGATCAGTCAACTTTCAGATGACTTGATCTTTAGAATACTGTCGCTTGTTCCGACAACCGACGTCCTGGCCATGAGCTGTGTGTCGACAAGATGGCGGTCTCTTTGGAATCTAGTTTCGAGACTTGAGTTTGATGATAGCAATTATCAGAATGACTATAAGCGCTTCTCGCAGTTTGTTTACAAGACTTTGCTTTCAAACAAGGCCCCTGTTCTAGAGAATTTGAGTCTCACGCTAGGTCCTAAGTGTCACGCCCTAGACGTTGAGATATGGATTAATACTGCGATTTCTCACTGCCTGCGCGAGCTCATAGTCAATATGAGGACAGAATCAGGGCCGGTCAGTTTGCCGAGTAGCCTATTCACATGTGAAACACTAGAGGCCTTGGGGCTAGCACGTTGCCTTGTTTCGGATGTTCCCTGTTTTCTCCCGTCCCTGGAGAGGTTGAGCCTTACCGATGTGGATTACACATCTCTTCCTAAGCTTTTACCCGGTTGTCCTAATCTCGTATTACTTATATTGAAGGTGATAGAAGACCAGAGAGAGGTCGACATCACTGTCGCCACGCCTGCTTCTTTACGGATATTGGAGTTGTACGACATAAGAAACGAAAGTAAGGGTGGTGTGCATGTGATAGAAGCTCCTTGTCTCAAGTACCTTAAGATTGTCGATGATGTTGCTTACGACTCCCGCCGAATCGAGAATATGCCTAATTTGATGGCAGCACATGTTGACATCACTCAAGGAGTAACCCACAGGTTTCTGAGAGCTCTTGCTTCTGCTCGCCGCCTTAACCTATGTGTATCACTACTTTCGGAGGTTCCTAGTATGATCATCTACTTCTACCGGCTTGTTCATCTCGAGCTAAATACATGTGCGCAAGGTTGGTCGGAGCTTCTCACACAAATGCTCCAAAGTTCCCCTAAACTAGCATCTCTCAAACTCATGGATGAACATGAGCTTGAATTTCCTAGCGAAGAAACTCCGAATTGCTGGAAGCCGCCGAGTTCTGTTCCCAACAGTCTTGAAACTTTTGCGTGGAGCGGTTACAAAGGACGACGAGGAGATGTAGAGGTGGCTACGTATGTCATAAAGAATGCTACTCGTTTGAAGACAGCCACTTTCTCTCCACAATGCATCGATTCTGAAGCTAAAGATAGGATGATCAAGGACTTGGTATCTGTATCTACGCTTTCACTTTGTGTCAGCTTTTCTTCTACTGGAAATTTTAGCCTAAGGAAGGGATAATGTTCATATTCTTGCTATGCAGTGGTGTTACTATTAGTAATGGGCCTAACTCAACACCCAAAAGCTAGCTCAAGGGAGGAGGTTTGCCTCACACTATATATATTGCCCAAGGATTTTATTTCTTTCCGATGTGGGATATTCTAACACACCCCCCTCACGCTCAGGATATCTGAAGCGTGAAGTTTGTGGGACTGGACATCCACGGGTGGTAGGCCCACTATCGAGAAAGTTTAACCTTGGCTCTGATACCATATTAGTAATGGGCCTAACTCAACACCCAAAAGCTAGCTCAAGGGAGGAGGTTTGCCTCACACTATATATATTGCCCAAAGATTTTATTTCTTTCCGATGTGGGATATTCTAACAGTTACCTAAAAATAAGAACAGAGGTAAAACAGAATCCAAAAGAAAAAGTTTGTTTTGTTTACTCTTTTTTTTTTCCTTCTTTATTATGGTTCAATTGTAAAATCCTTTTTTACCAAAATAAAAATGTTTTATATATTTTTTGCCTGATTATGTTTCCTGTCTCTCTAACTCTAAAGGAGGAGTTAACAAGTGGTGAAGTGAAATTTTGTAAACCCTTTAGGCTTTAGAGGTTCGAGTTGAAGAAAACTAGAAAAACGACGACCGGTTTAATTTTATTGGTACTTTAACCGGTTCAATATAATTGGTCATTAGCCGGTTAAGATCAAAATATTTGGTACCTGAACATATGCTTTCAAGCTAGATTAGTCATTACTCATTAGATTCTGGAATTCTGTCAATTAATTTTGTGTTTTTTTAGTTTACCAGTCAACTAAAAGTATTTGTTTACTGACATCCATTACTTAACATTTATTCTTTAGAATTTTTAGTTCTGGTAATTGTAAAATAATAAAACCTTTAGAAAAGACTCTTGCCTGAATGAGTTCAAATTTATTTTTCTGTCCCAAAACCTTAATAATACCTTGGCTTTGTAAAAAAATTTCAATATTTTTTCATCATTCCACAATATTTTTCATCATTCCACAATTTTAACTTCTAAGGAAAAGGACATTTTGGTGGTGTAGTAGATCTGAATCTGATCACCTCCTAACCTTTTTTAAAAATTATTTTTTATTTTTGAACCAAAAAAAATAAGTTAGGAGGTGATCAATTTTAGAAATTATAACCCGAATGTGAACTTAATTACATATTCCACTATAATGGCAACCCTGAAAAAATGGCTAAAGATTGGGATTTACTGATTCATAGATACAGAGGTCTTACTACGAAAACGTTTATCTCAAACATCAATCCGTAGAAATAATCCTAATTTCAATAAAGTGTGACAAGTAAATTGGAGTGAGTTTTGGTGAAAATGGTTACTACTTACTCCGATTCTTTAAGTTGGTTCAGGTGAGGTTTCTTCTTCGTATTGGTCGTCCCAATGATTGACTCTTTTATTTAAAAAAAAAAACACAAAAAAGGACTGTAGAGTTGGACTCTTGTTGGACTTATGGCTCCAGCTCGACTTTTGCTTCCTCTTGAGTAATCTTCACTTTTTCCCCAACTGCTTCCTCTCACGGATCTCTTCCTCTCTGCGTAAAGACAAAGATTCATCCTCCTCTTCCTCTACCTCCCCCACTCAGATCTACTACTTCACCAATATGTCCTTTTCCCATTTCTAGGTTTTCACACTTAACACAAAATCCCCAATTCTCTCTCTCAAATGTTGTAGCTGACATTGTCTTAGATCTATCTCTCTATCTCTTTTTCTCCGAAATATGGAGAACAACAATCTTGGTCTTCGATTTCGTAAGATACCTCGTCAGCCTGTTGCTCTTCCTAAGCTCGATCCTTTGGTAATAACCTTAATTTGTGTTTTTTTTTTTTTGATGTTTCGTTAATTTGATTGATTGATGTGTGTTTCTCTTTTTGTTTAGCTTGATGAGAATCTGGAACAATGGCCACATTTGAATCAATTGGTTCAATGTTATGGCACTGAATGGGTTAAAGATGTTAATAAATATGGTCACTATGAAAATATTCGACCTGATTCTTTCCAGACTCAGATTTTTGAAGGACCTGATACTGATACTGAGACTGGTATGGATGCATTGTTTTTTTTTTTTTTTTGCCTTTGTCAATTTTCGTCTTTTAATGAACTCTCTGCTTCTTCAGAAATCCGTCTTGCTAGTGCTAGGAGTGCAACTATTGAGGAGGATGTAGCTAGTATTTCCGGGAGGCCGTTTTCTGATTCTGGATCCTCTAAGGTGTCTTCTTGTGCTCGCTTCATTGCTCTGTTATATATTTCTCATTCATCCTTTGGTTCTTACTTTGAAGCTCTTGCTTTTTTTTTTGTTTGCAGCACTTTGGGCAACCTCCTTTACCTGCTTATGAACCAGCTTTTGACTGGGAAAATGAAAGAGCTATGATATTTGGCCAGAGAACTCCTGAATCTCCTGCAGCAAGCTATTCCAGGTTTTTTTTTTGCATGTTACCTGTTCTTTTTTTTTACTGAAAAAAATCTTATTATCTTTGTCTGATTTGTACTTCTGTTCTTTCTATTATCTTCACAGTGGATTGAAGATCTCCGTCAGAGTTTTGTCTCTAGCTTTTCAGTCTGGCTTAGTTGGTGAGGATTCTGATAAGCTGCTGTCTGATTCCTGTAATTTTAGTTGTTTCAGCTTCCTTAAGTTCCTTCTTTATTTCTCTTGCATCCCTGCAGAACCATTTTTTGGCTCGATTGCATTGTACAATCAAGAGAGGAAGGAGAAACTCTCTGAGGATTTTTATTTCCATATTTTGCCGACAGAAATGCAGGATGTAAGTCACTGAAGAGAGCAAATTGTCCCCATTTCGGATTTTCCCTTCTCATGGTTATACAAAAGTTGGTTTTAAGTTTTTTCTCACTTCATTTTTTGTGAATTTGCCGCCCCTTGTACATTTTCTTGCAGGCTAAACTTTCATCTGAAAATCGTGGAGTATTTTATCTAGATGCCCCATCAGCATCAGTTTGCCTGCTTATTCAATTAGAAAAAACAGCAACAGAGGAGGGAGGCGTTACAACATCTGTCTATTCCCGTAAAGAGCCTGTAAGTTCTAAAATCCTGAATTTTCCCTTACTGTCTCTAGAGTCTCTTTCTCATGTGAATGCCTTGGTCTTAGAGATTGTGGCTTTCAACATTTATTTGGAGTAACTTGGAGATAGCCTGTGACTTATAATGGCATATATCAGCTGTCTTTACTCTGTGCTTTGAAATATATTTTAGAGTAGTCATCGTAATAGCTGGATCTTTATATCACAATCAGTAAGTACCCTGTTTATAGTAAGTTAGTAACTAACTCCTCTGGCCATTTGTGAATCAGGTGCACTTAACTGAAAGGGAAAAGCAAAAGTTGCAGGTCTGGTCTCGCATTATGCCTTACCGAGAGTCTTTTGCTTGGGCAGTTGTTCCACTTTTTGATAATAATGTCACCACAAACACTGGTGAATCTGCTTCCCCTAGCAGTCCTCTTGCTCCTAGTATGACTGCGTCAAGCTCCCATGATGGTATTTATGAACCCATTGCAAAGATCACATCAGATGGAAAGCAAGGTTATTCAGGTGGAAGTTCTGTCGTAGTTGAAATATCTAATTTAAACAAAGTTAAAGAGAGCTACTCTGAAGAGTCAATTCAGGTAGGATGTTTCTTTTCAAATCCCACAGTTTTTACCATGTTCTTTATGATTGTATTTACATTGCTTTGAACTTCATATTGTGGAAAAGTTTTCATAGATTTTGTTCAACTTGAAAATCCTATTTCGTCTGATACTTGCTAGGTACACTTTGGTTGGGTTTTCCTGAACTGGACATGTATGTAAGCAAGTAGAGTTGTATGCACAGTCGATTGACTACATGCTTTTGTATTTAATAGATAATAGTTTTTTTTGTTTTCTATTTGAATGAATCAATGTTGGTAGCATTTGACTATCAGGTCATGGTGTTTAATTCATAAGTTTTGAGGAAGAGAAGTTCCTAATTTCTTTTTTCCCTTCTGAAGTGTAGTTAGTTACAAGTATATTACTAAATACATCACAAGAAAACAAGATTTCCGAGCTCTCACTTCTTTTACTCACCTAAAAAAATTCAGATCTGAATCGTGTTTGGTAACTTCATCAGTCATATAACTGGAATGCTTTTTATTGATATAACATCATACTGTATATTGCTGCTTTCATCTGGAGGAAACACATATCAAAAATCTCTTTAAACTGTCTTGATCAGTTGGACATACGGCATCTCCTAATTTGCTATTGTTTAATAATGTATTCTTTGGTTTTTACAGGACCCCAAACGGAAGGTTCACAAACCTGTTAAAGGGGTTCTAAGACTGGAAATTGAGAAACATCGGAATGGACATGGAGACTTTGAAGATCTATCTGAGAATGGAAGTATTATAAATGACTCCCTTGATCCGACTGACCGCCTCAGTGACCTGACACTTATGAAGTGTCCCAGTTCTGGTTCTGGTGGACCCCGTAATGGCTGTTCGAAGTGGAATTCAGAGGATGCAAAGGATGTTTCAAGAAACCTAACAAGTTCAAGTGGGACTCCTGACTTAAATTGTTATCATGTAAGCACATCAGCTTTATCATTCTTTCTACCAATTCCTTGATCTACTGGTTATAGTGTTTCTTCGTCTTCAGCCCCCATCTCTTTTCATCAGCCTGCTTTCTCTTCGTGTTAGTCATCCTTGACCATCATTCCACTTTGCAGCTAGTTACATCCTGGTGGGGTTTCCCAACTACTTGTTTCTTAACTTATCCCCAGGAATTAGGGACTCATTTCATATATTATTTCCGTTTAAAGAGGATAAAAGTACAATAGAGATATTCTTTTTTCTAACTCTAGTTAGAAGTCGGAAAAGTGTGTCAAGTCCTTGGTATTATTTACTCGCAAATTGATATGTTTGTCGTCTTTGGTTCCAGGCTTTTGATTTCTGCTCTACGACAAGAAACGAGCCTTTTCTACATCTCTTCCATTGCCTTTATGTGTATCCTGTAGCTGTTACTTTAAGTCGGAAGAGGAATCCCTTTATCCGTGTAGAATTGAGAAAGGATGACACAGATGTCCGAAAACAACCACTCGAGGTAATTATTTTGATCATCACCAGACTTGAAACGATCTGACCTTTTTCTTGAGTCTTATTTGTTTCTTACTATTGATTTGGCTAGGCAATATATCCAAGAGAGCCTGGTGTTTCACTCCAGAAGTGGGTTCATACACAGGTTGCTGTTGGTGCTAGGGCTGCTAGCTACCATGATGAAATTAAGGTCTCTCTTCCTGCCACATGGACGCCATCACATCATCTGTTATTCACTTTTTTTCATGTTGATCTCCAGACAAAGCTTGAAGCTCCAAGACCAGTAAGATTTACATAGAGTTCTCTGCTTGTTTATCTCTAATGAATCTAGCCTCCAGTGACTAATTATCTTTTCTTTTCAGGTAGTTGTTGGATATGCATCACTTCCATTATCTACCTATATCCAGTATGTATATGATATTACCCTAGCATTTTATGTATTGCTGAAACAAGGCTTCTCTTTTAGATTTCCTTATCACCAATTGTTAATAGATGCGTTTTTCATCTGTATGGGCAAAAGTGTAGTATACAGACAACAATGAAATTTTGAAGATGCAGTATATCATTGATGTCAAAGTTATCTGAACAACTAGATTGCGCTTTCAGTATTAACAAGCTGAGAGAAGTGTATGCCTTCGTTTATCATTGTTTCTTGTTGCTGACAATTTCGTTGATTTCTAATGCAGCTCACGGTCTGATATTTCTCTACCAGTAATGAGAGAACTGGTTCCCCACTATCTTCAGGAAACCACCAAGGTATGTTATCATAATTTGCAAGCATCAGCGTTAGATATACTTTTTGCATGCTAAGCTGGTTATAATGGTTCAAATCCGCATGAATGTTTGAGATTGGGCTTTATGAAAAATTTCCATACATTGAAGAAAGATAAAGAACAATAGGCTAGACTGTTAAGAACGTTCTGTAGCTGATGACTAATTGAGGGGTCGTCACCTGCAAGCATAATAAACCGTTAGGTTTTGGCGTTGTATTAATCTAGGCTGTAACTCTCACACTACAATAAGGATTTAACTTAGACAACTCCAAACTTTCCCATCCCCAGAAAAAAACGATTGTGCATATACTTCAAGAGATCAACGAAGAGTACTAGGGTGGTTGTAGATCAGCTCACTGGGGCATCTATTGGTGGAAATGAACATTAAATTCTGCATAGTGCCTGGAGAACTGTGTCAAATTTGGTATAGTCTAGTAAATAGTGGTAGGTGCACCTGTTAATCAGTTCTAGTTCTCAACTTTGGTATAAATAGTGAGATACTGTAAATCTTTTTTTTCTAATTTTTTTTACCCAAGCTAGGAATTTTGTAATAACATTCCTAATATTGGTCAAAGCAACATTACTTCAAACATAATTATACAATTATACCACTGACAATTACAGGAGAGGTTGGATTATTTGGAAGATGGCAAGAATATTTTTAAGTTGCGACTGAGACTTTGTTCATCTCTTTATCCCACCAACGAACGTGTCAGGGATTTCTGTCTAGAGTATGATAGACATACCCTCCGGACAAGCCCTCCCTGGGGTTCAGAACTGTTGCAGGTATTCACAAGAACTCTGTCTCATTTGATTTACTTTTCTCCACTGGTATAATTAACATGTTCTTTTTATATCTCTAAAGGCAATAAACAGTTTGAAGCACGTTGATTCTACTGCCTTGCTTCAGTTTCTTTACCCAATTCTTAACATGCTCCTTCATCTTATTGGCAATGGTGGAGAAACTCTTCAGGTTTGTCAAAAAATCTTCTAGTTCCCTAGCAAAATTTTTTGTTATTAGCATTCTTGTCTCTTATTTCTGTCCATGTGACTGTTTCATACATCATTTACCAATCAAGTATTTTCTACTTGCTTCAGGTTGCAGCATTCAGAGCCATGGTGGATATTTTAACTCGGTATGCATTTATTAGTGTTTAGCTTAGCTAGGTTTAATCTAGTACAGCTAGTGAATTTGTAAAAGAGCTTGTCTAGCAGGATATATAATACTCCAAATAAAAATTAAACCAAAGGATCAGGGAAAACTATTATTAGAACATTCATTTAAGTAAGGGTTAGGGTTTAGCTAAATGACCAAAGAATGTTATGATGTCATTGGTCTTTAACTTTGGATGGTCTATTATCACTAGAGTTGCAAATAATGTGTTTAACTGGACACAGTATATGTATAACACGCACACGAACCCTTGTTCTTACTAGATCTTTCAATTTGGTTCTGTAGGGTGCAGCAGGTGTCGTTTGATGATGCTGACCGAAATCGATTTCTGGTCACCTATGTTGATTATTCTTTTGATGATTTTGGAGGCAATCAACCACCGGTTTATCCTGGATTAGCAACTGTATGGGGAAGTTTAGCTAGAAGCAAGGTACAAATTGCACACATCGTCTGGATGGAACTACTACCTTATCTTTGTTCTAATGTGATATACATTATATTATACTTATCACCAAAGTTGAGCAACCTCTGTGTTACCTATTCATTCGGCTATCTGCTGGGAGTTTTCTTAATTATTTCGCTTTTGGTTGATGAACACTATTACTGGCCTTACAGGCCAAAGGTTACCGGGTTGGACCTGTATATGACGATGTATTATCAATGGCGTGGTTTTTCCTCGAGTTGATTGTTAAATCAATGGCATTGGAGCAGGCACGTCTTTATGATCACAATCTACCGTCAGGTATTATTAGGGTATAAATTTTCTTTGTCAAGTGGACACGCAATGCTGTTGTAGAAATTGGTCTCTTCCCATTACAATGAAAGAACTGCATGATTATATTTAACATAGAACCTAATGACTTGTAATATGGGTGTTGCCTAGAACTCAAGTAACTATTTGCACTATAATGACGCATATTATGTCGACATAAAAGAAAAAAGCGTTTAAGTTACCCTCTGTTATAGAATGTTTGCTTTCTAAACCTGAATGCCTACGAGAGTCTCAACAAATTATATAAGTATATATTTTATGAGCAGCCGATATTTGCTTGACATAACTCGAATACAAGTTCCAATAATAACCACCTATCATGCCACAATGTCGTATGCTTATTTAGGGGTTATAATTACAAAATACATTGTTGCCTTAGATTAATCACAGAATATCTGTGGCCTTGTGCGTTAACTAGTTTCAGTGTGATTTGGGTATTATATGGTTACCAAGTAAGTGCTCATTTTTTTCTTCTCTATCGTAGGCGAGGATGTTCCACCCATGCAGCTCAAAGAAAGTGTTTTCCGATGTATTATGCAATTGTTTGATTGTCTTTTAACTGAAGTACATGAACGTTGTAAAAAGGGCCTAAGCTTGGCGAAACGTCTGAACAGCAGTTTGGCCTTCTTCTGTTATGATCTTTTATATATAATTGAGCCCTGCCAGGTCTATGAACTGGTATGTTTTTGTTTTGTATCTCTCAGATTATCATATGTGGCAGCAACGATTTGCATTACTAAACTGCATCTGAGTTTCTCTGGAAGTCTCCTGAGGATTTTATTTTTGATTGAGTACAAGCATGAGCATGGTTTCAAGAATTGTTCTCTCATAAGAGTTTATATTTTATCTGATAATTTTTTTTTTACTTGTTGGGTAGCTAATTAATCAATCATGTGCATATGTATGCTTTTCAGGTGTTTAAATTGTATGCTAGTATTGTTCACGAAAACATTCTTTAATTCAAAAACGTTATGCAGCTTATTATCTTTCAACTGATTTTTGGGACACATTTTTGCCATTGGTAGTCAGTAGTTTAGAACATGGGAATAATCTATCTTTCAAATAGTTTTGATAGTGATAAAATTTACGCGTCCTCGCACTCAACAGGTATCGTTATACATGGACAAGTTTTCTGGTGTTTGTCAATCTGTTCTACACGAATGCAAGCTCACGTTTTTGCAAATTATCTCCGACCATGATCTTTTTGTGGAAATGCCTGGTAGAGACCCATCAGACAGGTACTCTCCCTTAGATACTCATTACCTGTTTATTCAGTTTAGCATCGTCAAACATTTGCACTTTATTAGCACACTCGAGCACATAGAAATAGAACATATAGAGGCCACTTCTGCAGTAAGCATATGAACTCTTGAAAAGATGCAGAAAAGAGAAGCCTAAACTGAACTAGTCTTCCAACTTCCTTTATGTGTGTGTGCATCTGGAAAACTTTATTTACTCAGCTAACTTTATTTACTCAGCTAACTTTATTTGTATGCTCTAGGAACTATTTATCATCCATATTAATACAGGAGTTATTTCTTTCCCTGGATCATGATGAGCTGCCTCTGCGGGCGAAGGTATTTTTGATTCTTAGTGTTTGTACTATAAGATACATATCATGTAAGAAGTTTACGTTTTGAATCGTTTTCCTTTTTTGGTATCCTTTCAGGGAGCAAGAATTTTAGTGATCCTCTTATGCAAGCATGAATTTGATGCACGGTACCAGAAAGCTGAAGATAAGCTGTATATTGCACAACTATATTTTCCGTTTGTCGGGCAGGTATGTCAAGGTGGCTTAATAAAAAATTAATACATAAATTCTTTCATTTAGGAAGTCCTTTAATTCACTTCTGCTTTGAAATTTTTTGTGGTCAATGGTTATTTTCCAAGGCTAAAAAGCAGCCCTGAAGCTTGTACTCAGTTGTAATTCCCTCAATTATCGTGTCATAAGCATCCATTATTACAGGAAAATAAGAAATATGTTAAAAGGAGTTAAATGGTGTGGCAATAACAACCTTTTGATTGATTGCTATGTTTATACAATTATAGCTATGGCCAGCTGATAAATTTTAATGTTTTGTTTTTTTCCTTTTGCAGATTTTAGATGAAATGCCCGTCTTTTATAACCTAAATGCTACTGAAAAGCGTGAGGTTTTAATTGGTGTGCTGCAAATTGTTCGTAATCTGGATGACACATCACTTGTCAAGGCATGGCAGCAGAGCATCGCTCGTACTAGATTGTATTTCAAACTCATGGAAGAATGCCTCATACTTTTCGAGGTTCCTTTCCACAACCAATTCTTAAAATTTGGGAAAAGGCTTGACTATTTTGTTTAACTCAATGATAAAGGAAGCCAAAGGAAATTGTTATTGTTATCTATCATACTCCTTTTTGTCTTTTTTTGGAGAAAATTTGATTTCAGCTAGTTTGTGTGGATGTTGTAGAATGATTTGGGGACTGCTTACAGTCTATTAGAACTTAGATTTGATGTCTTACCCAAAAATATTTGTATTTGTAGTCCACTTAGTGTTCAACTCCTATGGTGATTTGATAATGTTGAACTAAAAATATTTCAGCACAAGAAGGCTGCTGACAGCATCCTCGGGGGCAACAATTCTCGTGGTCCTGTTAGTGAAGGAGCTGGATCACCAAAGTACTCCGAGCGACTTTCTCCTGCTATCAACAATTATCTGTCAGAGGCTTCTCGCCAAGAAGTCAGGGTGAGTTGCTAATTTATCCTGTATGTTCGTTCCTCTCTTCCACGTTTTGGTAAAACCTACAAGTTCACCTAGAGTTCCTTTACATTGTTGCTTTCTTTTGGGGGCTTCTCTAAACTAAGTTAGAATGTCCTACACTTTTACGTATTTTATGTTAAACCTAGGGAACGCTCAAATGCCTTCTGAATTTTTACTGCAGCTAGAGGGAACACCTGATAATGGGTACCTGTGGCAGAGAGTTAATTCTCAGTTGGCCTCCCCTAGCCAACCTTATTCCCTAAGAGAAGCTTTAGCTCAAGCACAATCATCGCGGATTGGAGCATCAGCTCAGGCACTAAGGGAATCGCTGCACCCTATTTTGAGGCAAAAACTGGTATAGTTTTATGTTGCCTTTATGCCTCTCCTGACTGTTACTCATCATTTTTGCTGGCATAGTCTACAATGAGCTTTTCTACTAATTGAATTCACTATCACCAGGAACTTTGGGAAGAGAATGTAAGTGCCACTGTTAGCCTACAGGTTTTGGAGATCACTGAAAAGTTTTCATCAATGGTAGCCTCTCACAATATTGCGACGGACTATGGCAAATTGGACTGCATTACTACAATATTGACGAGTTTCTTCTCCCGGAACCAGTCATTAGCCTTCTGGAAAGCCTTCTTTCCAATTTTCAACAGAATCTTTGATCTTCATGGGGCTACACTGATGGCCAGGGAAAACGATCGCTTCTTAAAACAGATAGCCTTCCATCTTCTCCGGCTTGCTGTTTACCGCAATGACAGTGTCAGGAAAAGGGCTGTTATTGGTCTTCAAATACTAGTTAAGGTGAGACATCTAGATTCCTGTAAAGATTCTCTGTTTCTTGCTATCAGGTATGAATAAAATTGCTTTGGTCTTGCAGAGCTCGCTATACTTTATGCAGACTGCTAGGCTGAGGGCTTTGCTGACCATTACACTGTCAGAACTCATGTCGGATGTTCAAGTGACTCATATGAAAACAGATAATACATTAGAAGAGAGTGGAGAAGCACGTCGACTTCAACAGTCATTAAGCGAAATGGCTGATGAAGCTAAGAGTGTCAATTTGTTGAGAGAATGTGGTCTTCCGGATGATACACTGTTGATAATTCCCGAGAAATTTACAGAGAATCGCTGGTCATGGGCTGAAGTCAAACATCTTTCTGATAGCCTTGTTCTTGCTCTTGATGCCAGCCTTGGGCATGCCCTTTTGGTATGGTTTTTAATCATCTTGGCATTTCGTAAAGATATTTTTTTCTGGTGTCAGTGAGGGAAGAAATGTCTTATGCTCATCTTGTCACCTGTATTAGAGGGCTTGATTGCTAAATTGGTCCTTCCCTGTTATGTGGTGGAAGTGTCATGATTTTTACACTCAAATTCCACCACCTCGACACTTATTTCTAGTATTTTTATCGAACTGAAAGGTATATAAGATAACTGATAGTTCCTGAACTCTTAACTTGGGAATTTTAGGGAGTTCCCAAATAGGTGAGTTCAGATATTACCGTGAATGACTGTCTTGACATCACTGATCTAAAATAAGTATCACAGAGGGGGCTTGTCAAACTTACACAAGTTTTTCAATCCTGTTTTGTGGCATCACTGTCATATTTGCACCATTTCCTGTCACGTTTCTTCTTAGTTCAACATATCGTAATGAAGAAAAAACCATTAGATTCAACCAGTTTGTAAGTCATTCTGTATTTTTCCAATGCAAAATTTTATTATTACAGGGATCTGTGATGGCTATGGATCGATATGCTGCAGCAGAGAGCTTCTACAAACTTGGAATGGCATTTGCTCCTGTTCCGGACCTTCACATAATGTGGTTGCTGCATCTATGTGATGCCCACCAGGAAATGCAGTCTTGGGCTGAAGCTGCACAGTGTGCTGTGGCGGTTGCAGGTGTGATAATGCAGGTAATAATATATAAGTCTGGTATGTGTTTACATGCGCAGTGGATCATCTCTGCAGTCTGGTTGGCTTTTAAGCTCTGCAGTCTTCATTCAAGTCTTCCCGTCCACTAAATACTACTTCCAGAACTAATGTGCATGTTTTCGCTGTCGCCTTGTAGGCCTTGGTGGCTAGAAATGATGGTGTGTGGAGCAAGGATCATGTGTCTGCCTTGCGTAAGATTTGCCCGATGGTAAGTGGCGAGTTTACAACAGAGGCATCTGCAGCTGAAGTCGAGGGTTATGGTGCTTCAAAGCTAACAGTTGACTCCGCCGTCAAGTATCTACAGCTTGCTAATAAGCTTTTCTCTCAAGCTGAGCTCTACCATTTTTGTGCAAGCATTTTGGAACTTGTTATTCCAGTTTACAAGAGCAGGAAGGCTTATGGGCAGTTGGCTAAGTGTCACACTTTACTTACTAATATATATGAGTCCATTCTTGACCAAGAATCAAACCCAATCCCATTTATTGATGCTACATATTACCGGGTGGGATTTTACGGGGAAAAGTTTGGGAAGTTGGACAGAAAAGAATATGTATACCGTGAACCACGAGATGTGCGGCTAGGGGATATAATGGAAAAGCTGAGCCATATATATGAATCAAGAATGGACAGCAACCATATTCTGCACATTATACCAGATTCGAGGCAAGTGAAGGCAGAAGAATTGCAGGCAGGAGTGTGCTACCTGCAAATTACGGCTGTTGATGCAGTGATGGAAGATGAGGATCTTGGGAGCAGAAGAGAGAGAATATTTTCTCTTTCGACTGGAAGTGTTCGAGCACGAGTGTTTGATCGCTTCTTGTTTGACACACCATTTACAAAAAATGGTAAGACCCAAGGTGGATTAGAAGATCAATGGAAGAGAAGAACAGTGCTGCAGACTGAGGGTTCATTCCCTGCGCTTGTGAATAGGCTGTTGGTTACCAAGTCTGAATCCCTTGAATTCTCGCCAGTGGAGAATGCGATTGGAATGATTGAAACGCGGACAACTGCTCTGAGAAATGAGCTAGAGGAGCCTCGTAGCTCGGATGGGGATCATCTACCACGGCTTCAAAGTCTGCAGAGAATTCTCCAAGGAAGTGTTGCAGTGCAGGTGGGTTTTCTCCCATAATTTCTGTTATAGATTGTGTTGTAAAACGTAGGAATGCTTATCTTATGCCTTTCCATGGAAATATGCAGGTGAACAGTGGGGTGTTGAGCGTGTGCACAGCGTTCTTATCAGGAGAGCCTGCAACTAGATTGCGTTCGCAGGAACTGCAGCAACTGATAGCGGCACTGCTTGAATTCATGGCGGTTTGTAAGCGAGCCATTAGGGTTCACTTTAGATTAATCGGAGAAGAAGATCAGGAATTCCATACTCAGCTTGTCAATGGATTTCAGTCTCTCACCGCTGAACTCTCCCATTACATCCCTGCTATCTTGTCCGAACTTTAGTGTATCTTTGTCAGTTTTTCCTACGAGTTTTGTGCTTTTTTCTTCCACCATTTGGCTTGGCTATATGTTTGTCATTTCTGTAATTCTTAGTTTAATGACAACAAACGAGAGAAAAATTATAAATGACAATTGTTTGACTTCTAATTCAGAAGCTTATGTTATATTCGATCGAGGATATGAGCTCCCAGCTTCAAACACAAGCCACTCAACTATTTAGGATGCCTGCGACATCTCAGATGCATCAACAGCCACAGTAGAAGCACAAGCTGAAGATGATGAAGAGGAGGTTGATGAGACCGGTGCGGAGGCTCGTGACATTGAATTGGTCATGACTCACGCTGGAGTTTCGGGCAGCACAGCAGTAAAGTCACTCATGGGTCACGTCGGAGACATTGTAAGTGCAATAATATGGTTCTCACTCCTTGAAGAGAGAATGAATCTCTCTGCTTTGTTCTTTGGCAAATTGTTTTCGAATAATTTTGAAGTTCCATAAAATCGGGTTATTATCTAATCTCATTCTGCATTACTTAGTTATGATGCATCTGCATTATCCGACTTTTAATATTTTTTGCCAACACTTGTGAAAATTACACGAACATAAGTTTGATAAACGTAAAGAACTTAGGATTTAGAAACATCATCTTCTGAAAAATAGGCAAAGTTCATAATGCGAAAGTCTCAATAGCAACGTTTAAGCAAAGAAGAGACACATAAGAGACGTTGAAACACTAGGCATAGATTCTAACTCGTCAATCATCTTCTGTTTCTTTTCAAGATTGCAGGTTGAATTCATCGAAATATCAGCCCTTTTTAAACACTTGGAGTTTTCCAGAATGTATCTTATGAGTTCTTTTTCATCTTCTCTTCCTGCATATCCTTTCAATTTAAAGATCATGAGATGAGAAGACAAGCATTTGGGAACGGAACTCGGTTGGTTCCATAAAAATGGAGCATGATTCTCTGACCGATCAATCAGAAATGTGGAGTCGACCATTAAAACCTCTAGTTTAGGACAATTAGAGAGCAAAACCACAAGTGATTCACACAAGTCCGGGTCAAATTGACATATGCAACACCTTGTAAGTAGAGAGTAAACGGCGTTACACCATGGAACCATTGTACCACCAGATGGAGATAGCTCAAGATACTCGATGGAAGAAAGAGATGTCAGCAAATTGTCAACAGGGTGAGACGCAACATTAATAAGTGCTCTCATAAGACGAGGCATATGCTTAATCGAGCAAGAGTGTTCCGAACCGTCAAGAATGTTGAGATATATTAAATCCGGGGTGTCTATAACCAAAGAACCATCGCTATCTTCGTCTTCTCCAAAGAGCCTACCCAGATAAGTTAATCTCAGTAGAGAAGGCACTTTCACAGTGAACTTTCTCACATTATCATCCACATCATCAAGTCGAATCACAAACAGATTTTTTAGAGCGGGGCAGCTTGATAAAAGCCTGACATGAGAATCTTCGTCTTTGTATACAACAGAGTCAAGATCAAGCTGGTAAAGTGATGGAAGATCAACCTCACAAGGAACATCAACAAGAATGTTATCGGAGAGGACCAATATCGTAAGCGTTTTGCAAGTGTAAAGGCTCTTAGGCATTACGATCGGTCCGCTATTCCATCGAAGTATGAAAACTAGCTCACGCAAACAAGGATCAATTGCTTTTGCAACCCACTTTGCAATATCAGCATCAATGGGACATTGTGGACCTAGTTGAATACACAACTCTTTTATTAAAGGAGCATTGTGAAATCGCATTGACTTGTCAAGAAACCACCAAAGACTCTTGCTACTGTTTCCCGTTTCTGTGTAGTGAAGTCTAGGCAACTTAGTCCAGACATATCGCCATCGTTTAGACAAAAACGTAGTGGTCACTGCATCTTTTGTCGGAACAAACCATAATATTTCTATGAGTAGATCGTCTGATAACTCACTGATTCTGTCTTCACCAGCAATCTCTTCCGCCATCATTAAAAAGATTTTAACCCTAAGTTACTTCTAGTGTCTATATATAATTAGAGTGTCACGTCAGCATTATTTTTATAATGTAAATTTGTTTTTTTTTTTTGATAAATAGAATTCTCTGCTCAAATTTCAGATCTTCGTGTAGATCAGATCATCCATGGAAACAGCGTCGAGAGTGGAACTGATTGTTAAAGGCAACTTACCGGAGGTTCCTTCCCAGTATATTCAGCCACCGGAAGCTCGACCTCATCTCCATAACTCCGGCGATGCAGCTTCGATCCCAACCGTCGATCTCTCGAGCTCTGATCCCGCGAGAGAAGCAATCAGTGACGCTTGTCGCAACTGGGGAGCTTTTCACGTAATCAACCATGGCGTTCCAATCCATCTACTTGATCGGATGAGGTCTTTAGGTCTCTCTTTCTTTCAAGACTCTCCCATGGAAGAGAAGCTCCGATACGCTTGCGACTCTACCTCCGCCGCGTCGGAAGGTTACGGCAGCCGGATGTTGCTCGGTGCTAAAGACGACGTCGTTTTGGATTGGAGAGATTACTTTGATCATCACACGTTTCCTCTCTCTCGCCGTAACTCTTCTCGTTGGCCGATTCATCCTCCTGACTACAGGTTCCTCCTCCTTTGATTCATCTCTTTAGTTCTGACAAAAATGTTTCATCTCTCTCAATTGAGTGATTTGATTTGATTGGTAGACAAGTTGTTGAAGAATATGGTGATGAGATGAAGAAACTAGCTCAGATGCTATTAGGGTTGATCTCAGAGAGTCTGGGTCTTCCTTGTTCATCTATTGAAGAAGCTGTTGGTGAAATTTACCAGAACATCACTGTTAGCTATTACCCTCCTTGTCCTCAGCCTGAGCTCACTCTTGGTCTTCAGTCTCATTCCGATATGGGTGCCATTACTCTCTTGATTCAAGATGATGTTGGAGGTCTTCAGCTTTACAAGGATGCTCAATGGCTCACTGTTCCTCCTAACTCTCATGCTATTCTTGTTCTTATAGCCGATCAAACCGAGGTTTCTATTCTCTCTCTGAGGTCTCATAGACAATGCAAGCTAGCGTAGAGAAGATTCTGATATGCTCCTTTAATCCTTGTGCAGATCATAACCAATGGGATATACAAAAGTGCTCAACATAGAGCCGTAACTAATGCGAATCGGGCGCGGTTATCAGTCGCCACCTTTCATGATCCTTCCAAGACGGCAAGGATAGCACCAGTTTCTCAACTATCCCCACCGTCTTACAAGGAAGTTGTGTATGGTCAATATGTTTCTTCCTGGTACTCTAAAGGTCCTGAGGGTAAACGAAACCTCGATGCTCTTCTCTACTAAGTTTATGCTAATGAGAGAGTGGATGCCAATTGCCACGACACAGTGGTTTCACAACAGTTTGTCATGATTATTGTTTACGACAAAAGAAAGCAAGACGTTGGCTGTGAAAACTCAACAGACACAAACGATTAATAAATAAATAAACTGAATGAATTCTAGTCCCAATGTTTTTCAGTAGCAGAATGCTTTAAAGTTTCAATAATGCTTCCATTTGCTTTAAACAAAAATCATAATTATAGAGATGTTACAATGAGTAAAAGAGATTTGAGATTAACAGTCCTTAAAGGTTAAGGATGGCTCAATATCAAGGAGAAGATGGTCCTTGCAAACCCGTATGCTCATCTATTTCACTATTTGAAATGGCAATATTATGGAATGACCAATGGCATATGATTCTCCGATTTAAACCATGAAAACATTCAGAGAATACAGTGCAAATACCAGACCCGACGATTAAACTCAGCAGCAACTGAATTGATGATAGGAAGCATCATAGATACGATCCTTGATCAAATGTAAATCCAATTGACAATATTTTTAAATATGCAAGCATATATGTACCTCCCATCAACAAGCAGAATGGTTCTTGAACCAAGGTATCTATCTAAACAGCTTACATTAAAAAGATTCCAGCTCCTCACCAACATGGGTGAAAGTGAATTTAGCCAAGGCTAAGTATCCTCACCTGTAAAAGCCAGCATCAAACTTTCAGCCACATTGCTAACAAAGCCATCATTAAAAGAATGCAGAAGAAACACATACAAAGCAAATAACCTGCGTCATTGCAGTGCGTCTTGTAAGTCTTGAGACACCACAAGCTGCTTGTAAGTCTTGAGACACCAGAAGAACATCAAAATACTGAAATGCTTGGGAGCAACCAATCGTTACTTTCCAGTGTTTGACGATCCATCTTTACCTGCAAGAGTGAAAGTGAAACACCTGCAGCTGTGGTATCCAAGATTTCTTCTTCAGAGAGATAGGGAACGAACTTACCAAAGGAGGTATGGCTGCTGCTAGTATAGGCAAATCAGAAAATAACAATATCATATTGACATTCTTTGACTCAATCTATATTATCATTGGCATTAGAAAGTGAAAAGCTTTTTCTCTTGGGTTCCAGAAATGACATGAATCTCAAGAAATGAATTCAGATACCTGAAAGTAGAATTTTGTCTAATGGGGGTTAACACTAAATCTTAAGCTCTATACAATTACTAAAAACAATCAGCGTAAGTTGAGAACATGCATCATCCGAGGGGATAACTGATGAAAGACACATCCACTTGACATAAAATCTTGATCAGAAAGTCCTCAGAACATTGCCCCCAGGAAGAGGAGAGAAGATGCTTCACCCATACCTAGCAATATAGCAAGACCAAATTCTCCATCATATCTGGTAATGTCAAAAACTCGTCTCTGCCAATGCTTTGGTATGTAAAATCATGGGAAAAGTCTCTTCTACATCAGACCGTCTGCTTCATAAGCTTCCTGACATGTGGTTTCTACAAAGGGGCATTGCCATCCCAGCGGATACCAACTCAACAACCATTGGCCGTTACTATAGATCCCAATGACCATCAAGGTTTTGGAACTTGAGCTATCGCCATGTACTTGTCAACTTGTTTGTCCACAAAGTCACGAATCTGCATATTATATATATATTAATCAAATGAAGTGACAATCAATTAGAAACTGTTCTAAAATAGATTCAACTATTTAGTGATATTTACTAAGAGAACCTGTGACCAAGATTATCTAAATTGACATTTTTGCCGACACCAGAGAGAACTAGAAACTTAAGAGACAATAACTATGGCAAAAAGAAACTCTGAAACTTTTGGAGCTTTTACAAACCTTGTTTTTCCGCTTTGAGTCGAGGAACTGTGTAACAGCCATAGCTTTCTCCACATCTGTTGTATGTTGCATAACCTGATAAATGCCCAAGAGTTTCAGAAGACTCTTTTTCTAAATTAGGTAGAACCAAGAATCGCAATATAGTAGTTGAAGAATTTTGAAGAGTAGAAAACCACAAAGTCACAAACCTTTGTTGCTGTCTTCTTCATAATTGACTTGTATACATCTCTGTCAATTTTTTTTGCTCTATACGGGGCCATAAGCAACGATGCAACAAAATCTACAACCCCCTGTTTCAAACGATCTGCACTTCGGTTATGATTTTTATGTGGCTCTTTATTCACTGTAACCTGTGACACAGAACATTCATTCGCTCGTTGGTCATGCTTCCAACTAGGAGGGCCTGTCGAACAAGCAATCGAATCTTCTTCATCCTTAATATGCAAAGTACGATTGAAAAATTCAGGATCAGCAGCAGCAGCTTGAGATTGCCATCTATCTATAGCCTGAGAATCCTTGAAACCATCGCTACTACCACCAGTATCAACCCATGCCCCAGTTAAGAAACTGGTATCCGCAGCCACACTTTCTCCAGAACATTCTCTGAACTTCGAATGAGATACAAGCTCATTCGAATGGCTACGCTGTGAATAGTTATCAACTGGAATCCTTGAATTGTCAAGGTCAAGGCAGGAGGCAGGAAAATCATACCAGTCCCGAACTTTGCAATTCCTTGAGTCTATCTCTGACATACAATCTTGTCTCCCTAAGACATTGCCAGGAAACTTTTTCCTGAAATCAGATTCGTCCATCTTTGCATACTGCTCTCGCCTGGCAAACTTATGAAACGAGGGAATCTTAGGAAGCTGCAATGAAGTATTATGATAGGCCTCAGAAAATGCCTGCAAGACAGGAACATATAATTTACTTGTTAACAAACAAATAAATAAAGAGTTGACTTAATATGAAAGCACATTCCCATCCTCAGAGAAAACAAACACATTCAGCAAGCATCCATCAATGCCTTTCACTAATTTAAAGATAAAAAAATACTTGCCTTTGCAGCTGCCTCTGCTGCTGCACGAGCCGCCTCAGCTTCAGCAAACACAGCCTTCTCTTCTTCTGACATAGGTAGCTGGTTGTCCTCAAGCTCTTCATCTGTTTTCACATCGTTGCCATTGCTCAGCTTTCCCTTACTGTCTGTGTCCGGACTATTCAGTTTTCTTCTTATTCTAGGGGTGTTTGTTGTATTCGCTTGTCTCAATGATTTCTTTCCACTATTTGCTTTTTCTTTCCGGTATAGTTCCAGCCACACATTAACAAGCTGACTTGCAATGGCACGGATATCACGGCTTGTGTGTGCACAAACCTTTTCTTTCACAGTCTTCCCAATGCCTGCATCAGCAAGTGGAACGTAACCAACTTAGAGAAAATTAAACAGGGCTGAAATGACGAAACCGATAGCACATGATATCGAGTCGATTCTTAAGACAGAACTGATTGCATGTGATATATGAGGTTGGGACAAAAAGTGCACTTGGAAGAGAAACCAATACCTGAGAGCCTCACGGCAAAGAGATCACTCGTAACTCGAACAAGAATATGTACACAGTGACGTAAAAGCTGGGTTCCATTCTTTCCCATCGAATCCTAACAGAAAATTTTAAATAAGCAAGAATTTTGTAAAAAAACCAATAGAAATTCGTGGAACAAACATATAAGCCAAGGAAAGTTGTATTCTGTGCTTTGGTAAATAAAACTATCTCACTGAGCTTACCAGGATCCAAGAGTTCAGCACTGCAAGCCCTTCTTTTGTACCTGCAAAGGATTTCAAGGTTTCACCAGGTAGGTTAAGCAACTCCTTGGCTAAATGCAAACGCCCGACAGTTGTTTTAGCAGAGAAGAACATGTTCCGTAGCAATGATTGCCTGGCTAGCACATTAGACAGCTCAACAACTTCCAGCCTCTTTATTAGGTCTCTGACTTCATCCCTCACAGGTCCAGATTTCCTCTGCGCTTTTTCTAGTGTTTCTATTTCGGCTGTGTAATCATTTCCACTTCTAAGTATATCAATTATACGCACAGCTTCTCGAACTCCAGTCATCATTGCACCACCAACAGTGTCAGGATGCTCTTTGCATGTTGCCTCACCAGCAAAAAACAAACAATTCTGAACAGGCCTTCCCAATACGTCATAATCTTCACCAGAAGCACCAATAGCAACATATGAGTAGGCACCATAACTGTAAGGATCAGTGCCCCAGTCAGTAACTACCGAGGCAACAGGATCAGGAACCAGATCCCCACCAAAAAGCTTCCGAAGAACCATCATTGCATGGTTCACGTGCTCAGACGTACTCTTGTTTGTATATTCAAAAGCAGCCTTCCCAACCACCAAAGCTATCAGGACAGGGGCACCAACAGTTTTTTTGACATTCCAAAACATAAAGCACTCACCTCTTAGATCTGTTTCCTCAGCAGTTGCCCCAAAATAATCAACACTATCATCCCAAAATACCTCTGGGAACTCCAACACAACTTTATTTAGAACTCCAAAACCAAGTTGTTTGATTGACGCATATTTCCAGTCCGGCAAGGGTGGTGAAAACTTAATAGTTTCTGCTTTCAAGCATCCAAGAGGAACAGTTACCAGAACAGCATCTCCAAGATACTCACAGCCATTTGATGTACTAACTCTGACTTTATGCTTGCTGTTATGCATGGCAGATACATCAGAGGCATAAGATACCTCAGAAACTATTTTGTTTAAGTGAATGTCAAGTCCTTCTGCAAGCGACTCAACAACTCGGCTATAACCACCTTTAATCATAGCATGTGGCCCTCCAAATCCGCCATAAAACTCATCTTGATTCCAGTGAGGAAGCGAAACTTCCTTGAGGACAGCAGCGCAACCATATTCTGTGTGAGCAAAATGCCAATTCATAACTCTTCGCTCCAAAGGATTCAAAAAATCATCTTTCCAGCTTTCATCTTGCGTAATGGGACCACTGATGCCTGTTTTTGAGCTTGAATTGGCAAGCCCAATTTTGTCAATGTTCACCTTGTCATGTGGCATTCTCAGCCGTTGAAGGCCATATTCTAGACCATCCTCAAGAGACATTTTATTTGCTCTTTCCTTGCCTATTTCCTCAACAAGCAAATCCACATCGTCAATTAGACTGTTGAACTCTGCTTGTAGAGCATCATCTAATTCTGCAGGAACCTTTTTCCCTGTTACAGTATCATAAAGAGGACAGAATCCATGCAACACGCTCAACTCCAGACCTAACTGGTTACAGACCAATACCGAAGGATCTGGCATTCTTTCAGATGGCACATCAGCCTCAATGCCAGTAATTATGCTAGCCCCAAGATCCACAGGAACTGAAAGAGACGACCGGTCTGTAAATACACGACCACCTACTCTACTCCTTGCCTCAAGAACGGTTACAGAAAAACCCTGGCGCTGTAAATGACGTGCTGCAGTTAATCCAGCAGGCCCAGCTCCAATAACTATAACTTTCTTCTCATCTTTTACCTCACATGGAACACAGTCCCTTCCTTTCATTTGATTACTATTTGCAGAGGAGAGTGTGCTAGACAAAGCAGGCTTAGCTACTGAAAAAGTTTCAGGATGCTTTTCAACATTAGATACAGTACCATCCTGTAAAGCATTTATGCTCACAGAATGTTTGCAGTCATCAATAATGCTTGCTTCACATGTTTTGCTGGTAGATTCCAACATTTCGGAGGTCGCACATCCTACCAAGTCCCTTTCATCATTTTGGAAAGCACATTTCTTACCCTCACTAGCTGATTCAACGGCTTTGACCTGACCAAGGATAAAAGCAACTCCCTCTTCAGAATCTGCAACAGAAGCCATAGAACTTTCTTCAAGCTTTCTCCCCTGGAGAAGATCATAGTCTTGATTAGTCAAAGATCCCACCTTCCCCTTCACAGATGAAATTCCAGCATTTATATAACCCTGTAAAAAAAAACACCATTTCACATGCGGTCTACAAGAAACAGCACTCATTCTCTTTTCAATAATGCATACAAATTAAAAGCAAACTTAAGGGGAAAAAAAATCAAAAACGAAGAATTAATAGAAGACAGGAGAACCACACAAATAAAGCAACAGCACAGACTTACTCTCTGATCAAGAAACTTATAGACTTCTCTGATAAGGGAAGCTGAAGGCAATTCATTCTCAGAAGGGCCACCGGTAACACCACACTCAGTGACAGGTAAGATTCGGCTGACATTTTTACTCCACAGGCCTAAGATAGAATTCCTGTATCAATACAGATATCAGTTCTGGTACATCAAAAAAAGTGGAGTTAAGATCTTCAAGAGGACGAATGAAACACAAAAACAATAATATCTAGAATATCAAAATCGTTCCAAGTAAAACTGGTGAACACAAAATGGACAAAAACCAACTTAAAAATTCTTTAATTTCATTGCAAACATACAGTACAGTAAGTATTTAACGTTTCCAACAAATGAAGAAGCTGAAAATGGGATTGACATCTTAAGGTACACCCTTCTTATAAGATCGTAAGAAAAATACATTCTATACAAGATAAGAAACACTGAAACCACGTATTTGAATACGTAACAGCCACAAAAAGGAAACTAACCTGCAAACTAGGTACTCCTGATGGCTACCTTTGCGCCTCAACACCTCTTTAAGTATAATCTTCTCAATTGGACTTACCGACTGGGCTTTAAGTCCAGCTGTCACCGCAGCTGCTCTACCAATTTCAATGTCCTTGGAAATAGATGGAACAAAATCACACTTGTCGCTTCCCTTAAAGGACTTGTCACTTTGACAATCAAGAAAGCCCTGCTCATTCTCCCATTTCATGTCTCCTTCATACACCATGTTTCCAAGCTTGCGCTTTTTAGCAATACGCTCTGGGCGTTGCAAGGTGGATGGCTTCCCAGAATTAGGTAATGAAATTGCATCCCCTCGGAAATTTTCATCTTCGCAGGGAATTATAGAAACCGGGGAAGCTTGAGCAGCTCCATCTTCTAAAGTATTAACTTGAATCCCACCTCCATTAGAAGCATTATGGTGTGAAGAATAATTGCACTTATGACAGAGAGTAACATGGGTATTAGACTCAAAGGAACGATCCTCAAAATTAACTTGGATACCACAATCACACATAACTAAATTCTTCTCTCGGTAATAACCGGACTCTGAAGCTGGCTCTCCCAAGTGTATGTGCTGATCAGGAGCAATAACTGCAACTTCTTTTCTATCAGTAGGACAATAAACTTCGCCATGGACATCTGGCATGGGAACAGACACCCTGGATAGCTCCAGGGCCTTCTCCGACATTGGTCGCTTGGATTCCTCCTCTGTAATTTGATGAAAGACATCTGCTTCCTTCTCCCTGGAGACTGTTTCTACTTTTTTATGACCGGGAGAGGCTGCCTCATCTTTACCATAAAACTTATGCAGGAGGGTTCCAGTTTCTGAAGCACACTTTTGAATAGAATTAGAAGCACCATTTTCCGAGATGCAATCCACTCTTTTATTATTCATGCCAGAATCTACTGTTGAATCAACCATCTTCTTGACATATAAGCTATTCAAACCTTCCTTAAGTAATACACTCTGCACCTTGTTTGTATTGCCTTCCTCAATTGGTTTCAAATTAGAATTTGCTACAGTATCAATAGGAGGAACACCCTCATGGTTCCTAATCCTTGGGGTTCCTGATCCAACACCTTTCTTGTTGCCCTTCAATCTCTTCCTAAAACTGGCTAAGGTGTCATCCATATCTTCAGAATCCTTGTCCAAAGCACTCAGCTTCTTTTCCACAACCTGTTTCTGTCTCTGTTTACCAGTACTTTCTGTCTCAACCTTATCCTTCTTGGAACTTTTATGCTTCATAATCTCTAAAAGAGATCCGATAGGCTCATCATCATCAGCATCATCGTCAAACTGAAAAACCTTAGATCCTCTCTTGGAACCAGATTTCCTCCCCGAACCATCCATATCTATCTTCTTATTCCTTACACCTAATCTCAACCTCCAATGTACCACTATCTAACAAAACTCCCAAATTCCAACGCAAAATTAACAAAACTTTTCCCTAAGCTTCTCACCTCAAAAATTAAGTCTTCTCTAATCAAGAATGTGTCCTTGGTAGGGGTACTGAGATATCGCCCTTTCAAATTTACCACGGGAAGTTCACAAAATCAAATTTTTAGGGTTTTCTAGCAGAGTGAGCTCGAAACCTAGAACCAGAGTAAAACGAAAACGAAATGAGTAACGGCATTAGCGCAATCACATACATCAAAACAGAAATGGACGCAGAGAGGAATACTGATGCAAAACGCTAGAATTAGTGGATAGAGAAGGAGAGCTACTTGTGAAGAGAGACAAGAGGTTCAAAACTGGATTTAGGGTTTACAAGACCTCATTCGCGAGGAGATTGGTGATACAAAAATTCGAAATTGAATTATACCTTGCAGTAGCCGAAGAGCTTTTATCTTCGTCGAGATCTCAGAAGCAACGATTCATCAAATGTTCAAAAAACCCAAACGAACATGGTGAAGCTAAAATTTTTTATCAGGAAAAAAAAAAAATGGTGAAGCCTAAATCAGGAAATTAACGATTAAGAGAGTAATGCGACGTTCTCTTCAAAACGCTGCGTATGGTATTTGTTTATTAATTGGGGGAAATATAGTTGAAAAATATTGTTTTGGTTTAGTATTTATTTACTACTTAGATAAATGAAAAGATGGATGAATGATTTAAAACTAAAATTATATTACCAAAAAGCATATCTAGTTTATAAAAAAAAGCTAAAACTAAAATAAATGTTAAAAGTAAAATTTTTATACATTTAAATTTGTTTGATTATAGATTTCAAATTATCGGGTCATAATCAAAATCTTAAACTTAATATTGTTAAAAAATTAATTCACATAATCAAGAATAAAAATTTGATTTTTACGTTTGTATCTATCATTAAAAAAACAAGAAAAAGAATCGTCGATAATAAATTCAAAACTAATAGCTTACACCACAATATAAATTATAATTTTCTTTGTCTTAATATATTATGCCACAATCATCTACTTTGATCATCATATGTGACCAATCTTTCAGTTTCAATTCTAATTAACAAGCAATCACATAAATGATTTGCCGCATGACTTTTCATTAACGCAATGTAATAACATTAATGCAATTACCGTTTCACTCTTCCATTATAAAAAGAAGTAACAAAAATATTTCTTCCTAACAATTTTGCTTGCCCAAAAAAAAAATGAATTGCATCAAACAATTTTTCTTGGTAATTTGCTTTTCTCTAGCCATAACATATGAAGATCATGTCTTAGTCGGCGGCACCACCACGAGAGACATCATGGTCCCGAAGATTTCCGAGTGGCAAGTCACGGTTGTTAACGGTTTGACCACTGGTGAAACTCTTTTCATCCATTGTAAATCTAAGGAAGATGATCTAGGTGAAATTAGTCTGAATTTTAGAGATAGATTTTCTTGGAATTTCGGAGAAAATATGCTTCACTCAACTTTGTTTTGGTGCTATATAAGCAAAGATGATGGTCATATGAATGTAAAGGTGTTTTGGGATGATGTTATTCTGTTTCATAGATGCGGTTGGAAGAATTGCATTTGGACCGCAAAAACTGATGGTCTTTATCTTTGGAATTTAGCGAACGGTGAAGATATATTGTCGGGGAAATGGGAAGTTGGATGGTGAAGACATATTTTTTGCTTTTTTGGTAATCTCTTATTATATGTATTTTGTTGATTTTGGCAGAAAAAGCAAAAAACTGAAGTAATAAAAAAACAAATTTGTCATAAATTTCTCTTTTATTTTGTGTATTTTTTCATCAATGATAGATTTTTGTTTTAGTTATTTATATACAAGTCAGTTAATTACTAGATTAGTTTTATGAAATAATTACAAAATGGAAGACTAAATAAATGATCAATAAAACCTCATTAAAATATTTACCAAGTTGTTATTTTATTTTTCGTATCAAAAATTTCTTACCACTTTTCTACTACAACTTCCTACAAAATTGTATTGACGGAGAGTCATTCTACAGCTTTGATTATTTGTTATGGACTTACTTATTATTTAAGATATTTTTCTGGTCAAGTAATCTTTTATTTTAAGATTTCATTAAATTGATACTTTTGTTTTCTTTAGGTAAGTAGTTTATGAAGAGAAAATTTTGAATACAATATGTTTTGGAAAAGATTATTGCAAATAAAGAGCATTAAATTTTGTTAAATTAATAATTATTAACTTATAAAGACATTTCTCTACTTTCATATTTTTTGAAAACTCTATTTAGAAATAATAAATTTTTGTTATAATCAATTTAGAATTTAGAAGAAATTACTGCTACTGTCCTTAATGGTGATGATGAACTCGAAGACGATATTGCGGTACTTTCAGAACCGGTTACACGTAGAAAAAAAAACAATTATCGCATTTAATTTTTTTCATAATTTTTGGATCTCATTTGAGAAGACAAAAACATAAGTTTTCATTGTAGTAAGAAGATTCATATGAGCTTTAACAAAAATACAAATTCAAATATGTATAGTAATTATTAATTTATCGAATATTAATTTATTGAGGTTTTACTGTATATTGTTTACTAAAACCATTTACTGTTCATTGTAAACCACGTCTACCATAAAGCAAATATTATCTACGAGAATCATCCACTATCTAATTCACTATATGCGTATCCACGATAATTTTTATGTGTTACAGAGTTACTAAATACTATCCAATATCCACTTACAATATAATTTGGTAAAAAAAATTTCTTATTTTTCTTTATCAAGGATTTAGGGTTTAGGGTTTTAGGGTACTATTGTTTTTAGTAAAAAACGTAAATGTAAATTGAAAATAATAACTTTTATTGATTCTTTTATTTATCATCAGTCGAATATATTATTTTTTTCTTAAGTAAATATAAATATTGAAGATATAATTTTAGTATTCAAAGAATGCAGTCGAAACTACTACAACGATAAATTTATTTGTGATTTTGCTAAAGAGAACAAAGTCGACTTCTTTGTAAAGACTTTGGTACGGACGCTTTGGTACCACAGTGTCTACATTTCAGAGTTATTTATGGATACATCAGGTTTAAAGGTACGGTTTGCAAAAATAAAGTTTAGCTACTAGTTAATGTATGTCATCGTAACAGAGAAAAAACAAATATGAAGTTGGATAATAACGGATTTTATGGTCAGTTAGCGAATAAGACTACTTTTCGGAAAGCATCGCCAATCTTTTTTATGCTATATTTTTTTTAGTGTATACATTTGCATATATAATAATTGTGCTCTATTAATTCTGTAAATGACTTGGTAATAACTTTTTTAAATCAGTGAAAGTATGTTTTTGCCGAAAAAAGTAAAATAATAAAAAGTTTATATTTAACCAATCACTAAAGAAATAAATATTTCATAAATCATAATTCCAAAAAGTAACCTATTTAAACAAGTTATCATAAATACTGACGTCTCTTTTCCTTCCCTCTTCACCCAAAATCTTTTTCTTTTTAGTTTTCCTTTTATCTCTAACCATGGCAGATAGGTTATGGGATGAACTCCAACACTTCAACTTAGGTAGAGATGATCCAGAGCTCTACATACCTCTATATACCTATGTTGAAGCAGTTGATCGCAATCGCCTCAGCATCATAGCTCGTCCTCTAAACTTAAGAGCTCAAAGCCTTCACGCTGTTGTTTCTTCATTACCAAGGACGTGGGGACTAACATCACAGGTCCATGGGAGAGTTCTGAATGGTACTTATGTCCAGTTTTTATTCCAATCTGAAACTGACTTGGTATCTGTTCAACTTCGGGCTCCATGGATTTTCAACAATTGGTTTGTCGCTTCACATCGGTGGGAAGACTTCCCAGAGATAGATTTCCTCACTACCATTGATCTCTGGGTACAAATCCGTGGAATTCCTCTCCCCTATGTTTCTGATGGAACAATCAGGTTTATAGCTCAAACTCTAGGTGAAGTCATCTATGTGGATTTTAGTGATGAATTCACTACTCAAATCACCTTTACTAGAGTTCGAGTTCGTTTTGAAATCACTGCTTGCTTAAGGTTTTTTCGAAGAGTTTGCTTTGAATCCAGAGAAAGAGCTATGCTCAGTTTCCAGTATGAGCATCTGAGAAGGATTTGTAGTAACTGTCTTCGCCTTACTCATCAACGCAGCCACTGCCCTTACAATAACCCTCCTCCTACTCCAAGGAATAGTCCTGAAGTCCTTGATGTGCCTGTTTTCAATAGAAGAAGGGTTAGTGATGAAGACAGAAGATCTGACCTTAACTCTCAATCTCAAAATTCAGACTACTCTTTCCCTGCTCCATTACCTCCACCACCAAGGGTTAACTGTCCACCTTTGAACCCGGATGAGCAAGCATCTGCCTCTCCTTACTTTCCTGGGTTAAGTTTTGAAGGACTTCGACACTCTGCAGATCTCAGTCCTCAACCTGCACTATGGAGAAGACGAGTTTCCTCAGGATCAAACACTTCTCTCACTAATGAGGAAGCTAGTTCATCAAGAATGACAAGGAACTTTGAGGTTGGCGAATCGTCAAGACGCCCAAGTTCAAGTCTCAACAATCAAGGTGATGATAAGAATCAAAAGCATAAGCTTCAAGCTGAAGAAGAAGGAGGAATTCTGAAGCCTCCTAAGAAACGTTAATTACTCTTTAAACTTCTGTCATAACTTTTTGGGTCCCTGTAATCTGCCATTACAGGTTTAGTTTAGTTAAGTTAAGTTTGTTTAAGTAGAATAAGTTCTAGAACAGATAATTTCACTTTTTGGGTTCTGTTTTAGAATAGTGAAGGGAATACCACTGATCCCTTTCTTAATCCTGTTTTAGTTTTTACAGTTAAGCCTTTAATTTCAATAAAGCACCTGTCCAAATTTTAACTGCATCACCGGTCCAACCACTATTACCGTAACTAGACCGCTATTTCTTTTTACACCGGTCAGAGAGACTCAGAGAGTACATTTGCCAAAAAAATTCGGACAAAAAATAATTGTTCTCATCTTCAATCAAATTCATCTTCGATACAGATCCCAAATTTCTAGGGCTCCAAGTCCTTTGATTTCTTCGACTGTAATCGCAATTCCCCACTACGTCAAGCTGGACAGACACCGAAGGGATCGCCATGAGAGTGGCGGCTACGAAGATTCCTACCATAACCACCGAACCACCCATCCTAGAGGTCCGTCTCGTCCCTCTGTTTCACGCTTCGAAGAGGATGATGATGATTTTAACCGCCACCGTCGTCGTCGTGGAAGCAGCCCTAGCAATTATCGAGTTGGAATTGGGGGCGGAGGAGGTGGTGGTGGTCGACGTTGGGAAGGTGACAGTCCTACGGATTTTGATGGTCCCGGAGATGGAGGTTTCCGGCAGATGAATGGTCCTCCAGATAGAGTAGATTTTCAGCAGATGCGTCCTCGGAATGGTGGAAGTTTTCGGCCTATGGGTTTTGCCTACGATGATGGTTTTCGTCCGATGGGTCCTGACGGTGGTGTAGGAGGAGAAGGGACGCGGTCAAATGTTGGAGCTGGTCGTGGCAGAGGAGGTTTTCTGGCTAATGGACCCGCAAAGTTTCCGCCTTCAGAGAGTCCAGACGGGAGGAGATTTGTCGGTAAAGCAATGGAGTCTGATTATTCTGTAAGGCCGACTACACCGCCGGTCCAACAGCCTCTTTCGGGTCAGAAACGAGGGTATCCTAGCTCAGATCATGGCAGCTATACTGGAGCTGGTAAGCATGAGTTCACTTGTAGTCTTTTAAGGTTCCCGAGGATCTCATGTTTTTGTGGGAATCAATGATTAGAGTATTGTAAGTTAGTGTAGTTGTTAACTTGTTATGGTACTTTATTGTTGAAGGTTTTTCGTGCGATCCTTTCGAATTTCGATTTTCCCTTGTATGTGATAATCAAAACTATATCCCATCCTCATGTGTATCCTTAGCTGGGTAATTTGATTTGCAGATGTTTCTGATCATAGCAGTATTGTCAAGCTTTTTGTTGGCTCCGTACCAAGGACAGCTATAGAAGAAGATGTGAGTTAATCTGGGATATTTAATTTAATTTGTTGTCTATGTGTTCATAGCTGGGATATTTTACACCAGGAACACTGTCGACTCTTATTCGTACCTAGATAGTTCTTAATTACCTTTTCTAATTTATCTGTTGGTTTTTATATTCCAGGTTCGTCCCTTTTTTGAAAAGCATGGAAATGTTCTGGAGGTTGCTTTGATCAAGGACAAGAGAACTGGACAGCAGCAAGGTATGTCAATCTCCATTTTACTAGGAAATAGTCGTGATTTATACTTTTTAAATTTCAGGTCTCCCTGAAAAGGCTGATGGGAAGCAACCCCAGTCTCATCATTGGCCTCCATTTGTTTGCAACAATTTTCGGGCTTATTGCTTATGCTTGGCAGCGTCTTATCTGTGTTCGATTCTGTCACAGAAGAAGGCTACCTGTGTAGTTTGCTAAGAAAGGGTTTATGTACTTACATTGGGCAAATAGATTTCGCTACTTGTGTGTATTCTAGAAGTTTAGTTGTGTTTGAAAAGTGTAGCAGACTTTATTGAGGGTGTTTTAGAGTTGGAGTTAATGTACAGAAAACTGAAAAGATGTTTTGTTGTTGCCTTTATAGTGGGTATTGGTTAAAAGAACATCGCTATTTTCATCTCCTATTGAAATTCATTTTCCTTTACTCTTCCTTTAGATGGATTGAAAATGTTGTGTATGGTCTTAACTTGATGGATGTATTTTTTAAGTTGGTAGTTTGATAAGGACATAAGGTTCAAAAGATGGTTTCCTAATTTGCCACCCCTGCTGGTCAAGATTTGGCCCCTTTTTATTGATTATATCATGTTGGAGGGTTTGGCGTCTTCATTTTCTTTTTTTCATATCAATTTATGAATGTCTGTCTATTGGTTAATGATGGAATTCCTTTTACCTTTTTGGATGTGTGATGCCGGAATGAATGCTTTTCTCCTTTTCTTTTGTTGATGACATGAGGAACTATGATGACTGTATTTCTTTCCACTCTCTTTGAATGGCCTGAGATTTCAGTTTTCTGTATGGTATTCCCTCTCTATTTCTTGGATGGCCTGCGGTGTGATATACCCACCTCTTGTCATAGATGAATGAATGTTTATGTTTTCTTATGTCTGTATTCTGTATGTTCCACCCTCTCTATTTCTTGGATGGCTTGTGATGTGATATACCAACTCTCGTCATAGATGAATGAATGTTTTGTTGAGTAGCTCTTATGTCTGTATGGTAACCCTTGCACTGGTGATCGATATTTATGTGGAAAATGTTTGATGATAGATTATTTTGTATACTCCCTTTTCGCCAACCAAGCCTTTGTGCTTGCAACTGTTTTAGTTCTGTCTAATTGAATTTCCTTTGGTACTATTCCATTTATTTCTGTCTTTATTTTGTCAGTGTAAAGAATCACTAGACAATGAATGTTGTGTTTGTATGTGCATAGTTATTTATTAATTCTTGACTTTCCAAGAAGTAATTGTATCTATAACTACTACACCTTTGTGGATGGCATAACAATTGCATTTGATTGTGGTGACATAAAACTTTTGATCGCAGTTTGAATGTACTAAATACCATTCAATTCTTTCTTCAGTCTTGTGAAATGTTGTTATGTTAGGTGGTGCAAACATATGGAAGGAAACTGATTGTTTTAATTTCTTAGAATAGTTTCTGATGTTAATACAACAATGTTGACTTCACTCTCTTTCTCTTGATCGATCAGCATCAGGCAGGAACCTAATTATGTAATACATGAAGCAAGTGTTTTCTTTTCTGAATTGCAATTATTTCCAATGAGTTATCTTGCCCATAACTGTAGTTCTTTAATTGAAGTCTTCAAATGCTTGATGTATGGTGACGAAAATGTGATATATGTTTTGGTTTTAACTATCTGCTACTTATCAATGATTGAGATTCTTACATACTGAATCCTTTACCTTGGACCTGTAGTTATATTTTTATGTTAGTAACTATCTGCTATTTTATGTTTGCACAAATTCAGCCACCCTTTGTCTGAAAGGCCCTCTTGTAGATATGTTATCTGCAGATACCGACTGTGTTCTATTTTTTAATATTTTTTATACCATATGCTCCATTTGAAGACATTAATTTATTCTCTCCAACAACTTTACTTCAATGATTTAAGTGGAGGCTGTCAGGACATGTCTTGTGATTTTCCTACTGAACTTATGTGTTTTGAGTAATGCCATTTATTTTTTCAAAATTGTGGTTGCGTGGCTTGTACATTTGTAATGCAACTTTTTACTAGTACATATTGATGTTGATAAAAGGAAAAGTTGAACCTTGAAACAGACAGCTTAAGTATCAGTCTTTAATGCAGGCTGTTGTTTTGTAAAGTATGCAACTTCTAAAGATGCGGATAGAGCCATTAGAGCACTGCACAATCAGATCACTCTTCCTGGGGTAATTACCCTGAGGCTTTCTCTTATCAAGAACAGAAAAATACAGGTTGTTTCACCTTATAATTTGTTGATTCCCAGGGAACTGGTCCTGTTCAAGTTCGATATGCTGATGGGGAGAGAGAACGCATAGGTAATCTACTTCGGCACGTAGTATCTTAATGTGGCTGGCATTGTCTGGTGTTCATAGTAATAACCATACTCTGCATAAATTCAGATTACAAAAATTAAGATAATGTGGGAAATGATATAAATTTTAACGATGTGGATCCCTTTTTTCTCTGTTGTCTTTGCCCGCTTTCAATTCTCAACTGATTTAGTCTTCTTCTTCTGAAGGCACGCTAGAGTTTAAACTTTTTGTTGGTTCACTAAACAAGCAAGCCACTGAAAAAGAAGTTGAAGAGGTATGTCTCATGTCCTATTTTTTGAAGTTGTTACTTATGGCAGATTAACGGAACATGGAAGAGTTCTAAATTTGGATATTATAGTGTCCCCTGTTACCTGAGTTGATAATATTCAATGACTCTTTGATAAGTTTTAGTCTTACCAAAGGGTAAGTGGCTGGAAAAATTGTGTAAATAATGCAATCGCTTAGACTTTCTACTAACTGTGTAATCTCTTTTCCCAAATCATCCAACTGTTTGTTTGTCATAATAGATAAAATTGATAAAGATGTGAACGGCTACCTTCTCAGTTCAAAGTATTTGTTTTAATTTCTCATGTAGTCTTTCGACAAACTGTTTGACTGTTATTGCTTTAACAGATCTTTTTACAATTTGGTCGCGTAGAAGATGTCTATCTCATGCGTGATGAATATAGACAGAGTCGTGGTATGTCTTGTAACTTCTACTAGATTCTATAAATATTTTGATGCGTGATGATGTTGAGATGGTCAAACTCTGTTTTTCACTTTGTAGGATGCGGGTTTGTTAAATATTCAAGCAAAGAGACGGCAATGGCAGCTATCGATGGTCTCAATGGAACTTATACCATGAGAGTAAGCTGTGAATCACATAAGTATCTCAGTTTCTCTCAAATCACCCTTTGGACCTGTTTTGTTTACTGGCCTCTATCCTTTCCCTAGGGTTGCAATCAGCCATTGATTGTTCGATTTGCTGATCCAAAGAGACCTAAACCTGGCGAGTCAAGGTAATGCCTTATGGACTATATTTCAATCGTCATTTACCATTGTTACTTGTTTCACTACCAGCATCTAATTCTAATTTCATTTACCATTCTTTGTTCTATTGAGTTATATTTATGGGGAATCTTTTGGGGCATGGTGGAGAGTTGGGAACCTTGTTCCTTCTCCAGTTATTACTGGAATGTGAAGCATTGCTGTCTATATATCCTTACGTAGTTTCTGTTTCCAGGGACATGACAGCTCCTGTTGGACTTGGTTCAGGGCCTCGTTTTCAAGTTTCAGGACAAAGGTAACTAGCGTGAAAGGAGATCATTCATTATGCTCATCAGGTAATTATATATTTTGACTAACCCCGATCTCCTCATCTCTATTTGTAGGCCTACCTCTAACTTTGGTGACTCTAGTGGGGATGTAAGCCACACAAATCCTTGGCGTCCAGCGAATTCACAAAACGTTGGTCCACCTAGTAACACTGGGATCCGTGGTACCGGAACTGACTTTTCCCCTAGACCAGGTCAAGCAACATTGCCTTCAAATCAGGTGAGAACAGCTTGATGATCATGTATATCATCTTAAATCTACACATTAATACAAGTAAGCGCACATAGTTTGCGTGTATTGTGCGAGACAAATAAAAAGAAAGTACTTCATTTACTGCACACATATGAGCTTATGGACTGGTGAAAAGAAGCATGAAGTTCCGACCTTTCAGATTTTCATATGATGCAACAAACATGATGTGTGTTGCAGTCAAATGATATGGCCTTGATTTGCAATTTGTCAGTTACTGAGACAATTTTTTATTTTCAATAATTTCTACCTCTGATGTGAGCTTTGTTATATGTGACATTCTATAATGTTAGGGTGGCCTGTTTGGTGGTTATGGTGTTCCTCCCCTTAATCCTCTTCCAGTCTCTGGAGTTTCATCTTCTGCCAAATTGCAACAGGTACTTTAGCTATATTTTTCAATCAAACAAATCTGAAAATGTTGTGATGCTTAACTTGGATTTTCAATTGTTTCTATTCCATAGCAAAATCGGGCAGCTGGCCAGCAAATATCACCATTAAAAAAACCTCTTCACAGTCCACAGGGTCTCCCCCTACGTCCACATTTCCCTGGGGCCCAGGCACCCTTGCAGAATCCTTATACTTATAGCAGCCAGTTGCCTTCCTCTCAGCTGCCGCCACAGCAAAACGTCACTCGTGCAACTGCTCCTCAGACTCCTTTGAACATTAATCTACGGCCAACACATGTGTCTTCTGCAACTGATCAATTTCCCCCTCGTTCTCAGCAGCAACCGCTACAAAAGATGCAACATCCTCCTTCTGAGCTAGCTCAGCTTTTGTCACAGCAAACTCAGAGTCTACAAGCAACACTCCAATCGTCTCAGCAAGCAATATCTCAGCTGCAGCAGCAGGTGCAGTCTATGCAGCAACCAAACCAAAATTTACCACTCTCACAGAATGGCCAAGCTGGTAAACAGCAGGTATGAATATAGTCTCTCCGTTGCGTCTGCCCAGCCGGGTTCTTCAGCAGCTGTTGTGTTTTTTTAACTTAAGATTATTTCCTGATAAGACATCTCAGGTTTTTATCCTTCATGTGTTTTAGCATTCTCCGCTTTTCTAATGTTCCTCACGGCTGCTTCTTTATCAGTGGGCTGGATCTGCAATTCCAACAGTTGTTAGCACCACTGGTTCGACACCAGTTAGCTTTGTGCAAACAGCTGCACCTGCAGTAAGTCAGAGCGTGGTTTCTGTCAAATGTACCTGGACCGAGCATACCTCGCCTGATGGATTTAAATATTATTACAATGGTCTAACGGGTGAAAGCAAGGTGAGATACGTGGCTCCTCTTTAATATATTTCCTTGTGAGTTTCAGGAGTATTCCTTCTGGTTTGTTGTGCTATTTATAATCCTTGAACATGTATATATGTATATTTTATATTTGAAGTTCTTCAATACGTGCCATAATATGTGTATAATTGACTTTTGCAGTGGGAAAAACCTGAGGAAATGATAGTGTTCGAACGAGAGCAACAGCAACAGCAACAACATCCAGAAAAGCCAACTATACAGCAGCCCCAGACCCAATTACAGCCGTTGCAGCAACAACCACAACAAGTTCACCAGCAATATCAAGGCCAGCAATTACAGCATCCGTTTTATTCTTCACTGGTTGGTTTCGTTTTCATGCTGGTTACATTCAAGTAGTTTTCTCACATGGTCTCTAATTTGCATATTTACTCTTTTCCATTTGGACTTGCAGTATCCAACTCCAGGGTCCAGCCATAATGCTCAGGTGTATATCTGTTTAATCTGTTTACTTATTTTTCATTTCAAGATTTGATTCTTGAGATGCTAATGTTGTGGTAGAAGGAGATTGACCACCTTATGTAAAATTCAATAAGCCATGGTTTTGCCAGCGTTTTGAAATACAGATAACAAATATCTAACGTGAATGTCTGTTTTCCATTTTAACACGCAGTATCCATCATTGCCAGTTGGTCAAAACAGCCAGGTACATATCTGAACCTGTGGACTTATTTTTCATGGAACTGATTGATTCTCAGTTACAACATGAACTTCCTCTGATGCGTAGTTTTGGTAACATTTAGAAAGAAGAAAACGCTATGCATATATTCTCTAGTTTAAAATCTTTTTTTTTCTTTTCTGGAAAATGCAGTTTCCTATGCCAGGAATAAGTCAAAATGCTCAGGTATATCTCTTATTATGTATAACAATCTCTCATATCTTCTGATTATCTTTGTATTTAATCAAAGAACATACATGAATTTTGATATTTTAAAAAGAAACATAAGGGATATGACTTCCTTGGTTGGAAATAATTAAGGCAGAGCTTTTGTTCTAATCTGTTTGGATTGTCTAGGACTATGCTCGGACACATATACCCGTGGTGGGAGCTGCGTCAATGAATGATCTATCAAGAACTCAACAGGTAGTTATGGTTTTTATCAGTGATTCAGAACTTCTCTCTGTCGTCCTTTGGTACTCAGATGTTCTTTGTTGTTGAAACCTTTTTTTTCTTATTCTCTTACAATCATATCTCTTTTTTCCAGAGCCGTCAATCTCCCCAAGAACTCATGTGGAAGAATAAAGCTTGAGGTTCATATCTTCCCTTTCTCTCATCTCTCTTGTATTTTTTCCGTACCAAAACACATTCCACATGTATTGAGGTTTCTTTAGTTTGAAGTTGCATCTATTTCTCTGTGTTGATCGATACTCCGCAGGTACATGAAACGAGGAGCTAAAATATCTCAGTAACTAGATAGAAATTTCTGGAACTAATTAGTCAAGGAGAGGAAAAGCAGCAATGGCAGTGTTCTTAGTCTCTGATTTTTTAAGTTAACCCCTTCAGGTAAAATAGATAGGCGATTCGAAGACCATCTGCATTCTTCTCTAATCAGATATCTTCTTCATTTTCATTTAAAGAGTTACCAAACAATGGCCTGTTGTAACATAGCTAGCGCAACATAGCTAGCGCAAGGCATGTCTCATGTTGTGTTACTAGTAGTAAACTTAGCTGGGTAAACCAAACTTTGATCCAGACTAGGAGTCATATATAATATAATTATATAAATAGAAATATATTCTTGCATATATCATCACTTGACAAAATCCGACTATAATTTTTCATTTTCAGAGTTCTATCAATTTGTAGTTACCCGATCTTCATATATGTGTTTGCTCTTCCAATGATTTCGTGAAACCAGAGTCCTATGTAGGTGGACTTCTTTAGTTTTTATATAGATATCAATAAGTCGGGTTTTGGATATAAATGGTTATATCCTTTTATTTTTAGTTAATCATTCTACAGTTCCTCCTAATCTCGCTATTACTACCACCGGTAATCCCTCCCATTTTAACCATAGCGTTCTTAAAATCCTCAAAGAAAACCGACTGATCTGCTGCGTAGGTCTCAACAATCGCCCTTGTCCCTGGGTCTTGAACCGCTAAAGCTTGGTCTGATGGAAGCAATCCCTCACCCGAGAGGAGGTTTACATAGTACTGGTTGTCAAATGTTGATGGGGTCACCAAGTCAAGCTGAGTGATACCTACAGTGGGCCCCACAGTCGAGCATAACTGTTGTAGTGACTCGAGGAACTCAAGGTTGTCTCCATGGTTAGCCGGTTGTCCAGTTTGCAGTGGCTGCAACCGAGCTGTAAACGAACTGCACCGTGCCTTTCCCAATGTATGTCCACCTGATTTCCATTTGGTTAAGTATCAATATCTTGGGTTGATCTTGAGAAAGAGAAAGAAGAGTACAAGAGAATGTATACCGGAAAGAGCGACCATGTCGGTTTGTGAAAGGCCAAGATTTTGGAAGGTAGATATGAGAGTTGGTACGGTTGAGTTTGGTGAGGGTAAGCCATTTGTTGCTGCCTGTTTGCTCGCTGTTCTACTGTCTTTTCTTCCTACTTCCACCTCCCAGCTTGGTCCACCCGACTTCAAAAACCCGATTTAAAAGTGTTAAACCAATATAATTTGAATTGAGTTCATCCGGTTTATAAGATGGTACGTGATTAGTAAGGCTGAAGATATAGTTACCACAACGACTGAATCTCTAGCGGCCATGGCAAGAATGTCTGCGCATGAGACGGTTTCTGGACAGACAGATTCAAGATCGGACTTTATCGAATCAATCACTTCGAACCCTCGGAGAGAATTTAGGTTAGGAGGCGCCGTTTTTTCACCAACGAGTCCTTCTGTGTCATCCAACAACACCGAAGCATCACATCCCTGCAATGCATAATGCAAGTCAAAAAACACATATTGGTTCGTGCTCCTGCTCTACTTAACCGGTACCAATTTGGATTTGTCACGGTTTAACCAGCATAACTAATACTTTCCCGGTTCAATGGTATATAGAAGACATGGGTTAGATAGTTAACCAAAACAATTAAAACGAACTTAAGATGAAATGGACTTGCATTGACAAAACAGTCGTGGAAATGAAGACGGAGAAGAGAAGCAGCCATTCTTGGATCCTGTAACACCGTGGTTTCGACCCACGAGTAGACTATGGACTCTGCTTCCGGACAGCTATTCCGGTACAAACCGAAATCAAGAACCAAACCGAACCCTATACCAAAACTTGAACCGGTTTCTCCACTCCCGTCTTCGCAGCTCTCGCTGAAGTTGGTTGGATTGTCGGAGAATGAGAGAATTGGCATTGCAGCGAAAAGCATAAGGAACAAGTTAAAGAGATTCTTCATTGTCGTTATATGATCACTCCACTTTCTTCTGAGTTTTAACATTCAATGGAGTTGGTACTATATTAGAAAGGCTAGTGTGTGTGTGTCCATATTTATAGAAACAATTCAACTACACACAAACATAACACGTATATATTGTATATTTATGTATGTGTGACTGCATGACTGCATGTGCCCTTCAACAACCCAATTACATATTATGTACTCGTCAAATTAATCATACGTATGTCACAATAAATGTATGTATATAAAACAACTAAACAAGTAAAATTGTAATGTTATGATATATATACAAAATGAGCATGAAGGATTAACAAATTCGCATAATACAATATATGATCAACATGTATACTTTTGTTTTGTTGTTTTTTTTATGCAATATAATTTGAGCAAAACAAAACGTTTTGGACTAAACTATATACAGAGTAAAAAGGAACAAAAGAGAAGTAATGATATTTGTAATGAATAAAGAGGAAAACACGAATAAATCATGTTGCTACTATTGCTATTTGCTATTGCTAGTGCTATAGAGATGTGTCGGTATACACTATAGAGTCAGGAGTAGTTAAACGAGAGACCAATTCAGCAGTTGGAATCTGACAGAAGTAAAGAAGTTAGTAGTATGTAGTAAACATATATTTTTATTAGAATAGAAATAATATGTGCATACGAATAATTTTCACAATGATATAAGGTGCATGGGTATATCATATGCATGTGGTTGTTAATGTAAGAAAAAGTACACTAGTCTTGAATGAAGAAAGGGTCAAATTTATTTCGTCTTGTCCTCTTCGTATTTCTTTATTTGTATTTTACCACACATGTTAATAAATTCTTATATGGGCCGGCCCATGGGCTTTACGCATCTGCGGCGTAAATGCCCAAGAAAGTTCATGAAATTACATCTGATTGCCACTACACAGTCTTTACTAGAGCTTGACCTTTGTCTCTCCCTCTCTCTCATGTCCGAGTGAACAAATCCCGCCAAAGATACTGAGAGACTGATTGTGAAATCAAAGAAGTACTCGAAAGCTCGTTATATAAAGAAAGATTCTGCGAAGATGAGTACTATGAAATTTTGTCGCGAATGGTAAATACGAATCTCTTCGTTTTTTTGGGGTCAAAACGAATCTGTTCTTTGCTCTTTTATACTAATCTTCTGAAATTGAAATTTGGGTTTTCATTTCTTAGTTCATCTTGCATTCGATATTGTACCCAGTTCATCTAAGTCTCTAATTGTCGTAATTCTAGTTTTGGGTGGTTTGCTTATGTTATCTATTCGATTAAAGCTCCAATTTTTCTCTACTTTTGATTTTTTTTTTTTTTGTTTCTTGAAATGTTCAGTAATAACATTCTATATCCTAAGGAAGACAAGGAGCAATCAATCCTCCTCTACGCGTGTCGTAATTGTGATCACCAGGTAAACTTTGTTTACTATGCCTTCTTTTATAAAATTAGGGTTCTATAGTGTCAATGGCACAATGTGGTGTTGAAACAAAGCTATGACTGAAACCAATAGACTTTAGTTGTTCACTTGTAGAGATTCTGTTGATAAAAATGATGTTTACTCTTTGTAATCGCTTATATATACGGTTAAGAGTCAAATGTCTGAACTTGAATGAAACCAAGGAATGAGAATTTAACGAGTTTAGCTCATTGTCCTTGTCTCTCAGATCATGAATCTGATTGGTTAAGATAGTAGTGCTTATCAGTACAAAGAGTTTCTTTAGAACTTCTGAACAAATGCAAGACCTTTTAGAAACTCTAAAAGTGTTTAGAGGGTTTCTGCAACTTAGCTTCTAAAACCATTTGAGTTTCAACAATATCCATTGGGGTACACAAGCTTTTCTTGTTATGCAACTTGTTTCTGAGTTTTTTGTTTGTTTGTAGTGTTTGTGTTATGTTTGTTATTACAATCATTAAGCCTTTGCTAGCTACTGGAAACCACTATATGAATCTGCGTCTTTAGCTTAATGTCGGACATGCTAACCGAATTAGTTATCAACTTAATGTTAGCTGGATTTACTGTCCTGTTACTATGAATTTGGATAATATGAAATTCATATTCTTTTCGAGCATTTGGCTTTGCAGGAAGCAGCGGATAACAACTGTGTGTACAGAAACGAGGTTCATCACTCTGTAAGTGAACAAACTCAAATCCTATCCGACGTCGCTTCTGACCCAACTCTTCCACGTACCAAGGCAGTGCGGTGTGCCAAGTGTCAACACGGCGAAGCTGTCTTCTTCCAGGTGAATAATTATCTTAAAACTTAGTCGTTAATTCGTCATCAATCAAGAAGTAAAGAAACATTCTTTAGTTTTTCTCTGATCTAACTTAAAGATCAAAAAAGATTTATTTCTCTTGCTCTTTAATGTGCTTATGACTACTTCTGCACTCTATATCTCGAGATTCGGTTTGATATAGCTCGTGTGTGCCATTGTATTTTCAGGCCACTGCTAGAGGCGAAGAAGGAATGACACTGTTTTTCGTTTGCTGCAACCCGAACTGTAGTCACCGTTGGAGAGAATAGAATGTTACATTTTTCAAATGTAACTTGTATCTGATTTTCTCTTTATGAGTTTCATACAATTCAATTTGGAGTCTCCTGTGTAAAAATATGAATACTACGGGACTGTTGTCTGAGTTCTTGAATTTTCAGGGTCTTTAATGATCATTTTGGTTTTTGTTGGGTCTAATTGTAAATTTATTAATTTCTGTGGGGCCGATCTGAAAATTCGTCGTTATCAGTTTGAATACGTGGAAACTTGAAATTGTCAGATTAGTAGCTTCTAGTTAGTCCAGCCGCCGGCTGCTCAAACTTTGCAATAACGTGTGGTATTATATAGTAAGTTGATAAATCTAATCTTCTAAATAAAATTACTATAATAATGCTGTGTTTACTTCATCATCATGTTGATTTATATTATATCAGAATTTCTAACATTGAAAAATAATGAATAATGGTATATACTACACAATTTGATGATTAGGTTTATAAAATGGAGTCTCTAATATTATGGTTGAAACTTTTACAGGGCTGCTTTCAAATATAATATTCACATTTTGAGTGACCACATTATCTTAATTGGAAGTTTTTTCCTTTGTAAATAAAAAAAATTTCGGTAGAAAAATAGGCAACTTGGTCCACCACAAAGTCGAATAATCAGTAACCAACTCATGAGTGGAATTTGTCCAACAAAAAAAAAAAAAAAACTGATGAGTGGAATTATACTTGATTCAATGACAAATTAGGAGCTTATCTAAATTTCAGAAGTCAAGTTATTTACACGTAAAAAAAACAGATATCAAATGTTATATTTGTGGGTGAAGTTGTTTTACGAATTAGATCGGTCCATTATGCAATCGATTATGTTTATCATTATTCGTAGATCATTATAAATCTTGATATAGACATATGGTCAAATAAATTAAAAAAACAGAAAATAGCTACGTTGATTTTGTCAATGTTAGAAAAAATAAGCAATGTCCTAATTTCTCGAGTTAGAAAGAGACATATCTCTACCCAATTTTTGATAAGACCTTCTCTTTTGCATAGATTGATAAATTGACCATATGTTTACACAATTACACACATGGTAACGTTATATACTCAATTACTTGACCAGAGTAATGACTAACAATTTGAATTAAGAAATCACTCAATTCTACATTATATCTATACGCATCCATATATCTAATTAAAAAAACTTAAGGACGTACGAATGTTGATTTGTATATAAAGAGCTAAGAACAAACCCCAGTTAGACAACTAGCAATTGCTAAAACACATAAGATTATTACATTAAATCTCAAATCGTTGAAGATGTCACAAATGACCTCATTATTTCTCCTTATTGCTCTTTTCACAACCATCCTCAATCCAACAAGTCTCTCTCTATATTCCCACATGATTTATTCTCAATTTCAATCATAGATTATAAACTTAATCATAATTAATGGTAATTATGTTTTATGATAAACCAGGTGGAGAACCAGTAGGTGTATGCTATGGAATGATGGGGAACAACCTTCCTTCTCAATCAGACACAATCGCTCTCTTTAGACAAAACAACATCAGACGTGTTAGACTCTACGACCCAAACCAAGCCGCTTTAAACGCTCTTAAAAACACCGGTATCGAAGTCATCATCGGCGTTCCAAACTCCGAGCTTCGTTCACTCACTAACCCTTCTTCCGCCAGATCATGGCTCCAAAACAACGTCCTTAACTATTACCCTGCCGTTAGCTTCAAGTACATCGCCGTTGGTAACGAAGTATCTCCATCGAACGGCGGCGATGTTGTGCTCCCTGCCATGCGTAATGTTTACGATGCTCTAAGAGGTGCAAATCTTCAAGATCGTATTAAAGTTTCTACAGCCATTGATATGACTTTGATTGGAAACTCTTTCCCTCCTTCCAATGGAGAGTTTCGAGGTGACGTTAGGTGGTATATCGATCCCATCATCGGGTAATTCTATGCATCAACTCCTTTTACTTTTTTTTCTATGATCATCAAAAGTAAGTTTAACATAACCAAAATTTTCTTTATACCAATCTTTTTATATCCTGAAAATTAATGGACTTGAAACCGAGTAATGTGAGAAACAAAAAACCATGTCTTCATACTAGAGAATAGTTTTTTTTGCAAACCTAAAAATTATTATTAATTTCTATTTTTTTTGTTGGTTTGTTGAAAAATATTTTGATGTTGACCTAAAAATATATATGGTTACTTGTGTAAAAAGATTCTCAAAACCGAATGATCATTTCTTCCTCTGTGGTTAATCAGGTTTCTGACGAGTACGAACTCAGCGTTACTAGCCAATATCTATCCTTACTTCAGCTACGTCGACAATCCACGTGACATATCTCTCTCTTACGCTCTCTTCACTTCTCCCTCCGTCGTCGTATGGGACGGATCTCGCGGCTACCAAAACCTCTTCGACGCCTTACTTGACGTTGTTTACTCCGCCGTCGAACGATCAGGCGGAGGATCTCTCCCAGTAGTTGTTTCCGAGAGCGGATGGCCTTCTAACGGTGGGAACGCCGCGAGTTTCGATAACGCACGAGCGTATTACACGAATCTTGCGTCGCGTGTGAGGGAGAACAGAGGAACACCGAAGAGGCCTGGAAAAGGAGTGGAAACGTATTTGTTCGCTATGTTTGATGAGAATCAAAAGAGTCCTGAGATCGAGAAGAATTTTGGTTTGTTTTTTCCTAATAAACAACCAAAATTCCCGATCACATTCTCCGCCGCGAGAGAGGGTACGGCGGTTGAGTGATGATTTTATATGCTGAGGTTTGTGTGAATGTTTAAATAGTACCGGCTCGGGAGAGCTAATCCAATAAATAATTTCAAATAAAGATAAAATTTCTAATATTGATAACAACTCTTACCATATTTGAATATAGAAAAAAATAAAAATAAATGAAACTACACGTTAGATTCTTTCTATCTACTTAACATTTTTGAAGTACAAATTTGCTCTTTCCAATCGGGTCGGGTTTTTTTTGTGATTTTGACCCGGAAATCTTCAATCGGATCTTTCCTTATTTTTTGGCAAAATTAAAAAACGAAATTAATTAATAAATTCTAAAAATATATATTTTCTCAACTAATTATTACACCTAAACTCTTTATTTATGGCATATTCTTTCTGATTTTTATAGATAAGGAAACCAAATATGATGATTTAATGCTAATATAACAAATTTGAGCTAATTTCCTAAAACTTCTCTACCTAATTTAAACAAAAATATATGATTCTCATTTCACTTTTATTTGATTTATATTTATATTATTTTGAATTATTATAAAATAATAATTCAAAATAAATGAAGTGAAATTCAAAAATAAAATTTTAGATTTTTTTATGCATATGCTATATTTCAAATTTTTTAAAACGGACATATATTACTCAATAAATGAAGAAAAAAATATGTGTACAATCTAAAGTACATATTTGCTCTTTTTTTGGGTCGGTTTTGTTTTTTTTTTTAATTTTGACCCGGAATTTGATCCGGATTTTGACCCTCAATTAAGTCTTTCGGATCCAAATAATGAGACTTTCAAAAAAAAATCCTAGCAATTTAAATGATTGATTTCGTATATATATATATGTATATATTACTAAATATATATAGTTATAACAAAATAATTTTTGAATCCAAGTCGTTTCCTAAATCGGTGCAAATGAGTTAAGTGCAAATCATTTTTCTTTCCTAAATAAAATGAACTATATATATATATGATAATATTCATAGGATTTAATCTTTTCATCCGGAAATCTTCCCTTACAAATAATATCCTTAATTAGTTGGTGTACCGCGGGTCATATCCTTAATTTCTATTCTAAATGAATTGAGTCATTCGGATCTTTTCTTAATTTCTACAATTATCTAAAACGGGAGAGTATACCACGAGTGAAATCCTAAAATTAACAAATCAAAATACAATTGTAAATTGTTTTTACGGGTTGGTCCAAAAACACACAATAATTTAAAAATATATATATTATGAAAACTATTTGAAAGCAAACTTTTAAATTGACTCGAATTATATGTCTTTTAAATAAAAGTGTTATTAAAAAAATAACAAAATGATGTTTAATTTCAAAGGACGGGATTATATGGTGGGACGGGTTTGGGTCGATATTAATACGTAACAATATACTACGGGTGAAATCCTAGAATTAACAAATCAAAATACAATTATACAATCTTAAACACTAAATAAAACAAATACAACTTAATTTTTTTATTTTTTAGATACAACGCATGTGACCCGCGGTGTACAACAAAAAAATATTATACACAACAAATTCATTAGTTTATAAAAAGATAAAAAAATCAAATAATTAACCCGCGGTATACCGCGGGTCATATCCTAGTTATCTAGTAAATGAATGGCCTAATTATTGGACGTACTTGTACACGACTCAACGTTTGATTCCTAAGTTTCTTGGAATTACTTTCAAATTGACTACTCCTCAAGCCAATTCACTAGCGAGAGACATTGCTACGAGTGTAACTCGGTATGGGCGCTTTCGATCATATTTAGCCTTGGGCAGACCGGCTTGGCCCATTTCCGCATTGACGAAGAACGACGTGAAGCTTCTTGATCTTACTTTCGTGATGCAGGTTATTTTATACAAGTTTAAAGTGTGCTGTCGATTGTTTGCTTTGCTATGCTCTGTATTTGTGTTCTAATTTGCTCACTTTCGAGCTATTTTCATTTGCTCTTTTTGGAGCTGTATTACATTGGTTACTTTTTAATTTCAATGAATGATGACAAAAAAAAATATTCCTATTATCTAGTAAAGTTAAAAATAAAAGACCTCTATAGTTGTTAAGTTCCAATCCAGCATATCAGCAATTGTAAAAAAAAAATTTCAATGCATATAATGGAATTTGATTTTAATATTTTACTCATTTTGAGATTATATATTCGCACTAGGTAAGAACTTGTGCCATGTACGGATAAATCTTAAATTTGAACCATACAAGATCAAATTATTCTTGATTTTGTTTTTGTTGTTTAATATGTAGTTTATGTTTTTAATCATCAGAGTCTAAATCCTTTAGTAGAGATATATGGTTCATAGCGGGGTCAACATCTTCCTTAAAATTAAATGAAGGAGGTCTAGAGGATATGTTGGGAGGCAACATATCCAAATTAAAACATAGAATTCTAAATGTACATAAAAAAAATTTGGAGATCTCAATTTTAGAGTTGACAATCGAGATGAGCTGGAGAAAATCTTTTTCCAACACCATTATTCCGATTTATCAACCAAACAAGTCCATCAAACACCAAGTCTTCAATGCCCTCTTCCGCTAGAGAATCCACCAATCCAACATTATTAATAGGTCAACAATATAAATTTCACTATAATCTGTACAAAAAGCGTTATCATGAAATTTAAAGTGTTGAACCATTAATATCACCTAAAAACCATAAGCAGCTAATAGTTTGTTTATAGGACCCGGAGAGTAAGCAACCATAGTGTAAATGAGAAATCAAAGATTTATAGTGTTACACTATTTAATTGGTAAAGGCTTGGTGTTTGATGGACTTGTTTGATAATGGTACACCATAAATATTTGTTCTCGCACATTATCAAATTTCATTATCAATACTATCTATATTTGGAGATCACTTGATAATGTGCGAGATCAAATATAAAAATTTATTCTTATTCTGAGACAGTTTTTATTTGTATTACAAAATTCTAATATATGTTTTGAAATAAACTGTTTTATCTATAGTTTTATTTTGTTTAAATATATGTTGTAATTCAATCGAAACATCCATATCACATATATAGTCTCTGTTCATTTTCATATAGTTTTCAGTTAGATGTGCTAAATCTTCACAAACAAATATGTTTTGTTCTTTGTTGTTTTCTTCATGATTATTTGGAAAGTGGTTGGTTAAATGTTAGATTATCTATATGGCTTTGTTCTTCTTTTTTTTTTTTTTGATAGGAATATGGCTTTGTTCTTATTGTTATGTTATGTTTGTGTCCTTCATAATTATGTGGAAAGTGGTTTTTTGTTGGTGATTTGTGAACGGTCTTGGTGATTGGTTTTTGTAGTTTTTGATTTGATAATCTTTACATACATTAAGACACAAACCACAAGATCTAGTAAGATTTATACTGTTTATTGTGATGAATTGGTGTTTGGTTTTACGAAGAATCAAGCGATCATGGCAAAAGAAAGGGTTTTGTGCCGAAATAGAAATCACGAAAGAAATTAAAATGTTTGCTTCTAAGTGATCCCATGAGGCCATGTAAGATGCAAGGTGTCAGAATACGAAATTTCATATATGCAAGAAAAGTCCATTTGTCATTTTCTAAGAAGCTAAAACATTCTCTTGTTTGGGTAAAAAAAACATACATTTTCAAATCAAATTCAAGTATTCAAAATTGAATGAAACATATTAATAGAGGAATATTTTCGAAAAGAAAACTATGACTTATATTTTATTACTTCAAATGCCATATTAAAATCGAGAAGGGTATAACTGGTTCATACAATTGGCGACAATTTATTTAGATAAAGGTATTCGAACATTTCTAAAGGAGGCAAGGACAGAGAAAGCAACTACTAACTATGATTCATGAGAGATTAAACTCTAGAGATGTTGGAGAATCAATTAAATGAATAAAATTAAGGAAATCAACGCCAAATTCTGGCAACCGAAGTACCGGAATATGATGGTTATACTATTTGTAGCATGACTTATGTTTGTTTAAGAAAATTTGCATCTAATGTAAATATTTTATATAGTTAACTAAACATTTTTAAAATTTGTATGTGCGATTATGTGATGATATAATCATTATCCCAAATTTTATCCAAATTACGGTGAAGGACGAGCTTCCTGGAAAATTTTGATGGGCTTAATGTTTCTAGATTAAGGCCCGTTAAATACAATTGATAGCGGATGACGTGGCAATTTGATCGGTGATCACTTGAATAATGACGATATTGACATTCTCTTTTCGTCACTGTATGAACGAAACTGCCAATCAACGTTTGCCACGTAATCTATCTTACGATGACGTGGTGAAACATTGTAGGCATTATAAACGCTTCTTTTATTAATTCATAAATTGGGTCCTAAAGTTATTTCTGTTGACATTTCGACCTTTTGGCGGTGGATTGGAATTTTCCAGGTCTGATCTTCGACGATAAACATGGCGGATGAGAGATTTAACAGGAAGAACCCGGCGGTGAAGAGAATTTTGCAGGAGGTTAAGGAGATGCAAGCTAATCCTTGTGATGATTTCATGTCTCTTCCCCTCGAGGTACACATTTCGAATCACGATCCATAATTCCTCCTTCTCTTTTCATGTTTTGATCTTACGAAATTATCAATCTGTAGTATTCAATGTTTCTCTTTCAATTAAGGTTAATCAGAGTTCAATTATTCGAAATATTTCAATTTCCTTTTGATTTTGATTGAGAGTCATTTGGTAGAAGATTGTGAATTGTTCCTTGATCTGTTCCAGTCTTTTTCCAATGGTGGTTTTGTAATGTTATTGATGTTGGTTCAATCTTGTGTTAGTCCAAATAGTTTACATTGAATTCTCGATCTGTTCTAACTTCAGGAGAATATATTTGAGTGGCAATTCGCGATCCGAGGTCCAAGTGACACTGAATTTGAAGGTGGGATCTATCATGGGAGGATTCAGTTGCCTGCTGACTATCCTTTCAAACCTCCTTCATTCATGCTATTGACCGTAAAGATTCTTTCTCTTCTTTAGCGTCTCTATTGTATTAAAGGAGACTATATCTCTCTAATTAGTGTTTTTTTTTTGTTTGCTCTTGTTTCAGCCTAGTGGTCGTTTTGAAACCAACACCAAGATTTGCTTGAGCATTTCTGATTACCATCCCGAGCATTGGCAACCTTCATGGAGTGGTAAAGTCACAAACTTTTTAGTCACCTTCTTCAACTGTCAATATCCAAAATTTTCATGAAAGACTTGATACGGTTATGACTAATACCGAATTGAACAGTTAAAGCTTTTAGATATGATTTAAAACGAGGTTGAGTTGAGTATTATCAACAACTTTACTCATGAATTTGTTCTTGCTTATTTTGTAGTTCGGACTGCTTTGGTGGCTCTCATTGCTTTCATGCCTTCAAACCCCAATGGAGCACTAGGCTCGGTAGATTACCCAAAGGAGGAGAGACGTGCACTAGCCACTAAGTCACGTGAGACACCACCCAAATATGGTTCTCCTGAGCGTCAAAAACTTATTGATGAGGTATTTCACTCTATCACCCTTGTTTCAGAGCAATGTCTGAACTTTTCATACACACTGTACATTATTCTGATAGAGAAATGTACAGTGCATATTTTGAGTGCTTTTGATTATTGAACCAATAAATTGAATGTGTGGCTATATTTTTCTATAATAAATGACATGAGGTTCTCTTGATCAGCGAATGCAGATTATTCATCGTAGATGGGTTTAGTTTACTTATGATGTGTTTGGAATGCAAAATTGTTATGCTCATTTCTCATTAGAATTATGTTAGATACCGATCCTAAGATGCTACAATAACTATTGTTTATCATGAAGCAAAATGAACATAGAGCGAGCAAACTTAAAAAGAACACTGTTGCTGGAAATATTATTTATATTAACCAAAAGTAGTGTTAAGAATCTTGTTTAATTTCGAAATTTTGACTACTAGTTTACATATTTGACATGGGTTTAAGTATCTTATATACTCGCGCATAACTTTATTTGATCATATGTCTTTTTGATTAATATACCCAGATTCATCAATACATGCTCAGCAAGACACCTTCTGCTCCCAAACCTAATCCTCAGGAATGTAACAAAACACCCTTGGATGATTCAGACAGTCAGTCCCAAACCAAGCCGCAGGACGCTGCAGCGATTATATCAGAACCTGATACCGTGGCTGAAGAGAATGTCGTTGATCAAATCGCGGAAGAGACAGCTCAGACCGTTCTTCCAGGACCGAATGCAGCGGTAGAGTTTACAGAGGGAAATAGCGGGAACGGTTTGGTGAGGCGGCAGGAACAGCAGACCTCTGTTGTCAGGACGGCTCAGAAACCAGGTGATGACAGGCTGTTCACGTGGGCGGCGGTTGGACTCACGATTGCGATTGTGGTTCTCTTGTTGAAGAAGTTCGTAAGGTCAAGTGGTCATGGCGCCGTGTTTATGGACGAGTCGTGAATGCTGAACTTAAACTGGAAGATGGTCTAAAAAAGCATCAAAAGTGGAAGTGTTTATATATCATATATATATATATATATATATGTTAGTAAATGGGGAAATAAGTCATTAATTAATTATATTAGGGTATATGATGATGTGTTGCATACTCGAGTTAGATTAATGTGTTATGTGTATCAGTGTATGTGCCATCACTTGATCCATGCATTCTTAAAATCCGAAACAAAGCATGGATACAAACATTTAAAATGCTTTTGCTGCTACACCTAAACCTATCCCAAGGTCAATTTTTGTAATTGAAACGAGGAATGTTAGTGATGCAATATATGGCCACGTTCGTTGGTAGAGCTTTTGGATGAAACTCTGAAACTTTTATTGGTTTAAAATAAACTGTCAATAAAAATTGAAAACCATAACTAAGTTATCAGCCAGTCCAACTTAAATAATGACTACTCGGCTTCGCTTAGTCCACGTTAAACTTGGTAAAACCGTCCAATACTTTTATTTGATACACACCACCACCCTTAGGGACACTCACGCCCATAGGCCCACATATATCGTCCCTCGTGTGCCCACTAGTCGGAATAATCCACAACCCACGTGATCTCGGTCCCTCATATAACAGACAACAAAAGTTTAATTTGGGTTAAATTGATAAATACCACAAGTTTTCGGGTCTTTTTAATGAGATTTCGATATATGAGGGAGTCAAATTTATAAAGAGAACAAGATCATCGTCTTCTTTATTTAACCTTTCACCACCTCTTCTTCTTCATTTTAATTGGTTTTGGGTGCCTTAAGAAAAATTCAAATTGGTTTCCGTTTTATCATTTTACAAACAAACTTCGCCGTTAAGCTATCGACAGTGATTATTCCACCTTCCCAAAAATCCTTACCATAATCTGTGAGTTTCAATTTTCAGCAGAGTTAAGGAAGATTTGTGAAACTTTGGTTTCGAAATTCGAATTTAATGATTGACGACGATCTTCTTCGTTTCTCGCTGTAATTCTTCGAAATTCCTAAACGATTAACTAAGAAAAATGGTCTCCGGAGGCGGTAGCAAACCCAGCGGTGGTGAGGCAGTTTCCTCAGGCCATCGCGTCAATCGGAGCCGTCACACCAGTGCAGAACAAGCTCAGTCGTCAGCAAGCAAAGCCCTAAGGTCACAGAATCAGCAGCCGCAAAACCACGGCGCCGGAACGGAATCCACAAGCAAAGCAATTCAACAGTTCACTGTCGACGCGAGACTTCACGCCGTCTTCGAACAATCCGGAGAGTCAGGTAAGTCGTTCGATTACTCACAGTCTCTTAAAACGGCCCCGTACGATCCTTCCGTACCGGAGCAGCAGATCACAGCTTATCTCTCGCGAATCCAACGCGGTGGCTATACCCAGCCTTTTGGCTGCTTGATCGCCGTCGAAGAATCCACTTTCACAATCATCGGTTACAGTGAAAATGCGCGGGAAATGCTAGGGCTCATGTCTCAATCTGTACCAAGCATCGAGGAGATATCGGAGGTTCTTACGATTGGTACTGATTTGCGATCTCTCTTCAAGTCATCGAGCATCGTTCTCCTCGAACGCGCGTTCGTGGCTCGAGAGATCACGCTTCTGAATCCGATTTGGATTCACTCTAAGAACACTGGTAAACCTTTTTACGCGATTCTCCACAGAGTTGATGTTGGAATTTTGATTGATTTAGAGCCGGCTCGAACCGAGGACCCGGCGCTTTCACTCGCCGGAGCAGTCCAATCGCAGAAACTTGCGGTCCGTGCGATTTCTCATTTACAATCGTTACCTGGAGGAGACATCAAGCGTCTATGTGACACTGTTGTGGAAAGCGTTAGAGATCTTACTGGCTACGACCGCGTTATGGTGTACAAGTTTCATGAAGATGAACATGGTGAAGTCGTAGCGGAGAGTAAACGGGACGATTTAGAACCTTACATTGGTCTGCATTATCCGGCTACTGATATTCCTCAGGCATCTCGGTTCTTGTTCAAGCAGAACCGTGTTAGGATGATTGTAGATTGCTATGCGTCACCAGTTCGTGTGGTCCAAGACGATAGGCTCACGCAGTCTATATGCTTGGTGGGTTCGACTTTGCGAGCTCCTCATGGCTGTCATGCTCAATACATGACTAACATGGGCTCTATTGCGTCGTTAGCCATGGCAATTATAATAAATGGAAACGAAGAAGATGGTAACGATGTTAATACTGGAGGAAGAAACTCGATGAGGCTTTGGGGTTTAGTCGTTTGCCATCACACATCGGCTCGTTGCATACCTTTTCCTTTGAGGTACGCTTGTGAGTTTCTTATGCAGGCCTTTGGCTTACAGCTAAACATGGAGTTGCAGTTAGCCTTGCAGGTGTCTGAAAAACGCGTTCTGAGAATGCAGACACTGTTATGCGATATGCTTCTGCGTGACTCACCCACGGGGATTGTCACGCAGAGGCCTAGTATCATGGATTTAGTAAAATGTAACGGTGCAGCATTTCTTTACCATGGGAAGTACTATTCGTTGGGTGTGGCTCCGACTGAGGCTCAGATAAATGACATTGTGGAGTGGTTGCTTGCTAACCATTCTGATTCAACCGGGTTAAGCACAGATAGTTTAGGCGATGCGGGTTATCCTCGGGCAGCTGCTTTGGGAGATGCTGTGTGCGGTATGGCAGTCGCGTGTATCACAAAAAGGGACTTCCTTTTCTGGTTCCGGTCTCATACAGAGAAAGAAATCAAATGGGGAGGGGCTAAGCACCATCCTGAGGACAAAGATGATGGTCAGCGGATGCATCCGCGTTCTTCGTTCCAGGCTTTTCTCGAAGTTGTTAAGAGCCGATGTCAGCCGTGGGAAACTGCTGAAATGGACGCCATTCACTCGCTCCAGCTTATTCTAAGAGATTCTTGCAAAGAGTCTGAAGCGATGGACTCTAAAGCTTCTGCACCTGGGGGGGTTCAGCCACATGGGGATGATATGGCAGAGCAAGGGATGCAGGAGATAGGTGCAGTTGCGAGAGAGATGATTAGGCTTATTGAGACTGCGACGGTTCCTATATTTGCTGTGGACATTGATGGCTGCATCAATGGGTGGAACGCCAAGATTGCAGAGCTGACCGGTCTTTCTGTTGAAGAAGCTATGGGAAAGTCTCTGGTTCGCGATTTGATATACAAAGAGTACGAAGAAACAGCTGATAGGCTTCTTTCTTGTGCTCTCAAAGGTTTATGCAATTCTTTAAATTATCAATCTGTGACACACTCTAACATGCAAATTCTGATCATGTGTTTCATTTTCAATTATGCAGGGGATGAAGGCAAGAATGTGGAGGTCAAGCTGAAAACTTTTGGTCCCGAGCTACAAGGGAAAGCAGTGTTTGTGGTTGTCAACGCATGCTCAAGCAAGGACTACTTAAACAACATCGTTGGAGTCTGCTTTGTTGGACAAGATGTAACCGGTCATAAAATTGTTATGGACAAGTTCATCAACATACAAGGCGATTACAAGGCCATCATCCATAGCCCGAACCCTCTGATCCCTCCAATCTTTGCAGCGGATGAGAATACGTGCTGCCTTGAGTGGAACACCGCAATGGAAAAGCTCACAGGGTGGCCTCGCAGCGAAGTGATTGGAAAATTGCTTGTTAGGGAAGTATTTGGGAGCTGTTGCAGACTAAAGGGTCCTGATGCGTTAACTAAGTTCATGATCGTTTTACTTAACGCGATTGGTGGCCAAGAAACGGATAAATTCCCATTCCCGTTCTTTGACCGTGAAGGGAAATTCATTCAGGCTCTCCTGACTTTGAACAAACGGGTCAGCGTCAACGGCAAAATCATTGGGGCTTTCTGTTTTTTGCAGATACCGAGTCCCGAGCTGCAGCAAGCTCTAGAAGTCCAGAGGAGGCAGGAGAGTGAATACTTCTCAAGGAGGAAAGAGTTGGCTTACATTTTCCAATTTATAAAGAATCCATTGAGCGGATTGCGTTTCACAAATTCATTGCTGGAAGCCACGGATTTAAACGAGGATCAGAAGCAGCTTCTTGAAACAAGTGTTGCATGCGAGAAGCAGATCTCAAAGATTGTAGGAGAAATGGACGTCAAAAGCATTGAAGACGGGTGAGAGTTTTGATTCGTTTTTATACACACTTAAATTGTTCTATAAAACCTCATTAGCACTACTAAACAAACAACCTCTGTTTTTTTTTTGCTCATCAGTTCATTTCTGCTAGAGAGAACAGAGTTCTTCATTGGCAGTGTCATAAATGCAGTGGTAAGCCAAGTCATGTTTGTGGTGAGAGAGAGAAATATTCAGCTGATCCGTAACATTCCCGCGGAGATCAAATCCATGGCTGTCTATGGTGACCAGATAAGGCTCCAACAGGTTCTGGCAGAGTTTCTGCTAAGTATTGTCCGTTATGCGCCCTTGGAAGGCTCAGTAGAGCTCCATCTATGCCCGGTTCTGAAACAAATGGCTGACGGGTTCTCCGCTATACGCTTGGAGTTCAGGTACCTTCCATCGTTCTGGTTTTGTCTCTATCTCTCCAATTCTCTATTTAGCTAGTTGACTTAGGTCTGAGATCAAAGAGAAGAAACATAGACTTAGGCAGCGAATATATCGCTATCGCTACAATCATCTGCTATATGATACTTCTTTTTTGTAAATGTGACTACTGCTGCGGATAAATTTCATTTTTTTGTTTGCTATCTGCATTGAGAAAACCTTGTGAATGATAAAATAAGCACAGTCTTGACCGGGAACAAATTTTAAAGCCTTAAGGACAGCAAACTCGCTGACTCATTTTGTCAATGTTTTGTTAGAATGGCGTGTGCAGGGGAAGGTGTGCCGCCAGAGAAAGTGCAGGACATGTTCCATAGTAGCCGATGGACAAGTCCAGAAGGATTAGGGCTAAGCGTTTGCAGAAAGATTCTGAAACTGATGAACGGAGGGGTTCAGTACTTAGTTTTAAAAAGCGCGCCTGTGGCGCGCCATGGCGCGATGCGCACCGAGGCTCGATGAAAAGGGCAACAAGACATGGAGGCGAGGCGAGATCTATGATGCGCGCGCCATACATGAGCCATGGCCGATGCACGAGGCGGTCAAGGCGAGCGCCTCTTGTGTTCAGGCGAAAACTCTTCGAAACCAGAAGCAAGAACTATGTGATTTTAGGGTTTTGACGAAGAAGATGACTAGATTGAATAGGATAAACCGTTTTACAAACCTAGCTGGTGAATACATGGTTCAATTTTAAGTGGTTTGGTATCCTAAACCGACTTGAAAGCTTAACCATGTGTTACCATTAGTTTATCAAACCAAATCAATCCTCGGTTTATCTTAAATTGAACTGGTTCTGACCTTTAACTCTTAACCCACGACATTTAACCCCAATTAGAAGATGTAAAATCCCTAATTCTCCTAAATATAACACCATAGACAACGAACCTTGATGGCTAAAACCATATACAGAGAATCTGTTAATGGAGCGCCACAGATCCGAAAAGCGCGCGCTTTGGCGCGCCATGGCGCATGGCTCATTCAAGGACCCTCTGTGCCATGGTGCGCTTTGCGCCATTTAAAACTCAGGTTCAGTACATAAGGGAATTCGAACGCTCTTATTTCCTAATCGTTATTGAACTCCCGGTTCCTCTGATGATGATGATGCCATCATAGTGAGTGGCAGAAAATGTTTTGGTTTTGGTCCGGGTAGGTTTTAGAAGGAACTTTTGCTGCGGGGAACATGTACGAGTAGTTATATAGTTGGGAACTATTTTGGTTGATTCCCTACACTGTACTGTGTATATTGTTATAGTCTCTCACTCATAGAATGTAAGAGGAGTTCTTTGATCATAATGTGTAATATCTCGATTGGAGCGTTAGAGATGTAAAAAGATCTGATATTGGGGAATCAAAGTTATGCAGATCTGTTAGTTAGCAGTTTATGTCCAGATTGTCGAATACTATATCCAGAGTTCAAGTTAGTTAATGATCAGAGCAAATGTTAAAACCAAAGTTTCGGAATGGTCATCAGTCATAGTTTCAGAATTGTCATCTTTAAGAGCTCTCCTTAATTTTCCAATCTCTTTCAATGTTCAAGTTGAGGAAACTTATTAACCTTAGGGTTCTCTGGGATATTTCTTTTATTTTGAAGCTATGGTTTCTCAAATTTCAAGCTTACGGTTTTGGTTGCGTTTGAACCATTTTGTCAGATGTGTCGTTCCAACAAAACAAGGATTCATTGTTTTGCATGGTCTATAAAAGTTACTAAAAATAGAAACTAACGTAATATTTGTTGTTTAACTGGCCTAGCTTTCAGATCTTATTCTCCAATATTTTGGGTGTCTTCTTTAGAAAATGTCAAATTGTTAAAGCATTTCTCATTCTATATTATATATATAGCTGTATTAAGTTCTTGGTAATGGGCACTCATTATAGAGACCGTTTTAAAAATAATTTAAGGTTTTAGTTGAGTTTTAGAAAATAACTCGTGTTCCTTTCTTTGTGGTGAAAACTAATTATTTTCCTAGTTGTAATAAACTTTTATTCTTGTCGGCCTAGCACAACTCAGACATGCGCCATTCATGTTTCTCAAGAAAACATTTGAAGAAGTCGTTTCCCGCATCATCGTTACGAGGTAGTCCATCAATAGAGCACATGCCGAATCGAGAACACCATAGATACTTCTATGGTAGTCCATCAATACTTCTATTTGAATGTTTGAAAGAACATGAGATAATTGTTTTTGTTTCTTGAGATATTTGTTTGACTTATTTTAATCCAAATTTTTAGAAGTCATAATCAAGATCAATGGGTGAATGTAGATAAGTCGTTCTTGTTCATGTCGTGATTAAGAATTTCACCTGAGAACTTATTCTGATCAGTTCGTATGATGTTTTCTATAGCTTTCGTCAATTTAACTATTATGTGACATCCATTGTTTTCTGCTGGCATGACATTTCTCAAAATTTGTCACTGGTTTTGGACATTGCTAGTTTTTAAGTTAGGAATGAAAAAAAAAAAGTTTGGAATCTGAGGACTTTTTTAAAAAAACGGGAACATAACTGACTCTCTGGTTGTAAAAACAATTTAGCATTATATAAAAATGATTCTGCCCAGGATCGAACTGGAGACCTTTTGCGTGTAAGGCAAACGTGATAACCACTACACCACAGAATCTTTATATCATTGGTAATTTAAGTATAATTTATGTCTATGTATCAACGAAATCGCAATTATTTGGTCAATTCTATAAACTTGTTTCGGAACAATCTTGTAGGATACTTTGTCTAGTGTTTATATTTAAATGAATTGATTTTCTACTACGAGTATAGTTGAACCGAATTAAACCATTACGAGAGGGATTGAAAAAGTAGCAGTTACGGTTGACGAGGAAAACATTGACAAGCTAACGTTACTCAACGAGGAAAAGGGACATTAAAAGCTTTAGCAAAAAAATATAGAGAATCGAATGCAACATTGAGAACTTGTGTTATGGTTGATGAACCAATTACGTCAATATTGCCATATAATTCAGTTTACTAATTTAAGATATCGCCTTACAGTTATTTGAATCGTCTCGTAATTATTATTTAAACAATTGACTAAATTTTTGTTTTGTCTTTGATAATGTAGTATATATGATTTTCTCCCATGTAACTCTCTTAGAACTTTTTTTTCTTCTAACATTAAGAGCTATATATAGATGTCATTAGGAACACATTCCATATAAGATTTTATTCTGGAGTGTGGTCAATTAATTAGAATTAGTCGCAAAAATTTTCTTGCAAAAATTTTATTTAGAGTTTCTCCAGCATTCCATCGCAACCAAATGGACATAAAATTTATTTAGCCTCTCTCTTGGACTTATACTTGTTCTGGTGTTATGTGTGTTTAACCTTTTATATATGTTATATGTTTGAAATTTTTATGTTGTGTAATGAAGCTATTGTAATCTCGTACTTCGATTATACTAGAAGAAGAAGATAAATGGAGAAGCCAAACCAATTTTAAATTAGAGGAACTTCTAATTACAAACGATAGATTGTAAGCTTACTCTTAGAATATTTGGCTGTTTTAGGATATATTAATAAGATTAAGTTTGTCTAACCATATAAAATAATAAAAAAATATAATGTGTCAACATTCTAAAGCCAGCTACATTAAACCGTTCAAGAGATTACATAAATATCAAAAGAATCAAAGAGCTGATCAAAGGAGACGCCCAGCGATGATGACGTTAGCAGCTTCGGTAGGATGGTAAGGATCCCAGAATACATATTTGGAACGGTCCATACATACTTTAGAAGATGGCCTATAGGCTATAGTCTATACAAAGCTACATGCATGAGCGTAAAACATCAAAACATTAAAATAATTTAATTGAATAATATTATTATCCAAAACCAGATTAATCTAGTAAAACTTTTGTATTGGTCATTTTGTCTCAAGTGTCCGATGCAATTTTTTAATCAGAAAAACTCAGAATGAATAGAGAGAAATTTGAGTTCAAATTTGGTCACCTGAAATTCTTCTAACCAAGCCAACCGTATCCGGCTTATATATATGCCTAATCTTCATCATGTGACGGTGAAGAACGAATTCATTTGTGTTTAATATGATAAAAAGAAATATCCTTGGACAGTGAAAATACCCAAATTTGTTGTCCATGAAATACAACATAACATAAAACGAATCACTCAAAACATGAGATTGTTATTTATACATTCATACCACACGGTTTTCTTCTTTTTGTCATGAGACTCGACTAGTGGTTTCTTAATTTATAAATTTGACTAGATTATTACGTAAATCACAAGTCATAACAACCCAATCAATTTAAATCTCATCAACCTAACATGTTACTTTAAATACACACATAACCCATACTGTTAATAAAGAAACGAAAGTGGGAACTTTTCGTACTTGCAGCAGTAGAGAAGTTAATTTTTGTACTCAAAGTACATTGCAACTTCCACCAAACTAGAGTCTAGCTATAAGAGAAACAGCAAAGGAAGAAAAAGAGAGAAGAAGATGAATAAAAGCTTCTGAATTTTTTTTATAGTAGCTAGTGTCTCTAGATAATAGAATATGTTAAAAAATATTAGTAATAGCTAGTAGTATTAAATAGAGTAAAAATAATTGAAAAAAGCAAGTGGTCGTTTTCGAATTAAGTACTCAAATTCTTGTTGAGATAAGACTATTAATTGTAACCACAAAGAGAGGCGAGAGACATGTCAATGAATAACAAAAGCTGCTCCAATAGAACTCCAAAGTTTATTAGAATTGACGTTTTATTCAATATAGACTGTTCTGTTGAAGGTGATTTTCTGGTCGTCGACCAAACTTCGGATACAAAAGTTAACATGTTTGGAGATCTAAACAAGAGTTACAAATTCGACTTGAGACAACTTTACATCATAATTGACCTTTTCGACCCAATTAACTCCCGCAGTAAGTTACCCGCATCGTTTTGAGCACTTCTAAGTATGGGGCAATCTGTGTGTTGACCAAGCATACCGGCCTGTTAGAACGGCCAACCAGAAAATACGTTTATCAGAATAATTATGGTAACACTAAAAGCTCAAGAACCCAAGATAGAATAAATCGACTGCGTGGTAAGAATTACTCGTGTATACAGTAAGTGAGCCCAATTCTGACGGGTTACAAGAGGGATGGCATCAGCATCTTGGGCATGAAGTATCTCCATCAAGATTGTCACTTCCCTACGGAGGTCATTCACTTTATCTTGATGATGATTCGACTTCGACAAGAGCTTCTCCTTCACTTCGCATGCTGCTTTGTTCACTAACGACCAGAAATCATTCTTCCCCTGTCAACATATCGAATCAAAGAGACATCACAGTGATATCGCAACAAGTGTTTGACATCATTATATGATGGCAAATCTCTACTTACCTCAAGGGTAGTTTCTGATTCATCACGACCAGCAGATTTCATCTCATCTCCAAAAAACTGAGCAGAAGAAATGGACTTTGCGTTTGAGAACCTCTTTCTTGCTTCATCTGATTCTTCAACCTAGAACTCAAAATAGTTAAAAGATATGACTGTAACTGTTTCGGAGTTTCACAAAATTATACACAAGCTTACTTGAACTTCTGACGAGCTGGAGCTTGATTTCTTGACGAAACAACTCATGTCCGTTCCGGTAAAATAAAAGAAGCTTAATGGTAACTTTGATGGAGGAACACGGCTAAGAACCTAGCTAGTAATCAAATTAGTCAAAAGATGACTGTAATTAGCTAGATCAATGCTGTCACTAAAACACACGTGCTTACTTCAGCTATCGACGAGCTTGATGATGACTTTGGTGGAGCAACATGGCTAAGAACTTGTGTACCACCACCGCTTTGTCCTCCTGATTGCAAGTCGTCATTGTTCTCAAACTGAGAGGCAGATGAAAAAGCAGCTGATGATTCAATTCCGCGGTTAATAGCTGAAGATGCTGCAGGAGTAAGCAGTGCAGACTCTTCCGGGGTCTGCTCATAATGATTTTCCTTTGGCTGCATTTTACCGAAACGAAAGAAAGAAAAAAAAAATCTGTTGGTTCCATCCAAAAAAGAGGACAGTAACGTTTCATGCTCTAAACAAACACCCCGCGCGAGGCTTACCTTAGTAGTAAGCTTCCTTGCACCAAGACCACCAGTTTTTCCTGTCCTCTTAGCAATGATAGGTTTCTTGAACGTACTAGGCAAAACTTCATTAGAAGCTTTAGGCGAAGAAGTGGCACTGGTAGCTTCATGTATCACAGAAGAAGTTTCTTTGGGAGGTAACTCTTCCTTGACAGAATAAGAAGAAACCCCAGGAGATACTTTTGTTAGATCAGTGGTAATATCTTGTGCGATGGCTTTAGCAACTTCCTTAGCAAGAATCTGCCTATACAAATCAGCAGCTCTTGAAGTGTACTTAGACTCGATATTGCCATCGTCCGTCCATCCATGTTGCTTGAAGAACACCTGAGCGCGGTCGTTTCCACCAAACATCATTGCCCTAAGCTGCTCAGGGCTCCATGAGTCTAAATTCGTTGATCTATATCGAACCGGAAAAAAGATATAAAAAAAAAAACAACGTAGCATCTTGGCTCCATTAGTATTTGCTGTAAATCGATCAAATAAGACATAGAACCACTCTAAAATATATTATCTTGTCATAATTTGAATGAGTCTATTTTAGAGAAACTTGTGGAACTGAGTCTAAAATTTCAGAACTAATACCTATGATCACGTCCTTAAACCCTAGCCAGAATCAAGAAGTTGGTACAATTAAATGTAAGCTTAGATTGGATTAAGATTGTTCCTAAGTTTTACCTGACGAAGCTGATATGAACACCGAGGCTCCGATGAGTGGCTGAACAATCGAAGCAGAGAAAAATACCGTATGTAACCGATGCCCATGTCGGAATTTTCGCACTACAATCAAAGCATACCTAGAAATCCAATAGAAATTATCATGAACCCCTTTTTTTTAGTCAAACAACTCCAGATTTCTAGGTATGATCAAAATTATGTTCCTCAGTTTGGATATACAATCGAAACGACGTAAAACCCAGAAAATAAAATAAGGAAAACAAGAAGGCTGACTAATATCGAACCTTGTTCTCAGATTTTGCTTTGAGTGTTCTAAAAACAATATTTTTGTCGGTTGGATTGTCGGAAGCCATTATCGTAGACGACGAAATTTAGGTTTACAAAGGGGGATTTTCTAAAAACTTTATTTGAACCAAAAACCAAACGTTTCTACTGTTTTTAACACTGATGTTCTTAAAGGAAATTCAAAATGGTGTTTTTTTTTTAAATTCTAATAATTAATAAACTTTACTAACAAATCTATTATAATTAAGGTCTTTATAGTTGACTGTTCGAGGTGATTTTTTGTTCGTCGACCAAATTTCGGTTACAAAAGTTCAATTTGAGACAACTTTAGGTTTACAAAGGGGGATTTTCTAAAAACTATATTTTTGTCGGTAAGATCGTCACAACACTATAGTTGAAATGCTTTTCAAAAGAACATAAAAATGTTGGATATATTTAATTTCTCTTCTTGGTTAGATATATAAGCGTAACCAAAAAAATACTAAGAAATCCAATGTCTCAACATTCGAACACCAACTACACAAAAACCTTTCAAGATATTACACAAATATCATAAGCATATCAATGTATCATAAAACAAGACAAAAGAAGCAAATTTAACTAGATCAAAATGCAAACGCCAATAGCATACCGGTCCAACCCTATATAGATGAGGATTTTTTTAATACGGTTCATGCATTTATCTCGAGGTTAGCGAGTTGCCGGATATTGATTGGAAATATATCGGAGGTGTCGCCGGAGAGTAGACGCCGAGCAATGATGACGTTAGCAGTTTCGGTGGGATGGTAAGGATCCCAAAATACATATTTGGAACGATCCATACATACTTTTGAAGATGGACCACATGGAATAAGCCCACCTACTTTCCCAAGTAATGAACAACAGGGAATCTTCTCACTCTCGAAACCTACAATATCAAATTACCAAATTCATACGTTAAAATACAAAATAAGTAACATAACATAACATAACATAACATAACATAACATATTTCATATCAAAAAAAAAATAAGTAACATACTAACATAATATTATTAAGAGATCAAATGGTTGAGATTACGTACCGTAAGATGAATAATTTTGTAGGATGTCATAAACAATGCGAAAAACATCAGCGTAGACGAATCTTGAACCTAGTAGATTTTTGTTTAAATCCTCTACTAGGGTTTTAAGCTTGATATTATACATTTGTGCCACTTCATTTGGTTCAACCGAACATTCATCTCCAGCCGCTGGATCAGACTCTCTCTCGAACGGTATACAACCAATGGGACCAATATTAATCACCACGATTTTCCTCGCACCCAATTGGTACAATCTCTGCCAAAACCATATAAATTATTGATCAACCGGTTTGGTTTTAATTAGGTTTAGTTGAAATTAGAGAAGAGATTATTACAGTGAGTTGTAATCGGAATCTTGAAATCATTGTATCCACGAAGACTTCGGGAGATGTGACTTTCCGTTCAACGGTTGATACCACCGGGGTGAAATAATTGTTGATTAGATCGTTTGAACCGGTCGTAACCGAGAAAATTGCTGACCGGAATAACTTAGCCGCTTCGGATTCACCAATCCAAGAAATTATGTCTCGTCTTGTCCTCGCAAAGTTGTCTAGTTGTGCATCCACATTTATACGCTGTCCCTGTAATCAAATTTTTTGTAACATGTAATATATAAAAAATAAATGTGTGAAGAATAAGAATATACTTACAAATATTTTTCCCGTAGAATTGAGAATTCCACTTCCGCCAGAAGCATAATTAACGCCGTTGAGAATGAGATATCCTCTTGTTGTTGGTGCTAAGTACGGTGGAGTTAATTCGTCGGAACCTAATGCTTGATCTGCGGTTAAAAAAATTTCCGGTTATCGATAGAGCCGTATAAGAAATAAACCAATATTTGGTTTTAAAACGAACCGGTCAAAAATACAAGAACGTTGTTACATGTTGGAAAGTCAACGATCAGTATAATGTTCACAATAAATACAATCTTTATTATATTACGGCTTGAACAGTGCATGGAAACTATTAAGTATTAACTAAAAAAACAATGCATGGAAACTTGTGTATAAATCTTTATGATAAATAACTCGTATAAGATAAATTATTAAATAATGTACTTACATACGATATCGACGATTGTTCTTCCGTTGGTGAATCGACCAGTAGGTGATCCAAAATCGATCCCATTAGGAATATAATTAGCCTTTGACAATGTGGCTAAGTAGTTGTTGTTTCCGACATCCACCAATGAATCTCCGAACACAAAATTCGCCGGAAGTTTTTTACCGGCAAGACACACCTCGGAGAAGAACAAGACTGGTAAAGCTATAACTTGGAAAAGAAAAACAAGCAACGACATTACTGATATTTTTCAGTTTTAAATTTGATTTTTTAGACTATAAAAGAACATTGAAGAAGAACCAAAAAGACGAATATTATTATGTTCTAAGAAAAGAACATTGAAGAAGAGAGAGACTCGTATGAGAATCAAAGATAGAGGAAAGTTAAAGAAGGAACGGTTTATATAAGGGTTTATTTTGTTTTGTTGTTAAACAAATGGCTTCGTTGAGAATGGCACAGAACCACTCTTAGTTTGGTTCAGAACTTTTGACATTTAAAGACATTGGAAATGACTAATAATTAACGAATTGTATAGTGTTTATGTAGATCCACTGTTTTTAATACCTATTTTTATATAAGAGAGCAAAATGTTGACCGGTTTAGTATTAATGGCCTATGTAGTCCATACAACGTTACATGCATGACCGTAAAACATCAAAACATTAAAATATAGTATTAAAATAATTTTTTTATTGAAATAATTTAATCCTATAACATTATTATCCAAAACCAGATTAATCTATGTTAGTGTCCGATGCAATTTGGACTCAGAATGAATGGAGAGACATTTGAGTTCAAATTTGGTCACCTGGAATTCTTCTAACAAAGCCAAGTAGCCAACCATATCCGGTTTATATGCCTATTCTTTATCATGTCACGGTGAAGAAATAATTCATTTGTGTTCGCTATGACAAAAAAAATATCCTGTAAAACGAATCAATCAATACATGAGGTTTGTTAATCATACATTCATACTACACGGTTTTCTTCTTTTTGTCATAAGACTCCACTAGTTGTTTATTAATTTATAAATTTGACAAGATTATTACGTAACTCACAGTCATGACAACCCAATCAATTTAAATCTCCTCAACCTTACATGTTACTTTAAATATACACATATATAAGTCATACTGTTAATAAAGAGACTAACGTGGGAACTTTTCGTACTTGCAGCAGTAGAGAAGTTAATTTTTGTACTCTCGAAGTGCATTGCAACTTCCACCAAACTCGAGTCTAGCTATAATAGAAACAGCAGGTGGGAAAAAGAAGAAGAAGATGAATAAAAGCTTCTGAAAAGTTTAATATATAGTGTCTCTGGATAATATAATTTGTTGTTTAAAAGATGTTACTAATAGCTAGTAGTATTATTTTAACAAAAAAACAAAAAGAGGTAGTAGTATTAAATAGAGTAAAAATAATTGAAAAAAGCAAGTCGTGGTTTTTGAAATAAGTACCCAAACTTGTTGTTGAGATAAGACTATTAATTGTAACCCCTTTTTACTCTTGCTCTCAAATTCAATGCCCATAATTTATCGAATCTTAATGTGTTCATTAATGGCTTGTGGTTGCCTAGCTAGGCCTCGTTTCTTGGAATTCTGCCTCTGCGATCAATCTCAAGAGCCTGCCGCTCCTAAATGAGTCTGGTGAGTTCCTCTTGTTGAAGCATTTGTAGGTAACTGTTGAACATGGTTATCAATTGTTAGGTCTTTTTCGTCTCATGAAGTTCCGGTGTGGATGCGTCCGTATGCTTATAAAGCCTGCGCTGAATATAGTATTTGGACATAAAATAAAAAATACACAAATGCGTTTCTTGGCAAGTCTTGCTAACTAACGAATCTGCATATATAAATTTGATTTTCTTTATATCTCTAACACTCGTATGTTTTCTTTATTTCTATATTACATCTATACTATTAATAGGGAATCACTCAAACATAAGTAACCTTATTTTGGTAGATTAATTACAAAGAATGCCATTGGTATATTTGAATTTGAAAAAGAAAAAAAATATAATATCCATTTGATATTTGTTTTTTATATAAAACAAAATCCAAAATTAAATCAACAAATTAACAACTACCCAATATTTATGGAAATTGTTTGAAGTAGTTCCCATAAAATAAACAAATTAATAACTACCCAAGATTTATAGAAATCTTTTAAAGTAGTTTCCATAAAAAATCTAACTATTAATTTCAAAATTGTATATATGTAAATTTATTTAATTTCGTAATATATTTTAAAATATTTCCGGAAAACAAAAAAAATCAATTTAATATCATCATATATTTTCGATTTTAATTTATTTCTTTAAGAAAATATACTAATAAATTCTGATTAATGGAATAAATTTTTTTTGAAATTGTAGATATGTTAACTTATTTAATTTGGCAAGGTAATGTTAGATATTTCCGGAAGCGAGAGTCCAATTTAATATAATTGAAAAATAACAAAGCATAGTTTATTTTTGATTTTTAAAATTTCCATAATAAAACTATACTAATTAATTTTGATTAGTTTAGATGGAAGAAATAAAAGGAAAATTTGATTATTCCAATGTTTTAAGAAACAGTTATTATATTTTCCAAATATAATATAAACTAGATATTTTGTATTTTGAAATATAGAATATTCCTCGAATAAATTAGAGATTTTAGATTCGTCAAAATCTCGAAAGATTTTGTGATTTGAATGCAATTCATAAGCCCTAGACAATCCAAACTTTCATCTCATGTTTTGATTTATTTTTAATTAAATATAATAATGTTAAAAAATCAGTAAATATATATTAGGCTAATAAGGCTTTATTAGTAGACTATAAAATGTTGCCCACTACATAAAATATAACATATGTAACATATGTATCACTACATTAAAATTGTCAGACCATATAATAATATAATCAGTTTAAAGATTAATTTAGAAAATTATTATTACAACAATTAAAAAATTATCATGTGTTTTTACATGGTTAACACACTATTGTTTTAAAACATTTGCACACAACTCTTCACTAACCATAATTTTATCCATTTACACCAAACTATTAATACACCACATAAAATAAATTTGTTTTTGTAACACTATTGTATATCAATCAAAACTATAATATTTCCACATTTTATATATTTTTCTACTATTTTTAGTTGAAAAGTTTTAAGATTTGTAATTTTATAAAATTTACCCCGCACGAATGTGCGGGTCCAGATCTAGTACATTATTATGACAATATACAATGTAGCAAAACTATAACTGCTCTTACGTTTTCCCCGCGGCAAAACGTCACCGTTCCTTCTAAACCTAACCGGAACAGAGTTAAAACTTCCACCGCCAATCACTAAAGAAGGCATCATCAGAGGAACCGGGAGTTTGACAACGATTAGGAAGTTGCTGATGACTCAATAGGAGGCAATGAGGTCCGATGGACAAAGAGGCAAGCTCTACAAGTTAACCGGCAGAAAGTTTCAAAGTCACAAGATGTAACCAGTTTTGAAAGACGGTGTAAATAGAAAGTGCCGGTCCAACATATTCTGGTGCCCTACGCGAACCTTAAAAACTAGGTTTTGATAAACCAAGAGTTATAACTTATTTCTACTTTCTTCTAAGTATCATCTACAATATGTCTTTAAGAAGATATAAGTCAACTCTATATATATATATATATATATATATATATATATATATATATATATTCACTTTTGCATAGTTTCTTTAACTACTAAAACTGTTAACTCAAATTATTTCGAATAAAAAATATATCATATATCAATAATTGATGATGTATTTATAAAAAAAAAAGTAAGATAAACCAAAAAACTACTCTAATATTTCTATAGAAACAATGTAGCAAAACTATAAGCACGATGATATAGGAACCTTGCGTGATTCAAAAATAAAAATAGAATTTAAAATATAAATCTAAAAACAAATACAATTAAATTAAACAATATTAGAAAAAGAAGCATATATTGATCTACATATTCATAACTGAAAAAAAAGTCATATGCATAATATAAAAGTTTTTCTAAAACCATCACATAATTATATTAAATCAAGATACATGTCGCAATTTAAATCAAATAAATAGCAGGATGATATATGATAAATCTTATATACATCAAAACTAAATGTAGAAATCAAAATAAATAATCGGAAAATACAAAAATTAAATGAAAAAAACTAAAATAGAAAATTTTAAACACAGTGATATAAAATAAAAATAGAAAATTATGACACGTGTCACAATCATGCGAATTACTAACTTTGAAAACCAAGCTTTATATAATAAGATCTATATATAAACAAATAAAAGTTTATTGAAATTGAATTTACATTTTTGTTGAACCTCATCTCTAATATTTTAATTGGATCAAAACATTGTGAAGGATTCCATTGATTTCTTACATGTAATGGTTCTAAATATTTATATACACATAGATTATAATGAAAATTTCTTATTTTTAAATAGATATTTTTAAAATTATGAAACCAGTCAAATCTTCATATACATTAATATATTGATAAATTAACACCTTTATAAAGTAAGAAAGTATCTTAGTTCTTTTATTTTAAATTTATAGATATTAAACTGTATATGTAAGATTTGATGTGCAAATAATTTATCTTAGATCAAAATACTCAAAAGTTATCTTTGTAAAAGTTGCCGTTTTCATGTTGCATAAACAAAATTCGCAGTTTACTAACGACATAACAATGGCACACTAACTCAAGTTATTGTCACCTATCAATCCCTCATTGACAAATAAACCCGATCCGAATTCGTCCACAGTAATCGGAATCGTCGAAAAATGGATCAAACAGTATCGGAGAATCTCATCCAGGTGAAGAAGGAGTCAGGCGGGATCGCCTTCATCACAATCAACCGTCCGAAAAACAAGCAACGACATCACTGATATTTTATTTCTTAGAAAAAAATGTCAACTAGAAAAACGGGACTGTTTTTTGTGAAGAACCGAAGACGAGTAATGTTATTTTCTAAGAAAAGAACAGTGAAGATGAGAGAGATTCATATGAGAATAAAAGATAGAGGAAAGTTAAAGAAGGAACGGTTTATATTAGAGTTTTTGTTTTGTTGTTCCACAATACACAAATGGAGTTCTTCATTGAGAATGGCACAGAACCACTGTTAGTTTAATACAGAACTCTTAAATAAAAGACAGAGACATTGGAAATTAAATGACCAATAAAGAATTGTATAGTGTTCATATAGGATCCACTGTTTTTAATATTTACATATATATATAAGAGAAGATCAGAGTCTGAACAAGTTGGCCGGTTTAGTATTATTAATGGCCTATCTAGTCTCTATACAAAGCAACATGCATGAGCGTAACAATTAAATATATTAAAATAAATTAATTCTATAATACGTTTGCTAGCTATTTTAGAGATTTTTTCTCCATTTGTCTATTTTTTAGTAGTCCATTCTTTTCTAATATTAAAATATTATTTAAATTATAAGAAATTCAAAAGCTTATTTCAAACGATGAAGCTGCTCTTGACTATTAATTGTACTACAGAGAGAGTCGAGAGAACGTGTCATTGAATAAGAAAAGCTGCTCTAGGTTCCATAGTACTTGTAGAGGCAAATTATAAACCAATGACATGGTAGAACGATTGCCTTGAATTCTATCTTAAATATAGTATTGTGTAACTGTAATCATGCTGTGATATTCGTGATTGAAATAAATTTTGAGCAAAATAGCTAAATATTTACAAAATATTGGCCAATTTTTTAACGTGTTAAGAATGGCAAATTTTAGACGACGTTTAGCGAACGAAATGAAAATTAAACATTTGGCGGAACGAATTGTCTGCAAAAAATAAATTATAAATGTTTTATTTCAAATGGTAGTTAATAAAACATGGATTTTGAGAGGATTTTTCAGTTTTAGTGCATTTGCATGATCTGTCACACATTTGGCGGAACATCTATTTCTCCTTTTTTATTCCAACCCAAAGTTTTCGAGTGTTTTAACATTGAAGTTTTTAAAGAAAATTAATAATGGTGTTTTTTTAGTGAAAATTATCTACGATACCTACTTTTCAAAAGAAATAGCTATGATAACCCACTTCATTTTTTTTTTCCCTAGATAACTCTCTTTTTATGTCAAAATTTGGATAATTCCTAATCTACCCTTATAAGAAATTTGCTTTGAAGTTTATATAAATCATTACATTTAAATTAAAATCAATTCATAATATATACTAATTATTTCCTTATTTTCTAAATATATATACTATCTTGATGGGTTATTTAGGCTGTTTCTCATATTTTCTAGATTATTGTAGTATAACTCCCTTCAGTGAATATTTTCCAGGATATTTTCACAATCTTTAAGGGTAATATGGTAAAAATATTATGTAAAAATCTATAGAAATCTAGATAGGTTATTTAGGCTGTTTATGATATTTTATAGGTTATTGTAGTATATCTCCTTTTCTTTATAATAAACTTTACTCTAATAGATTAAAAAATCTATAAATCAAATTAGAGTGAATAATTCAATATTCAATTATACACTTAATGATGTTAATTAATTTGCTCTTTGTTGTAATGGCGATGTGATGTAAATTTGATCAAATCCAAGATTATTTTCAATATTGTACTTCTTGATTAATGGGTTTTTTTTTGTTATTTATTTAACTAAACTTATGAATAGTTTGTACAAAATTTGTATAAACAACCCATTAATCGAGACTACTACTTAGCTCCGTGAACATTGAATTGATCGTTGTTTACGTCGTGATGACTCTCATTTTCGATTTTTTCTCCACAAACTTATCAATTAAAGATAACGTCTTGAAAATTGCAGGGAAAAACTCCGTTTAAATTCCCTCACCGTCACATAACCATCATGGTCTTCACTCCATCTCTGCTATCAGCTGGGAAACATGCTCCCTACTGAACAAGTATTGTAGCCCATAAATGGCCTTGGACGTAGCTTCTACATCCAGTCTACCATCATGGTCAACATATCTGTTGACAAACACATCCTCAACCTCGGCCACGATCTCCTGGATAACTTGGAAGGGAGTGAGAAGCCTCATTCTTATGCGGACTTGGGGAACTCCAGCATCATCATGTCTCATATAATATAAGATATTGGTCCATTATCATCTGTACGGAACTTTTTGTCTTTTCTTGAGAAATGTAAATAATTATCTTTCTTATTATTCTTTGCTAAAAAAAAAAATCTTTATTATTATTCAAGTGCCAAATTGCAACAATCGTTTTTCACGCATAATAGTATTTATTAAGGACGGACAAATTATCCGTCTAGATTCCATATAATCCGTTATTCGAATCGTAAAATCCGGATATTCGTCATTTTACAAAGAAAATCAAGTACTAAAAATTGATATTCATCAAAAACGAAGCAAATCACAAATACCTACAATTTTAATTTGGGGATATCCGCTCTTCCCCGATATATATAGCTAATTACATGCATAAATTATAATTTTACTATTTTATATATAAATCTTACACATTTCTGATCATCAAGTTAATTAGTTAACTATTGACTTTGACAATTGGAAAACAATCTATATATTTTAATCAAATATTAGTATTTTTGGATTAAATTCTGAATTTTGTTTTTTAACAAAAAAATTAATGCCAAATAGTCCAGACTTTTACGGATTTTGAAGACGCGAGATTAACTTAATGAAAAAGAAATCCTAGATTATATATTCAATACAAATTTCAAGATTTAGACCTTGTTAATATCAGGTCTGCAGTATGGGAAGGAGGCCATTCAACATCATCTAAACTATATATATAGTACGATCAGGAGATCACTTCCAACCTGATAGATCACCGTAGGGCGAGCTGTTTGATAGTGAGAGAGGTGCTTTAGCAACTACACCGAAAGGAGAGGTTGTGAACACAAACTGTACACGAATGCGTCAGTTATACCGAGTACTTAGGAAATTATAGCCCACTTCAAATCTTCGTCATCCTCGGCTCTATTCAGCTTAACCACTAGCCGGTTGAATTCCGGTTTCAGAGACTCAAGCTCATTGATTAAAGCACGCAATCTCTATAGTACAAAAATACCAAATTTGAGGACACTACTAAGTCTGCACAGTAAACAACATTTGAAGGATAAAACAGAAATATCTGATCTTCCTACTCCCAAGTCTTTTTTTGTCGAATCGAATTGTGTGGGGCTACAACACTGATGGAGTTTATTTGGTACCTTCCGGATATAAAGTTAATATTCAAGAACCTGAATCTAATGACGATATATCCCGAATTTAAAGTAGAAGTTTGGAAGTTTTCCGTTGTATCAAAACTAAAACATGTAGTGTATACTTTCTAAAGCTCTAGGTACAACTACAAGATTATATTCAAGGGGAATAAAGATGGATGAAACATGCCAAAAACGTTGTTCATATCGTGAAAAAAAATCAATTATGTTGCTACTTGGTACTAAATAAAGATCATCATGGAACTCCCAAGCATTAGAGTACAGCGTTTGTAGGATACACTTTATTATCACTAGAAGCTGAAGCAATAACCTTGTTAAATGTAATTCAAAACATTTGGAGCATGGGTATTCAAAACATAGGGTAGATAAGTTTTGAGGGTGATTTTCAAACCTTAACAAAGACGCTTCAAAGATTGGAGGAGGACATTTCTGCTATAAATTTGTGCAAGGAAGTCAGATATTATGCATCTAAATTTTAATTTATTCGCTACATGTATAGTCATCGAACTTGTAATGAAGTTGCACATATTTTAGCTAGAATATGTCCTTATAACAATATTTCTATTCCAAGTTGTATTTACTTTCCTCCACCATGGTGTTAACTATAGAACGAGATTTGTATGTTTAAGACTCAAGAAATAACAAAGTAAAACTCACTTTATTGCTTAAGAATCTAACTCAAAACTTAAGCTCTCTTGATCTCTCTTGTTTAGGTTATGACTCGACCTCTCTATTTATAAGATCACACAAATCCTAATCTCACTAGGATTACATATATATTAGATAACTCCTAATTATATTTGATCTTATCTCTCTAAACTATAACTCGGTTTAGTCTTTGAGATTACTTCCGGTTCAAGCTATCTTCAAGCTTACTCCAACATTAACCATGTTTGTACCCATGACATTCACAATTACTAATAAATAAAAAATTCATATTTTCTGTCGAACAAAAAACCAAAAGAAGAACAAGCAACTAAAATTTAAATGATCATGATATCATGATTTGTAATTTATTTAAACCAAACTTTAAATGACATATTACATAACCTTAATTTCCTACAATAATCAGAAAATTTCATAACAAATTTGACGACTCGACTTGCTCGGTAAATGGCTGTCCTGATTATGTCGACACTGCAGTGATCTCTCTCACATAACATGCTGGTCTAGCTAACTTGAAATTAACTTATATCGTTGTTTAGCTGTTAAAAATGAAAAGCTTTAGAATTTATAGGTTTAACTTGTATCGTTGTATAAATAATCTATTCTACTCTATGAATCAACTTATAATCCAGCTAAAAGCAGAAACCAGCCACATAAATCATTATCCAGCTCTTACAAGTGAACAAAACCAAACTGCAAGACTCAAACGGCGTGAAAGAATCTCTTTTTATTATTATTTCAGCTACTAAGACCATCTGCATTGGGGGATCACCCCCCTGATCTAAGCATTATTTAAATCTAAAAAAATGGGTTAATGGGCTTAAGATCAGGAACTGGGCTCTTGACCTGGATCTGTTCTTGTGGGTGTTGCGGGGTGACGTGGCATTTGGGCATTGGTTGGAATATTCAACATATTTGGAATAAATTTGGATAATAAACTATGTATTAATTAGATAAAATGTTTTTGTGCTTTTATTAAGTAATATGTTTGTTTGTTTATTGTTATTTATATTTTTAATGTTTTTTTCATAAATATTTAGTATTGTATTTTCACTTTTATTTTCAGTTTTTCATAAATTTGGCATTTGCAATTTATATGTTATTTTTAAATGTTTTAATAATTGTAAAATCTTAATTTAATTTAGATTATTATATTATTAAGTCTTAAGATCTTACACATGTTCTCCCACTAATCAACTTCTAAACAAAAGATCTAAACACATGATCTTACATTATTTTAACATTATATTCTCTATAAGAACACCCTCACATGATCCCCCATTGATGATGCCCTAAGCATAAACCCAGCCACAAAATGTCACATAAGAACATTATTAAATCACTAGTGAACAGTTAAAACTAATGTACATGACTACATATAAATTATTTAGCCTCTCATCTAATTATAAACAATTTCATGTTCATTAATTTTTCTATCTTAAAAAGTTTCACCAGATTTTTTTAGGGAAAATCACATTTTAAACCTTCAAAGTGACACTGGGTAGCACTTTAAAGCTCGATATATTTTCACTAGCACTATAAACCTCCAAACTAATTTTACTAACACTTTAAACCACCAAATTAAGTTTTCTGTTTGTGTCGCCCTAAACGATAACGGAATAGTAACTTCGTCAACGAAAAAATTAATCCCGCCATCGAAAAAGTAAAACGTATTTTTTCTTTAAAAAAAAAAAGAAAGTAAAACGTGTTTACAAAAAAAATCATTAGTACCACTTCCTATAATCGTTGTCTAACGTTTTAAAAATTCAATATCCTCAAATCAATTTGGGATTTAGGGTTTCTAAGTTTGAAGAACAAGAACATAAGTGTAATATGAATCCAAACAAAACATTGCACATGGGCTCATAAGAATACAAAATCCTCTCCGATTTGATTTTCATTATATATGAATCCAAAGTCAATCACTCAATATATGATTTTTAATGAATCGATACCACAAAACCACTCTCTCACTCTTCTTCTTCTATTTTGGGTTTGGATTTCACTTCTTCAATTTCACTCGAAATCACTCTCTCACTCTTCTTCTTGTATTCTGGGTTTTGATTTAGAACTGTAACTCGATTTGGGGATTTTGCTTTTTTGGGGTAAACAGAAAAATGACAATTTTTTTAATAAAAAAGCACGTTTTATTTTTTTTGACGTTTAAAAAATAATAAAAAGAAACGTATTTTACTTTTCCGTTGATGGGAGTTAAATTTTTCGTTGACGGAGTTACTATTCCGTTATCTTTTAGTGCGATACAAACAAAAAACTTAATTTGGAGGTTTAAAATGTTAGTAAAATTAATATGAAGGTTTATAGTGCTAGTGAAAATATATCGAGGTTTAAAGTGCTACCTAGTATCACTTTGAAGGTTAAAAATGCGATTTTCCCGATTTTTTTATCTTCATTTTTTTGTTCAAAAGGAAAAACTATACACCACAAGGTTAATGAATGGAGCTCAAAAGGAAAAAGAAAGAACACGTAGTTTTCATTTTCTAGAAACAAAATACGCAGCGTCTTAACAGAGGGAAAACGACACGTAGTTTACTAACGACAAAACAAAGGCACACTAACCCAAGTTCTTCGTCATCTCTTCCTGATTGACTAAATTTAAAACCCCGATCGGAAAATTCGAAATCCGTTCATAGTAATCGGAATCGTCGAAAATGGATCAAACAATATCGGAAAATCTCATCCAGGTGAAGAAGGAATCAGGCGGGATCGCCATCATCACAATCAACCGTCCGAAATCTCTCAATTCGCTCACGAGAGCGATGATGGTGGATCTCGCCAAGGCATTCAAGGTTATGGACTCCGACGAATCGGTCCAGGTCGTGATTTTCACCGGATCGGGTCGATCTTTCTGCTCTGGCGTTGATTTGACTGCGGCGGAGTCGGTTTTCAAGGGAGACGTGAAGGATCCGGAAACTGACCCGGTTGTGCAGATGGAGCGGTTACGAAAACCGATCATCGGAGCTATTAACGGTTTCGCCATCACCGCTGGGTTCGAGCTAGCCTTGGCCTGTGATATTTTGGTCGCTTCTAGAGGAGCTAAGTTCATGGATACTCACGCCAGGTTGATTTCTTCTCTTACGACGTCGTTTCAATGTTCTCTTTTGGGGATCATGAGAATTGAATCTAGCAATTAGGTCAGATTTAGCTTCGTTCATATAAATCATATTGTTCTGAAGCTTTTTGCCTCAATTCAACATCTAAAATTCTGTTCCTCTTATGCATAAATAGTGTGTTGTCTTGAAATGAATCGTTTTTGATGATATGAATGTGAATCCTCTGTTTTTGTTTTTGAAGGTTTGGGATATTTCCTTCATGGGGTTTGTCTCAGAAGCTGTCGAGGATCATCGGAGCAAATAAAGCTCGAGAAGTTTCTTTAACATCGACGCCATTGACAGCTGACGTAGCTGGGAAGTTAGGGTTTGTTAACCATGTGGTTGAAGAAGGAGAAGCTTTGAAGAAAGCTAGAGAAATAGCAGAGGCTATAATCAAGAATGAACAAGGCATGGTTCTTAGGATTAAATCCGTTATCAATGATGGACTAAAGCTTGATCTTGGACATGCTCTCACACTCGAAAAGGTTAATCATTGTGCCATTTTTTAACTTCTTGATCAATTTGTGATTGAATGTCTAAAACTGTTCTTGAATTCGTAGGAGAGAGCTCACGCGTATTACAGTGGGATGACGAAGGAACAGTTTAAGAAGATGCAGGAGTTTATAGCTGGACGTGGATCCAAGAAACCTACTTCAAAGTTGTAGACAGTTCTTTCTATGGCTCTTAAATAAAACTTTGTACCATTATCTTAATTGACATTTTAATAGTGTTTTCAATAATATCTTTGTTTGCTTGATAAGTGTAACGCAATTCAATTAAAGTTGGGTACCTCTATTTAGTTTTGAGATCAGACGTATCTAAGCTTAAGACATATGTCAATAATTGGAAAAGAAATCTTCATTCTTTATGAAATTCTCACAGAAAAAATCTGGTAGAATTTATGAAATTCATTCCCCAAGCCTCGTTTTAGAGCTTATTAGTGAAGTGTGCCCAATAAAAAGCGGTGCAACAAAAGAGATAAAATAAATAAATTGGAAAACTATGTAAATGTAACATTTAAAGGTTTCCTTTGTTTTCAAAACCAAAATACTCATAATTGTCACCTATGTAAACAATATTCTTCAGCATTGGCTTGTTTAAGTCAATTTAACAAAGTTGTTGACCAGAAAAAAAAAAGAAAAAAAAGATACTCATAATTGACATACCTAAATAAGTTAATTAAATTTGACCACATACATCCATTTTAAGAAAACGGTATATTCGGATAAAATATTGTGAAAGTCAGTGTAAATGATCGTTGATTTGTAGCAGCAACACATTATATAACTCATACGACAGTTACAAACAGCATCGTGTTAGCTTAAACCTTCTGTCCTATACAAAAAATGAATATTCCAAAACAATATCTACCAATATTCATACTGATTATCTTCATAACCACAAAACTATCACAAGCCGACCAAAATAACAACAGTCCGGTTCCCAACGATCCATCATCAACCAATTCTCTGTTTCCTGGCGGGAAAATAACCGTAGAAATCATTAACGATCTCGGTAATCAGCTAACGTTACTCTATCATTGTAAATCAAAAGACGATGATCTTGGTAACCGGTCTTTGCAATCAGGTGAGTCGTGGTCTTTTAGATTCGGGCGTCAGTTCTTTGGAAGGACGTTGTATTTTTGTAATTTTGATTGGCCAAATGAATCGCATTCGTTCGATATATATAAAGACCATCGAGATAGCTCCGGTGATACCTGGTGCGAGAAGTGTGTGTGGAAGATAAGGAAAACCGGACCTTGTCGGTTTAGCGATGTAACTAAGCAGTTTGATATTTGTTATCCTTGGAATAAGTCTTTGTATTGACAAGAAAATAAAACAAATAAAAAATAGCTCTTGCTGCTGATGTTCTATGATTCATGGAGTTCCTTTCATTGTTTCAAACACTAGTATAAAACATAGAGAATTTTTCTTATTCTAACTTATAATAATTTGATAATCATATCATCTTGAGCATTCGATGCTACAAAGATAATACCCCCAAGCTGAAACAGAGAGACAATACTAACAATAACAGTTCATAGTGTGTTTATGCAACCATTCATACATATACATATACACAAGGACAAGTAGTGTCCTAATAATTCTACTTGGGTGAGGTATGAACAGCAGCAACAGTAGATACCATTGTGTCCATACCACACATATTATGAGGTCCTCTGCAGATTTTGTAGTAACCATGCTCTCCCCACATTGCTCCCCACGAGTTCTTGATAATCCAATAAGGCTTCTCCTTAAGACGGATTGGTGCATAACCCGATGAACCAAATCCAACCAAGAGCACACCATGGTCTTGGCTCTTTGAGCATACATACGGGCACGAGACTCCTCCAATGTATGTTTGCATCCACATCGCATTGATAGCAACTGTTTGCCCAACAAAGAGACAATGTGTTATTAAATCTCTCATTCCTTAAAATTAGTAACAGGGTAAAAAGAGTTTTCAAACTTACTAGCTAAAGGTCCGTGCTTGACTAGATTAGCAGCGATTTGGTCTTCATCCGAAGAGACAACGCTGAAGTTAGACACGCTCGCAGCAATCTTGCTCTTGTCGAATTTGCAAGCGGTATGGTCACGTCCTGTATAAGGATAGTCTTCTTCCTTCATAAGACCACCAGCTTTAAGAGCGTACTCAAAAGCATTGTTCATTAGTCCTCCACTGCAACCAGAGTCACATGAATTGGCTTGTGCTGGATCACACTGCAAAAAGAGCAAGAAACATATATAAATTAGTCACAACCACTTCACCAAAACACATCAAATGGGAAACAAACAATCGATAAATGAAACAAACCTCATGGTCACAATCTACCAGCTGCTGCTCACTGAGACTAACAAGCTCTTTAGTCGCAAGAAAATGTGCTCCTTCAAGAGCTCCTATCGCACTAAAAGACCAGCATGAACCACACATACCCTATTCACAATCCAAAAACACACATTCACTTTCACTTTCTACGATCCATGAACGATTACAAAGCTAAATTACACCAATTTGAAATCTCTACGAACCTGGTTTTTAACAGGTGTGACGGCTCCTTGTTCACGCCAATCAAACTCCGTCGGAAGATCGCTAGTCGGAAGAATCGGCGCCGTCTGAGTATCAGTAGGAAGACGAAACCCTCGGCGTTTCAGCCCTAAAAACTTGCGGCGGAATTCTTTCGGAGTAAGATCTGAGAATTGCGTGACGCCGTGGACAGCAGACGGATCTAGAAGCTGGTTACGCCTAGCTCGTCTTAGGTTAGCTTTGAAGACACGGAATCGATGATCGTGCTCTTCCTGAGTCGCGTAAGTCTTCTCGTACTTGGATTTGAATAGAGAGAAGTGATGTTCCGCGTTGAGGAGATGTTCATCGTTCTCCTCCGGGACGACTTGCCTGATCGGGTTAACGAAACCGTCGTTTACCTCGCCGGAGATGACGGCGGATCCGAGAGAAACTGCTAGTAACGTGGCTGCGATGAGGAAGAAGAAGACCACACGATCCATTCTTCTTGGGTTTCCGAGAGATAAGGAAGAAGAGACTTTGGGGACAAGAAGAGGAAACAGTTACGAGCTTGTTTAAAGGAGTGTGAGTAAACACGTGGCGTGAGGTAACTGGGTGTTTAGTTTGGATATTTCTTGGGGAAAACGACGACATGACAAGTGACACGTTGCTTGTTGCTTCCAATATCGTCGTAAGCTGTGACGATATTTTTCTCTATTGTTTTCAGCTTAAATCTTTGGGTAAACTTGTAATTTACCATTCTTTTTTTATGTGACATTCTTCCAATTTGAACATTATTGCAAATTTACAACATTCTAAAAAAAAACTTTTTTTTTTTTTTTTTTTTAAATATAATATTTTATTAATAATTCAACCCAAAATGGGCTTGGGCCGGGCCTTTTACAAAACACAAATCCAGTTACAAAAAAGAGACAATGGCATCTCGCCGGAAAAGAGGAGAAGCTCGCCGCCTGTTGATCGTCGCTAGCAGAACGACCGGAGCCTTAGATCCGGCGGACTCAAGACTCACCGCTTCATGGCCGCAACCGAAGATCGAGAATCACCGACGAAAGAGACCGGTTTCCGTCATCAATTCCATCCCTCCGACGCACCAACCCACCACAAGTCTCCCAGAAAGCTAGTCGCTCCGACATAGCCGATCGACGGAGTCGGATCCCGACCTAGCAACCCAACTCACTCGGCGGTAACCCCTCTCCCCCAAACCGGAACACACCAAAATCTCTGAGCATTCACGCTTCGATCCGGACCGGTGGAAGCTTGTTGCGGCGGATCTAGAGGATGGTGGCTCTCCCAGAGCCTCTAAACCCGAAACCCACAACCGCCCTCTAAGATCCTATGGATCTACAGTTAACCACCGCGTCACACAACGAACCCACCTTAATCCCTCCAACTTCCGCCGTGGACGCAGCTCGAGACTAACGGTTGAGCCGGAGGACCTGAAACAACTCACGACGTCCTTAACCGTGAGACAACTGCCGCAGAAATCCTCTTCCGCCAAACCCGAGCCACGACCACATCGAAGGGAAAACGCCACACCACCGTTGACAAAGAAACGCTCCGACTCACTCCTGAACCGCCTTTGAGAAGATCCGACCGAAAATTGAAGAGCAAAACGGAAAGAAAACCTAGATCTGAGAACTGAAAATCTTCTTCAAGAGAGAGAGAAGAGCACGACTTACGAGGCAACGATTGTGCCTTCCAAATTCGACCTAAAAAAAAACTTTTGATTTCTCCAAGAGATATGATATATTTTTAGCAAAATAGAGAATTGATAAATTTTTTAGCAATCGAGCTCAAGCGTATTATGCAACTTATAGCTAGCAAAAGGGAGAAAAGAGGGGAACCTTTAGCAAAAGAGCTCGAGGATCTTGTTGCTGAGGGCCGAGGGGGTTTGACCATCACATATCTTTGAGTCATTTTGGGAAAACTAATATTTGAGTCAATAGTACATGAAGAGTATCTTAACCATTATCTATTTACATTCTTTACAACACTGGTACCAATCACATCAATTATGTGATATTGTACTTTCTATTCAATCCAAATTCAGATAATCACACCATCTTAACTTATCTAAAAATCACATCCTACCAATCAACTTGTGTCTGAACCAAGACAGATTTGCCAGAGCTAGCACTGAAGGAGTTTCTCCATCATTCTCTCAACATCATTTACTCAATATTTGACTCCACAGAGTATACCTTTTTCTCTTTATATGAGAGAATACTACAGCATCATTGGAAACACATTTCTTTCAGCTAATTGCAAGTTATTGTGGTCACACAATGCAAGACAAGATGACATATACCAGTCCACTAAACAGGACAGCTAGCGTTTCAGATACTCATTGAGAGCAAATACTACAACAACCATCTGAGCATGTATCCGTTTCCCATTTGTATATTATTTCCTCTGTTTGCATTCCTGCTAAGTCTCAGGCTCGACTTGCGACCCGCCGATACGCCATAATGGCCCAACAGCTTCCTTTCAAACTCTCCCCTATAATAATGTACTTATTCTGCTTCACTTTCTTTCTCTGATTCTCCACCTGAAATCCTGTGATTATAGCCATCACATATAGGCAAAGCAGGTCACAATGTCACATATAGGCATTGAGGGTAAAATGAAAAAAGAAAAAGAATTGAGGTTAAATTAGTAATTACCCTCAATCTTCCCATTTCTCCTTCCTCGACTTGTAGCGACTCTCTCCAGTCCAGTCCAAAATCGGGAGGTGAGCAAAATCTCCGGTTGTCTCTTTCAGTCATGGAGTTGAGATCGGATTCACGATCGACTTCGTTTTCTTCTCTCCTATTCGTCGTCTTTCTCTCGGTTCTAAGCGGACTCGTTTCCCGTACCGAGTCGGCTCAGCAACCTTTCCGCCGCGAGCCAGGTCATCCTCACTGGCATCACAGCGCTTTCCTCGACGTACGAGAGAGTGTTCGATCCGATGTTCGCCGTATGCTTCACTCCCGTGCCGAGGTAAAATCTCCATCATCATAAGTTAGTCTGGATTAGCTAGAAGAAGAAGAAATCGTTGAGTAATTTGGTTTTATAGAATCACCGAAGTGCAATTAAAAGCGTTCTTGTTGCTTCACGATTATGATCATAGCTTCGTTCCTGCTTATGGTTGTTAGATTGGCTGATTTTGGGTGACACATTGAGAATTGAATTTCACTGAAACTTGTTTTGTTTATGTTCCTCTACTATTATTTTTGCAGGTACCATTTCAGGTTCCTTTGGAAGTGAATATAGTGCTTGTAGGTCTGAATGGAGATGGAGGATACAGGTATTCAGTGGATCCTCAAAAATTAGAGGAGTTCTTAAGAGCTAGTTTCTCAACTCATAGGCCTTCATGCCAAGAGACAGGGGAGCCACTTGATATCGAGCATCGAGTTGTTTATAATATCTTTCCTGTGAGTAATTATTAATCTTAAACCAGTCTTCACGAATTTTGTTTTGTTTATGCTTCAACATCCGATATTATATATGTAGGATAATATTTCTATGCAAGTTCTGGATTCTTGTATTTGCTTTAGCTGATTTGCATTTTGCGTCTCCAGCAGATTATTACTGTAAATGCAGTTGTTTGCACTCAATGTTAAGTTTTACTGTCTCCTGATGCCAAGAATTTCATTGTATTCCCCATTTACGTAAATGTTCATCTTTATTTTCTTTCTCTAGAGTGGGCAACCTGAATTAATAGCTCTGGAGAAGGCAGTGAAAGAAGCCATGGTGCCTGCTGGAACTGCACTAGAGGTTGCTGTGATCTAATCATCTCAAATTTAACTCTTTCTTATAACGATTCTAATTACATATAAAAATATGTTTATGAATGTAAATTTCATTGCTATAAAATCTACATCTTAGTGTATATCATGCTAAGCTGCAAAATTATTTTTGCATTTAGACTGATTTTGGAAGACACTTACCTGCCTTTGACGTAGAGGCAACAAAAGTTGAGTCCGCATTTAACCAGCTTTACTCGTATATATTTGATATTGATGTGGGAGCTGGATCAGCAGCCACGGCTGATAAACCTATACCAAGTGCCATATTTGTTGTGAATTTTGATAAGGTATTGCTTCCAGTGCTCTTCTTACTTCTTGAATCTTGCATATGGTATGCAGATTGTCCAAATGCTCTACATATACTTGTATTTTATTTTATTTTGCCTTTTTGGGTTTATAACCCTCATATTTCTCTTTGTTCTTGTAGTTGCTTTTTTTTCCTTTCATGTTTGCATTTGTTCGGTAATTGATTTTGTCCTACTGGGTTTTATAAATGCCCCTTTCTTTTCTTAACTCATTATTCAGGTAAGAATGGATCCTCGAAATACAGAGATTGATCTAGACAGCTTGATGTTTGCAAAGCTACCAGGGCTTAGTGATGCAGACAAGGAGAAACAAGAGGCAGATTATATTTATCGATATAGATACAATGGTGGAGGAGCATCCCAAGTTTGGCTTGGATCAGGCAGGTAAACTCATCTTTGTTTTTCTTTTCTTGTTGCGGTAAATTGTGGACAAAAACTCAGTGGGTTTTCCCTTGGCATCTCTTTGTTATCCCTATGAGTGAAATGATTGTGCCATAGATGTGATCAAACAATAACCACCCTATTCTGAAAGTATTACATCTATCTAGGTACCATCAATATATGCCATTAAAATGGATGTGAGATATCATTGTCCCTTTGTTGATTATAGATAGGCCAGAAAAAAAGAAAAACAAATAGCTTTAGAGGAATACAAAGGAGATAGACACTTATTTTTTCCTTCATTTCACTTTGGTAATCATAGATTATTGTAGTAATCAGCTGTTTTGTTCTAAAATTAATATTCAAGTTATTGTTGGCGTAACTATTTCTGTTCTTATCTGCTATAATTTTTCATCTAAGCTCTCAACCTGATTTTACTTCTGATATATCTTCCCTTCTTGATAGATATGTTGTCATAGATTTGTCTGCGGGGCCTTGTACATATGGGAAGATTGAAACTGAAGAGGGAAGTGTTAGTCCCAGAACAGTGCCAAGGATACGAAACATAGTGCTTCCAGGAAATGTTAGTCCTGTTGGTCATCAGTCTACCCATGATATATTTTCTGGTCAGTTAGCAGCGTTAGTAGCTACTACAATTGAGCATGTCATAGCTCCTGATGTCAGGTAATATGATATGTGAGACTTTACTTCCTTCTAGCAATGAAAATTTAGCAATGAAAATTATGCTTAGATGATTCATTCTGAGTGCATTGTGCCAACTTCTAGGTTTGAGACGGTTGATCTAGCAACTAGGGTGCTGGTACCTATCATTGTGCTCCAAAACCACAATCGATATAATATCATGGAAAGAGGACAAAACTACAGCATAAATATTGAAGAGATAGAATCCGAGGTAAAAACTTCTTGCGTTAAATGAATGATGTTCAATAAATACTAGAAGTTGTTATCTTTTCTTTTGTTCTCTGAATGGTGTTTTCATCCCTATAAGTCAATATGATTAGTAAAAAGACATGTTTGCCAAGTTTACCGCTATCAGAAAGTTAGCGCCCATAATATTTTCCAAAGTATACTCAAGGATTTGACTCTATTGGTTTTCACATACTAACTGTCCCGAGTCTTTGTAGGTAAAGAAAATGATTCATCATGGGCAAGAAGTAGTGATCGTTGGAGGGACTCATCCATTACATCGTCATGAGAAATTAGCTATTGCTGTCTCAAAAGCCATGCGTGGGCATTCCCTTCAGGAAACTAAGAAGGACGGAAGATTTCATGTGCATACGAAAACATACCTAGATGGTGCTATCCTCAAAGAAGTGAGTTGAGTTTCAATTGCTGGCAACTGTGATTTGCGAGTTAGGTTAAAGCTAGGAAAAAATAGTTCTTAACTTGCTGTTACTGTTCCAACCAGTGAAGTCTCGTGTGATTTTTTATTGGCCATTGCAGGAGATGGAAAGGTCTACTGATGTTCTAGCTGCTGGTTTGCTCGACGTGTCTGACCCTGGGCTTTCTAATAAATATTTTCTCCGCCAGGTAAATCTCTAAAATTTTATGCAAATTTGTTTCACAAGTGTTGTTTCTTTCATGGCTAATATTCTATACTTTTTGTACTCAGAGCTGGGATGATGAATCTGAAGGTTCAGGTGATTCCATAGTAAAGCACAAGCCTCTCTGGTCATCTTATAGCTCAAAACTTCAGAAGGGAAAGAAAAAGAAGGCCGTTAAGAAAAAAGGCGATCTCTACCGCACTTATGGAACAAGAGTTATTCCAGTGTGAGTTTATTAATATAAACCAGCTGATCAGATTATTCACTACACTGGCCAAGCTATATCCCAAAATTAAGTGTGAATTACACTTTCAACATAAACCGCAACTGATACAAATCTTTGATCAATATATAGGTTTATACTCTCATTAGCCGATGTGGATCCAATGCTCATGATGGAAGATGAGAGCCTCGTGTGGGCGACCAATGATGTTGTCATTGTGCTTCAGCATCTAAACGATAAAATACCTTTGAGGTGAGCAAAACTCAAACCGAAGAAAGTAGAAAACAATGATAAACCTGCTATCCTGTCAATCATATCGATTTTAATCTCTTGTTTTTGCAGTTATGTTTCTGAAACAGAGAGACAGCATGCTGTCCCATCACAGGTACAGCGACATATACTTGCAGGTATAGCTTCTGCTTTAGGCGGTGTAAGTGCACCATATGAAAAGACCTCTCACGCGCATGAAAGACCTATCACCAATTGGCTTTGGGCAGCCGGTTGTCACCCGTTTGGACCATTCTCAAACGTCTCTCTAATCAGTCAAATGCTTCAAGATGTTGCACTGGTGAGTCCAATCATTATGATTTCTGAATATAAACTAGCATTTAAATCCTTCTGAATCTTGTGAGATATTGTATCTTAAATCCGCAGAGGAATACTATTTATGCACGGGTTGATTCTGCTCTACGTAAAATCCATGAAACATCAGAGGTAAGCCAGCTGCAACTAGTAAATTTTCTAGTTTCCTCCGCAGAGAATTAATCAATTCTGGTTGTTGCTATTAACGAGCAGGCAGTACAAAACTTTGCCTCTGAATACCTCAAGACTCCACTAGGCGAGCCCGTGAAAGATAAAAAGAACAAAACCAAAACGGAGCTATGGGTGGAGAAGTTCTACAAAAAAACAACCACGTTGCCTGAGCCATTCCCACACGAGCTAGTCGAAAGATTAGAGAAATATCTAGACGTAAGTGATAAACAAACTCTCACGTTTTCAGTTTTTCTACCAGATGGATTATTTTCTTACACTCTTTTTTGTGTGATTCTTATTATATCATAACAACAGACTGTAGAAGAACAATTAGTGGATCTATCTTCTTTGCTATACGACCACAAGCTATATGATGCTCATCTAAACAGCTCAGAGATTCTTCAGACCACCATGTTTACACAACAGTAAGTTTGGAAACATTTTGTTTTCTTTCTGTTTTTTTTACTGTAGAATAAACAAAATGTAAAAATGGTTGCAGGTACGTAGAACATGTACTGGAAACAGAAAGAGAGAACATGAGATGTTGTAAGATAGAGTACAAATACACAGTTGGAGTAAAGTCTTACCAAACGTTGGTGTATGGAGGAATACTTGTGGCTGGTTTTCTCGTTTATTTCCTTGTCATTTTCTTCTCTTCTCCTCCTTCTCGCTAACCTCTTGACTCTTCTTTTTTACGGTCTAATAGATTTTGTAAGTGTAACAGTTTCTTGTTGAAGAGATGTATTTTTATGAACAAACGTTTTCGTCACTTAATAATTTTGCTTATTTTATTGACTTAACTAATTCACACTAATTCAACTTATAGAGGTGATCATTAAAATGGAAATAATTTCTCTAAAATGTTTATATTTAGATGCATAAAATTTATCCACCATTCACCGTGTTAAGAGTATTCAAGGTTTTAATTTTATTTTTTACGAATATTTCGGCTCCGATTGGTAACCAATTTTGAGGAAAAGAATGAGTAGGAATATCATGTTCTTTTTGTTCCTCATTTTTTTTTACCATTTATAAAGAATTTTTGTTCTATTTTCAGACATGTGGGTCCTACATTTTTCCTCTTCATTCCTCAAAAAAAAAAGAATGATAGAACAAAATTGTTCCTCCCCAAAATTGTAGAGGAACAACAAGGAACAAAAATTTAAAATTCGTTTTTAATTTTTAAATAATTTTAAAATAGCTTTTTTGATAATATTTACATTTCTATACATAAATAATTCCTATATTTTTATTATATATTTATGTATAAAATTTTTTTTATCAAAACTTTAATTTAAATGAATGTTATGACTTTGTTTTAAATTAGTATTTATACTAAAATAAATAAAGAAATGCTTTCAAGTGAAATTTATATTATTTTAAAATAAAATATTTGAATTTATACTATATTTCGTTATAAATTTATATAAAAAAATTAATTTTAAATAAAATTTATAAACTAAATAAAATATATCATTTTTAATAATTATTATGTTAAATATTTGTTCAATTTTTTGGTTACCATTTACCATAATTATTTGTTCAATTCTTATGTTCCTTTTGGTTCCTGGTTTTGATCAGTTTCCTTTCCTTTTTATTCCTTTTCATTCCTTTTTTTTCTTGTTCCTATTGTTCTTTTTTTTGTCACCAATCGGAGCTAGTATGTTAATAGGCATTGGGAAATCTTATTTCTATTAGCAAATCAATTTTCTTAAAATCATATTTGCTAATAAGTCCGTACCAATGTACCATTTCCTCATGGGTTGTCCACGGATTCAATTATCAAGGTCATCATCTTCTTGTAATTAGTATATATATGAAAATTGATTCATTTTTAAACATTACACTAAACAACATACGAGAACATTTTTTTTTCATTTACTTTTTTTCTCCAATCAAGTTTCTAAATCTCATCCATAAAGTTGCCCTAAAATCTAAAAATTTTGAACCAATTTATATATTTTTAAGATGACAAAAATATTTAGGTTTATGAGTTTGAAAATATTTTATGAAATGCAAATACAAAAACTTACTTTAAATTGAAAATATTTTATAATGAAGAAAAGTAATTAACAAAAGCTAATTGTGTAAGAATCAATGTGTAGACGTATCTTTAGAAAATTAAGTGGAGCAATCTCTAACACATATGAAGAGCTTAGAGTATGTAAGACATCTCACTTATAGTTTGTTAATGATATTGTGTTATCATGCATATAGTTTTATGATGATGTTGTGTTAAGTATCTTATATAGTTATATATGTTTGTTAACACAACATCTTATAGTTTTGTTAATGATGTTTTGTTAAAATATTTTGTTCTCATTGTTATCTTACTGGAAACATGTTACTTTATACATTTATCGTATTTAGTTTATGATTTGTGACTATATCAAATATGTGGGCGATTTTGAGGACATTTTGTGCATTTTTTATGCAAACTTTTAGCATTCTCTAGTTATTTGTCTTTATCCCATAGTCCAAATATATACCACCAAATTAGTAGGATGATTTTAAAATTATTAACAACTTAATGTTTGAAATAAATCATATTAAAACATAATGACTTACTAACATAGCTTTCAAAAGTGGAAACTGTTTTAGATTTGGTCTTGTTTCTAAATGCAAATGGAAAAAAAAAACTCAATTTCAATTGAAACTATATTACAATGATGAAAAGTAACAAAGCTAAATGTATAAAAATCAATACATAAAAATATTAAATCATAAATTAAATGTATGAAAATGTGTTTTTCTTTTCAGACTTTAAAAATATGGATTTCAATATCAACACCTTCTCCTTACGGCAAATTAATGATGCCACAAATAACTTTGCTCCTGCAAATAAGATTGGTGAAGGCGGCTTTGGTCCAATATATAAGGTAAGCACAAAAACGCAAACAAGATTATATGTTGAGAATACAAGTCGATGATATGTGTATATTTCACTACATGGAATGATGTCCAATGGAACTGCAATTGCTGTGAAGCAATTATCAGAAAAATCAAAGCCATGGATGAAAGAGTTCTTGAACGAGATTGGCGTGACAACGGCTCTGCGACATCCATCTCTAATCGAACTCCATGGAAGGGAGTCAACTATTGTTTGTGGAAAACAACAGTCTCTACCGAGCACTGTTTGGTAAGTAATTTATCTTTCAATATTAAATACATGTTTCTATAATACAATATGTTCATAACTAATGAGATTTTTTTCAATATAGCTCCCCTACAAACTCAAACCAGATTGGATTGGTCTACAAGACATAAGATATCCGTTGGGGTAGAAAAGGGGCTGGCATATCTTCATGAAGAATCAAGGCTTAATATTCTCCACAGAGACATCAAAGCAGCATATATCTTGCTGGACCAAGATTTAAATCCGAAGATTTCAGATGTCAGTGTAGCTAAGCTCGATCCTGAAGATCAATTACACATCTCCACTAATGCAACTAGAACCTAGTAAGTCAAATCAATGAGAGTATTGATCTCCCTGAGAATTTTCTGTAACTCTTTGCTTACATTGCATGCAGCGGATACAGAGCATTAGAATATGCATTCAAATGTCATATCTCTGATAAAGATGATGTTTAGAGCTTTGTTGTAGTTGTTATGGAACCTGTTCATGGAAAGATCAATACAACTCTCCGTCTTGACAGTTAGGAGATATATTTTGTTGATTGGGTAATAATACTTTATATTTTATAATTTCATTATTTTGCATAGAATCTCTAAACTAATCTGAGTTTTTTTTTGATCAAAACTTATTTATGTTATTCATTTGCGTCATCTATGGAAACCGAACGAGTTGGCGTAATTTGTAGATCCGGGCTATAAATTTATAACAACGATGAAGTATTAAGGACAATCCAAGTTGTGATCATATGTACGAGCTGTGTAGTTGCTGATAAACCACCAATGTCAGCAATAGTTAGCATGTTAGAGGATCATCCAACTGTAGAAGTAGAGACACAGTCGTAGATGACGGTGGTTAGTGATTGATGAGCAAACTCCGGATCTGTTGAAGATAATTGCCGAGATTGACGCGGAATTCAAGTCACAAGAGATTACAAAAACTTTGAAAACTCAAGAAAATGTAGCCTAAATTTTTTGAGGTTTAAAGCATTTTAAAAAATGTGGTCTTAATCTGTGATATATATTTATATTCAACTACTATTAATATTAGTTACAATGGATACAAAACTACGAAAATAAATTTTTAAGAAAAAAGAAAAGCAACAGTTTGATCTAAATTTATTATCCAAAAAAAAGAAAGAGTATGTTCAACCTATATATTAACACATAATCAACGTTATTTTATAGCTCATATGTTCATATTATGTAATTATGTTGATTCTAATCTATAAATATTTTTTCTAGCAATTACAAAAGTCGGATATATATGTTAACATTTTACAAATTATTCCTATGAAATGCATCGGATACTTAAAAGTTGAAAATTCTTCTAAGTTTTTGTAAGAAAATAATTAAAAGTGTAAATAATTATTAGAAAAAATAAAATAAAAAAGCCAAGGTAGAAGAAAAAATAAGGAAAATTTGCAGCCACTTTGTCCCATGAGATTCAAGCAATTTTGTGTTCGTCTTTTATCATGAGGACCACCAGAACTTTCTTATGGCTTCATTGACTCTGTTGAGAAGATTCTTAGGGAGTTAAAAGCAGGACATACAGTGATACAGTAGGTTGGTAATGATGATGTCCTTCTTTGTACCAGCTGGAGAAATATGCTTAGAATACCAACTCTTAAGTTTTAGTTACAGAAGTTATAACAATATTTGTTTCTCGTGTCTTATACATATGGCCTTCATGAGGTTTATAGTGGATAATATTCCATACAAAGCTATTTGTTGATCATAACACTCACTTCTGAAGGAAAAACTCCATTATATAACAACATCAACTCACAGAATCCATCTTCTGCATCAGATACATGCATCACAGATCAAGTCTTGCAGAGTTTTATCCTATAAGCTTATGTTTCTTTCTTGATATTCAACAACATAGCTCCATATGGTAAGATTGATTACTCCAAAATGTGACTTAGACAAATGTGACCTGTTAAGCCTTTCATCTATTACTGTTCTGCCCTGAGAAAATGGATTTAGGAATATAATCTATACTAAATGTGCTCCAAGAGTGAACGTCCAAGTTAAGCAAACACTTACAACACCAGATCATTTTATAGATGAACTTCCAAGAATATGCAGTAATCTCAGGACAAACAATCAACTTCACAAATTTTTTATTTCGAACAAAACTGAAACAGTCAAATCAAATGTTCTGGTGGAACTCAAATTAACTTGATTATAAAGAAGATTATATGAGTATTATAGAGAAAAATGTCAAAAAGAAAGACGAGAAGGCAGGCTTTGATTTCAAGATATAGAATGCTTCAATGATGCTTTGTTATTAGCTAAACAGAGAATCATACTAACATTGTTTCATCAAAAGTAGTTTCGAGAGACTCTACTACTTTGGAAGAAGTAAAAAGTAACAAACCCTCTTTTTGAATGATCTCACACCTAAAATGGTCATTACTAAGCTAAATCAGATAATTGGATTGAGAGCTCAGACCTAACTTGGAGAACACACTAATTCCTCATGATCCAATGATGTAAGATTCTTCCACTGTTCTTTTGCAGAAACACACAAGGGTTGGACCACATGAGACATCATCCCAAAATCATGAAAGTCATTGTTAAAATTCATCTTACATAATGATTAATATTAACCATCTGATTTTCAATCATATATTGTGGTTACAAAGACAAAATGCTAATTCTTACATAACTATTAATATTAACCATCTGATTTTCAATCATATATTGTGGTTACAAAGACAAAATGCTAATTCAACACGGCTAGTACTATCTACCAATAACCAGAGACAATATTTGTGTGAAACGAGTATCTCTCTCTCACTCATTGACCTAACAACTTCTCGTAGCTTTTGTTTTATATTGCAGAGAAACAGAGTCGGTGGTTGGTTTATTTAACCTAAAACAACCTTTCACGTGTGAGTCACGCTTAAAACTCCCATTTACCTTTAAGCTTTGTCTTCAAGTCTTCACAAGCAGCATCATGAGGTGTGACGCATTTAAATCCAACAAAACAGTTGAGTGATCATACCAAAAACCATGTCTCGCATTAAAATTTAGAAAAAAGATTGTTTAATGATACACTCCGATCATAAAACCACAAGGTAGAAAGCACTGTTTGATATATATATTGGGATCATAAAATCATTCATTCAAGTAGAAGAGCTACCACAGGTTTATGAGCTTCCATCTATTTTGAGCAAATCATCAGGATTTACATTTACTAGCGCGACATTTTCTTTCGATATTTGTGAGCTTCCATGTTTGGATTGAATTTAAATTGTCTGCAAAACCATAGACGCAAACATAAAATCTAGTGAGTTTTACAATAAAAAAAATTTCAAAGTATTCGAATGCGAAAATATCCAATGACCGGTATAGAGCGATTTGAATTGATCAAAAAGAAATAAATTAGAGGGTCACTAAAAGTAGTACTAAAAAATATTGAGGCCTTCAATGTTCGCAGATTTTGAAGTTATTTTAGGTTTTAGTTTTCCAAAAATCTATTTTATAATATATTAATTGATAAGTAAGTTGGGATCAGATTAAAAGTTGAGGAAACAGTACTTTCTAGTTAAACAGAAATTGCAATTTCTTTAGATCTAACCCTAGAATTCACAAAGTTACTGATCCGCCGTCCTCCGACGAATCTATGTCTGATCCGCGGTTCTCCGACGAAGAAATGTTTTATCCGGAGGCAACTATGTATTGTGATCCGCGGTTACCTGACGCTAGTATATATGGACCGAACTTCGATTCATACATGGGTACGTAAGACCTCTCTAAATGATCTTGCTCGAAATTGTTTCTCTAATGATCTGGATTTGCTTTCATCTCATCGATCTGTCATGGTAAACTAGACTATCTAATTCTGTATTCGTGGTCCTTTGGCAGATGCTAAGACTTGTCTCTTGTGGGACGTCGAGGATTACCCAATCCCTAATGGTTCCGATCCTATTTCGCTGGGGCAGAAAATCAAATCAGTTCTCTTGGCTGCGAATTATCGTGGTGAAGTGTCAATCAAGGCTTACGTTGATACGTTGTCGGATGAATTGCGAAGTCAATACTTGGACGCCGATATCACAGTCGATCTCATGCCCAAAGGTCAATATATAATATTTTTTTCACGTTTATATATTTTTACTTACACTAGTTACTTTGCAGGGGATGAATAGGCTAGGAGTTCTTCCCTGTTTGTGGACGCTTACCTGTGGGCACTGGATAATCCTGCACCAGCAAATATGATTGTACTCTCAAAAAAGGTGTTCGAAACGGTAGAAAGGAGAAATGCTCTGAGTATATTTCAAAGTTTTTACAGGGTAGGTTTTGCTGTTGTTTTATCCGATACTGACTTGAGCTGGCTACCTCCTGACACGGATTGGCTACCTCCTCTAGCAAGGTCAACCTTGTTTTTGACGGGCCTTTTTGATAAGAAGCGGAAGAGAGAGGAAACTCTTACCATGACTTCTTCTGAAACAAAAAATGAACAAAGTGAGAGAGAATGAAGAGTCTTACCATGACTTCTTCTGATTCTGAGGACTAACTTTTTCTAGGGTAAACATGGTTCTATTATGCATATGAAGGGTCTAGGGCGTTTGTATTTGATGGTTTGGAACGTGTTTATGTCTAAACGTTGCTTACTCTTTTTTTGCATTTATCATAAGCCTCTTTCTTCCAACATAAGCTAAAACCACCAAAGACTTCACCGGGTAGCATTTTCCCAATCACTTCGTGTTTTGACCATCCGGTAAGCCTTTCCATGGCTGTATTCCACTCTGAACACAAGCAAGCAAATATCGGTGGACTCAATGGATTTAAGTTTTGAACAATAGTCTTGTTGTCTCCTTGCAAACTCATGACTATACCTGTTATTGATTTCTCACTAGACTCGTGCACGAGTTAACGAAGAACACACACATCAGAAGAAGAATCCGAATGATTATTTTCACCAAACTTTCTAAGTTTTAGCATATGATGATTTTCTCCTCCTCACCTGAATGACACAACAAATCAATTTTTTTGTTAGTCGATAAAACTCATTCAAAGAGCACAACATCAAACTTGGATCAAGAAAATCTTCTTTTTTATATACAACCTTCTAACGCTTTGCACAAGAGACTTTCAAGGGCTGCACGTGAATCCTCTTCGGCAAGTGACTTCGGACTTCCCCATGGCTTCACTAGCTAGCAATCCCGTCATTTCAGCAGTTTTATTGTTCCAACCATAGATACATCCAGAGGAATCAACCCTAAAAATAGGTGCAGTTGTGGTTTCAATCACCCTAACTATTTCACACACAAAAGAAGTAAGCTCATTGGCTGCATCATATTACATATAATCTCGTTTACGTGTCCAAAAAAACTCAAGTCTATGGATGGTCGATCCAGTCTTCCAGTGGATATTTTCAATCTAATATATTCACAATATTGAAAATTACTCGACTGTCATACCAAGCACAAGTCAAAAGAAAATAAATGTTTACTAGCAATGACATCAAATTACGTCTTGAAGAAACATGGATTAGCAAACCAGAAACCTCCATATAGTTCTTAATACATATGTTAAAATTATAGCCTATTTAAAATTGATGTCATAAGAGAGATAGTATTTACATCTTTATTCTTAGACCGAGAACCAAGTTCTTTGGGTTGTAAACACGTCTCCCATTTCCAGGCACTAATTTCATCTCGAATAGTTTTTTACTTTATATTTTATTAAAGATTGCATTTCTTCACAATACCTTGGACAGAAAAAAACTGGGGTTTCTACATAATTTACTTAAAAGATGCATAAAGCTTAGCCAAAACTCACATATGCGTTTATTTTTGCCAGGATCTTTCAATATGATAGGTAAGAATAGAGTTAAGACACCGACCAAAATATAGTGATGAATATATGACATACGATTAGTTTGAAAAACAGTCTTTGTACACACTGTAAGATGAGGCATATATATACGCATTGCAAAAGCAAAAGATTGTTTAAAATTACACTCGTTCAAGCAAAAGACTGATTGATCATAAAAGCATTCATTCAAGTAGAACAGCTACAAATGCTTCAATCTATTTTGGGCAAAGTATCAGGATTTACTACCACAAAATTAAAACCTTTTTTCAACAAACAGTCACGAACATGAGAGAACTTGGTGCCTTGTCCAATGTTTTTGTTACCCGAGAGTAGCACAACATTTCCTGTCCTGCTATCGAAACCGCTCAGTACAAACGACCAACGAAGGATGTCTTGTAACATACAGTTAAATATTGCATCTTTATCCCCTGTAAATAGTATAACACACGGAGATGTACGTAGATTATATATTTAATCATGTATATAAAGAAAAGAGGGTTTTAAGTAGAAGAAATATACCTTTGCAGCTTTCAGTAGAGAGATGGATAGAGTGATGCAAATAATGTGCGTACAAAGATTCGAAAGATTTGAGGAAATCCGCCGAATCCGTTCTCGGGTCAATAATGAGATAACGGTGTTGGATGGAATCGTCAAATCCATCTTTATAAAGAGCTTTCTCGAGTTTCGTATGAACCTCATAAAAATAGGAAATTTCTGGGATGTTGAAGCAATCGTCAAGGACCCATATGATAAGTGCCGGATTATCTGCGAGGTTTGACAAAACGGAGAGCGAATAAACAATTACAGAAAATAATCAGAACTATGACAGATTGATCAGATGAACAAGTTAATCAAATCCAAGGAGCAATTTCCAGAAAGAGATACAACATCTTACCCATGTTTGCACTTTTGGGCTCGGGGAAAATAATACCGGACATGCTTTCAACGGAGTTACCGAGAGAGAGAGAGAGAGACTTTTCTGAATTTAGCGTTACCATTCTGCGTCTATCTCTACATAAAGGCCAGGGTCTCTTATTGGGCTGGGCCTTGCAAATATCAAATACGCCCAGTTGTAAACAACCTCAGAACAAACACTCCAACTTCACATAAGTTTCTTTTTTGAAGAAAAACAGAAACAGTTAAAAGGCCTTGTTCTGGTGGAACTCAAACATAAATACAAAGAAGATCAGATGGGTACTACATAGAAAAATGTCAAAACAAAGACGACTAGGCAAATTTTGATTTTAAGATATAGAATGCTTCAATCCTCTTTTGCATTATCTCACACAAAAATGGACACTTACTAAAGCTGAGTGCTCAAACCTAACTTGGAGAACACACTAATTCCTAAGGAGATCCAATGACGAGGAACGGTGCTAGTGGTTCCAGCATTATATTCCCCAGAGCCGGTGTAAGCTTAAGGCTCGAAGTTCTCGTATGAGGAACTGCGCATTTGACACAAGTGAGCTTGGTGGTGTCTGAAGGAAAGAATCAAGAAAAGGGAGGTCGTAGCAGGAGGCAGGGAACATTGCAATTGGAACGTGTGTGAGGAAAGGACAGAGTAAATAGAGAGATATTAAGGCTAAACTTGATAGCCAAGTAATTAGGCAAATATGTTAGATTTCCTTTTCTTTTGATATGATCATATCTTTGTATCTAGAGACCTTTAGGTCAAGAATCAATAACACAAACCATTCATCTTTGATAGCCGCTTAACAAGAGATACAGAGGATTTAATTCAAGAAATATCATCGCAGCGTTTGACAAGCAAGCAACATTGTTTGTTTAGAGAAGAAAAGGAAAAACAAAAAAAAAAACAAATCACAAACAGAAGTTTAGAAAGATAGATGAAGGGTTCACAATTCATAAACATATAAGATAGATAAAAAAGGGTTCACGAGAGACAGATTCTTAGATACCACGACCAAGCTCATGAGCCCTCTCAGCAAGGAAAATGAAGTTCCTGCATTAAAATGTATCTTTACCGTTATTTCATTAAATGTAAGACACCAATTTTGGTATTCAGGTGACTCTGCATTTGAAGACGATCGTGAACTCGAATCTATCCGCATGATTAATGCCTTCGCTCATACAAATATATAGATAGTGAGAAAATCATTTGTATAATTGTATATTACATAGTCCAGTCCGATGTTCCAGTCTAACCTATAGACAGATAATTAAAAACCAGTCTGTGTTCCTAGAAACTTCAAATATTTAACCTGACAAAAAAAAAAAAAAAAAAAAAAAAAAAAAATAAAAAAAATATTTAACCTGGCACAATTATTTACTAACTTTTATTTTAAGATTTTCTGCTCTACAATAGCCTTCTTAATCCTACGTACATTGGAGATAACATGGTAAAATGAAATCGTTTTACAAAGGACTAATACATAAATGATCGAAAGTAAAAGCTAAAGCGGCCACTTGAACCATATATATCTTAGATAAGTACTCTCTAGGAGCAAACAGATTGATGGTCTCCTTCTAACCAATTCGCTTATTTTCTTTCATCAAATTTTCACAAACACTTCCCCAAAATATAATCGTGGATTGGACTCTCTGTTCTCTTTTTATACTCCGACCTAAATCCCATGCGATCAAAAGATTATATATCGATGAAAGCTATAACCATCCACAATAACATACACTTATAACATAGCCAATAACAAAAAGAGACTTCAGTTTCAATACCAACCAAACTTTCATAACAATACAGATTAATGTTACGTAACAAATCGAAGCTTATCTCAGCACAAACATTACAAATTCTTTCATTCAAATTCAAGAAAATCACTTCATCGTTCTTGTTTTACGTTTCTAGAGTGATTCAAGAAAAAAGGATGGATATGCATTAAATCTGTAGAATGTTAAATCATAAAATTCATAATAATATTTAAATATCCAAAACAAAACCATGATGAGATAACAAACAAAAGAAGTTTTAAAAAATCAGAAAAATTAAAAAAGACAGCTGGGCCAAGCTAACCGAGCATGTGTGTCTCTTCCCCATCATGACCTGTCTCCGACGGTGGCGTTGGCGGCGCCACGGCGGAGATTAAGGCATTCAAAGCTCGAATCTGCATCTCCATGGCAACAATATAATCAGTGGTTTCTTCTAAAACCACAGGTAACGGTTGTTTCCGGCAACCGGGAATTAACCGGCTCAACAATTTCACCTTCCTCTGTACAGCTGGCAAACCTTTCCCCTTCAGCCTCAAAACCGTCGCTCGTTTTTTCCTTAACCGGTTATTAATATTCCCGGTTATCGCACAATTCGAATTTCTCATCCGGTTCTGTTTCCTGAACTTGAGCTTCACGGCTTTAGATAATAAAGCTCTGCTCCACAATGTTCTTCCTCTCGCCGTAACCGCTAATGATCTATAAGCAGCGTCACGTACTGCTATACCTCCGCCACGAGAAGACGGCGGCTTGACGGCGGAGCTAATCCGGAGTTCTCTTAAAGATTGAATGATGTTCGTCGAGTAGATCCGTTGTTGCTTCTCCGATCTCCATTTCTCAACCGATGACTGAGACGGTGCTTGCGGTGGTTGTTTCTTCTTACGTTTACGCCGTGATTGATCATAACCAGAGCTTTGATTCGTCGATTCCATATCAATCAATTTACATAAATATGAAAACAAAATGAAACTGCAGATAAAAATCCACAAAAGAAAGATTAGAGATAAGAGATTAGAAGATGATTAAGGTGATTAAGGTGATTAATTACATTTAAGGGGAGGACTGGAGAAGGTGAGACGTCAAAAAAGAGAGTATTATGTGGAGGAAAGAAGAATCCTTTTTTAAGCAAAAGGAAAGGTAATGCGGGATTCGATTTTTATATTATCCTTTCTTTCTCCTCCATGTGATCTCCACTCTCTATATATTTTCAAATAAATAAATATTATCATCATTAATGTTGACTTAATATAAAATACACATTCAAAAAAATCTTACTACTAGTAGTACCATTTGTTAAGTTGTTATGGGTTGTTGTTGATAAACAGAGAAATAAAAAAGAGAGTTGTTGTTGGTAAGCAACGAAGTATTTAAAAATTTATTGATTCAATTCAATGCGTTACGCCATGGAAATGTTTTTACAAAAGGAGATATTAATCCACGATTTTCTCGACCCGATATTAGTAGACACACCGAAAAAATGATAGAAGCCCAAGAAAATTCGATCTGTTTTTTTTTTTCCTTCTTATAGTATCAAATAAATACACAATTCAATGTCTTATTCGTATGCTTTCTTTTTTCCTACGTTGGCATATCTATTGGTTGCTAGACTTTAGTAAAATGCTTTGTTGCGTCTGGTCTTATTTGTACAATTGACATTCCATGCTCGGTTAGCTCATTAATTTGGATGTTGAAAGTCTAATAATAATTTTAGGTGCAAATTTAAATTAATAATTGAAAATAGCTAAAGAGTACTGATTTTTTTTTATTTCTTTTAATCTCCATGGATCATGAATGCATCAAAATCCATTTTTTAAGTAGTGATCACACTCCATTATTTGACTTTGAATGTAACTGCGATAAGCTTATATTCTCTTGCAATTCCTTTCACAATTATAACTTTTTTGTTGGTATTTAGAGACATTTCTCTAAGCAATGACAATTTATTTTTCACATTCACGTGAACCGTGGTCATTTCGTTATTCAACATAAATAAGCTAACACATACTTCCAAAATTTCTTATGCGGCCTCACAGGCTTCTTGTCTGAGCCGGTGAGTCCACAGGACCCACATTTTATCCAAAAGGTTACTTACTAATAATCAAAAATATATAATTTTGTGTCTCCAAAGCAATATTCCTAACGGATGGAAAGCGATCTCTCGCTTCAGAGTTTCAAGACAAGATCATAGTAGACCTTTCAGAGAATTTGTTTTCACAAAGAGAAACATGACTGATACAAGAAACAACCCTTATAATTAAAACTTCTAATGAAAATCATCTAGAAAACACTAGAAAGGAGATTAGCGGCGGTGGAAATGGCTGCTCCGGTGAGAGCAGACTGAACAACTTGCTCATGGCTTGTCCTCTCGGACGTCGTCATAGCCATTGCCGCTCCTGTCAATGCTCCAGCTACCGCGCTGTTCCGCTGTGATACATATATGATGATACATATTAACTAAAGGTCATGTTAACCATTTGTTCATTGACGAAACAAAATGATACAAGTTAGTTAATTTGACTAACCCAATCATGAGCTCCCCCACGAACCTCCTTCATACCGTAAGTGATACCCGAGTACAACCCAGCCGCTAGCCCTACAATTCCCAAATCAATATCCCAACCTTAAATCATTAAATCTCTTTCCAACGTTAATCTTGAAACGTTAAATTAAACAATTACATAAATAAACTCACCCCATTGGAGAGACTCTTTTCCTGTGTTCTTCACCTAGAGGCCAATCAAATTTAAACTTTTTCAGTTAACTAAACAAGAAACACTAGCACACGTGTGGACGAACATTTGAAGATTATAAAAGGTTAATAACTAGCAATTGTAATAAACTCACCAATGCATCAAGAGATTTGCTGCTTTCCCCTGACCAAAAGAAAAAAAACGACAAACATAATTAACAAAACATAACGCGAATTATATAAAATCATTAACCAAATTAATATGATACAATATTATAACGGACCTCTGAGATTAGGGAACCTATGTTTCTTGTTCCCTGTAATCTCCGACGGTGGACCAACGTTGTTCGAGTCAAACCCTGCCCCTAAATTCATAATCAAATTAAAGTACGTTCCTCTATTTATTCATTTTGACTCTTACAATTACATACTTATTTTTTATACATGTAAATCATAAGTAAGAAGAAACTCGCGAGTTTCTTACCTTCAACGACCGTAAAGTAAGCTTCCCTCGACACCGCTTGTAACGCTCCCACCTTCATAGTTAATCCATATTAAGCTATGTTACCACATATGTAATATGCATATACTACCGGAAAACGTAGAGATATGAAATGATAACTTACTCCAGCGGCTTTCACGAAGGAATCGGCGATACGGTTGAGAAGAGGATGACCAAGATCGAACAAGTGTGCTTTCTCAAAGCTTCTGATCTCATCCATTACAATTCTTCCTCCACTCTTCTCCATGTTTTTCTTTCTTCTTCACTTCTTGCTTCTCTCTTTCTCTGTTAATACTTCTCTCTTCAACAACAAGTAAGGAGAAGAATGTGGAACTGAACAGAGTATCTTGACACGTGTTCTGTTTTTCCACACGTGTCGGAGTCTGCCGTTTGAACTGTTCGCCGTTCTCCTTCCCCACGTGGCGCTCTTATTCCAAAAACATAAGGTAAACGCCAGACAGGCCGAGAAATTAAAAGCCCAATGGGCTCAGAGATAGATATTATTATAAACCGGGAATTTTGAAATCTCCGGTTTAAAGACGAGAAACGTGCCACGTGTCTTCTCCGCTTTGATATCTCCGCCGCCGCTCGTCGGAGTGAGACTACTACTTGTCATCTCCGTCACACTCCCATTTTCTCTCTCTACAGATCTCTGACTATCTCTCTAACACAATGCAATCGGCTCTCTCTATTTCGTTCTCACAGACTTCGCTTCCTTTAGCGAATCGTCCGCTTTGTTCATCAAACGCAGCTCCTTCTACTACGCCGAGAAATCTTCGGTTCTGTGGACTCCGGCGAGAAGCGTTTGGTTTCTCTCCGTCGAAGCAGTTGACATCGTGCCGTTTTCAAATTCAGAGTAGGAGAATCGAAGTCTCCGCCGCTGCTTCTTCTTCCGCTGGAAATGGAGCTCCATCAAAATCGTTCGATTATGATTTGATCATTATCGGAGCTGGAGTTGGCGGCCATGGAGCTGCATTGCACGCCGTTGAGAAGGTCTGCTTTCAAATTAAGATCATGATTTGCCAATTTCTGATTCAAATTGATACCTTTAATATCAGAACACGAATGGAATCGTTCTAGCATGATTGTTCTTGGACATGCGAATTTGAAGCTCTTACTAACATTTCTTCTACACTCTTTCTTAATTGAGCCAGTAAATTTGGAAAGTTGCTTAATTGTTGAATCATATGCTTTGTTTGATAGAAACGGTACAAGGATGCGTAGCTACAACCTCTTCATTATGCCAATTTGGAAATCTTACTATGTAATTACGTTGTATAGGGACTCAAAACTGCCATCATTGAAGGAGATGTTGTTGGAGGGACTTGCGTTAACAGAGGCTGCGTGCCTTCCAAAGCTCTCCTTGCTGTTAGTGGTAGGATGCGGGAACTCCAGAACGAACATCACATGAAGGCCTTTGGTCTGCAGGTAGTATGAACTGCTGTAAAATGCAACTGTAGACGCTCAAGTATGATCTCCAATAATTGTGAAGCAAGTATAATCTTCCTTTCTTTGACTCTAGTTTGCTTTCATTTTCTCCCCTGGAATGACAGGTTTCAGCTGCCGGTTATGACCGTCAGGGTGTGGCTGACCATGCAAGTAATCTGGCTACCAAAATTAGGAACAATCTCACCAATTCAATGAAGGCACTTGGTGTTGACATATTGACAGGGTTTGGCGCTGTTCTGGTCAGTATGGTTTTGTCCTTGGTTGACTAACTAAACTCCAAATGATACGTCGTTGTTATGTGGCGATCCTAATACTCTTTACTCTTTTGTGCACTTGTGCAGGGCCCACAGAAGGTTAAATATGGTGACAATATTATCACCGGAAAAGATATAATCATTGCAACTGGATCTGTACCGTTTGTCCCGAAAGGAATTGAAGTTGATGGTATGTGTTTTCTTTTAAACTTATATTTGTGAGGGGAGTTGCCTCAAAAACCAAAACTTCTCATCTATTTTAGTATAGTAAGTACCCTAATATTCCTCATACTTTGTGCTGCAGGAAAGACTGTTATCACAAGTGATCATGCATTGAAATTGGAATCCGTTCCGGACTGGATTGCGATAGTAGGAAGTGGTTATATCGGTCTTGAGTTCAGTGATGTTTACACGGCCCTTGGAAGTGAGGTAACATGTTGATTTTGTGCTAATGATTTGCATTGGTGTGATAGTGTGATGTTTTTTGCTTACTCTTTAGTTTTCTGTTTTCTCTCCATAGTAACAAAAGGATCTTAGGTTTTTTGTCCTATTGGTAACCTGATCGAAATGAAAATGAGTGATAGGATGATAGCTATGTTTTGCTTACTTAAGGTTTGTGATGCACTGCAACTCCAGGAAGTGACCAAGCTTAGGAAATTTTTTTTTTCTTGCAGGTAACTTTTATTGAGGCTCTGGATCAGCTAATGCCTGGGTTTGATCCTGAGATCAGTAAGCTGGCTCAAAGGGTTCTAATAAATCCAAGAAAAATTGACTATCATACTGGAGTGTTTGCAAGCAAAGTAACTTTTTTATCAATGCATTCTAAATAAGATTTTTTCTTTATACAATGGGTTTACGAACTTTTATTTATTTAACTCTTCTTTACAGATCACTCCAGCAAAGGATGGGAAACCAGTGATGATTGAGCTAATTGATGCCAAAACCAAGGAACCCAAGGATACTTTGGAGGTAACAAAATGTTAAGCATATTTCTGAAAATTTACAAGAGAAAATAGTTGTCTAGTTATGCAATTTTTTTTGCTTCTCATCAAAATATCGTGACGCTGTACTCATCACACATGAGCTTGCCACATGCAAAGTATATAATGCATAGTTTTGTAGGTTAGCCAAGGCTTCTCGTATTTTAAAATCAGATCTTTTCCAAAACAAAGAAAAAAGAATAGAAATGTCTTTGAATTTCATTCATCACAGTTGAGACTTTTATGTGTTTTTTTCCCTGCACTGAAAGTTTGACCTTAAGTTCCTTGTTCAAGGTTGACGCTGCTCTAATTGCTACTGGAAGAGCGCCATTCACCAATGGTCTTGGACTGGAAAATGTATGAACCAACAATAAACCACATTCCTTATGAATGTTTTTTTCATTTTGGTTCCCTGAGGAGCTTATTTGGTTACTAAAGAAATAACAAAAAGCTGTGATTTCCACACAGATCAATGTTGTGACACAAAGAGGTTTTATACCAGTTGATGAGCGAATGCGTGTTATTGATGGAAATGGAAAGCTGGTTAGTGTTATTTTCTTTCATATGAACACCTTATTTTTTACCAAAAGTTATATTTCTTAATGTACTGAGTCACTCTTGGTTGATAGGTTCCCCACTTGTACTGCATCGGTGATGCCAACGGTAAAATGATGCTTGCTCATGCAGCTAGTGCCCAAGGAATTTCTGGTAAATGGTTCTATCAATATTTCACTATAAATGCATCTGTCTTTTGTTTTCCCTTTTACACTTTACTATGTGCAATTGTCTTTTTATTAAACTCTGTGCATCTACTTGTGTTGGCTAGTGGTGGAGCAAGTCACAGGTAGAGATCATGTGCTTAATCATCATAGCATCCCAGCTGCTTGTTTTACTCATCCTGAGATCAGTATGGTGGGATTGACAGAGGTAAACTCTAGACACTTTTAGTGAATTGGTGTTTAAAAAATTGTAATCTTAACCTTTTATGATTTCGGTAATCATTTCTGCAATTCCCAGCCTCAAGCAAAAGAGAAAGCTGAGAAAGAGGGATTCAAAGTAAGTATCGCCAAGACAAGTTTCAAGGCAAATACAAAGGCCCTAGCCGAAAATGAAGGAGAAGGACTCGCTAAGGTTAAGAGAAGAACTAAATTGAAATAAATAAATATAGTTGCTTATAGTTCTGGAGTGACTTGCGAAGATAAGATATCTGAACACTCCCTTTATGTGCACAGATGATATACAGACCTGACAATGGTGAAATCCTTGGAGTTCATATCTTTGGGTTGCATGCTGCTGATCTTATCCATGAAGCATCCAACGCGATTGCTTTAGGAACACGCATTCAGGTCTGGCTGCAAACTAACCTCTCCCTGATTTTGATCATAGGACTTTAGATTGTGAGCTTTTTTTGGCTTTGTGTGATGATAATGCAGGACATAAAACTTGCTGTTCATGCACATCCAACACTGTCTGAAGTTGTAGACGAACTGTTTAAAGCAGCCAAGGTAAAATTCAATAATCTATATTTGCATTCTCTAATCAATAGACATCAAATCTCGATTAAAAGGCAAGCAACTCCTGTCTATCTCAATTTCAGGTCGATAGTCCAGCTTCAGTAACAGCACAAAGTGTAAAAGTTGCTGTGTAAAACAAGAAGAATTTAAGAGCAGCCTGTAACCAAAGTTTTGTGGAAAAAAGACATTTGTACTTTACCAATATTCGAGCAAAGACGAAGATTGAGTCTCTGATTTCATCACGTATATTTGTTTCATGTTCTTAAATTGTATCCAATTTAAAACAGAGAAGAAAAGAAAAACAGATTGTGCAGACACATAATTAAAGTATATTTATTATAAGTCAGAAATCCAAGATTTAAAACAGAGGAAAGACAGTAAGAAGGAGAATTTATAGACAAACTAAAAAACGTTTTAGCTTTTTAGCGTCATATCTCACAAGTCACAAGTCACAAGTCACAAGTCACATAACACAATACAAGACTATCCACCAAACAAACAAAAAAGACTAACGACAAGACGCTCTATGGAAATCTACCAGCTCCAGGCTCGATTTACCACAACACCCTTTGAAACTTTTTTGAAAACCGCTTCTTAAAAGGTCGAAATTGCCCCTCGTCGTTTGCACAAATTTACAGTTACACCACCCCACTCCTCTTTATTATTGTTCCCATTCAGTTCTCCTCCATAGCCATTTGATCAAGTTCTTGCATCCCATCATACTCCAGCTGTATCACATTTTATAATTTACCATAGTATATTAATCATCAAAATTTATACGTGAAATTACGTTTAATCTACTACGAATATACTTAATTTGAGTAAAGAAAATAGAAAGAAGCAAAGTGATTTTCACCTGAGCTTCTTCATGAGCCAGTTTCATTCTTCTGTAATCTTGCTGAGCCTTCTTGGACCGGAACATAGCCTGGACTTTAACCACTGACCTCTCGAGCCGTTCCTCTGCTTGTTTCTGGCTTGTCTTGTAGAAATCCTCCACCACCTCACCACTCCCTTCCTTCTCCTCAGGTTGGCTAACCTGAAGCCCTCTAAATCCTTTTCTCTTCAGTCTCCACCTCAGAATCGCCTTCTCAAGAACTCCAACCGACCATGTTATTTTCTGGTACTGTCTTCTTACTTGGAACCCTCTAAACGCAGCCTGCAAAAGCAAAACCATAGAGTAGTTTTATAAGTTTGCAGAGATCTTTCGTTTCTTTTTTTAAAGACAGTATATAGATCAGTTTTTGCATGTACCTGGATCCTAATTGCCTTATTCCGCATGTTCAGAAACTCCCGCCTCATTTTCCATGTTTGGAACCTATACTGAATCCGAGCAGCGGCTGCAATCTTCCTACGAACCTCGAAATTGCGAAACGCGTGCTGAATCTTCATCGCTGCAATGATGTTTTTGGCTTCTTCTTCCTTGCTAGCAAACCTAACGGCGCTTGACCTAACTTTCAGCTCGTGCTCCCTGAACGCTCCCTGAATACGCGCCGCTGCCTCTGCAGCAGTTCTGTATGCCGCCAGAGTGTCCTTCAGGCTCTGCTCCTCTTCATTTGCATTCCCTGGATTCGATGACTTCTCTGCCTTGATGGTTTCAAGGTTGCCACTGATGTTTCCAGCCATTTGCATGTCCTTGAACTGTGCTACAAGACATTTCTCAGCAAGAAAAGCTGCTAAACCGTCATAACCTTTCTGCTGTGCCAGATCAGCCGCCGTGCAGCCGCCGAGGAATTCCTTAGTAGGGTCTGTCACCAGGTTTGGCCTTGCCCCGGCAGACAGTAGAGCAGCCACCATTTTCTCCCTTTTAAAAAATAAAAATTTGGTAAAAAAAACTAAATTAAATAAAACGGAAACAAGATTAGCGAATCTCGTATTACTTAAAATATGCAAGTTAGTTTACCTTCCATAGTATGCTGCCCAATGAAGAGCAGTCCAACCCTGCTTATCACGGAAATCCAACGATATATTTGCCCATGAGAATAGAAGGATCGACCAAGTGTATCCTAGGACGGCGCAGAGGTGGATCACTCCAAGGCCTTTAGAGTCATATTCCTTAGTGTTGCGGTTTTCGATGACCTTCTCCAAAAGCCACTCTTTCAGCCTATTTTTCAGAGTAAGCTCAAAGAGATGGTCTCTCGCTTGATCAAACGGCACCTCATTTGCCTGGATTGACTTCATTAAATAAGCCCAACTATTTAAGAGATGGGAAGTCCTGCTGGCGAGTTTCTTAGCCTCTAGCAGGTTATCAGGTGAGATTTTACTTGTTAAAACGCTGATTTTGTTCGAAGAAGTGAACAGAAGATGAGCAAGTCTGACTTGGAATTCAAATTCTTCCCACTTGTATAGCTGGTCATCTTGAGGGATGGCTTTTTCAATAAACTGAACTGAGCGGTGTTCGAAGCTGAAAGATTGGCTGATCGGTTTGTTTCCATCGACACTCAGATATAAGTTCACCACCCCAGGAGATTGAGGGGGAAGGAAGCAACGATAAACCCCCATCTGGAGAAATTCTGCGGTGACACGCAACTCTCCACATATGCAGAAGAGGTTTGATCTTCCAAAATGTTGGAAGCTGTCGTGAAAGAACCCAGTTACAAGAATCTGAAAAATTAACATGCCAAAGGTCAGCTTTATACAGTAACAAATGCTTATAAGATCTTGAAACGTAGTCTAAAGACGCAATATGAAATAGAGACGACTCTCACAATGGTATGCTTTACCTATCAAAGTTTCATCACTATCTCATATTGTGAATCACACAATTTCATACTGCAAACATACTACTCATACTTAGCCATAAGAGATGCATAAGCCCTCAACAAACATACACGCAGTAAAATGAGACACAGTCACTTTGATATTTTGGGCAGACTTTAAGTTACTGTCTCGATAATCTAATACTCTCTTCTTTTAAACAAAGTCTAAAGAGTGCAATTCTTTTCTTCCCTTTCAGCATCATGACAGAAACAACAATTCCATGAAAGCAAGGTTTTGTTCAGTTATAGGACCAACCAACGTTGACATGATGAAAAGAAGGTATATTGCAAAAAGGGTATGATTTGAGAAACCTTTGTTTTCTCCGTCGAATAAGCCCAGGCAGGTGAAACATCAGTTATGTTGAATACTTGCTCCGGTATGTCAGAGTGAGAAGGAAATACAGTAGGAGGAGTAGATGAATCCTGCCCAGGTGTATATACAGCTTCAAGGGAAGGATCATCGACGGAACCAGGAGAGTCACTAATGAAGTTGTTCACCCACCTTCCAAAACTATCCTGACTTCCATAACCGTTATTAAGCAAAGCATCACCTGCTTGATCAGTACCTGTAGCACTGGAATCCCTTCTCTGTAGATTTGGATCTACTCCACAGTGCGAATGTTGACTAGAAAATTCTCCTGCACCACATGAGTTATTATTTTGATAAACAGGATCTTCAAGACCGGGGAATGATGGTATATCTACTGATCCGTTGTAGCCTGCAAGGTGATTTCCCTGCACAATAAACAAGATGAAAAAATGGTGAACAGAAAGACGGGTAAAGCCACTTGCAGACTAGAAACATCGATTTCACTCACTTGCTTTGCAGATCCCCTGGGTGCAGTTTGGAGCTGTTCTGTGAAGTATAGCATATCTTCTGTAAGCAGAGAACAAACGATAAGAAAAAAGTGAAGTGGTTTCAACATCATCTCATTGCTCCTTTTTTACAAGAACCAGATATTCTTTTTGTGAAGGATGGCGATTTTTAAAGGAAAAGCTCAAAGTACTATAAGTACCTTCAGTTGGATGAGACTGGTTGCTAATATCTGCTGGTACTAGAAGCTCATCCCAATCAAGTGTGTTGATCTCATGAAGCCTAATCTCATGATTTCTAGAACCCAGACTATTGCTGCGCACTTCAAACCCTTAAGAAAAAGTGTGATTAATTAATAAAAACTGAATATAATGTGAACAGTCAGGAAGAATTGCCAATATACACCAAACTTTAAATTGTAACAGCTCAAGATCATCAAGAGACACCTTCTCACCTGTATTACAAGCATTATGGACACCAGAACTGGTATCTTCAGTCACAATTTTAGGAGATAAGTGGTCAGTGATTGAACTTGAGTACGAATTCCCAGGTGTTGCTGGAGCTGCCTGAACCTGTTTAACCAAAATTTCTCAGAGGGCCACAAAAAGATATCATCTTTGTAACTAAAATTTGCCAGACGAAGGATGTACTCTATTCGAACAACAAAAATACATCATCCTAATCCATAACCACCTCTAACATAAAATATATATGAGAAAAAGCTGGGGAGAGGTAGATAACAAACCTCATGTGTCTCACGATAGTGGACAAGAACTATGTGCTCCTGAGACCTGCCATTACAAGAAGAGGTGATTTAGTTTCATAACCTTCAGAAACAAAGCAGCGGAAAGAAGGCATCTAATTAACTATTTCCTCAAAGGATAAACCGAAATCTTTTGTTGACACATACTTATCCAATAACCAGTAACACCTTCGCACAAATGTAGGGGTATCCTCACCATGCGCATAGTAAACATGAATCCTTTCCTCATTACCGACCTGAAGATGGAAGAACAACACACAGTGATCACAAAGAACACATATATTAGCTGCAGAGGAGAGGAGACAAACACGCATATAAACTCGGAGACATTAAGAAAACTCACTTTCAGGTGTTCGTGAGCTTCCTTAATTGTCTTTCCATCCTTTTTCTTTTTCCAGTTATGACCATCCTTTCTAAAGTTTCTCAACATCTTACGATCAAACAACACAATCGTACCACCTGCAGATATGAACATATTCAAAATAAAGATTAATCCAAATTACAGAAGCAGTTGTGATTAACAAGTTCCTAACAAGTACAACATATTTCTTGGATGACAAATAACAGAAGAACGAAAAGAGCAAGGGGAAAAGCAGATTACTTTTGGGTAAATTCACTGGCTTGACGTTGATGGTGAAGAATTTATGGTTACAGAGAAGAGCATGGATCTCATTAGGCCGGAGCCACCTACTGTATGCTTCATCCAACATTGTTTGTATATCTAGATCTGCAACACACAATCAACAATGTCACTAATCAACAAAAAAACCTCAAGGAATCATTAAGCACAAGTTCCTGTATCTATGGATTCATCTAACTTTTTTCAATATCACATGAATAAAGAATGAACTCTGAATATACTGAGACATGATCACCAAGATTCAACATCAAAGTTTTCTCTCTATCCGATTAATCAGCCTAAAATGTCCTTGAATTCTTATTCAAATCACCACATTAAAATCACAAAGAACCTCCAATTCCACAACTATCTGCAAATTCTAGTTCAATAGCTACGAGAATCAAAGAGCAATCGAGAATCAAAGAGCAATCGAGAATCGGACAATGAAAACCCAGAGACAATCGAATTTAAGAAAAATACAAAAAACAGTCAAAACTAATTTTAATGAATCAAGACGAAGAAGAACAAACCTTGTAAAGTATGGAATCCATGAATCTCAGAGCCGATAAGCCTGCCGGAATCAACGCCGGCCATCTCCGTTTCCGGATACGTCCGATGATCGTTAAAGTTCCGATGAAGAAGAACCCTAAGAAAGTGAAATTACAAGTCGATGGACTTAGTGTAAACACAGAATTTGAGAAATCAGCAAAATGATGAGAGAGACGGGAAAAAAATCCGATTTCGAGCTCATCAAATTAATTAATTAATTTATAAGAGAGAAGTTGTTAAAAGATAAAATTGTCTGTGACTCTGTGTTGACGATTCAACGGAACTAGTACGTTAATGCGTTAACTCGCATGAAAACAAAATTTATTTTTTACCACAACATTTTGTTTAATTCACATTTTACAGCCCTAAAACCTTTTAATATATTTTCCACAAAATTAGTTTATTGGCGTATTTTATAACGTCTATTAAATTTCCAGGGATATATAATAAACGGGAAATTTTTAGTGGATATTTTGGAATTAGATTAAAACTTTTTTAAAAATTATTTGTTTTTTTTTTCAAATATAGCTTCGTAAAATTACATCGGTTGACCTAAATATATTTGAGTACTGATGCTTTAATAATATTTCAGTAGAAAATAAGTTCATTATACGATCATTTGAAAATAATTTATTGGGTACCAAAGTAATAATTCAAGAATACTGTGGGTAAATGTTAAAACAAATTAAAGAAGCGGGCCAAATTCAAGAAACCATTTCACTAAAAGTAAAAAAATAGCATCCTGCAAAGTTAATTTTTCCGCGTGTGACAAACAACATAGAGTAAAACGTGGCACGATATTATTGGCTAAGACAGGATGTAGGTCCCATTTATGAACTTGCCCTTTAAACTAGTTGACAAATACTGAAAGATACGATGTACTGTAGGACTGGTCCGAAAGAAGCCAAAAAAAAAAGAACCGAGAAAGAGACAGTTAACCGGACGGTCCAAATTTTTCTACAAAATAAGACATACAGTTAAAACAAAAAGTCTTTAAAGAGTAAAAAGTTTAAAAATTTTCCATTAAAAACTAAAGAATACATCATTTTTCGAGTTTAAGATTTCGGATTTAGATTAAAGTGTAAATTTTTGTTTCAAATTTAAAGTTAAAATTTACATTTCCTTTTAGTCTTTTTTAAAAATATTTTCTTTGTTTAATTTGGTAAAAAGGGAAATAGGGACTAAGTTTTTAAAGAGTCCCAAAATACTTACGGTTTATTAAGATTTAGACACTAATAATATTTATCTAAATTGATTGACTTACGAGTTAAGCTAATGTTGACCAATTAAAAATTTGGTTGCCGACTTCTCATTTCATGTTTTATTTTTATATATGCTTTCGTTGATTAACTGTTAATTTCTTTAGACATTTATGATGTCCAAGATTGATAGAATATTAGTATTTAAAGAACTATATTATAATCAATATGTAAAATGTTCTTTCTCGAGAATAATTGAAGTAAGGGCGAGAAACATCAGTTGGCGACAAAAAAGAACCAACGAGGGCGATAGAGTTTTCTACAAAGTGGCATTATATAAATAATAGTGTTCTTTTTCGAGAAGATCCATCCCCAACTTGTTAAAAGAAAAATGTAAAAGTAACACATAGATATACAGTATAATTCCTGACTCAATTTTAAATTACATGCAACCTCTTAACTCAATTTACTAGTCTGTTATATAAGTTTATAAAAGAATAATTCTTAAACATTAAACTGTGTTTCGTTCTTGTATCAATAAACTGTGATTTGGTTAAACTATTATTTTTTAAGAGCGAGTTCTGAACTTCTGATTTAGTTTAGACTAAATTCATAGACCTTTTTCAAAAGTTCTGAATATTATAAATTTAAATTTTAGGGGGTGTTATTGGTTTATAAATTTGTAAATCTATATAGAATTTGAAAATTTCTATTATTTATGAAATCAAGATATATGGATTTTGAAATAACATGTGTTTACCCATGGATTTGAATCCTTCTATTTTTTTCTTTCAATTCCATTCAAATCCATTTAAAACATAATTTGGATTCTCAAATCTAAAAACAAATGACTAAACGAATAACATAGGATTTTAGCTAGTATTTATAAATCATAGAACCAATAACACATGATTTTAATTAGAATTTTAAAATCAGTGATTGAATAACAAATAATTTTTGTTTGGATTTCTAATTCTTTATAAATCCATGAACCAATAACCCCTCCTAAGAGAATATCTCTTAAAATATTCAATATATTTGGTTAGTAATTTTTTTTACCTACACAAAAAAAGTCTAACAAGGAAAAGAAATTATGATTAGAAAAAGCCGGAGACCTGTTCGCATTGTAAACAAAAAATAGGGATGACAGAAACGTTGGCCAATGAGCTTAGGTATAGTCTAATTTGTATTAAATAAAGTAAGGCACATATCGGCTTGATCTTATACATTATATAGACTTTAATCTATGAGCAATATATGCATTTTAGGAGCTCGTATTCGTATAATTTTTTAATTAAGCCATTAAGGGTTAGTTAGTGTAGTCGCATTTTCTAGCCTTCTAGGTGTATTTAAAATATGCAAAAAGTAAATCAAATATCTAAAATGAATTTAAAAATATGATAATTAATTTTTTCTTTCTAATGCACACGAATAATGGTCAACTATCTTACAAGTTACCACGAAACAATAAACGTTTTAAAGACGATAATATATTTACTAATATAATTAATTATGTGGATACTGATTTATAGTCATTTTTTTTTGGATACGGTCAACAAAAATGAAATTATTTGAATATCTACTACTTTTTCTACTTCAAATTATATGATGTTTTAGATATTTTATTTTGTTTCACAATATAAGATGTTTTGAACAGAAAATTCAAGTTTCTATGCTAAACATTAAATTAACAATTATGTTAGTACTATTTATATTATGCAGTAAATTTATCATTTGTTAAATTATTTTTGTTTAGATATTAAGTTATATATTTAATGAAAAAAAAAAAAAAAATTAATTAGTTTCTTAAAATTTGTGCTTTTAGCCAAAACATCTTATATTTAAAAACAAAATGACTACTACTAAACTATTTGTGAATATCTAACTTATACTATATAATTAACTTATCGTGGATATATAGTTAATTAAGTACATGTGAATATAGAATAAATTATAAATACATGATTTTGTTATGCAGTTTTTCTTTTCCACACAAACTTTTAATTAAGTATAAACTATCATTATTCTCATAATAGGACATACCAAAGCTAAAACTAGCTACCAATTCAAAATAAATATTGAGTTAAGAGTCATAATTCTAACAGTGAAATATAATTTTCTTCTAACCAATTATAAAATGTATCATATTCAAAGATAACATAGCCAAAATGTATAACCATATCAATCCCATCACCTCAAATACTTTGCCTACCAATGATTTTGCGCAATGTCCAAATTTTCATGCTCATTTGATGTTTCTTCTATTGCGACTAATTCTCCAAGATTTCACACAATCAAACTTAAAAATATATATATTACCTTCATAATTGCTTCTAGCCGAGTTGCTATTATATTTCCCCATTCTTCAATTGGAATTTAGAACTCATGTACAAGGACAAAAGATTGGCAAAACCGGCTTAAAGCCTCATATATTCCCTTCATAGAGGAGCTTCCAATATAGGAAAAAGTATATGAACATGGAGCCCTTTCAGATATGGAACTGGGCAACAAACATCATCAATTGCAAATTCATGACCAACAAAATCAGAATTAAAATAAACGAATGAAATCAAATGTCTTATCATCAAGCCATTGAGTTACTTCGTCGTAAGATATCTAATATGTTTGTCATTTTCTATGTGCATATTTACACAATAACCAGTCATACATCCTTTGCTGGTCCATATGTGACGATTATCACAAAAGGATGAGCAATAAGTCAGATTATCACACTTCGAACAATAGTTGTACAAACAAAATTCAAACCGTGTAAAAGAATTATTTTCAGTTAACAAAATATGTATTGGCTATCACTTTTCACTATGATAACCAAAAACACAGCATGTCTTTATAAAATTAACAACTAGATGTTTTTAGCTTGATTCCATTTGCATCCAACCTTTTTTTCAACGCATTTAACTTCTCATATTTTTTTATGATTGCTTGTAGTTAGAGTTTTGCTATTCCAATTATGGTTTAACCAAAAAAATTGAGAGGCATTTGAATACTGTGATTCGTTCTTCCAGTTTTGGTACTCGCAATATTTTTGATAGATTTTTGAAGACTGTGAGTTTTTTTTCCTACAAATCAATGCTATTCCAATTATGGTTTAACCAACAAATTTGAGAGGCATTTGAAGATTGTGATTCCTTCTTCCAGTTTTGGTCTTGCAAGTACTTACATATACTGTTTTCATGTTTAGCTAACCTCGTGGCTACACCTCATGCATACTGAGTTCCAAAACGCCTCCGATGAAGTGATCAACAATTACCATTCTCGTGGCATTGAGTATGCTCTAGATGAGGTATGATTACATCACTTTATCACTCAATAGTCATATGAATGTAAACATCATTTACTTTGGTTTTGTTTTCTTTTTCTTTTCAGCTCTTTTATCACTCAATAGTCATATGAATGTAATCATCACTTACTTTGGTTTTGTTTTCTTTTCTTTATCTTTTCAGCTCTCTTGCTACAGTTCTTTTATAAAGTGGTTGAAAGTTCACATTTGTTACAACCCGCAGCTACAAGCCTACCTTCATTACCCTCTAATCCCTCTGCAAAGAGATTTTGACAACCTCATTAATGCTATTCCTGATCCTTCTCGTCCAGTGTCTCTTTGGCATAATGTCAAGGCCCTCAGAATGGAGCTATTAATGAGCATCAATTCTATGCAGCTCAGTTTGATCGGAGGCCGTCGAATGATTCGAAGAATCAATAATCCGGCGGAAACGGACGAAGAAAGCGTTATTGCCGACGAGCGTGACAACACCGATCGTGTCCGAGATAACTGGCTTGAAAAATACATGAGAGATTGTTTTATACTTGTTTATTTAACACGCTTTAACTCTCTCTTGAATTCTGAACTTTTGTTTGCATGTTTATTTTTATTTCCAAACTTTTGTCTCTAATATTAGACTTATATTAATATTGTTAAACAATTTGATATTCTCTTTTCTCAAAGTCGTAACAATTTTTCCTATTTTTGTCCTTAAATTTTTAGATATTCTAAGAATATCAGAACCTAAGAAAAGCTACTAGTTATCCGTAAGAATATTTTACTCTTTCATTTAGGCTATAAGATATTATTCATTTAGGTTTTTTTTTTTTTTTGTCAAACAACTTGTTTTCATTCATTCAAACGAGACAAGGTTCAAAATAGCCAAAGGTACAAGGATAAGAAGGCTTAAAAAGAAGTAGCAACAACAAACAAAGGTTAAAGCAAATGCTACACAAAGATAGCAAAAGTAATTCGACAAAGAATCCATGAGAGCTTGGAGGCCAAAGCTATGAAGCAAATTGGTGCAAGTGATAACACGGTTTGTCGAAGAATCATCCACGAACGAAGCGTTAGACGATACGATGGTCACGGTCAATAGACTAAGTGACGTTGAATAGGGTTCCATAGCCGAGGTTCTCGCCGGCACGAGTATAGCGAGCTGGATTTGCTCATCGGCAAGGAGAGAAGTTGAACTGGTTTTGTCGTCGGGCGGGTTCGGAGGTAAAAAGTTGAGGAAGCTTCGGTAACCACCGTTCCATGGGAACGAGATCATAATGCCAAAGTTCCTCAAACCTTTGATTTCATGAATATCAAACTTTAAATCATAGGATAACACTTGCTCGAATTCGGTATTCAGAGGAAACATGGAAAAAGGATTGAAGAAGTTCCGGTAATCACCTCTCCTTAGAGAGGAGATCATAATGCCGTTATTCATCAATCTGTTAACATATCTAGAAACTAGATACAGCAAATCAATTAGCCTGAAGCTTTGATGAAACGATGAAGTAATCGCAGATTTGCAAATGGCCAAGGTTCGAGAAATATAATTACACACCCATCGCAATGATAACGACGTATGACTTAGTCGGAGTCCTCGGCCAGTCAAGTCACTATATCGAGATGTCAAAGATGATGGGCTAAGCAAAAAATTAAGAAAAGCAGACCTGGGCCAAGCAAAGTGAGAAGTTGGGTTGCAACTTTTGGTAATGGGCCGAGAGATATAGTCAATTGGGCCCAATTGAGTCCAGTCCAATAAAGGAAACCCTAGCATACCTCTGGTTTGAGGAGCTCTGCCGTACACCGCCGCCAACATCACCGGACAAGTCATTCCAAGAATTGAAACGCTGAACAACATCTGCTGGTGCGTGGAACCTTCTGGTAAAGGTCGAGAGCTAGAGTATCTTGGCGGATCGATGACGCAAGGTTCCGATTTGTGAGATAAAGCACCGCTGGGAAAAGTGTGGTCTTCTTTCTTCGATTTCGAAATTGAATTAAGTAGAGGGTAAGGCTGGGAGAAGATCGCCGGAGACCGCCTTAGTCCTCTGTCACAGATTCGGTCGGAGCCATCGAAACACGTTGAAAGATTGGAGTTTAGGGATGATTGAGAAAGTGGCCTAACAAAGATTATCGAGAGATATAGGAGATGCAAGTTAAAGGAAGAAGAGGTGTCCCGACGCCGGCGAGCCAAAGCTTCACCGGCGTCAGAAGGGGAGCTCAGAAAAATTGTTTCGATAATCGTGCCTGGGAGGTTTTTACGACTCTTGGTTAAAAACATTATTCATTTAGGTTAATCTAGTAATTTTTCCTCTAATCTATTAGGCATAAGATACCGGTCGGATACACTCCATAATTCACGTATAAATCCACTAAATATCAAATCCAAACGCAAAGAGAGCCAGCCTCCTAAAAGATAATCACTCGATCCACACAATTATAAGCATTTTACATATCTGATTAATATGATGGTCACGAAACCAATAGAAATTTTGGGATGAGTCCTTAAAACTATTAAAAATCTCATGAGTAGGCTCGTGCCTATGTAAAAAGAAGAAAACTCGAAAAACCACTATTTATTTTTATTTTGAATGTTTAACATCTCTAGTTTTTTAATTGGAAAAAAAAAATTTGTTTATTTAATACTAGGTTATTAACCCCCGCTACGCGGGGGTTTATTATTATCGATTGTTTTAATATATTTTTGGGCTTTATTATCATTTAAATATGTATATATTTAGTAATACAAAAGTACTATAATTTTTTAAATATTTTTTAACGGAAATGTTCTTTTATTTATTTTTAACGGAAGTATTTTTTTTATTTCTATTTTTAGTATCATTTACGTTATTTCAAATTTTGTTTTGATAAGGAAAAAAAGTTTTAAATATGATGTGTCATTTTCTCTTACTTGTTTTACATTATTAAAGATTTTGCTAATAGTAAAGCAATTATAAAAATATTTTCACAAAATATTAGAAATTAATCTACTAAATATGTACACGTTTGAGCGTACCTATATTTCTCTTATCTATTAATAAGTTTTACTATTAATCAAGTAATTGTAGAGTACCCATATATTTTTGGCTAAAAAATTGGGTTGACACCTCTTTTTTTTTTTTTTTAACAGCTGCTTTTATTAATAATGAACAGAAATATGATCCATGTGTAAAGCACTTGAAATTGTTACAGGAACGAAATAATGAAACCAGAAACTTAAATTATGAGGAATATTTTGCTTGGCAAGGATGTCTGCAGGTTTATTGTGTGATCTCTTAACCCATTGGAATCTGCATTCTTGAAATCTTCTTTTCCACGCTTGAACGTCTCTGATCCAGTTATAAACTCCAAAATGTGATTGTTTCCCATTGAGGATCTCTGATAGCTCCTTGTTGTCGCCTTCAAAACATACTCTTGTATATCCTTTACTCCAGCAGTGCTGCATTGAAATGATAAGTGCTTGGAATTCACTATCAAGCGAGTTGTGTGTCAACTTTCCTCTAGCTTGTCCCGCTCCTGCATAATTTCCACTATCATCGCGAATGACCCATCCAACTTTGCTTGGAGTTCCCATGTTATATGAACCATCATAATTGCACTTAATCCATCCTTGTGGAGGTTTAGTCCAATGACTTGCAAGAACTGATTTGATTTTTGTCATAATTTGAAAGATTTTTTGGGTTTGGTAAAATTACGACATCCCAAAAGACGTCTCTGTCAGCTGCTTCAAAAATCAAATCGTGACATGTGATATATAATCCAAGACTGATAGATCACAATCAAGAGCAATAAGAACAATGACAAACAATTTAAAAATAAGTAGTTATGACTACTTTTCTTATTGATTTCCTTGGTTTATATAAGAAAACACCCAGAAAAATTTTATCAAGTCCCAAAAGAATAAAGAAAACACCAGAAAATATTCATGAAAACAATAATATCCAAATCTAAAGAGAACTATAAAATCAAAATCTTAAAACATAAACAGCCTAGTTTTCGTGCTGAGAATTCGGCCTTCTCACACACACGGGCTGGCTTGATATTTTTGGCCCATCAATACCCCATCCTCGAACAACAGCATTGTCTTCAAGATGTTGGACATAATCTGGAAAGCTAGCAAGCAACTGCTCTTCATCTTCCTGGCATCTTCTTGAGGTAAAGCTCTCCACTTCATCAACGACTATGATACCATCTTCTCTCCCGCTTGGTCGTGAACATGGTGTCCATGTAGAACTAAAAAAAAATTAGTGACATATACAGAGAGAAATGTAGCTGTTGATTGGAGGCATAATTCCTTATCGTTCTCTCAGCTCGAATCCGCCAATTTCAGACTCGTATTGCCACACTATTGCCGAAATCTCAAGCATCCAATCCATCTCTTCTCTCTTGCAATCCCTTGTTCCAAATCTTTATCTACAAACCCCCCGATCGAATCTCTTCCGCACTATCTTATGTCACCTCTTTGTTATTGATTTTCGATTTGATTTATTGATTCAAAGATTATACATGAGAATAAAAGTTTTGTGCTGCCCATAAATGGGTGATCCTGACAGCAAGGTGCCCTCGTAATTCAGTGAGCTCTTTGTTTGATCTCTCAAAAACTATACGTTTTGATCTTTCAAGTATCTATGTTCCATAATCAATTTTAGATGGCTATTTTTACATAAAATTAACCACTACTTCAGAATTTAGAAACTTTTGTTTTAAACTAAAAGTTTTTTCGACCATCATTAACTTATTTTTCGTTGTGTTGTTAATTGAATATTTTTCCATTTTGTTGTTATAGTGGTATTTTTCTTCATCTTTTAGCATTATTTTCTCTTTCTGTTTAAACTAAAACTTAAAAAATTCTTATACTAACATTAACATGTTTTTAGGTTTTTGAATATTTGAAAAGTTTCCTTTAAAAAAATATTTGAACGATTTAGCATATATGGACAATTTTACATTTAATTGTATTTGGAATTTAACATATAATCTCTCTTTTTTTTTAACATATAATCTCATAGCAAATTTTCATATTATTAACAATATGTTACCACGTTTTTGGAATGGTAATATTTTAGTTATTGATGATTATGTGTAGTTGGGAATAAGACTACTAACTTAGAATTAGGAACTTTTTTTAGTCTAAGATTAAGTCAATATGTGTTTTTAATATAAATTATGTTATAATTTGTTTTATTTTTTTAATTTTTTTCCAAATCCTATTAACTACATTATTTAGAATTAGGATTCTCTCCTAATTTATTTGGAAGCTTACATAGTGAAACTAATAATGATATTTTTCTAAATATAATTTAATAACTAATTTTACATTTTTCTTATTTGTATATCTTTTTAAAAAGTTTTAAATTTCTATTATATATATATATATATATCCTATTCATACATATCCTAATATAGAAAAAAATAAAATTTTAAAATGTTAATTAATGTGATGACTAAAAATGTTAATTAGTGAGATGGCTAATCGTGATTCGTCGTTTTAAATCTCACATGGACGTTTTTAAAAGCTTATAGCAAGATAGCTAATCGGGATTGGGCTTAATATTTTTAATATTAGATTCCATATATATATTTTTAAATATTTTATGGAACTGAGCTTAATATTACATAATTATAATTACATAGATACCATATTTTTATTTTAAGTTTACATTTATTTTATTTCCATATATCTTGTTTTCTTTCTTCTTTTATTAATAATATTTTAATATAGAAAGTTTCAAAAAAAATGATAATTAACGTGGTGTATAAAAATGTTAACCGATGAAGTGGCTAATCGCGATTCGTCGTTTAAAAGCTTAGGTGGACGGCTTCAGGAGCTTATAGCCTCGACTTTTATATAGTATAGATTTCTTTATAAATATTCATGTTATAAACTATTGGTGGATTCTTACCTACGAGTTAATAGCCGTTGAAACAATATTCCCCAACATTAGCTTATCTGAGCCAATCTTGTTTATGATTTTTCATTTAAAAAATATCTCTTTTTTATTTTTAATGAAAACTACAATTTTTAATATGTAAAAAGATAATTTTGTCCAGATTTAAAACAAAAACTGTATTTTTGATATATTAAAACTAAATTGGAAACTTAAAAAAAATAAAAAGAATAAACTAAATTCGAAATAATCTTAATTATTATTTTTTAAACTATTTTGCGTCTCAGAAGCTGCTAAGTTGACATCTCCATCTCCACCATCTTCGCGTCCACCTTTCTCTGGCCTTCCCCACTATTTGTTTCACAGAGTTTTCAGTATTTACCATAAGCTAATTTGGGGAACAAGACCAGTAGCAGATCAAGAAGAAGACTTAAAAAAAAAAAATATTCTTCTTGAACAAAACCGTATAGAGAAAGGTTTTGCAATCTCAAAAGTATCTTTAAATTTGTCAGTTACATCAAATATTAATTTAAAATTAAATTGATAGATTTTCTATGTTAAATATATATATTTTTAATTACTACTAAATTTTAGTGAGGCTATTTTAATAATTTTATATATTAAAAATAGAATTTAAAAGAAAAAAAAAAGATAGGGTATTTTTCAAATGAAAACTCATAAAAAAATGTTTTTCCAAATTTACGCTAAAAACAATCAGTTTACTTAATCTACCGAATTTATTGTTTTGGTCTGGTGGTAATCAAGGGTTGTCTAACCAATAAGAGTCTGGATTCGATTCCACCTCCAACACCTTTTATTTTTTTAGTTACACTTCTTCTTCACGGGTTCTTCACCTCCATCACTGCCAGTGGCGGATCTACGGCATGAGTAGCGTGGGCACGTGCCCTACACTATTTTTCTTTTTTTTTTCAAGTAATTTTGATTGTTATAACTACAATACACCACGTTATTATACAAAGAAAACATTAAAAATGTCTTATTAGCCAACTAAAAAAAAGCAAATGTCTCCTTAGCCTACATAAATGCTAAGTGAAAACATTAGTTATGAGATATTACTCATATTAGGTATCGTCGAGCTAAACAAATTATAAACCATTGTTTAGTTTATTTTATTAAAACATATGTTTTCAAAATGACAAATGAAATAGTAGTGAAATTTTTCCAATTCAATTATCATTTTATCATACAATTGAGAGCGATAGATCAATTAATCCTAGCAACAACGTCGCGTGGTGGTAGAAGTGGAGGAACGAGAGTCGTTGGATTGATTTGCCGAGTATGATGATGATCGTGTCACCGAACTCGCGGACGAGGATCTTGGAGAGGTAGAAGACTTGAACCCAGAAGAAAATCGGTCCGATAAGTTTCTATAACAAAAAATGTATGATCTTTTTTTTTTTATTTAAGTTTTCTAATACTTCTTTTTCCCTTTCAAAAGATTTATTTTTATCTATTTCATCGAAAATAGCTAATACAAAAAAAAAAAAAAAAAACGATGAAATCTTTCATCGCAATGTCTTGTTTTTTTTATATTTATTTCTTGATTATTTCTAATTTACGACCATGTTTGCTGATAGTTAAAACTTATTAAAGCGAGACCATCTTTGAAAATGATCAAACTAGCATTCAAACTGTACATGTTTTTAGTTACAAAATATTTGATAATATTCTATTTTGAATATTTAATAAATTTCTTAACAATATATATATCTATTCAAAATTCCACCTGTTTTTTATTTACAAAAAATTTTCTTTAAAGAAACGGACCCATTCGATGATATTCCACTTTAAATATTTAATAAATTTCTTAACAATATAGATATCTCATATTAAACCCAACTTTTATCTTTAAAAATATTATTTATTAACCCTTAATGCATACAAATTTTCTAATAGAGAAAATCATTTTTATGTTCCATCTATACTATTAATTGGGAAGCACTCAAACATAAATAACCTTATAAAGTGTAAAGTATTACAAAAATGCCATTGGTTTTTGTTTTTAAATAAATTCATTAAAGATACAATAATAATCACAAAATAATATATTTAAATAAAAAATAGTAAAATTCTTTAAAGTAATTATTAGTTTCCAAAAAAATAAACTCACTTTCTCTCTCATATTAATTATGGACGAAAATTTAATTTTTTTTTCTAAAAAGTTGTTAACCAATGAGAATTAAAAAACTAAGATTTGATATCCAACTAAAATTTTATCTAAATTCTAAACCAATCCTAATAAACTATTATATATCAAAAATAAAAAGAAAAATAATAACATTTTAATTCAAAATTTAAAACACTATCGTTTAAAAAGTTTTATCAATGGAGGATTTTAAGATTGAATTTGAAATTTCGTAAACAAAATTAAATACAAATATTTAAGACTCAGTTTTGTTATAATATTTTCACAAATTTTGAAATAGAAAACAAAATTTTATTTCAAAATTTCTAAAAAAACGATATTAGATATTAACAAATATTTATATTTACTATGAAATAAACTCAAATAATGATAAATTTAAAGTAATTATCACTATGGCATTCGTTTAGAGCAAGTTTCGGAAATATCTAAACAAAAGATTTTACATATTAATTTCGAAATATTTTGTGTTTTCTTTTTTTTCTTGTCAACCGGATCTTCCTTAAACAAATCTATAATATATTGCACACAGTTTTCGAAATAATGTGAACTAATTATATATTTTGCATTCAAAACAAATTATGCACCAATAGCATATCCTTTTTATAGATGTATCTCAAATTTTAATTTTAGTCCCAAGAATCGAATTAATTATGATTAAACAATGAAAAGAAAAATATGCAAAATTTAGCTAGAAATATTAATAAATTTGTTAAAATATATTTGTAACGTTAACAGCAAACATATTAATCCGCAAAATTCACAATATATATTGTAATATTGTATGGTATTTAAAGGTAAGCAAACAAGAATTTGGAATATGATTTTAATGGAATAAAATGGAAATATAAATTACGAGACGAGATGGGAGGGGAACATATATTAAAAATCAAACTAAATACCCAACTGGCATGAGTTCGGGTTATGAGCACTATATAAAATAAATTTATTTACACACATAACCCTGTACATACGTTTTCAGTTACACATACTCTATTTATGACAGATATGAGACCATAATATTTTTATTTTACGTATGCGTGACAGGTTATGGGACAAAGAATTTATGACAGATACCGGACGGTATATTTTCATGTTCCAAAATAGTTACGCCTAACTAATATACATGAAATAACCCAAACTAAAACCAAATTCATATCCTATTTAACATATGTAATCAAACTGTCAGAACTGTTTTGATTAGTTAAGAAAATATAAATGTAACACCATTTAACTTTTACAACTAAATTACTCCGGATCTTAAAATATAATTATGCATTAACGCAACTGAATTTTGTTCATTACTCTAACTTTATAATATTTATACTATTACGAAGTTCACTAACACAACAAAATATTTTATATTTTTAAAATCTATATAACGATTTCTATAAAAATATCTCTACACGTACGTGGATCCAGATCTAAAACACTAAAATATATATCATAAAAAGTTAAAAACAACAAAATAATCTATACTGAATTAAAATTTGTCAAAAAAATTTTAAAATATGAAACCCCGCACGTACGTGCGGGTCATGATCTAGTGTGTCTATACAAGAGACAATATACCAAAAGTCCTGAATTGAGATAATATTTAAGTTCATAACTTACCACCAAGAAAATGAAATAAAAAAATATCTAACAATCTCACACACGTGTATGTTGCGCTTAGCCTAATGTGCCTAACTACTACGCACGTGTGGCCGTATGATGTATATAAATACATATACAAGTTTGCTAAACGCATACTTTTTATCTCACCGTCTTTTATTTCGTCTTCCTCATCTTTCTCCTCTCTGAACCTCTTTAAGGTCTCTCTCTTTAAACTTAATTATCTTCTTTAATAAATTAGATTAAATTTTAAAATGCAGATTTTATGTTTTTATAAATTACTTAATTGGTTTTGTTTTTGTTAAATTGATTTGATTAGAACGAAGAAGGAATTTGACAAGGCAAAAATGTCGACGGATTGCAACAGAGCCGACGATTTCTTGTTTTCACAGCAACAAGAGGTAATTAAATCTTTTAATTGACTATTTTTAATTGAATTTTCTCTAATTTCATGAAATTTTTTTTCTCTAAGCCGTGGTGCAATGTTTTAAGTATTTTTTTATTCAAGGTTTTGATTTAGGAGTAAAAATGAATATTCGGTTTTGAAAATTCTGATTCTAAAGATGGTATTGAATCTGGGTAGCAATAAAATAAAAAATTTAAGGTAAATTCCATTTTTTTTATTACAAGAAAAAGTGTTGACTAGAGTAGAACATTTTTTGATTAGAGAAATTAATTTGATGATTTTAAGTTAAGGTCGAATTAGTAGTCAACAAGTCAAAACAATTTTGGTTAATTACCAACCTAATCGTCGGCAATTTAACGACGGCGTACACGTTTGGTTTCATCTGATTTCTTCTACCATTCAAACACTGTTTTTGTTAAACATTTTCTGGTCTAAATCAAATATAAATGGATTTGATTACTAATTATCAAATTATATCATGATTTCTAAACTTTAATTGGGTTGAATTGTTTTATACTTTTATTCGTTTGGTGGAAGATATTTCTGATAGGAAAACAATATTTTTTTCTTATACATAAAAATCTTATCAATAAGATATTAAATGAAAACGGACGGTCATCTTCATCCAAAACATATCACATCAGAATCAACGGTTTATTGTACTGCCACGTGATACGTTAGATGACACTTGTGTTCCCCATCCGGATCTTCGCTTGATCCGGTCCACATGAAAATTGCCGATTTCGTTTTGGTCTATGCTTCCCAATTTTTCCTAATTTGTTTCTTGTCCGATTGGGATCGATACACTGAATCTGTTTATGAAATTAAACCCTTTATGTTAACCTATCGGTATGGAAATTGCTTTCCGGTTTAGGATTTGTCGGTTTATTGTGGTTTGTTTTATTTTGTCATTAGTCTACTTCTGGTGCAAATAAGTACGAAGGACTTGTGCCAAGGAAAAAGCCTCTTATCTCTAAGGTGAATTATCTTTTAACTTTAAGTAACCCACTAATTTCATATATTCGTATTAGTGTATGATTTGAGTTCTTAATATTTACAACTTTTAAATCAATGCAGGATTCCAAACGTGCTTTCTTCGATTCAGCAGATTGGGCTTTACTCAAGGTAGATCAATTTATGCAATATATCTAACTTTAAATCTTCATATTTCAATCTTTGACTTATGAAAACATTATTGTAATTGTTTTTATTATATTTTGATATTCTACAGCAAGAAGCAAGTATAGATCAGAGAACAATTGCGGCTATAGAAAAACTAAGACCCAAATTGCAGGTAATGTTTAAAATCTACTTATACCAGTAATTACATTTAACTAGTGCTCTAAATTATTTACCTAAGTTTTGGTTCATTGTATTTTATTTTCAGAGAACGCCTCGCAAACAACTTCCCCCTAGAAGACCCACATGTGCAACGGGACATGATAATCTGGTAAGAAGATTATTAGTTTCTTTTTATTTCTTTTTTGTTATTTTCATAGTATGTAAATGCAATTTATTGTTTTAAACAGATAATTTTTTTAAGAAATTGTTTTATATTTTTGCAGACAGAGTCGAGCTTTTAGGGTACAAGGAAAAGGGTTTGACGTGGAAATGGTGGAACGTGATTGGTTTGGTGGTAGTGAGCCTACTCACGTGTTTCATGTTTCCATAAAAAACTTGTGTGCAGTTATGCACAGTTTGTTCGTTTTTTTTCGCTATTGGTTCATAAAAATGCTTGTCGTTTCAATAAATTGCGCAGACAATTATTGCTGTGTTCTTTCTTTTTTCTTTTGCTCCATTTATAAACCTTGTGGTGTTTAGTTTTTTTTACTTTTAACTTTAACAAGAAAATGAAGATAAAAAATCTGGTAAAACTTCTTTTTAACATATGAAAACTGGAGTCAACGAACATGAAATAGTTTATAATTACTAATTAGATGAGAGGTTAAACAATTGATATGTAGCATAATACATCAGTTTTACATGTTCACTAGTGATTTAAGTGCTCTTATTTATTTTAACATTTTATGGCTGGGTTTATGCTTTTAGCTGGAATAGATTATAAGTTGTATCATATAGTAGAAAAGATTATTCACCTTTTTGAGTTAACTCTATTCTTAAGGTTTTCATTTTTTACGGCTAAAGAACAATATAAGCTAAATTCTGAGTTAGACCAACATATTTTGTGGGAAATCACAGTATCGATATAATCGGGACATACATTTACCGAAAACAAGTCGAATCGTCAGATTTACCAAGCGGTTATAAAAAATTGTACAGTCAAAATCCTAATAGCAAAACTCTCTACCACCAAAGTCTTTACAGCGAAAGTCATTAAAGCTAAAAGTAACAGTCGTTACCAATCGGCCTCATAGTTTTCGTCAGATTATTTTTTTGCATCGTTTGAAAGAAACGAATTATTTCACATTGATAATTCCAAATATACCCCTAAAGTTTAGGGAAATGTCGATATTGCCCAATAAATTTCTTTTGGTTGGAAACGGACTCATATTGACTGATTTTTAACTAAGGTTGGTAATTATGTCGACATTGGTTTCATAAAACGACACAGTTTTAACTCTTCTCTGTCTCTTACGTTTTCTCAGCGCCATTGATCCTTCGATCTCAGCAAAACTTTCGCCGGAAGAGTGATTTGAAAACGGGAAAGACTAAACTGTATAATCGGATACGGCGAGATGAAGATTGATCTGAACAAGGTGGCTCGTAAAATCGAAGTGGATAATCGTATTCCTCTTCGTAATTACTACCGCATCGCCGATAATCTCCTCCGACAGGTCTGTTCCCGATATCGCAGCGCAGATTCGATTCTCCATCTCAATTTTACTCTAGATGTAGATTCTTAATTCATGTTTAAGCATCTTTAGGATTTGACAAGTTTAGGAACTGGAGAATGTAAAATTTGGTATTGATTTTGTTAGGTTTAGGTGGTGATTGAAAGTTTTTAGTTTATCAATTAGATTTTGGAGTAATTGATTTCTGAGAGTTGTAACATGTTTGAACATTGCTCAGGCCAGTATATATCGGGAAGAGAAGAATGTGGTGGATTTGTATATCATGCTTCTTAGATATTCAAGGTGAGGATAAAAGTATCTCTATGTGGAGTCTTAGATTTGTGTATGTTCCGTGAAGGAGCTACAAGTTTGTTGTTGTTTTTTCTTGCAGTTTGATTTCTGAAACAATTCCTTTCCATCGAGATTACCAGGCATCGCTTCCACAAGAAAGACTTGGGAGTAGGAAGGTCAGGTATTTCTGTTTTATCCTTCAAATGTTGTTTTGTGTTACTAGACTTAGTAGTGTCCTCAGATTTGGTCTTTTTTTTTGTGCTACAGAGGTTGCGTGCTGTAATCAATGAGCTCGAGTCTCTGAAACCGGAATTCAACCGGTTAGTGGATAAGCTGAATAGAGCCGAGGATGAATCCCGTCTGGTTGGAAGTGATCTCCCGATTGTATCATATAGTTCAGATGCTGTTGAATGGCCTCCTGCTCAGAAAACTTCATACTCCAGACCTGATATTAACAAGGTCTGAGACTTGGAATTTGCATTGAGTACATAGGAATCTAGGATTTCTTTTTCTTTAACTTAATCATTGCATCTTCAAAATCCATGTGATTTCTTACCAGCAATGCCTTTTGTCTTTTTTTTTTGTCTTCTCTGTATGCAGCCATTACCGACATCTCAACCATCCTGGACGTATAACAATAATCTGACTTCACCTTCAAATCTTACACAGATTGATCAGCAATTCCAGAAGCTGTAAGTATTCTCCCTTAATATAATTGTCGGTAATTCTGTTTAATAGGAAGTCAAACACCATAAGTTCTCTGAGCATTTATGTCACTGGTTTTCTTACTTTACATCTGTCTGTTTCTATGATCACCATAAATATATGATGTTTGGGTCATTTATTACCAGAAAAATTGCCATTCTGATGGACTAAACTGCCAACGCAGCTTGGCTTTTGTGTTTATGGTATCATGTTTAAGATACTTAGTGGTTGCGTTTTGTAGAATTCTACTTTGGTTTGTGCGATATCGAAACAAGAAATGAGTATATGAAACTCAAGTGCTACTCCATATTAATCCGAGATGATCATTGAGAGTTTGAGACTTTAATTGTGCTCCTGAACCTGCAGGTCTTTTGATTTTCTGCCTCCAAACCAAGCAACTTTGTCAAGACATTCATTTCTAGGTCCGAATGGTCTTAAAAGTCAATGGGTTGCACCCAAGTCGGAGATAAAGGTATAGTGCTATAACTTTACCACATTTTCTCACTCTTTTCTTTTTCTTCTTGGTCCAGTCCAATATTTAATTATCTTAGATCTTAAGGAACTGAGAAAAGTCTTTATTTTGAATGGTGACAGGTTCAATATCCGAGTAATACAGATTGGGGTTCTGCGGACAATTCAGGGTAAGTACTCATCTTCTGTTGCCTAGTAAGCTCTTCGTTATAGAAGTCATGGCTATTTCTCACTGACTCCATGTATTTCTACAGTTTAATTGAAGCTGGACCTAGCGTTTCCTCAGCATCACTTAATGGCGATTCTCAAGAGGTCTCAACGCTGAACTCTGTGCTCTCTTTAGATGATGGTCGATGGCAGCGTCATTCTGAAGCAGTAAATTCCCAGTTTATTAGTGACGCAACTGAAGACCCATTTCAGTTTGTCGGTATGAAGCAACCTTCCCCTCCTCCCGTGCTTGCCCAAGTGCATCAAGAGTTAGCCCAAATTTGCCCATCTAAAGTTGCTGATCCGAGACCAGGACCTGCAATTCCTTCTCTAGAAGGAAAAGAGGGCAGCAATTCTTACCAGCATTTGCATGTGGTAAGTTCCAGCTATTTCTTCTTTCATTTTTGTGCAATTTCAACCTATTCCATAGTGTTTGTGAGAGTAAAGTAGAAGGGATATGCATTTCAATTAGAAAATTATCCGGTGATTATTCTAATTATTCTGTATGTGATCAAGAATTAACACATTAAATTACCCGAAACTACACTGGAGTAGTACTATGTTGGAAAATTTGTTTTATATCAAAGTATTGGGTTTATGCCCATTACAGTACTGGAAATGTTTCTCTTTCACGTCTTGTTAATCTACTACTAATGGTGTCTCCCTTTACTTAAATTTGCTGAAGCCTGTGCGCATAATGGATGATTTCCTAAGGCTAGCTCGGTCAAACACAGAAAGGAATTTAGAAACTTGTGGAGTACTTGCTGGCTCTCTGGTGAGTAGATGGAACCTTTGCATTTATATTATTTCATTCCAATATCATGATCCACTCGCCATCACTTATATTCTGTTTATTTTCCCTTTTTTGCAGAAAAACAGGGTTTTTCATATCACTACTCTCATAATCCCAAAGCAGGAGTCTACCTCTGATTCTGTATGTTCTTCATTTTTCTTAACCATTTACATCAATAATGACCTTTTTAATTCTCCCTTGGGATTCTTCTCACACTAGTTCCTCTTCATTTGTTAATGTACAGTGCCAAACACTAAACGAGGAAGAAATATTCGAAGTACAGGACAGACTCTCTCTATTTCCCTTGGGTTGGATTCATGTAAGTTCTCTCACCCGAACAAAAAGATCTTCCATTTCCAGATATTGACTTACCAAAAAGTTGCTCAGAACAATTGTGAATCCATATATCCACTAGTTGATAAGCTTTATCGATTCTTCTGGCTAATTTACATTTTGGTTTCAGACACATCCTACACAAACTTGCTTCATGTCATCAGTTGATCTTCACACACACTACTCATATCAGGTAACAAAACTTCCCCTTTCAATATTTCTTATGATGCATTGATAGTCGGACCATATTATCTACATCTATTTTAACATACTGTATTGTCTATATCTTCTATCTCACCAGATAATGCTACCGGAGGCAGTGGCAATCGTAATGGCTCCAACAGACGAATCAACACCTCACGGAATATTCCATCTCTCTGATCCATCAGGCGTATCAGTGATCCGTAACTGCCAGCAACGAGGCTTCCACCCACACGAAGAATCAGAAGACGGTAACCCAATATACGAGCATTGCTCACACGTCTTCCTCAATGCCAAACTCAAATACGAAGTCCTGGATCTCCGCTAAAACCATCACCATGTTTTATTTTCCCTTGAGAGAATTTTAACATTAAAAAAAAAGACCTCAGAAATCAGATGTCTCAGCCGTACATATATATGTATTCCTTAAAAAAAGTCTAAACATGGCTGAGCCTTCTTTGAGTGATCATTGTGTTTATCTAAATCGAATATACTCTTAAATTCGTATGTACCATTTCACAAAGCCAAATTTGCAAAAAAAACAAAACAAAAATTTAGTCGGTAGTAAAGAGTGTAATGATTAATGAATAAACAAGTCAACTTAAGTATATTTATGGTCTCTGTAACGAATCTTAAATTTTCTTATAAGATTTAGATTTACCAAAATGTTTTTGTAAACCAACGAAATTCAATCTTTCTCTATCTCTGTGCTTTTTCCTCTTTTTCTCGTTCCCCTCTACTTCGTTTAGGGTTTATCATCCACTATCTATCCGCCGATTCTCTACATACACTTTTTGATATATATACAAACATCGTCTCCACTCTCGTTGGCTCATCATTTTCATTCACCGGCACGAATCAAAGAAGAGGAGATTCGTATTAGTCACCATGTCTTTGAGACCTAACGCTAAGACTGAGGTTCGTCGGAACCGCTACAAAGTAGCGGTGGATGCTGAAGAAGGACGACGGAGGAGAGAAGACAACATGGTTGAGATCCGTAAGAGTAAGCGTGAAGAAAGCTTACAGAAGAAGCGTCGTGAAGGTCTTCAAGCTAATCAGCTACCTCAATTCGCTCCTTCTTCTGTTCCTGCTTCATCAACTGTTGAGAAGAAGGTAAATTAGTAGGGATCTGGAACCGATTCTTAGGGTTTGTGTTTTGTTCTCTGATTTAGAGCTAATTAGATCGATTTTGATTTTTTGATTTTTGGTTTTGGTAAGTTGGAGAGTTTGCCTTCAATGGTTGGTGGTGTTTGGTCAGATGATAGAAGTTTACAGCTTGAAGCCACTACTCAGTTCCGGAAATTGCTTTCTATTGGTAATTTTTGGATTTTGGTTTTCAAGTTTGCTTACGCTTTGGGAATTTCTTGAAATGAATCTGTGGTTTTTGAACTTCGGCAGAGCGTAGTCCTCCGATAGAAGAGGTGATTGATGCTGGTGTTGTGCCTCGGTTTGTGGAATTTCTCACGAGAGAGGATTATCCACAGCTTCAGGTTTGGTGGATCCGTTATGTTTCTGTTACATAATTAATAACTTGCATTTGCTAGAATTATCGTCTGATACTTAAAATAATTTGTGTGTGTATGTGTGTGGCTTTCAGTTTGAGGCTGCTTGGGCATTGACAAACATTGCTTCTGGGACTTCAGAGAATACTAAGGTGGTCATTGAACATGGTGCTGTTCCGATTTTTGTTCAACTGTTGGCTTCTCAGAGTGATGATGTCCGTGAGCAGGTAAGATATTTGTCTATTGTTTTTGCTCATGACCGAATATCTTGTCAACTGTTGTTTTTATCTTCGGGAACAAGTATGTTTAGAGTTTTTTCTGTTAATCTTTTCATGTGTAAGGCTGTTTGGGCATTAGGGAATGTTGCTGGTGATTCTCCACGGTGCAGAGATCTTGTCCTTGGTCAAGGAGCTTTGATACCATTACTCTCTCAGTTGAATGAGCATGCTAAACTCTCAATGCTGAGAAATGCTACTTGGACCCTCTCAAATTTCTGCAGGGGCAAGCCACAGCCTCCCTTTGACCAGGTTTGTCTCTCATTTCAATCTTAATCTCTGCCCAAAGATCAGGAATTTTTCTTTTAATATCTGTGATCTCTTAATAACAGGTCCGTCCAGCACTTCCAGCCCTTGAACGCCTGATTCATTCGACTGATGAGGAAGTGTTAACGGATGCATGTTGGGCTCTCTCTTACCTTTCCGATGGCACAAATGACAAAATCCAATCTGTCATTGAGGCAGGTGTTGTTCCTCGACTCGTCGAGCTTCTCCAGTGAGTTTCAAATCCCATGAGTTCACCGTGTTTTGTAGAATGAATGTTATGTGTTAATGAATATTATCAAATTTTATTTTCCTGTAGGCATCAATCACCATCTGTGCTTATTCCTGCGCTTCGTAGTATTGGTAACATTGTCACTGGAGATGATCTGCAGACACAGGTATGTTTGTTCTTTTATAGTGTCATTCATTCCTATTATTCAGTATACATGGTTCAATGTTAATGGGAAGAATGAAACACCACTGGCTTAGATAGCTGAATCTGAGCTTGTTAATAATGACATTTGGTTGTCAAATTTGATCACCATGCAAATCTTGGGTGAATCTCTAGAATGGGAACTGTCAATTCTTCCTAGATTTTGTTTCCCCTAGTATCCTGCATGTTTTTTTTACTAGTTATGCAATGCCTAACATTCCTTTTGAATAGTTAGACTAATTTAAGGCAGTCCTCTAGATGTATAATACTCTTAAGAATCTCAAACATTTACCATTCCTCACTTTTTTCTTTCTTCTTTGGTTGGTTCTGCAGTGTGTAATTAGTCATGGTGCACTTCTTAGCCTTTTGAGCCTTTTGACTCACAATCATAAGAAGAGCATCAAAAAGGAAGCTTGCTGGACAATCTCAAATATCACTGCTGGAAACAGGGACCAGATTCAGGTGAACTTTTGCTAAAGATTGTTGTTTCTGTTCAGTTTGCCAGTTTCTCATACACTAATGTTGGATGACATGTTTCAGAAGCCTTGTTGTTTGAAGAAAGATGTTCTGTCTGTTTATGTTCTCTAATATTCTTGTGGTAATGCAGGCTGTTTGTGAAGCTGGTTTGATTTGCCCTCTTGTTAATCTGCTTCAAAATGCGGAGTTTGATATAAAGAAAGAAGCTGCATGGGCAATATCAAATGCCACTTCGGGCGGTTCTCCCGACCAGATCAAGTAAGATTATCAAATAGAAGCCGCATCTTCTATTGATCTCAATTCCTTTGAAATCTTTGTTGGTTCTTTTTCAAACAGTCAGTTAAATTCTTCCCTTGCGTCTTCTAGGTACATGGTGGAACAGGGAGTCGTGAAACCACTGTGTGATCTTTTGGTGTGCCCTGATCCAAGGATTATCACCGTGTGTCTGGAAGGATTGGAGAACATTTTGAAAGTCGGGGAAGCTGAAAAGGTGACCGGAAATACCGGGGATGTAAACTTTTATGCACAGCTGATCGATGATGCTGAGGGATTAGAAAAGATTGAGAATCTGCAGAGTCATGACAACAGCGAAATCTATGAGAAGGCAGTGAAGATTCTTGAAACGTACTGGTTGGAAGAGGAAGATGAAACTCTACCACCTGGTGATCCCTCTGCACTAGGCTTCCAGTTCGGAGGAGGTAATGATGCAGCCGTACCGCCAGGTGGATTCAACTTCAAATGAAGGTAAAACTTATTACTTGGGACAAATTAATCCTGTCCAGATGTCTGAGCATTTGAGGCGTACACTAGGAAGCCAGAGTCGATCTGGCTTTGTGTCTTGCATGTGTAAATCTGTGAGTCTGGTTTTGTTTCAACAGGAGCTGAGCATGATGAGTGTGAAGAGTCGAAGCAGCTTAAAGAGTTTGGGGGCACTGGTTAAAAAGGGTCTGATTAGAGAGTCTGGTCTTCTGTGTAAAAGTCAGATGGGGTGCCTTACTTAGTCTGGCCTGGTCCGGTCTGGTCTGGCCTGGTCCGGTCAGATCCAGTGGTTGGTGGGTTTGAGTCATGAAATAAGCTTGTTTGGGGGGAGTTGGGTAGGAGTCATCAAGGGATAATTTTTTTTTATAAATGGGAAATTTGGGAAAGGGTTTTTAAGTGTGATGAGAATGTGCCTCTCTGGGTTTTTGTTACATTTGTACTACACAACACTGCAAAGTCAAACATAAAAAAGTTGGTCAAACTTTATTTGGTCTTATTGGTGACATAAAAGCCCAATTGGTTCGTCCTTTTATTGTTTATAGTATGTGTTTTTTTTAATCTCTTTTAGTGCGGTCCAAGTCATTTTGGGCTATTGTCTACACATGCACGCGTATCTATTTTCAACATATGTCCATAAATCGATGTTATTAATGGTTATCGTCAACTTCAAGTAGGGTTTCAGTATTATAAAAATCCATTGTTTTATCTTTTATGCAAACACTGTCGTCTTAAGCAGCGTAGGTAGCCTTGCACCCAAAAAGACCTAAAAATATACAAAAGTCGATTATTCAAATTTTAAATAGATGAAACTGACCCCAAAAAGAGCTATGATTTGTTATTTTAATACACGAAAAAAGTTACACTATACGAGAATGAGTTTTTTTTTTTTTAGGTATTCGATTTAATATTCTTCTTACATCAATTTTTTTTTTTTTTTTTTTGAAAAAGGCTTTCTATTTAAATGCAGAAAAAGAAAAAGATAATACAAAGATAATACAAAGGCTTTCAATTTTTGGTATTTCACATATAAATAAAAATGTATGGTGAAGAACTACACAATATCTAAAAGACAGTGAGTAGTGAGTAGAAATGCATGCATCTCTAAGAGCAATTAGGGAAATCTAACGTGGCAAAGAAATCGAAACAACCATAATAACAAGTAAATCCAATGAAATTTTGTGCGCCAGCTTTTGAAAAATAATTCAAATTTGGTTACCAAGCAAGATACCAAAAAAACCCCTTCCACAAGATCTTTGTTACAAGTTGTTTGTTGTAAAATGTTTTTCCCTCTTCTTTTTTCAGTTTGTGGTTGTTTTATTTTTTGGCGGGTGGTTAGAGAGTAATAAAAACCCCCGCTCGAGGGTAAAATAGTAATTAGGAAATAGAAATCTAGGGTTTTTTAGTCCCCGCCTCCTCCTCTATTATAAAAACCCTCTCCGTTTGTTTTATCCGTTACTCCTCTGCGGCGTCTCTCTCTCTCTTCCTTATCATCATCATCTTCACTCTCTTTCTCTCTAAACCTCACACAGAGCCATTTCATGCAGAAGAAAAGCTCTCTCTGATCCCTCTCTGTCTTTCTTCTGATTCTTCACCTTAAGTTAAAGAGTTTTCTATTCTTCTCAACCTCGAAGTCGATCAATGTGAGTTTCCATGATCATTTTTGATCCTTCTTGTCTTACTTGTAGTTGTTGATCACGTTTATTAACACTTGTCTCTTTGTTTTGTAGATGTCAATGACAGAAGAGACTAAGACGACGAAGCTCGAATCGGCGGGAGATTCGTCCGATGTAGACAATGGGAACTGTAGTAGCAGTGGAAGTGGAGGTGATACGAAGAAGACATGCGTTGATTGTGGAACAAGCAGGACTCCTCTTTGGCGTGGTGGACCTGCTGGACCTAAAGTAAGGATCATGATCTCTCTTGCCCTTTTCTTTTAAACCCTAAAAATCCAAGCTTTAAGGTCTCCTGTGTTAGATCTAGTCAAATAGGTACTTGAATCCACTTGAAATGTAGGTTGATCTTGTATAGTTAGCTCTTTTGCAAGTGGGTTTTGTCTCATTGATGTGATCATTTGGTAACATTATCTATGTAGGTGTCAATCTATGGTTAATACTGAAATTAGTTGATCATTGAAGTTGAACATAGCTAGGTGATCTCTATGTTTCGTTTTGATTCTGTGTTTGGAGTCTTATTACCTGTTGATCAGGTTAAGGTTTTGTTACACTGCTTATGATCCCCCTCCAACTAAGAGATGGTTATATGTTCCAAAACATGTATCTTCAAATTTAGATCTGTTTGATGATTTTTCACTATATGTTCTCTAGTCTGATCATGTTTTATCTTTGTTTGCAGTCATTGTGCAATGCGTGTGGAATCAAGAGCAGAAAGAAGAGACAAGCAGCTCTTGGAATTAGACAAGAGGACAATAAGATGAAGAACAAATGTAATAACAATCTCAATCTTGAAAATCGAACTGTCAAGATTGGAAAAGGTGAACCAGGAAATGTCAAGAACAAGATCAAGACAGATCCTGAGAATTTCAGTAGCAGTAATAATAACAAGAAGAACGTGAAAAGGGTTGGTAGATTTTTGGATTTTGGGTTTAAAGTTCCGGCGATGAAGAGATCGGCGGTGGAGAAGAAGAGGCTATGGAGGAAACTTGGGGAAGAGGAACGAGCCGCAGTACTTCTCATGGCTCTTTCTTGTGGTTGAGATTTAGTTTCTTAACTCCTTTTTTTTTGTCTGAATGGTTGGGAGAGATTAGGGAAAATAAGTTAGTGATGAAATGTTGAAGAGAGGGTTATTAATCCTAATTATCATATATATGTAATTTAGAGGCAAGCTAATGTTATATGCTGCTATCTACTAATTAATTCGTTTAAACTCTGGTTTAAGTTGACTACTGATAATTTCTACCAAGTTAGTTATCTGTTGAATGATTTATAATCTCTCTTATAGTCTTTTCTATTTTTTGCTTAAAAGTACCATTAATACTAATCAAGATTTAGAAAGAGAACAATAATGTGAATTTGAAATTTTGTAACCTTTTTTTACAAAATAAATTCCAGCTGTTCATCAATCTCATCTGTTGAAGTTGGATACTAGAACTCCACGCGATCTGGAAGCGCGTGATCTCAGAACGAGACAGCTATAAACAGCTCATGACTTTTGGGCTTTTCGTTGATGAATATAAAATCAGATTTGAATTATAACCAACAAAATTAAAGAGTCGGTGATGGAGACAATTGCGACTCTCTTCTCATTTTCATGCGATTCTTTTTTTGATTTTCATGTCCCATTTTTTTTCTACAATACAATAAAAGTATATAAAACATTTTTCTGGCTCCCAAAATTGAAAGATATTTGTTTATTTAGTTGAATGTAAAACTCTAAAACGATTTTGTATAACTTTTATGTTCCTCTAAGTGTGTCGTCTTATGTGGAAGGATAATAGGCCAATGGCATTTATACATAAAATTTGCGGCTGCAAATTGTATGATAATGAAGAAGCGTTAACACTATTAAAACTAGAGATTCTCTGTGTGTACACTTGCATGCAAATAGACCCACCAATGTGAACATGCTGACACACAAGCTAAAAACATTAGTTGACAAAAAAAAAAAAACATTAGTTGTATAAAATCGGAGATTGATTCTGACTTTGAAGTATAAAGTAGCAAAATGACTCCAAAATCTCTTTGGTTAATTTAATGTATCTTTTACCTAGAAGAAAGAATGAAAAATAAACTCTCATTTACGTGTAAAGAAACAGATTAAGAGAGAAGATAAAGATTATATATGTTGCTAATGACTTAAGCAAGGAACTCTCACTCAACGAAAGAAAAAAAGAAATTATTAACAAAATTTTAGAGTAGTTGAATGGCTTTTAATCCGTTATATTCATTCTTTTCACAAAAAAAAAAAAAAAACTTAAAAATGTGAGTTGGTTTAATTTTCCACATAAGTTTGAACCGAAATTCAACTATTAACACGTCATCTCGAAAACATTTGATAGTTTTGTCTTTTGTATATCTTTATTTATCATGTTTGACTCCAAAATAGTAATGGTTTGATCTTATTATGTTGTCCGTTTAAGTTTGGTTAGTGATTGCAACAAAACTGGACAAAAAAAGCATTATGTTTGTTATCCCATTGCTGATTTAGTAACACATTTCCGTTATTAGCGATAAAAAGTAAAACTACATTTTATTGGTTTTTAATCGCTAATCACCAAATTTCGTTGTCAGAATCAGAATATCATGTTACTGGTTTTAAAACAAACATAATTTGTCGTAAACAAATAATGACGATGAAATCCAAAATTGAAACATCAACTTACATAGGATGCTCGTCAAACGTGTAGGCCCAAAAGCACTTATAGCAGTTTTGGGCTTTTCCCATTATCAAAGAAGAAAGTAGGACCCAAAATTGCCTCGAGTGGGTTATTCATTACCTCCTCTGAGTGTGTGGCTCTTGTTACATCTCTAATATCATACATCGGATAGTCATGAAGTAAAATGTATAAGAGCATGGTTATAGGTGATACTAATATATAGTATCATTAGGAATTTTTTAGTATTATTTACAATGTTTGTTTATTGTTTGAGATTTTTTATGATACTCCTACTAAATATGTTTGCATTGGTGAAACCGGTTTAAGTATCATTAAAAAAAAATTTGCAAAATCAAAAATAAATATATAAAAACATAGGATTACAAATGCATTGGTGAATTTTTTATTTTTTTTTTCTGCTTTCACAAGAAAACGCGTTTCAGGGACGAATCAGGAGCCGCCACGTCACCCGATACTGGGTATCAAAAGTATCACTGTACTGATCAGGCCCAAATTCATTGTCTGCTCCATTAAAAAGTTATTTCTGGGCTCTTGATACTCTAATTGTATCACACTATCACCTATGGACATGGTCTAATAGTCATAAAGTAAAACTAGATCATCACCCTTATTACAGTACGGGTTGAATTTCATTTATTACAAAATTTATAAATTTTATGTTTTAGAATAAAGTTGTGATATATTATAATAGTAAGTGAAAAAATAATATTTTTTTTCAGTCTCTATATATAATATTAGAATGAATATATTTTCCTTTTTCTATAGTATTTAATTATGGATATTTTTTTTTAAGATATGAAAACGGAAAATAAGATTATTTTTAAAAAAATTAATATTGTTTGAACAATGAGTTAATTTATGTTAACAACCACAATATGAGAGTGCATATAATTTAGTTAGATCAAAAATTAAAATATCATAAATGAATCGCATCTAAAACGTAGATTATTTTGAATTACTTAAGAAAATTAGCTATTATTTTGAATTAATTTAGAAAATTATTTTTTCAAATTCTGATTCATTGGTTGTTGAAATAGAGATTTGTTTGAGCTAATTACGGAATTTACCAATTATTCACATAATCAAATATGTTATGAACATATATTTGGTATATAATAATACCAAATTCAATCCGTGTATGGATTCTATATTTTCATTTTACAATCCGTATGAAAATATTGCGGCACAATCTATTATTTATTATTTTCAAAATTGCTTGCAGAATCAAATTTTCAAATATTTAGAAGTGTCAAACCTTATTTAACTCATCTCATCATAAAATCTTAAAATGCCGTCTGTTATAAGGATCATAACTTTCTACCATATAATACATTACATTTAACCCGCCGCCTACTATAAATATTTTAAACATATCTTTTTAGAAAATCAAATTCATGTATTTATAATTTTTTTTTTATCTTTTTAATCTATTAAATATTTATGATATTCTGTAATATATTAAATTAAACTATTTTAAAATGTTCCAAATTAAAATCTTTAAATTTTTTTTATTGTATTATGTAAAATTATGAATTTTTTAAAAAATGATATGAAATTAAATATAAATATTCAAATAGTTATAAGGATCATAACTCATTTCATCACATAATATATTATATTCAACCCGCCGCCTATTATAAATATTTGTTTCAAAAAATCAAATTAGAGTATTTATACTTCATAAATTTTTGATCTATTAAGTATTGATGATATTAAAAATAAAAAGGAATATATTACTCAAATATGAATTTTTGACCCGTTAAATTTGTTTTTTCATACATTGAATAATTTATATTCGTTTTTAAAAATTCAAATCTTGGTATATGCGGAAAAAAATTTACTTTTTTTTTATTATATAGATGATATAATGATTTATTTATTTATAGAAATAGAATCATATAAAGATGAGAGGTGAAGTATAATGATTAATAACAAATTAATATGGTAAGTTAGATATCAAATCTTATATATTCATTTTGACTGGTCATTCTTTTTAAAGAAATTAATAATAGATTTTCGTTTTAATAATTAAATTAAATTAATTAAATTGCATAAAATAGTATTTGACTTGTTTATCCTTAATGAGTTGAATTAATTTGCTCTGTAAAATTTTATTTCTAATGGCATTCTTAAGTAAATTCTTACAAAGGGGAAGGTTAATTATGGGTAATCCATAAATTGTACTCCCCAAATAATAGTATTGGATGTATGATAGTTGATGTTATACTATTGGTACATTATACAGCTTTTTTTTTCTCTATTTTGTCCTTTAACCAAACTATTGCGTCAACTAGTTTCTTGAGATTGGAATGTAAGTACATAAAAGTAATTAGAGCCCATTTATTTAGGAGTTCTATTATTATTAGAAAAAAAAAAGAGTTACATTCATTAAACACAAATTTGTTAAAGATAGAAGTACAAAATATATTTCTACTTGCACAAGCAAAAAGTAGTAAAACAAAATACAGAATAAAAATGGAGAAATAATAATTTCATCGTTTCAATATTTGTAGGGTGAAGATCTCTCTCATGCATAGTCTTTGTCTTCTACCTTCTTGTCTGCAAAAATCTCTGCAAGGATATGAGGAAATTAACCTGTTGGTTGATATATTAATAAAGCTACTTCTTCCTTTATTTATCTTCTTTAATCATATATAAACTAAAAGCAACCGAAATAAAGAGAGAAAACTAAAAGAAGAAATGAAACTGCGTAAGAGAATCTGATCTTTGCATCGGATCCGGACATAACAGATTGAGGCGGAGGATTGTAGTAGTAAAACGGAAAATATGGAACGATAGGGTTTGGCGGCGGTGTATAAGGGTAGTTTCCTCCACTTTTAGGTGGTGGATAATAGTAGCCACCGCCGGAGGAAGATGGTGGTGGACGGTAAGAGCCAGATTGAGAAGGAGGTGGGTAGTAGTAGTAAGGACCACCACCACCGGAGCTAGGAGGTGGAGGACAGGCAGTGGTGGTGGGGGCTGGAGGAGGAGGAGATGGATTTGACGGTGGAGGAGGAGAAGGGTTTGGTTGACAAGGGTTGTCACAAGAAGTGCACATTGTACAGTCAGCGATCTGAGATGGTGACGTCAGTGTAGTAGTGAATGTGAAGAAGAAGAAGAGAAGTAAAAGAAAAAGATGGAATGTTCTGAGAGTTTCCATTGTCGGATGAATCTGGAGTTTGTGTCTGGTGAGAGAATCTGAATAAGTGAATTTGAGGAAGAAAGAAGAAAGAAGAAAGAGGGAAGAGGGAAGAAGACAAAGAAGTGAGAAGGCAAGTGTTTGGTGATGACTCTTTAGAGTGAAGCAGTGGAACGTGTTAGATTGTGTACACCACTTCTTTTTATTTCTCACCATTTGTTATAAAACTTTAAAAAATACATACGTCATTGAAGAATTTATACTGCATATTTTTATAAGGTGTGTGAACTCCATTTACTGATTTTATCTTAGAAAGATCAACATTACAGTAAGAACAGTAGCAAATCAATACTACTTTTTAACCAAAGTTTGAAAACCTGAAAGCTACGATATAATGCTATAATATGTGATTTGACGGAAGCCATATCATTATCTATATTACACGTGATTAACCAAATCTCTCTACACTACAAATAATTGTTCTCGCTTTGACAATATGACTATATTTCTGTAAATTCAATTACTATTTTCTAGTTGTAATGAAAATTAAGATCATAGAATTACAAAACAAGAAACAAATCGTGAAGCCCACCATTTTCTTCTTCACAACCTCTCTCTGTCATTGATCACCACACCATTTTCAAGTTGATTGATAAAGAGATCCGAACCGTAATTCATGCTCGAAGACAAAGGAAGCATTTTAGAAACTTAATGCAACTTTGGATTAGATGATTTCACTATTATGACTTCTTAAACATTTATGGCCTTGTTTTTTATTCTTTTTTGGCAAGGTTCTCAAAAGCCCTAAGTATTTTGTAATTCCTAAACTTTTCATTTCTAACGATATTTACAGTTATATCAAAAAAAAAAAAATAGTGAAGCCCGTGATACAAATTTTGTGCTCAAGAGATAAAAAAAAAAATAGTTGCACGATGGATAAATTATTGAACTAGTCATTTTCCAAATGATGAAAAGGATTGAGTGGAGAGCATTGCACGTGGAGAAATAAGGACGGTTGGATGAAAGAAGCTCATAGGATCCGATGAGAACGAACGAACGCGTATGAAGGGAAGAGAGCACGTGCATGTCGGCTCGTTTATCAGTGTGTGCCTTCTTCTCTCATATTTGTTCGGATCTCTCTATCCTCTCTTTTAATGTTTCTTCTAAATAAACGAGATCACGATTTTCTCTCTTCTGACTTCATTAGTGAGATATGATTCGTCAGATGTGAAGCTTAAATTATCAATGTACTATACTATAATATAACAAAGGTACTACTTGCATCATTTGAAATAAGAATTTTCCTCTTTTGAAAAAAAATAAAAGCGAAGGAAAAAAGGTATGTAAAGGCAATTAAAGGCACATGAGTCATGAGATGAGCAATAATAAATAAGGATCATCGGGTACTGTGTCCTGCTATTATGATATTACTACTACCCCAGAACCAATCCCCATCTTTCCACTTGCTTGTAGCGTATTTACTGCTTCCATATTTTAACTCCTTTTTTTTCCATTTAACTAATGTTCTCTAACCAATGCTTTATGAAAATCTTGAAGTAACTTGTACAAATATGTAAGAAAACACATCGAACACATTTCAGATTAACATAAAACACTAACAAGTGAAGAGTGATTGTTTTCTTTTGCATAAGATGTTTAAAACAACGTTGCAGTATATACATATCATTTATCTAAAGAAGAGATGATATATTATCATCATTTATTATTTGAAAGTGGAGAACAACGTACCTACTTATTTGTGAGATGATACTCCTATATGAATATGATTTTTAAGAAACGTAGCATGAATATAAATAAAAGTTTACCAAATTAGGGAGAAGTTGAATGGGAATCAGAGAGAGATACGACGTCGGATCCGGAGGTAACCAAACTTGCCAGCTCCAGGTGATGATCCTTCAAATATCAGTGGCAAATACCCTGTCGCAGCTTTGTATCTCTGCTGAATCTGAACATTCACCACCACACCATTAATTAGAGCTTATATACATATACTGTTTCCTACTAACTTGGAACCTCGAGTTTGTTTACATACATCGAGAATTTGTTGGCTACTGCGCAATGAGTTACGGCCAATGACGCAGACCGTTCCACCTGATCCACCGCCTGTAATTTTGGCTCCATACAATGTTCCGTCCTCGGAATTAGACTTGTTATGCTGCATCCCTTGTACTAACTGCACCAGCCGGTTGGTTCCATCCGATCCCAGTCCGCATGCGCTGTAGCTATAGTGACACTGAACAAAACAAGTATAGTAAAAGAGCATCAACAACATGTTAAATCCAGGATCAAGAAACTCAACAACTCTTGGTCTCACAGTAGTTTGAAGTAATACCTGATAAAGAAGTCCCCCAAGAGCAGTAAGTTGCTCATCTGATGTTGCAGAAGTCAATAGGGCTTTAAATGTCTACAAGAAGAAGCATTTCACAATCATCTTGATTATACGCTACGCATAGATATTAACAACCCAGAAAAGGATATAAAACAGAAGAAGATTGTGAAATAACAAAAGACCGACCTTGACCCGGAAGTTTTCGTATATAGGGTGTCTGGCAGGAGCTTTAACACTGTAAGAACGCTTTTGATCAATCACTGTGACCGGATCATCATGATCCGAGTATTCCTCAATAAATGTCTGACCCAGCATGATATCTGGAAGCTTATCTGCATAACGGGCTTCATATCTGCAACATAACCAAAGCTAGGCGGATTAGCTGATATTATGCTGCTGTGTGACTTACGAAATGCTTTTACTTTGACTTGTGTTCTCACCTGTGAGGCGACAAATTGCACAAGTAATCTAATGAAGCTTCGGCCTCAAGTAGGTCAATCCCTTCATCCTCTAGTTCTTCCGGGTTGCCTCCATTGGCACTTAACGCTGCTTGTGACAGAATAGAAGACGCCATTGACTTGATCATCTTTCGCCCCATGTAAGCACCAACTCTCACCGACCTATAGTCTGCACCTCCAACGCTGCAAGACAAGGCCAATTATTCAACAGAACTGAGATGCGTTCAGGGATGAGAGATATAAAAGCTCACGTGATTATGCAATTTTTTGAGCAAAAGGAGACAATTATGTCTAGTGAAGTTAAAAATAATTGTGTGCATAACTATTGAGAAGAAAACAGAATGAGAAAAACCATTAACCTGTGTCGAATTCCGGAATCTATTCCCCAAAATCTGACATGGTTGGGAATCTCAACAAGCCCAACTACTTCTGCAGGCTACAAGTTTTTTTTTTTTTAAGTTATAAGAGAAAGAAGTGGATATCATATACGCTACAAAAAATGGTGATGTTTTGCTTTTAGCTTAGGCGTTACGAAGACCTACTTGGCAGATCATGGCCAACAGTTTGTTGGCTTCCCCACAGGACGAAGTCATCTGATCCATAACACCACATGGAGCTCCAACAATGTGATTCTCCACCTAGCAGGCAACATAACAGAATTAGAAAACCAAAACATTGCACAAATTCAGGAAAGGAGCTCGTATGATGCTGAACATGAAACCTTTTGGCAGAGTATAGCAAGATCTCTGGGGCTAATACTCAGTCCTGCACATATATATCAAACAATTGTTGGGATAGACAAAACTAAAATGCATAGAATCAAAATTTTGGTATATCAATATGGTGGTATATTCAGCTATCTCGAATGACGTCTGTTTTTTCACCAACGTTTGTTATCATATGACAATACGTTAAAAGTGAATTACCATGAGCAGCAGCTATTGCGGACATGCTCGCCACCTCCACAGCAGCAGATGAAGATACACCTTTACCTTCAGGTACAGCAGAAGAAACCTACGAAAAGAAATAATTAGTCGGCTCTAACGTTCATCTTATATGCATAACACCAAGACCTAAATGACCAACACAGGACTAGTGACAGAAAGATCACAGTTTGCCGTAATTAAAACTGAGAGGCCTCACAATTGTGGCACTCTTAGGGGATGGCAAACTTGCTAACTTCATATCCTACAATTACATTTTCTTTACCTAGAACATGGTAAACTTAAGTATGTGCATCAGAACAAAGAACAAGGCAAACATTTTTTAGCAACAGAGAGTACATGCAAAATTGAAAATGGCAAAGTAAATAAAGATAAATTAGGAGGGATTCTGCAGCAGAGAATGATAAATTCTAACAAAAGGATGAAAAAAACGCACCAGCAAGCTGATGCTATCCTCAAAACGCACACCAAGTTCTATCATCAATACCAAGATTGTCCCAGCAACATATGCTGCCCACCTGGAAGATATTATTACCTTGTTAACTAAGAGAACTTAAAGAAGCAGTTGAACAAAAGAGGAGAAACTCACTTCTGAGCTGGATCCTGAGCAAAGAACTTCCTCGCTTTTTCATAAGAAATTGGTTCATCTCCATCCATAAAATCAGACAAATCCATGTCAAAAGTGGGGGCACGATTGCTGATCTCTGATCCATATGAGACCTAAATCACAAAGATTCAAAGAAATATCAGCAGGACTACATAGCAGAATCTTCAAAATCTTAAGACAGGACAATCCACTTCATTATTAACACAAGCCCATAATGTGACTTCATTCAAATACTTTACTTACAATTTGCAGAACTGGTGTTGGTACTTGTCCCTTAGCTTGCTGTCGGGCTTGTGCATGTTTCCACAGTCTATGTTTTCCAGGAAGGTTTCTCTGAACAGCTACATGGCAAGCTTCCCTTATTGGCATCTGAAGTTGTGAGAATATCGATAAGAAAATAGTTGTGATCAATCAAAATAGAGGATACCCTGGCAAGGAGGAACTTACGGGATTTTTACAATTACTAAATTATACGTAAGACATAATGCTGTTTAGTGTGAAAGGGACTTTGATAAATGCTCAATAAGTTGAACTACTGCAAATTTATTCCCTTTGGCAGTAGATACCAAACAAAAAATAGGAGCAGATACAAGTGACACGCAAAACCAGTAGTACAGAATTTTGACCTGCAAGACAAGGCTTCCTGAATAGTCAGCAATTCCACCCATCACATCTAACCTTCCAGGTGCTCTGGCAACAAAGATTTCTTCCTGCAAAAGCACAAACGTTTTTTAACATATATCAACTCCACTCAGAGTTATAAGAGGCTAACTTAGCCTGATAGCAAAATCGTTCTTTAAGAAACATGCTTGCACCAATGAAAAAAATGCTGCCATCATCTAACTGCGAGTTCCAAAAACTATCCTTTTGGAGAAGTTGCAAGTCGATTTTTGCAAGGTACAAGGCATGAACTTAGGCCATTAATTTTGTTCTATTTCATATTTCAGTAGAATGATTACTGAAGCTACAAAAATAATCGAGTAAACTAAATATGCTACCTCCCAGTTGAAGAGACCACCAGCAGCTTTTCTTTCACGCATGGTTTTCTTCTCCACATTCTTTTGAGAATCATGAATAGCATCTAGCATCGCTAAACTCTTAAGAAATGTCCATGTATCTGAAAGACCCTGAACATCACCTTGAAGGATATCAAAATCATCGGTGGACCTGCAAGATAAGTGAAGGGATCAGGAAGAAAAATAAAATCAGAAAATAGCCAGACAAAATCCAATACTTACGACTCCACCAATGAGTTGTTCTCGTTCGCTTGAACTGTAGGTGATGATCCAGCAGATTGACCTATTTCATTTTCAGCCCTTGAATACCACTCCGGAATAGCAATGTCCCTTCCAGGGACCCTCTGTAGCTGATACCCTAGGATAATTGCATCACGTAATCTTCTTGCACCACTTAACTGTATCACACAGAAGACCCAACAAACTTGAACATAATTTTCTTTAAAGAAGGATTCTGCTGATAAGATATCAAATGATCCCACTGGCAAGATACTTTTGATGACACAGTATCCCGGAAACCTAATAATATCTCGATGATTCATGCTAAACAATATGAATTTACTATTTAGATACGAAATTTACCTTATCAGATGCGCAGTGTCTTCCAATGGCTGTCTCCTGTAAGATGTGAGCTGCAATCTATCATTGCACCAGTGTGGAAAAAGAGAAGTTAGTACACATGAAGAATGATTTGAGGTAAGGCCTTAATACGTTCCCACAATCTTACAACTTAAGAGATAAATGAAAACAAGATGGAACATCTACCTCACCACCATTGATGCCACCCTCGTAGCAAGGTTTCAAGCTAACTGCACGTTCAAGATATGGCTTCCATTGGCCCATTAATAGGTCTCTCCTGATCATCTCAACACCACACTGATAAAACTGCCAAAGAGATTTGACCAGAAAATCTGAACATACGATCCACATTTTTAAATTGAAAGAACTGAGGTAATAAAGGACATGAAAATCAATATAAAAGGAGGATTTAGCTGAACCTCAAGCATATTTCTCAGAAAAGGTTCTTCATTGAAATAATCTCTGCGTACAAAGACAAACGGCACCTTGTACGATAGGGCTTCACTGACAGTGCCATAACCAATTTTCCCTGAAACCATGGAAACATGTATTATAGAAACGCCACTAGCCATCTAATTTCATTGACTATTTCTTAATCAGGTTACTAACCAAGCATACAGTCAGATGCAGCTATAATATCAGGCGTATAAGCATCCTTAGCAAGCTTTATAAAATTTGGTGGAAGCTCCTGGGTCTCAGATGCACCACAAACCTGAACAACATATTGACAAGTTTAATAAACAGTATAGAATCCTCAACTTGAGAGTAACTAACTATACATAAACAGATGCAGGGAAAATGTTAAGAGATACCAGACACAGCCAGCCAGTCGGTAGTGATGTTTCCTTCAAGTTCCACCCTGAAGGCTGCACATGAGAAAAAGACATGACCAATGAGCATGTTTATGAGATATAATATGCATGATCAACGAGCAACAATGTAAATACACATTAAACATAAAGTCAGAGCATTATTTTGGAGAAATTTAAAAAATCATGAAACTCTTAAATGGAAGAACAGACAGTCATACCTGTCCGCCAAAATTAAGTATAACAACATTCACATCTTCACCAATACCGAGTTCTTTCCTCACCTGATCATAAGGAGCATTATGTTATTTGGATTAGTTGTGCCACTGAATATAAGATCAATGAAATGTTGTTGACAGACCTCCTTGCGAGATTTATGAAGTCTCCTCACAACTAACGGTACATCGATGACATCACGAAAAGCAGGCACTACGAGATAACAAGGAAATAAAGTTAAGGCAGTAGAGCAAAATACACTAGGAAGAAATGAAAAGATTTTTTAAAATTGTAAGTAGAAATGCTGCATACTTGGGCAATATCCTGGGAGGCGAATTAGGAACTCGCAATGAGAATAATCTTCAGCTATCTATGTCATGGAATAAGAGTTTTGAGTATTTATTTATCACCTCCTACTAGCCAATAAAAGAGTAAATAAAACTTGTATAGAGAATTCTACCTGCCAAACGATGGAGCGATGGTGATATCCAGCAGCCATCACGTACTCAGCATAGATAAAATCCCAGCTAAAAGTAACATACAAAAGTAAAATAAAGTTTTTAACATTTTTTCACTATACCACTCTCCCTCTAGTAACAAAAACTGGAGATTTTGAATGGTAGAGACAGAGTTACAGGCCGTGAACAAGGACTGAAACCAGGAGAAGAAATCAGGCCAGCCAAACAAGACACACAAAAATGGATAGTAGTAGTAGTATAACAGCAAAAATGTCACCTGAAATTGGTAACACAGACAGAACGTATCCCAGCATCAGCCGCTGCACGGCACGCGACGGGGACAACATCTGACACCTGTTTTTAACAAAGGTTTCTCTTGGTATGAAATTGATGGAGTACAAAGCAAAAGTATTTGATGTAGAAAAAAGTTGTGTATGAACAAAAACAATTACCACAAAATCGGCTTTGATAGAATGAAGCCACTCCACTTCAGTTTCCAATATTTCAGCTCGAGGAACCACAGCTGTTTCGACATACTAAAGCACACCAGTATCGAAATGTTAACAAAGCCAAAATGTAAATTCAAGGGAAGACTAAAATGGACAAGAATCAGTAAACCTTTTCTAACGAGGCAAGACGATCAACGGTCAATGCATCAGCTTGCACAGCCCCACAATCCAAAAGAACCTAACAAGTAAGCAATTCCATATATGAAGATTGAAGACCAAGCAAGTAAATCATCGCCAGAAGAAGAAGTAAGATACCTTTCGAATTTTGAGCCTCGGGGACTGAATTTCGGATGTGAAGACGAAATCAGGCGCGCCGGTGACAACATGAACATCATGCCCCGCCGCGATCAGGTGACGGACAACCTGAAAACACCACGAATTATCCGGATAAACCACAAGCGAACGATCAAACGAATGAACAATGAAAGAGGAAATAAAACGACGCATGAATCAGAAATGAGATCGATGCAGAGAGAAAGAGAGAGTGAGAAGGAGAAGGTACCTCGACGACACGAGTGGCGTGACCGAAGCCATGTCCAGTGACGTAGTAAGCGAAGACTAGGTGCTTGCTTGAAGCAGAGACGCCTTCGTTCTCATCAATCCTCATTTTCTTCAGAAATCTCTGAGAGGACGATTCGATAATTGACTAATGCGATGCGAATTGCCAAGGAAGAAGGAGAAGAAGAAGAGAGTCTATTTAATCTCCAGTTTCTTTTTTTGCAATTTTGTTCTTTCGCTCATAAATCTGAACTAATAACTGAAATTAATTTTAAGGTTTTTTTTGGGTTCAAAATCATTAGATTTATTTATTTTTAATGCGAAGAAGGGTTACGTAAACACGCTCTCGCAATTCAAGAAAAAGGATCAAACGAATTTCGTGTCTGAGATTTTAAAAATGGATAAATAGATATAAATTCCAACTATATATTACTAAAAATTGCACTATTCGAAAAGTTGGACTGCACAAATAATTAAAAGTACTATGTTTTCTTATCTTAAACTCTCTCTAGGACAAGAACAAAAAGAAAAAGAAGAAGATGATTTGTCGATTTGGACGTATAACTACAATTGATCTTATCCGCACATATATATGATCATTGTTATTGTAAATTTGAAATTTAATTCTCAACATTTTTAACTAATCTCTGAATATTTTTGTATAAATTTTCTAAATATAGTACAGAAATTTACATATTTAAAAAAAAAACTATCAACACTGGCAATTACCAAGTTGTAGGAGTAGCGGTTGAAGATAAGGTCATCGTTTAATTTTTATTTTATCTTTTACCTTTCTGACGAAGCAGATGATATCTGTGACAAAACCCCAAGTAGAAAAAACATAAACGTTCTTATCCATAATAATATCTTTATCATTTGTGAGCAGCAAGAGAGTTTAAGGGAAAGAGATCAAAGAAGACAGTAGCATCAATGTTTAATATTCTTGTCTGGTCGAATGATTATAAACCCTGTTAATAATGGATTGGCGATTATTAGTGATCTAACTTGGCATGAAGATTATCTCATTGTCTTCTTAATTAAGCTTAAGAGTGAAGACCAAGCAAACATTTGACGGAAGATGTCTAGCTAGTTAAAGTGATGTATCCTCTCTTGTATCGGGCTTTACGTTTTATTTTTGGTTTGGGCTTTTCATTTATTTTGGGCTTTCTAATAAGTTCTCAAGTTATTTTTTTTAATCACCAGATTCGACAAAGATACGCTATTATACTACTAGTGTTAAGGCCTGTACGTTGCACATGCAAAATTTAAATGCAAAAATATAAAAAGTAGAGAAATTAACATACAAATCAAAATGTAAAATTCATAATTTTGAAAACTAAGAAGAAATTATGAAATAGAAAATTGGATGAATATGGAAACTTCAATCTCTTTTACTTGATATAAGTCGCAAGAAACAGCAATCAGAAAAATAATTTTGTTTCATTGTTGAAGAGGAGAGGGGAATGGATAATTTTGTGATCGTGGGTGTAAAACAGTTGAATTGATTTTTTTTTGCTGTCAATGTTTTTTTCTCTAAGATAATAAATTGAAAGAGTAAGAATTGAGACTTAAGCCACATTGCAGATGGAGAGGGTTGCAGTTTTTTTAAAAGTGACTTGTGATTTATTATATAAAGATGAACGTGAACACAAAAGAGCTATCTTGGTTTTACATCAAAAGAGCTTAATATCGCAAAGAGTGGAATTTGGCAATGATACAAACATTTTCTTCACTATTCAAGGGAAAGTCTTCGAACTCATTGACTCGGAAAGTTGAACAAAGATGGTTTTAGAGGAAGATGTATTGAATGATGTTCATACCATTTATATAAGCAAACCATGCTTGAACACTAAATAAAGATTTGGTATGTTGCGAGTTGCGACAGAACTCATGTGCTCTCTCTCTCACTTGGAAAATTACAAATTTATAGTTTTTTTTTCCTGCAAAAATGAAGTTTTTGTTATTTTGCTTCTTTTATAAAATAGGTTTTGAAAAATTAAAAACATATATATATTTTTTAAGAAAATAATATTTTCATGTAATAATGTAAGATTTTTGGTCCTCCATAAAGTTTCTTAGATTTTCCAACAATAATAAATAAATAAAAAAGCCAACAAAGGCTCCAGAGAAGAATTTGAATTGCAAAGACGCACATTTTCATTACAGCTTGCACTAACGCGGTCGCTTTATCAGTCATCATCTCTTCAAAAAGCTTCCATTTTTTCTGAGTCCTCTCAATTTCAAATTCAAAACCTTCTCTTGTTCCCAACAGATTTAGGGTTCATGGCTTTAGCTCCCAACTTCATTCCTCCGCTACTCCTACTCTCACTTCTCATCGTATCAATTCCTCTAACGTCATCACAATCCGACGCCAACACTACTAATCCGCCACCGTCAGATTCGGATCTATGCAACGGCGTATTCGTTTCATACACTCACACAAAAGGATCTAAGATCCCACCTAACGACACCACAAATCAACCCTACCGGTTCGAATCTGTGATAACAGTGCTTAACCACGGCCGCGACGAGCTCAAATCATGGCGTGTCTTCGTCAAATTCGCTCACCGAGAGTTCCTCGTGTCTGCTTCAAACGCTGTACTATCAGACGGCTCGAGCTTACCTGTGAGCGTCGAAAACGGCACCGTATTCGCTGGTTATCCTTCGTCGGATTTGAAATCGGCTATTCAGACTGCGGGTGATGTTACTCAGATGCAAGCTCGTGTTGAGCTCGTTGGGACTCAGTTCGGAGTTGCGCCGCCGAATGTGCCGCTTCCTAAGAACATCACTCTCGCTATTGATGGATGGAAATGTCCCAAAGCTACTCAAAAAGGTTGAAATTTGATTTTGGTTTCTTGATTTATGGCTCAATACACTTTTGGCTGATCTTGGTTTGCTATATTTAGGAGTTTTGTTTTGCTGATCTTGGTTTTGCTAAGTATCTAGTGTAGATCCCTATAATCAAGGAGGAATTTTGGATTAGTAGAGATAGTCAAAACTCCAGCAACAATTGTATTGTTTAAGTCCCATGTGCTCACTCGTGGATAAAAGTCTTGTGTTTGTTACTTGTTAGCTTCCTTTTACACCTAATGTTTGAATTAGTCAAATGTGAGAGTCTTTGCAACACATTAGATTCTTTGTGATTGATCTGGATTCAGGGGAACCTGAGCAATCATAAGAGCCTTAAGATCTTCTGCAGAAGTAATTGAATAGCTAGTATATGAATTGATCCACTTTCATCACATTTCTAAATATGAATCTGTTGATAAAAGATCTTCTTGTTCTTTACTTCTTTTTAACTATCTTTGTGGTTTAGTTGAATTTTTCTGTGTTTTTCTCTATTTTGTCAGGTAAAAATGTTCTGCAAGTATGTTGCACGCCTGACCCAGACTATGATAATACAGAGATCATTGATAATGAGTTCCTTCCTCGACAAGATGGAGACCTTACTATCATGTACGATGTGGTCAGATCATATTCATCGAATTATATGGCACAAGTCACAATGGAGAACCATAACCCGCTTGGTCGGCTGGATAACTGGAAACTGAGTTTTGACTGGATGCGGGACGAGTTTATCTACACCATGAAAGGAGCTTACCCGAGTATTGTTGATTCATCAGATTGTGTTGATGGCCCACAGGCGAAGTACTTTCAAGATCTTGACTTTTCGAATGTGTTAAGCTGTGCAAGACGGCCAACCATCATAGATCTCCCTCCTACAAAATACAATGATTCGACGTTCGGTCTTATCCCATTTTGCTGCAGAAATGGGACGATACTACCACGCTCAATGGATCCTAGCAAGTCGAGCTCAGTTTTCCAGATGCAGGTGTACAAAATGCCTCCGGATCTCAATATCTCTGCTCTATCACCGCCTCAGAACTGGAGAATCAACGGTACACTGAACCCGGATTACAAGTGTGGCCCTCCTGTTCGGGTGAGCCCGAGCCAATTCGCCGATCCCAGTGGGTTACCCTCAAACCGGACTACTTTTGCGAGCTGGCAGGTGGTCTGCAACATCACCCAACCAAAAGATGCGAGTCCTAGATGCTGTGTATCATTCTCTGCCTACTTCAACGACTCAATCGTCCCATGCAAGACTTGCGCTTGCGGTTGTTCCAGCAACAAAGCAGCTCGCGCTTGCAGCACTACAGCCCCGTCTCTTCTTCTACCCCAGCAAGCTCTTCTGGTTCCATTTGACAACCGAACTGAACTCACCGAAGCTTGGGCTTATCTAAAACATCGGCCCGTGCCAAACCCGATGCCTTGTGGGGATAACTGCGGGGTTAGCATCAATTGGCATTTGGCTACAGATTATCGAGGCGGATGGACAGCCCGGGTCACAGTCTTCAACTGGGGCGAAACAGATTTTGTAGATTGGTTTACCGCAATTCAGATGAAAAACGCCGCCCTGGGGTTCGAGAAAGCCTACTCATTCAATGCATCTACACTTGGTATCAACGGGGAGAACAATACTATTTTCATGGAGGGCCTTCCCGGATTGAATTATCTCGTGGCGGAAAGAGACGGAGAGAATCCGTTGAAGAATCCTCGGATTCCCGGGAAAAAACAGTCTGTTATTTCCTTCACCAAGAAACTGACTCCTGGGATTAATGTCCCTGGCGGAGATGGCTTCCCTAGCAAAGTGTTCTTCAACGGTGAGGAGTGCTCTCTCCCAACCATACTCCCAGTGAGAAGCAGCCAACACCGGAGACACATCTCTGCTTTCCTCCTTGCATTACCTGTTTTGGCTCTCTTGATTTTGCGGGTGTAACTACACTGAAACCTCCTGTTGGGTTGGCGATACAGTTTCTTGATTCTTCCTGGTTTACTCGAAAACGGTCAATTCCGCGGTTTATGGATGGAGAATCAATCGATTCTTTTTCAACCTGTGATAAGTGTTGGAAGAAGCTTTATATAGGTGCTATGAAGATATATGTTACCATTCTTGTATTGTTTAAAGTTAAAGAGTTTTTCAGTAATCACTAATCAGTATGTATACTATATTTTGTTTACTCTTTCTCGGCCATTGATTTGTTCCTAATCCTCTCCAAATCGGTATTCATATAAGTTCACAAATGACCGAACCAACCAGTTCTTGTCTGAAAAGCAAATAGCAAAACTGGTCAAGACTCAAGAGTGAGTTTTGTGGATTTTTGTTCATTGATCGTATCAAATGCCGTATTTTTATTATTATGAAGCAACAACGCATAGAAACATATTTACACAAAATGTTCCTAAAACTCAAAAAGAGAGAAGCAAAACATTTCTAATTATCGGAAATTAGATGACCAAGAAGCCTAAATGTCAACAGTCTTGTTGTAAGACCTAGACAGATGTAGAAACAAAATAACTCCAGGAAATTCACATTACTCCTAATATCCAAAAAGAAAACTATTATTATCTTCTATAATCTGCTTTTGAATTTCCTGCAGATTATCATCTAAAGATACAACACATGATCCTTTCTATTTTCCCCTTCGGTTATCGCCATTTGTTGAGCTTTGTACCTCGAAGGAGGGAGAAGAAAAACAAAGAATCTTGCAGTAGTCTGGGTTTCTGTAGTCAGACCGGAATATTATCGATGGAGTATCCGTCAAAATCGAACTCGTTATCTACCGATGGAATGCCTTCCTGCATTTACGCATGACAATGAAGTAGGTGTCAAGCTATCAATTGCTAAGTTGTGATGTTTATGGCTGTTTTAGAGTGCACTATATTGAAAACTTTGTTAATATTGTGTAATGTTGAATTTTCGAGTAAGAATCAAACCTGTTTGAGAAATGCGCTCATCAGGTCTTCTTGATTATACTGCTCTTGAAACAATGTATTTGCTGGAGGACAAGTCACGGTCTCCGCCACTCTTTCTGACTTCACTCTGACTGAACCACCATCCATATAAACGTGGTTCAGATGATTCAGATTCCGGCTTGGTGGCTGCAGGTTCTGCCCATGCTCGGCCATCATTGTTGCGTCCGTTTCCCGCCTTTTTCTCTGTGTGGAAGACGAAGAGTATGCTTCCGAAGTGGAAAATGCAGCGGTGGTGGCAGTTGCTGCGTCCTGATTGGAATTGAAGACTAATCCCATATTCCGCAGATCCCAATCGTTAAGTTTGTTGCTGATGTTGTTGTTGTGCTGTTGGTGCTGCGGAAAATCGTTAAATATGTCGTAGGTTGCGTTACCAAACCCTGCAGTAGCCGCGGTAGCAGCTGATGAACCGCCTTTGGCGTCCGAGCTGTTGACCTCTTCTTGGTAAGAAGCCGACATTGGAACTGAAATCCCTGGGGCACTTGCCAATGGGAAGCTATTGCGAGGTAGATCCGAGGGGAAGTTATTGAAGACCGAGTGGGTAGTTGGTAACACTCTGCTGTTGGTCTCTGGGATACTGTTTCTAACCGCCACCGCACCAGTGAGATCGCTTCTCCTTGACACGCTGCTTGACAATATCGGCTGTTGCCCAAGGGATGGTAGCATTGATGGCCCTCCTCGAGGTAGCTGGTCTGCTACAGGTAACATCATTCCCCTGCTCTGAACATTCTGTCCAGGACGCACACCAGTGATTTGTTGCTGCACACGCATGTGACTACCTGCGAATTGTTTTGGTTCCATACCCGTAGGGACACCATGAAGTAAATTCATCTGCTTATTACCATTGTTCATCGTCGGCCCATGTCCATCACCAAATCTTATTTTCGGGTTTTCAAAGTTGAAGATGGTTCTCTGATCTACAAGGGGAGAAACTGACATCCCCGGATTAGAGAGTGTAGGCCGACCAAGGCCAGCTGCTTGAAACTGTGCAAGGCTCTGAGCAGGAAGCTGACCCGCAACAGCTAGATCAAATCCATTCAACGAAGAAAGATGACCAAAACTCTGATCTTGACCAGTCATAAACGAATGGTTCATATTTCCTTGGTGCTGCGATACTCCTCCAAGCCGTCTCAGATATATCCGATACTTCTGCAATTCCACAATGTTACCACTGTTAGAACACATCAACAACGAAAACTGTAATACTATTCGATCACATATCTACCTGGAGATGACTGGCTACGTTTTCTCGCGTTAGCCCGGGTACATTCATCATTTCTAAGATCTTCTTAGGAACCGCTTCTGCATTGGATGCCCAAGACGGTAAGATTAGACAAGAAAACTAACATTAACACACACAAATGCATAAGCAAACAAGTTTTTCACTTACTGTCAACGCCGAGCTGATTCACAGCAGCGACAAACTGCTGATGCAATTCAACCGACCAAACCACCCGTGGTTTCTTTAAACTCGAAGTGTCCTCCTTATCATCCCCTTGCTCATCTACTTCCTCTTCCTTCCGCTTCCGCGAGTTCCTCCAGTTCCCTTCATTAACCGAAGACGAGTTGTTATCAGCATCCTCCCTCTGCTGCTGCTGCCTGTCCCTGTCACCGCCAGTATCTTCAATACTTCCTCCAGAATGTTCCGAAATATTCCACTCGTTGCGCTTCTTCCGCACCACATGTTGCCATATATTCTTCAAAGCCTCAATACGTACCGGTTTGATGAGGTAATCAACTGCACCGTGAGTCACTCCTTTCAACACAACGCTCTTCGAATCATCCGCAGACATCACTATAACCAAAGATTTCAAACATTCAGATCTCAAGAGAACAATCAGAGTCAATAAAACGATAAGAACGTTTAGCGAATAGTAAACGTACTGATAACAGGTAAATCCATCTCTAAGCCAACGTGTTCGAGAAGCTTGAAGCCATCCATGTCAGGCATATGAACATCACTGATAACAATATCAAAACCATTCTTGTTCTTCCGAAGCAGAGACAATGCGATCTCTGCTCTGTTACATTTAGTTACTGTAATAACAGAATCAGAGTCAAAGCTAAAACATCAAAAAAAACAAAATTTTGAAAAACAATATAGATAATCAAAGTATTAAACAGAACTGGATCAAAATAAATACCAGAATCAAACTAACTCTTGAAATTTTTGGACAAAATTTAAGGAATTTGAATCACACTCTTCTTGAGAACTAAAAGATCTATTGAAAATAAACCTTAAAATCAGAATCTTTAACGAGATCACAAATGATATTGGAACAGAACAGAGAGCTAAGCTATATATAACTCTGAATCTAACAGTGATTCATTCAACAGTCAATGAAATTTTCTAGTCAATTCCATAAGCTCTGTTTTCTATTTTTGGCAGAGTCAACTACCGTAATTAAGAAATTACAATAAATTTCCACAAATTGGACTATAAATCAACAAGAATCTTTGAAAGTAATAAAATTAAGATTGAAATTAAAAACGAGTTTTTGATTTAATTACCTCTGTAGAGACAAGTCCTAAGCATCCTCTCTAAGATCATGAGACAAGTTGGATCATCATCAACGACAAGAACTCGAAGATTCGCCGGAAACGGGTCCGAGTTCGACCCACCACCAGCAGTACCCGAATCGGGTCCTCTTCCGTGACCCGGATTTATCATCTCCCTCGTCCCGAAAACGAACGATTAGAGCAGAAGAAGAAGGAAGAGACACAAAGTTTGAAACAGAGAGAATATATGCCTAAGAAAAAAGAATTGACGTGGTTTTGATTCTAAGAATTGGGGATAACAAAACAAAAAAGGTAAGAAAATTTGATACCAAGAAGATGAGATTTTGAATATTTTTTTGAGAATTTTTGGGTGAAATGGAATAATAAATAATTAGTGGAAAGATTTAAGTTTGAGATGTGAGAGTTGAAGAAGGCATGGCTTTGTCTCTCAGCTTGAAGCTCGATTTCTCTGTTACAGATTTTTTTTTTTTTTTAGTAAGTTCTGCTAATAATTTTTTAAAAATTTAAATATGAAAATGTTATACAGTATTATATAGTTTATAATATATACATGTATCTGTATCTTTGTATATAAGTGGTGCAGAAATGTCCTTTATGTTTTACTCTTCTCCAGATATAGACTATGTACTTTATCAAGTTTACTTTTAAATCCCCTTTTTCTGAAATGCTAAATTACCAAACCTAAATCCGAAAAACCTAGTGAACTCTAAATAGATTATTGGTATACATTTTCTTCTTACAAGTGATTGAGGCTTAATAGAATTTTTTTTGTTTCACATACTTTATATAGAGAAATATTATTTAATCTCTTATAAACTTTTTTTTTTTAATTTTGTTTAGTTTGTTTAAGATAATAGCCGCTAAGTTATTAATTGACTGATAATTGATAATTAGTTAGTGTTTTTAAGTTCTTAGTTTGGATGATCTCTTTTGCAGTGTTGTACAAATTTTTTTATGTCTTTTGTCTACTGTAAAATAAATTTACACTATTTTTATAAAAATTATTTTTAAATAGATTGTAAATTTTTTTATTTTTTATAGAATTCGTCTAACTCTCGCGCGAATACTTTGACCGTCTACTCATGAGCATCATCTAGTAGACTTTCTTATCATGTTCATGCTCCAGTGATTTTAATGTGTTTCAAACTTGTCTGTGCATTCGTTTCAATCTTAGACGTACATTTTTTTTAAGTATAAACTAAAATATATTGAGTACCGTCTATTTTTTGTGTGGGTATGTACATAGTTGGTGGTAGTAGCACTTTGACTGTAATATTATCGAATTTGTTTATTTTTTGATATGATCATGATATTGTATGTATTTACACGAAATGGTTTATGTAAAAAAAAAATATATAGTAATTTTTTCAATTTAGAAAATATATTCAACGGTGGGTTTTCAATTATTTATAGTATACCATATGCATAAACACATACATAACCCAATTGGTTGCAAAAAGATTAATGATAATGTCTAAAAACATGGGTTGTTTATGTAAGATATCAAACTATGTGGGGTTATTCTTATATTATTTTAAACTACAGGGTACGAAACTAATAATAATTGAGAAAAAAAATAAGGCCAGAGACCCTTGATGCGTGGATCCAGCTCATACATGAAAACATAAATTAACTCATTTTATAAACCTAACCTTAACAAATTATATTGTTATTTTTGTTCTCAAATATTTTTTTACTTTGTTAAAAAAATATAATCTTTTTGCTTTCCATTTTTTTTTCTTTCATCATCTTATAATTTTCTAGAATTCTTTTTAACCAAGAAACCCCAAAGGAATGACTTTACCAAACTATCCTCCCAAATTTTTTTTAGTTTCTATTTCGATTTTTTTAATTTGGAAACTATATAAACCATGCCTCCTACATCTTATGAGACTATGACCTACATGTATTAATTTAGTGGGCAAAATACATTATAATATATGCTTTCATAAGTAAAACAGAATAATACATCAGCGCACATTCTAGCATATGATTAAGGCAACGCATTTTCTAACAACACTATACACGTATACACACACAGACACAGCACAACACAACTACGTATATGTATACAGTATATCTGTACGTACATATGTGTATTCGCCCGTAAACAGAATCGTTAGCAAAAAAATATTAAAATAGCAACAAATTTTTGCATAACCATAACCATAACCATAAGAGTGATGTTTGCTTCGGAAACTACTGATCTAGTTGGAGCCTCTAACAAAATCAAATATGCGGCTTTTCTTTAGCTGTTAATTGTATAACAAAACATAAGATTAGCAGAAGTAGGAGATAAAATATTCATTATTTTGTATTTTAAAATTGAGGTATTTTATAATTAGTTTTTAAATGAATTCTCGCGATTGTGATTATCAAGCAAATTTAGATTCATATAAAAAGTATCGAATGGACTAAGACAATTTAAAGTCTATATACATTCTATGAATATTGATCCATGGCTCACTCGTCTTAAATCTGAGTCACTCGTATGTAAATCTGTACTCGAATCTTGATCCGCAGTTTCCGACCTTTAATTTCTTTAAATATGTACATAGCCACTTACAATTACTTCCTTTAGTTGTATCGATTGTAGATCGTTATGTTAATTCATCTTGGTAAGTTCTTTAGACCGATCACAAAACTTGACCCATTTAATTAACATTGAAGAAAAATTCTAACATTTAAATAAAAGTTAATTCCTTATTAAAAGTTAATACCTTTGGTTCAAATTCGCTAAAAAATCTTCTTATATGATGTCAACAACTCTTCCGCTCGATGATGGTTCTGATAACATTTAGAGTCGGCCATATGAAACTAAAGTATAAAACAAATTATGGCTAAAACCGAGTAATTAAACGTTTAGGCATACCAAATGTTTAGTGTGGTCAAATGTTATCGAACATCACCCTATTTCCGTTTTTAACTTTTTCTAATTAAGCATATATAAGACAAACAAAAAGAAAAAGGAAGCAAAACAAAAAGAAGTTCACAATTGCATTGCCACTTGCATGGTCGAAACCTTATAATAATGGAAACAATGAACCTAAGAGACACATACATATGATTCACATATGACATTTGTGTAACGTATCCAATAGTATTGGGAAAAGTGGCAACAACGCACTTTGGTAAGTGATATTGGTGGATCTCCTCCTATGCTTGCTTTCCACTATAACACTACTCATCAACCCTTTTTCCTTTAACCACAAAAATACTATGTAAAATATTTAGTTACATATTTTTTTTATATGAATTATCCCTACTTATTGGAATACAACCTGGTAGGATAAATGAATATTTTCAAATTGTATGCAAGCAGGAAAAGGGTTAAATTTTATAAAGGTTTTCCAATACGATCCTATACTATTATTTGGGGAGTACACTTTATAAGAAACCCTTAACTAACCTTCTCTTTTGTAAAAAATTACATGAGAATGCCATTACAAAAAGCTTATTTTAGAACAAATTTAATTCAACTTATTAAGGATAAACAAGTAAAATACTAATTTATGTTATTTAATTAATTTAATTAAATTATAAAACGAAAATCTGTTATTATTTTTTTTTAAATGACCAATCAAAATGAACATATAAGATTTGATATCTAATTTACCATATTAATTTGTTATTAATCATTAATCTTCACCTCTCATCTTTATATGATTATATTTATATGAAACAAATAAATCATCATATCATCTACATAATAAAAAAAAAGTAATTTTTTCTGCATATGCTAAAATTTGAATTTTTAAAAACGCATATAATTTGTTCAATCTATAAAGGAACAATTAAACAGGTCAAAAATTCAGACTTGAGTAATATATTTCTTTTACATAAAAATAAATTCAACAAAAATTCCGACTGAGCAACGGGTCAGAATTTGAATATTTATATTCGATATCATACATTTATTTTTTTGAAATGTATAATTTTATATACTACAATAAAAATTTAAATATTTTAATTTACAACATTTAACATAAGTTTTACTTGATATTTTTAGAGAATATCATCAATACTTAATAGTTCAAAAAGTTAAAAATTATAAATACTCTAATTTGATTATTTTTAAAAATATTTATAATAGATAGCGGGTTAAATATAATATATTATATAATGAAATGAGTTTTGATCCTTATAACTATTTGAATAGTTATATTTAATTTCAGATAATTTGTTTTTTGAAATTCATAATTTTATAAACTACAAAAAAAATTTTAAAGATTTTAATTTGGAATATTTAAAAATAGTGTAGAACATTTAAATATGGTTTGACACCTCTAAATATTTGAAAATTTGATTCCGCAAGCAATTTTAGAATTAACGAATAATAGATTGTGCACGCAATATTTTAAAATGAAATTTTGAAATTCTAAAATAAAAATATAAAATCCACGCACGGATTGATTTTGGTATTATTATATACTAAATATATGTTTATAACATATTCGATTATGCGAATAATTAGTAAATTCCGCAATTATAGATCTCAAACAAATTCTGTAATTAGATTAGCTCAAACAAATCTCTATTTCAACAACCAAAGCATTATAAATTGAAAAAGAATTCTCTAAATTAATTCAAAATAATAGCTAATTTTCTTAATTAATTCAAAATAATCTATCTTTTATATGCGATTCATTTATGATATTTTAATTTTTGATCTAATAGAAATATATGCAATCCTATTTTGTGGTTGTTAACATAAATTAACTCATTGTTCAAAAAATATTACTTTTTAAAAAATAAAATTATTTTCTGTTTTCATATCTTTTAACAAAAAATTATCCACAATTGAGTATTATAGAAAAAAATCTATATTTATTCTAATATTATATATAGGGACTCACAAAAAATTAATATTTTTTACTTACTATTATAATATATTAAAACTTAGTTCTAATATATATTATATAAATTTTATAATAAATAAAATTTAACCCGTATTTTAGTACGGGTGATGATCTAGTTATCTAATTAAGTTACAAAAGATAAAGTAAACCACTTTGATTATCTGTAAAAAATATTTCTATACCATATCCATAACCGCATACAAAAGTTTTATAATTTTTGTTTATAACAAGTGAACTTAGTAGTTTACAAATGGACGATATAGGTCACAACATTTGGGATTGTTATTGACTTTTGTCGTATGTATATAATCTTATAAAAGCCTCTGACCTGTAAAATTCATCATCAATATGTCGCCTATTCTGATATTTGAACTTCATTTATAGATGTAAATTAAAGATGATTACTTGGTCTAATCCGTAGACATATAACATTTTCATATCCCGATTTTATGTAACCTTATTTTTTGTAAAAGGGTTTATTTTTTTTGTAATTTAAACAATCTCGATCGTATATCTTGAGATAATATATTATAGCTCCATAAAATATAACCATATATTCCTCCGCTTTTATATAATGAAACAAAATTGAGAAGGCAAAATATGATACGAAATTCTATTAACTGTTGATTGTTATTTATAAAATTAATTAACTGTTTCTTTTGTCTTAGCAATGATATTTTAATTTGTCTAAAAATATCAATGGTTATATATTTGAATTTTATAAAATTAATTTATTTATGTGTTTATAACTAACTGGTAACATTGTTGAGGTTGAAAAAAAAGAATTTCAAAAATATTGAGTTTCGAATAAAATCTCTTACACTATGCAAATTTAAAATTGATATCATTTATGCGATAGCATAAATATTTTGTCAATTTTACGAGATACTCTATGCTCATCTATTAAAATCTTAATCACATATGTTATATTTTATTTTTTCCTAAACCATTGTGATAGACATGTGAAACGAAATTTGTTCCAAATTTTCTACATATATTACAAAAAATTCTCCACAGTAGTTATTTGTTACATAATCCTCTTATTAGTACAAAAGAAAACCTATCAGCATGATCATAGAGTGTACTCATGAATGACTGAAAGCCCTCAAGTAAAGTGTTGCAATATAATATTTGAACAAAGAGTCAAGAGTAGTGGAAGGTAATTTATGATTGAATTTGCCATAAAATTAAGATTACTGAAATGAATTTTCTATAAAATTTACCCCGTACAAACTCTAATTTAACAACTGTAGTGATGATGCTCCAAGCGTTATAGAACGAAAGATGATGCGTAATCTTACATATATTTCAAGCAATTATGATCATTGCCTAAACAAATTCATATAATCCACCAAATTATATGTAAAACGGTTAACAAAGTACTAAACTAAATCAGATTTAATAGTACCTAAACACTTAGTATATAAAATATCCACATTATGTCAAAACTTATTAAGATATGCAAGAAGGAACGTCTCTCAACGAAATTGATTTTTGCACATTATGGGCAAGCATCAGAAGCAAGCCCCCATCTTTATATAAAGATTAAGTATTATTGAGATTTTAATGATATTGATTATTGACCTATGCTCAATAGTCAATCCTAACAAAATATAAACCATGAAATAAATAAAAAAGTGTTCATATTAAGCACAAACTTCTCATGATGTGGATACTTTAGATGTAGATAAAACTTCCTACTTGAATATATAGATTTGAAGATTTATATAATTTCGTTTGTTAATTGATAATATTTAATGCAATTAAATTCTGTTATTTGAGTTGTTTAAAATAAAATCAAAAACTCAAAGTTAGTGACCACATAATTAATAGTTGGTGTAGAGTCAATTTGAGGAGGAGCTTCCCCGTGATGCAACGTGTCAATGGTAAGTAGATAAGAATTAAAAACATTATTTGAAAATTGAGTGTCGCATGTGAAACCAGCCACTTCTTTAGCCAATTGAAACCATCTTTGACCCAACTCTTTTTTGGGATATTGACGTTATTTGCAATTATCGACCTGAAAATCTATACATCTAATATTTTTAGTAATCAATAATAACCATAGTTCTGTCTTTATTTTTATACCAATATTCACGTGAATGGGCACTTAAATCGTGTTTTTGACAATTGTTAATTAAGTGGTAATTATCATTATTAATACAAGTTTTGGCTGTTGATAATTAAGTAGCAAGATAACTAAACAACACTTGTGTAGAAAAATCTAAATTTTGATAAATGAGAATAATTAGTAAACAACAAAATGTTTTTGGCGTTGAGGTGTCACGGTCTTGTCCGAAGAAAAGAGGCCGTACGTTAACGTGGAACAATTATCATACGCAACTCTCTTCAAGACAAAAAGATATATAAAGTATAAACAAACAAAAAGATCAAGAAAGATCTTCAAGAAAAATTTAATCATATGAATGCTCTCGTTGAGAGTCGAACTCAAGACCTCCCGCTTACTAAACGGGTGCTCTAACCAACTGAGCTACGAGAGCATCTTGGTGCATCAACTCTAATCACATTTATATTTCAAAATCCAAATAGTTCACAACGTACATATTCATAATTTTTACTCACAACAATAACAAAACTATAACGATCATAATGCAGAAAAACCTCTCTTCGATAATCATTTTTTCTTTTTCCCAAACTGTTTCAATTACATGACAAGTTTCCACAGTAATAAAACAAATATACGATCAGTGTCTATACAGATTCTCATTTCACTTCAAAAGAAAAACAAACAAAAGTAGCCGAAAGATATTTCACTTTTGCTATATATCACTCTCCTTATTTAGAGTTTAGAAATGACTCTAAATATCATCATCTCCATGCCGAACCACTATGCAATATGAAGTGTCTAAAGTCCGGTAGAGTTACCTTCAACCGCCTGAGCCACTCTTCAGCTGTTCGTAGCAGTATTCCGACTCTCTGGTTCTCGTCTACGTCACTCTCTGGGCTCCATACTGACAGTTTAAACTTGTAGGACGCGAGTCCGAAAGTGGGTAAAGGAAGCTTCGACGATGCAGCAACCGATTTGCTTGAGCTTTGACCTTCCTCATTGCTTGTACCTTTTACCAATAATAAAAGAGTTGGTTTGTGATGTTTTGTAACAAGCCCATGTTTAGACTACGTTTTATATATGCAGAGCAGACTTACCTCGACAGGGGGTTGACAAGGAGTGGAATGTTAAAAAGCAAGCGTCGAGGTTTTGTAACGATTGACCTAATGGTATTCGGTATATTGGGTACCTTCAAGAATGTGAGGAGAAAATAATATTTAGAGAGAGATTAGAAAAATTATACTCATGAAAATGTGGGAAAGGACATGTTAGAAGCAATACCAAGCAACAGAAACCCAACTCGAAGGTGATAGATCACAGCTCCTGTATGTTCTGAGTGCTGGGAACTGCGATGACAAGTTTGAGATCTGCAATATTAAAGGTTAAAAATTATTATGTGACAGAACAAAGCATTTTCGCCAGCTCTAAAATTGAACACCATGTGAGGGGTCGAGGCACTGTTGTTACATGTATAAGCAGACATAATAAACTTACCTTGTCGGTCAATGGTTCACGGCCAAATGGCATAGCACCCTCAAGATACTCAAAGACAAGTTCACCAGGAGAGTTACTGCTGGCCTCACTCTCATCGCTCGATGAACCAATGCAAGGTTTCTCTTCCAAAGAGGCTCTGTATAAACTCTGAGAAAGCTCTCTACAGTCATTACTGCCATCGCTACTCATGTCTCTAGGAGAATCACCATCACTTTCTTCACCAACTCTCCTATTTAAGAACACACATCAAAACAAAGATTTTTAATCTAAAAGGCAGAAACGAATTGGGAATTAAAGAGGAAACCAATGAGACAAAACAAATTTGGAATTCAACACCATGATACACTTGAACTCTAGTTCCTATTTTCCTACAGCGGCTCCATGTTTTGCTGATCTTATTAACGAAGACCCACTGACAAGTATTTGAGAGCATGAAAGTTGTTGTGTATTAGTCATCCAAATGAATATCTCTAGATATTGTAGCAGAGAAAGCTTAGAAGTTGGTTTTTCTATCATACTAAAAAACGTGCATCCGAAGATTCAGAACAACCCAAGGAAGATGTGGCCTCATCTCAAAATATATAAATTGGCAAAAATCAACTGCTAAATATAAGCTTGCCTACTTCAGAGCAAAGAACCAGATCACTCCTGCTAATGGTTGATAGGACACCAATAAATATATAAGCAGAATGATAAGAACTGACCTCCTACTTGTGCAGGCTCTGGATGGATCTTCATAAAGCTGAATTCCAGATAAATAAGGAACATAATACTGAACAACCGAATCATTTCCATTTAAAAGAAGAGGAACCCCGACACCGTAGGCACTCCACTCCTCAAACGAATCCCACAAATCATTCAACAAGAAATAGGGACAGTACTCTGGTTCACGAGTTCTCCACCCCTTAATGCTTGTCTGACGCAAGAACACAGAACCAATGAGTGAGCGTAACAACATCACAATTGTTCTTAACAAAGCATAATACTTGTGATTCTACTAACTTAATAACATATTTCTCAAATCTATAATCCTAAATGGCGATAATCCCAAGAATTGATCAAAGTTCCCATTTTCAACGCTTGATGCTAAAACTGCCCTAATCCAATTGAAATCGGAGTAATTTACCAAAGGCAAGTACTGCGTAGAAACAACGGGAGTGGTGCAATCCAGAAACCGGCCCAAATTGGAAGAAGTTCCGGTGGTGGTGGTGGTGGTGGTGGAGACCCGACTCGGCAAAGAACAATCAGAGGTCGAGCACTCTTCAGGTTGATTCATCTCCTTCTCTTCCGCTTTAATCTTACGATCGAGCATCTCCTTGGCCCTCATCTTCTCCTCCTCCGCTTCAAGTCTCTTCTTCTCACGCTCCTGTTGAAGTTTTCTCATCGGAGGTGGGTTATAAAACCGATTCTCGCCGCGGATCCTACGGGTAGTCGACATTTCTACAGGCCGGCGATGGAAAAAAGTAGTTGGGTTCTTCGTCTGGGGGTGATGATGGTAGCGTTGTTCGTATTCTTCTTCTCTTCTTCGTCTTCTATGTGACGCAGTTTGAAATGTTAGGGTTTTAGACTTTTTTAGTGAATTAAGAGAGCAGTCAAAGATGCTTATGATTGAGAGATTTTATTGATTTTGTTTTGATTAATTATCCAAATTGTAATATTAATTGACTCACAAAACGGTAACGCGTTCAATCCGTTGCCAAAAAGACATGTCGATCCAAACATAACAAAAAAAAAGACATGTCGTTTGGATTTTAGAATCCGATATGTGACAAACAAATTATTAATTAAATAATAAATACGTATTAATTATTTTTTTTTTTTTGTCATCCAAAATTTATTAGTGCTCAAAAGAGCCATTCGTGAGGAATGTTGTTTACATAAGTGATATGAAGCGGTTCTGTACGAACTTTTCGTGCCAGATTATCCGCTTTAACATTAGCCCTACGAGAAATTAAAGATAAAGAAAAAGATGAAAACTCTTCCTTGTCGCTCTGAAATTCCTCCAAGTACACTGAAAACGCCGGCCATTCGGTTGGAGAAGACACCATCTTCACCAGGTCTGAACAGTCTGTAAAGAACGCTACCTCTTGATTATCTGCACCAATCATACACTTCATCGCCCAGAGAAGGGCCTCGACTTCGGCATGTAGTGGAGATAGACTTCTACGGAGGTTCGCAGCTCCCATGGTTGGCGGTTCTCCATTTGACGATGTACAGAACCACCCTGTACCGGAGAACTTGTCACTTCCTTTCCATGATCCATCCACAAAACAACGGTATCCGGAATAATTCGAGTCAAGTGAAACATCCCTCACTCGAATTCGATTTACCAAATCCACAGAACCATGATTTTCATTATGGAGCTCAATTTGAGCTGATTGCCACAAATGGGCCTCTTTTTCCGCTAATCGTAATACCTCTATCGAGTCTTTATCTATGTTTTCAAAGATTTTTTCATTCCTTACTTTCCAAATATACCAAATAATCCATGGAAACGCTGATGAATCAAATTCCGAAGGTATTCTCCAAAATAAGTAATCCAAATTCGTAAAATTAGATTCCGTGGGGAAAATTCCCATAGCCGTAGGAATTTGTGAAAGTGCCCAAATCTGTCGTGCCGGGTGGCACTGAAAGAGGGTATGATTGATTGTTTCCTCTGGTGCGCCACATCTGGCACAACCCGTGTCACAATTAATTCCTCTTTTTCGTAAATTTTATAGTAACCGGTACACAACCTGTTAAGATTTGCCACAAGAAATGGCGTATCTTAGGTGGACATTTCACTTGCCAAGACTGTGCTTTTAACGGATTGATATCTGGGCCAACAAAAGTTAAATTGGTCTCCAATTTTTCTAACCGTGTGGTATGATATCCCGATTTGACTGTATATTTTCCGGATTTTGTAAAATGCCAACCCAGAGAATCCTCCTTTGTTGGCGCACCCACGTGTATGGCGCTTATTAGCGCGACATCTTCTGGATCAAAGATCGCTTTTAAGAGATCAATATTCCAAAAGTTCGTCCGACTATCTATAAGGTCGTTAACTTTTAAAGATGGGTCAGCAACTGAACCATTACTTTTTGCTGGTCTCGGGAATTGAGCTGGAATCCAGGGATCCTCCCAAACCGAGATGGATGTCCCAGATCCGACTCTTTTAATAAGTCCTTTATTAACCAGAGATCTAGCTGAACATATACTCCGCCATCCATATGATGGAGAATATGATTTTATATTTTCTAGAGGATTGGATTTCCTAAAATATCGTCCTTTAAACACCTTGGCAAAAAGAGAATCTGGAACCGTGATCAACCGCCATAATTGTTTTGCTAGTAAAGCTGAATTAAAATCGTCAACATTTCGAAATCCTAATCCCCCTTCCGCTTTGCTATTGCACAATTTATTCCAAGCCATCCAGTGCATTCCTCTGGAATCACCATTTGAGCTCCACCAAAAATTAGCAACTGTGCTAGTAAGCTTAGAAGTGATTGTTTTAGGTAGTCTGAAGCATGACATAACATAAGTTGGTAATGCTGCAGCTACCGATTTAATCATCACTTCTTTTCCCCCTTTTGATAAAAATTTTGCCGACCATCCGTTAATCCTTGTTTGTAGTCTCTCTCTGACAAAAGAGAAGATTTTTGTCTTAGATCCTCCTAAACTCTCCGGCAATCCAAGATAAGAACCCATACCACCGATATTAGTGATACCTAAGGTAGATTTGATTTCATCCTTGATATCATCATCTACCTTATGTCCAAACTGAATCGAGGATTTTAAAAAATTAATCTGCTGCCCCGAGACCGCTTCATACTTCTTTAAAATTCCCAAAATTACCTCACACTGATCCTTGTTGGCCTTGCAAAAAAATAAGCTATCATCCGCAAATAACAGATGTGAAACCGAAGGACTTGCATTTGCTACTTTGATACCCGTAATTAATTTTTCCCGTTCAGCTTTTCGAATAAATACGTATTAATTAGTTGATTAGATTATTGATATGTATTTTTTTCTTTTTCTACTTCTTATTTTCTATAAAAACAAATTTAATGTGATCAACATTCTCAAATGTATTTGTGCTTTGATGTTTGAAGCATTTCTTGGACTCTCTAAAAGAATACATCCGAATATTTATTTAATTGAGTGGACTACAGAAATTTGAAATCTGAAAGATGCGCTGCATAACCATTTGAAGTAACGATGTTTGACTCGAGGATTAGGACATATCAGATCAACCAGTATTTTGTCTGAGCCATGACTAATGGAAAGAGAAAAGCTTTGAGGAAATGCATTCATTAAAACTAACCCAAAAGGAAACTACAGCTACTGAGTACTGATTTTAGTCTAAAGAGTTTTACTTTGTCCAACACAAAAGACCAAAGCTATTACAGATTTACACTACCAAAAGAAGCAGCCCAACTAACTTTTAATTGTCATTTTTTCTTTTCTTCCTTTTTCCTTTTACCTTTGAATCTGATCTGAACCAGAGTTATTCGCCACCGACGCACTCGAAGGCCGTCCGTTTTCCGTCCCTGCTTTCTCCACTACACCCCATCTTCTAAAAGGTTCCGGGGTTTCGAGAACTTTAACCGATCCATCAGAGAGTCCAACAGCTATTTGGTTCGGTTCTTGAGGATGAGCAGTAATTACCAATGGCATGATTGGAGCACTGTTTGCAGAAAGAAACAGATTTTTTTTTGTCAGACAAATAGATCGCTTCAAGTAGTTACAAGCTTCATATGGAATAAGATTGTCAAGGTTAACTAACCTGTTTGGTGTAGGTTGGGGCATGTAGGCTGATGGGCCAATGCGACATCTGAGTCTCAAGTATTCAGCATCGAAGACTCCGATGTTTCCATCTGCAAATGATGCGTAAACCAGTTGACTGTTGCAGGAGTAAGATGCGCAGGTTATGGATGACGAGAGTGATTCTTGTGGCATCCACTGCATTAAAAGAGACAACAACAAAACTAACAAAATGAGAAATAAGCTTTGTCGATGCTGTGTAATTCCAAGAGAGAAAAATGAGGCAATGTCGTCTCATTATGCCAGTTACGATGGAATCTCAAGAGAGAAAAAAATTAGGATTTGGCTGTGGATTATCCAAATGATGAGGTAAAACTGTTTGGACAGGATAGCAGAAGCATATGTGTGGCCTAAACCGGAAAAGCAAAAGATACTTTATATACTCTTCACTGAAATTAGTGAAACATATTATTTTCGTACCTTCTGAATGCACTCCATCTTTGAACCGTCATATATAGCTATCTGTGTCTCATGAGAAACCAGTAAATGGACCTGGTCGTTGTGGAACTGGACACGAGTATCGCCTACTGGTGGCTTCCCAGCTGGTAGTTGGATAGCTGAAGATTTCTTCTTCTCCCATGAGTCAGCACTCCAAAAGAAAAGCTATAGCATAGAGAGGTCCATAAAGTTACAGCCAAGTTTGATGAAAGCTCAATAGCAATAACGAGAAAATTAAACGCTTAGTATACCTGGGCATCAGCACCAGAGGAGACCAGAATATTGAGAGTGGCAGAGAATGCTAAACCAGTGATGTGCTTTTGGTGGCCTTTCAATTTTGTTTTCACCTGTAGGTTGAAAGAAAGATTCTCCAAAGTTAAAAGAAGAACTCAGAGTGCAAAAGATATATTGTAGCAGTTAGCTCAACACAATCTTTACAGACAAATAAATCAAAAGTTCAATATGGATACCTCGTCTTTACAAAAATCAGTAATCACGATGAATTAATTACCTCATCTACCCTGACGTTGTAAATATGAATAGTTGAATCCTCCATCCCAATTGCAATGATGTTATTATCTTGAGGATGAAATGCCAGGAACGTTGAAGCAGGAGGAGGTGGCATGAAAGTAGTCATTACCTATGAACAGAGTGAAATTCCAGTAAGTACACATATTTGACACAGATCAGTTCTTGGCTTCCATTACAAGCCAAGTATACCAAAGTAATAGTGTTATAGCATCACTGGTAAAGACGTAATTGTCTGAGCACAGGGGAAAGAATAGATAAGAAGCTTACCTTAAATGTCATCATATTAAAAAGTGAAACCTTTCCACCACAAGCAGACATTACATACGAGTCATTCTTAGAAAGGGCTATGCACGGCACAGTTCCCTCAGGATTCTCCGGAACATCATTTGTCATTAAGAGACCACTGTTAGGCTGCCAATGCTGTGGAGTGACACTAGCGGTAGCCTTGAAAAGAAAAATAACACTCTCAGCGACTTGGAAGGGAGAACATAGAAGTAATCAAAGCACACATACTTTTATGCGTACTTATAATATATACAGATATATCAAACTGTGCGAGGTGTAGAAGTTAAGTTTGTATTACCTTCCCTGTTGGATTTTGCTCGCTGCGGCTCCACTTCCATAGTCTCTGGACACCATTTGTTCCAAGAGCCAAAATACCAACACCCGAATTTGTATAAAGAAGCCGAGCAACCTTAAACATGAAAGTGGCAAATATAATCCCCATTATTGTAATACACAAGCAGGATAAGTAATGGAAGTACCCAGCTGAATATGAATAAATTTATTAAGGAAATAAATAACAAACCTTGCTGACCGAATCCTTGCTATCTGGCATGGTCACTTGTCGGCACTGAGCAGGATCAACAATTTCCATGAGCTCCAAAGGTTTGGACTTTTCAACACACTCCATGTGTCTTGGATTCTCCATAGGTCTTGACATTGCATCAACTCCGTTCTGTACACATAATATCAGCAAAGTTGGAGGACAACCCCGCAATTTGTATAAACAGAGAGAAACTTATGAACTATCAAAACAAGATATATTTATCAGTCTGGCCACAGTTCTAATATCCCAGATCAATAAGTTTGCCTGTGGGACTAAATGCATGGATAAAGTATTTTTGATCAAATCTGTGAATTTGAGTGATGCCATTAGTGTATCAGGATGAATTGTACAGAAACAATAAGCCGATATGTTGCAACCATACATGGCTCTACCTGTCCCCTATATTTATCTATTACTGAAAGATTATAAATAACGTAAAGCCGAAATATAATAAAACATACAGGAATAGGGGTTGGCCTTGCAGGAGAGCCAATATCCATTTGTTCCATTTTACCAATAGATGGGCCAATGTTTGTAACCATTGCAGACGAGGATACCTGATTACCCAGAACAAAATTATAAGTTCTATTCGACGAAAGGTATGGGAAATTTTTTTTCAAGAAAAGCGCATAAGAATAAGTTTTAACCTTCATATCTGCCGATGCTCTGGATGCTTCGAAAGAACGAGCTTCCATGACCCTTAAGGTTCTCAGACCATCCCCATTAGCAAGGATTTTGAATCCGTTATCAGCTGTACTAACAGCAAGAAGGTTTCCTTCCTTGTTGAATCTCAATCGGGGAAGGATCTGATATAGGCAGTACATACCACAGTATCAACATATGCAACCATAAAAAGGAAAAAAAGAAAAGAATATATACTAGTCAGCTTGAATATCATACCGGGAGTCCTCCATCAGCCTCCACAGTTGTTAAGATATTAGTATTGTCCATATCCCAGAATTTTACTTGGTTATCTTCACCAACAGCCAAGAATCGGTTGCGTGTTGTATCAAACTGAACCACCCCTGTAAATTTCTTTCTAAAGCCCAAATATGTCCTCTTTATGGCACCTTCACTCTCATTCCACTCAACCAGGAAAGAATCTCCCTCTTTACTTGTTCCACAAGAAAATAATCTGAAACAATGGGAAACTTTAATATTTACTATGGCCGCAACTTGTAGCAGATGATCTGTAACTTCTTTATTAATTTGATAACTAACTAAATTCTTATAAAAAAACCTTCCCACCCGCAAGTTTGTTACTTTTTCATATAATTTAGCTGTCTTATATGAGCCACTGACAGTTTACGACTTTTTTTATAGTTTTCAAATTTTCAAATTTTCAAAACTAGACGACGAATCAAGGGTTTTATGAAGATGTATAATTTTAGATTCAAGTTCAAGTTCTAGCTTGTCGAGCAAGAAGAAAGTACCTGCTACCATCAGCACTGTATAGCATCGTTGTACACCACTGTCCTGGTGCATCATAGTCAACTCTAGAACCCACATTATCATAGAGCCAAGCCTTGATCTTACCATCAAGAGCAGTTGAGAATATAAACTGCATGAACGAAAAGAAACATATTTAATACAAAAGTAAAATGTAAAAACTTTCACTCTTAATTTACACCCACAGGGAATCCACTCCAGAAGATGAAAGTTTCTGTTCAATACAGCCAAAATGGAACATGATTGCTATAACTAATGGAAAAAATCCTTCTGGACTTATCGACAAGAGATGGCTGTACCTGGATATTTTCTTTCTGGTGAGGGCAGATGGAGTAAACTGGAGCCTCGTGCCCTTCAAAGGTATAAAGTTTCTTCCCACTCAAATCCCAGACCTATTCACAAAGTATCTGTCAGACAGCTACAAAGGGAAGCCACAGAAAAGGCACGTAACAGCCTCAGAATTTTCACTGTTTTTTCTTTGCATACTTACCTTTATCAATTTATCTTCCCCACAAGTCACAATACAAAGTTGCTTATTTGGGTGGGCGAAGGCCAAGTCATGCACAGAGCCAACATGAGCATCCATCTATAAGCAGAAACAAACTATTTGTTCACTTTGTGCAGATGTCATGGCAACGTTAAATTAGGAAGGAAAAAAAAGGAATAGGCATGCCTCTAGGTGTTGACGTAATTCAGACCCTTGGTAGGAATATATATGGATCAGATGTTTAGAAAACGCAACCCCTGTACACGAGAAAAAGGTATCAGATTCAAACATTGTGTCCAGTTGAAAAGATATATTTGATGATCTTCAAAATAGCGTACCAATGAAATTTCCATCTGGACTCCATGATACACGACTGACAGATACTGATGGGTCCTTGACAATAGAACCCTGGAAAATTGACAAGATGAAGATGTCATCATTACATATAAAGCTGATGGTGCATTGTTTAAACTTCTTCTAATAGAACAGAACATAAATAAGTCAAGCATGTATCAGAAACAAAGCATCTTTCGTTTTCCACGGTGTAGTTAGGTCATAAGTATAGGATACAATTAATAATATATGAAAGGAAAAGCGATGAGATTCTCAATCACAGTTTTGAAAAAGGTGAAAGACCAACCTGGAAGATCACAGAACAAGCTGCCATATTCCATATCTTGAAAGGCTCTGTGAAAAGCTTCTCTCTAGATCCAACTTCCCACAAGGTGAATTCGCCGCTGGAACAACCAACTAAAAGTAACAAACAGTATAAGTGGAAACATGAGCCAAACAAAGCTCAAGTGCTCAACTCTGTTAGTTTCTACATAGTAGCATGAGACTAACCAGTGAGCAACGTATGATGGGAAGGATGAAAATCCATGCTTGTCACCAATGACCCTTGGCGCATTGTACTCACTACATTTCGAGGGAGGTCATCAAGTGAGGCGGTAGGCTGAGAATGAGCAGGATATGTGACCTGGAACATAAGAAATACAAGCCATATACTCAACATCATACATACAGACATGCAAAACAAGAGTTTTATTTTCGTAGTGGTCATGAACAATCTGCTAAAACCAATGAGGCATGCATCACAAACTTACTATCGCAATCTTAATGATTACAAATATTTACAAATGATGCAACCGTATATTTAGCCCCTCTGATAATAATAAATTATTATGAAAAGCTGATAGCCAAAATTGGACTGTCAAAAGAACTTTATACACTAAATTAGCATTATGGAAAGCAAAAATATGTCAAGTGATTTATCAATCATAAGAAAAATAATTACCTCATCACCAGTTGGTCCAGACCGTAAACGTTTCATAAGTTGCTCATGATCAGCACTTTGATAATCCATCATTCCAAGGGAGTTTGAGGGTGGCCGAGGGTGTTTTAGCATGGCAACTGCCATGAAATACAGCAACAAGGATTCAGAACTAGGAATAAACTATTAAAATTCACTTTCCAACACACCAAGATTACAATCCTTTGAACCATGACAAGTACTCTCTATCCTGTATTTACTCATGACCAAATATTAACTCTGCACATCATTAGTGGCATTATGTTACCACCCGCCTAAACATTGGAACAACAAAACTTACCTTGATTTGGCTGCATAGGAAATGGGGAAGAGGCCACAACACCACCAGGAACTGATGAAGATGGATTTGGGTTTGCCATCCATCCAGCTAAAGCATTTGCGTTAGGAGCCGGAGCAGAAGTAGGCTGAAAAGGCTGTACAGAATATGATTACACAAATTACATCCATTTCTTAAATATATTATAAAGTTATTGAATATGTAAAAAATAATTTTATTGTATGGTATGTGATCGTACTCCACCATGTACCCCAAGAGGAGCATATGTTGAAGGCTTTGCAACAGCACCAACTGGAAGAACAGGAGTGGGTGCACGAGCTCCATTTTGTGGTGAACAAGTGTGATCAGTGAACAATGTTTTGATGTCTGGATTAGGCCTTGGGTTTTTACATAGCTGATGTTGCCAATTCAAGCTGCAAATTACCAAAAGCATCGAACCTTAGGTCATGTAAAAGACTAATATGACACAGTTCACTAGCTGGTTCAGAAAATAGGCTAGATAAACTGGTTTCAGTCATTGCACTCGACAAGCATAACAAAACAAACACGTTTTAAATTGACCCTAATGACAGTTTTTCATTTCCAAGTGGTTGAAAACAAGAAGATTAACTGATACCCGAGGTTGATCTCATAGTCATCCAAGTACCACTTTTCTGATGCAAATCACTAGAATAATGGCGTGATTACACAAACAATTGGCATGATCATCCTTTTAAGAAAACACAGTGGAACAATCAACTTTTAGAGATATCCGCTTGTTTATGATCATATATATAAAACTATAATCTCTGTAAATGAAATTCAATCTCGAAGTATGTCTAATACCATTTGGAAAACACCAGAACATAATAGGCACACACATTTTCTTGACATTGATGGCGAATAAAAAAAAGAACAGGAATCAACTAATATCTTTGTAAACAAGGAGTTACCTTTGATTGATCAAGGTTCGCAGGCGTGAAGCCTTGAAAGTGGGTAAAGCAAGCTTCTCTCTAAACAGAGGATTTGCCTCAATCAATTTTCTCAATTCCCCAAGCATAATACCCCTAGCTGATTTGGTATCACCATATTTCGATAACTGGTCATTTTCCCTGGAAAGAAGAGCACCACAGTTTAACAACAGATGACTGCCATTGATACCCTTAAACTTTTAAAATATCAAATACACAGCATTATACCTAAAATTCTCCAGAGTTAGAAGCTGAGTGATTTCCTTGTAAAGCTCCTCGTTGAATGTTGCAAAAACTTTCAAGTCCTTTGCTAATATCTCAACAGCTTTTGCCCTATCATTTCTGAAAACAAGAACAACAAAACATATGTATAAGATAATGCAAAAACACAAACAAAAGGTATCTCCGAAAAAAACATCCTCAACCACAAACACCACAAAATAACCAACAGTGTTTTGGACCACACAAATCAACAAGAGCAGAACTAAACACGAACAACCAAACGAGCCCTAAACCCTATCAGAACAACCGCAATTTCAAGAAAAAAAAGCCAAGAGAACATTCAAAATTACCGATCTAGTGCTTCGAGATACTTCTGCTTCCTGATCTCGAAGAAAATTTTCATCGAGTAACGATTATCATCAACCTTAGTGAAACCAGAAAGATACTTCTCCACTTCGTCCCACTCCCCAAGCAAAGCCTTCTCTTCAAAGTACTTCAAATTGAAAAAGTATCCCGATTCTTGCTCAAGCCTACACAGCGAAACAAAACACCCAAAACAAAATTCTCAGATATACAAACAAAAATAACCTAAAGACGAAATTTCGAAACAAGGCTATGATTAAACTTACTTGTGAACAGATTCTTTGAACTTTTCTTCATCTAAGAACTGGAGAATTAAGAAAACTAACTCTCTGCTTAGAGAAGACATTTCGTCAATTCTCAAGGTAGCGATTATCGAGGAAGTGAGAATTGAGGCGATCTGGGTAATGGTGAGAGACGGTTACGCTAATTTCCCAGATCGGTGGTTGAAGTTAAAAATGGTTTTTCTAGGGTTTGTGTTTTGGGTTCGATTTCTTCGCGTCTCTCGAAACTAAAGAAGGAAAGCTGACCCAGAAAACAATTAAAATAAATCAATTCAAATTTAAAAAATTTCCTCTTTTCTTTCTTTTTTCTTTTTTTTAAAAAAAAAGAAAAAAGTATGACTTGTTCTCCACTTTCTTCGATGCGTTTTGCAGGGTTTTTATAACACCGACTGTGATTTGATAAGCTAGATAGGTTATTTGTGATAAGTAGAGTTTCTTATCAAATTGAGGTGATAGCCTCGTTTGTCGGAACCGCTCCGCTTTTGGCGTTTTTCCACTACAGCTCAGCACACCGAAGCTGGAATAGACAGAATTTATTTATCCAGATTCCATAGTGGTTTATTTGTTTCTTAAAACACTAATTCAAAAATTGACAATTTTTATTTTCAAACAATCACCATTTATTTTTATAACTTAAAACTTTAAGATATTTAATTATTGAAAATTACCTCTTACATTTACACAATATATTTTTTCCTTTTTCTTCGTCTAAATTTACATAATATATTCAAATATTGATTTTCTTAAACAACTCTTACTTATTTTACTAATATATATTTGGGTTAATTTTTGATTTTAAGTAAGAAAAAAATATGTACATATAGTTAGTATATGTAAATATATTTGTAAAACAATTAGTTTACTAATTTGGTTAAAAAAAATAAAGTCAAAAAATTTACGCTACATGTCGACATTTAATTGTTTAACTGACACATATCATAATATGGTAAATAGATTATCGATTTTATCTATATCAGATTTTTGTTAAAGAGTTCAAAGTTTATGCATGTACTAAGTGGGTGATTGGTTGAGCTGTAGCTATAGAATTTTTGCTGTAGAAATTCTGTTGTATCTGTGTTGGCTGTAGCTGTAGTTTTTTTTTATCTGTAGGTATTATAATAGTAAAGCTAAAGCCTGATTGGTAAAGTTAGTTCAATATTATAGATTGAAATTTAAAGTATATGAATTTAAAAAATTTGTAATATATTACATACGATAACAGATGAACATATAATAAATAGTAAGTTTCATATATAAATTATACATTATACAATTTTTGGTGAAAATATATATTATAATATATAATTTATAATAATGAAATGAAATATGTATATATATATATATATATATATATATATAATTTATATAATTTTCTGTCACTTTAGTAAAAATATTGTAAATATTTTATTTTTTCTTATTCTTAAAGTATCATGTATTAATATGCAGTAAAAACAAATTAAATATAAGAGAAAAAATATCTACAGTTCTTAAAGCACATAAAAATATGCTGTAGAAATTTTAAGAGTTACAGCAAAAAAAACTAAAAAAAAGTTGTTTTGGATTGTGAGATTTTTTAGGAAAGCTAAAGCTTGATTGGTTCAATATTAAGGCTTTAAGTTTTTTTTGAGCTGTACCATAAAGATACAGCCCAACCAATCACACCCTAACTCTCTTTCTGTTTTATCCAAAAATTAAAAAAAAATCAAAATCGAATATCCGATTTAGAATTCCTTGATGAAAGTATAATACAAAAGATACTGAAATATAAACAAGATATTTATAGAAATAACACGTTTTTATAATCCACAACCAAAGAGATCAAATTATTTGGTTCATAATGTCTCCGAATTTAAAACTTTCAAGTATTGAAAGGGAAACTGTTAGTATGTGAGGTAGTTTTTAGCCATTTAAATAATTTATGTACTTTGAGTTATAAGAAATTTTATTGAGATTCAATAAAAAAAAAATTATTTAGCTTGTATGGGTTTCAATTTTGAATGTGAAACAGCAGATTCTGGCCCGTAGGAATCGCACGGAATCGAGATATAAATTTAGCTGGATTTAACAGAGCGAGGTGACGTCCGCTTGCCTTTTTGGGTGAAAATGACGTGGACTACTATTTCCACGAGACGTTACTTATCATATCGGAGAAATTTTAAAATGTTAAAGAAGCTTTAGATATCGTGAGAAATGAAATATTTATCGGGTGACGATATGAATGAAACTCGAAAGCGACAGATATGAGAGAGAGAGAGAGATATCGCTGCAAGCAAGTGCTTCTCATTTGATAGGGACAACTGATAAAGATTAAAGTTGGTGTAATTAAAAATACCACTAACCACTATGTTACATTATCCATTTATTATTTGGGCCACAAAACAAACGTAGACAAGAAAATGTCTAACATAAAACAAAAATATCTTATGCTGAGTTATTTCAAGGTTTATATTTTCTAAACTATCAAGTTTAGTAAATGTTTTTGTAAATAATAGGATAAAATCACTAACATGTGAATAGCTTATCATCATATAAAACAACGTGTAATTTATTACAAACATGTGCAAAATTTTAAAGTTCTGATTTTTTTCACTGCATTAACCCTTGTTTAAACCTCAGATATGTAAACAACGTAACATGATTTAGATTCGCACCAAAGTATTTAGACTTGGCCATGTGATTAAAGATATATTTTTTACAAAGCTTTTTCTTGTCGTATGAAATCATTAGTGTATGCTTTATAGATCCTCTTGCAGAAATATTAAACAAACTAATAGACAGTTTTCCTTTAACAACAAGAAAAACAAAAACAAAAAAACTAATAGACAGGTTGCTAGCAAAGTAACATTAAATTTCTCTAGAGAACGACTATATGATAGAAGGAAAAAAGAGTTTTTCTTTTGTTTTCTATTGGTTTTACTCAAAGTACAAGTAATTTTTCTTCCAAATTATATTAGAGGATTATGGATCGATCTTAACCTATTCATTAAATTTGTTGGATAGATCCATTATCCATTTAACACAGTTCATTATAACCATGGCAACAACAGATCTAATGAAGGAAGAGTTTGTGGGATCGTGTGATACTAATAACCTTTTTTTTTTTTTTCCGACAACCACACATTAATTCCTAAGTTGGTGATCTAATTGGGAGCAAAAATGTTATACTACTAATTAACTATTATAAAATTTTAGTTTCTAAAGATAATTTTTACTGGTTGGTAGACTTAGAAAAGATGGCTAAACTACTCTTTTACCCCACTAAAAGATTAGAGTTTAATTCTTTATTATCCCACAACATAAAAAAAAAAAAAAATCCACCATCAAAACATAACTTTATTCTCAACATCAAAGCCTTTGTCTCCATATTTTTCCAAAATTTAATTCTTTGTATCCATAAGCCTTTATTGTTAAGAATTTATATATTCCTTTTTTAAAAGTAACCATTTTCTCATATATTACAGTAATTTATTTATTTAATTTTAAATTACTATATTATGTGTCTACGACATAGCAAAATTTTGACACTACTTTTAAACAAGAAGCAAATGTATTCTCAATCGAAAAGGTGTATGGCTTAATAAGCAATTATTATCACAAATCAAGTTTAATAGTTTGTTTACATATTAATTATTAAAAATAATAATGTTTTTATTATTAAAAATTAACATCAATTATTTACAACTAATATCAATATTTAGTATCACTTATTATAATTATTACAAATATTAACGTCATTTATATTAAATAATGTAAACCTAACATAATTTTTTGCAACACGGCTACAAAACTTGATGCAAATATACATTTCAATGGATGCATAATATCTACATATATAATCAGAGTACTTATATAAATGATGAAAACTAATTTTCACTAAGCATATAACTAATAAAAATATATAAAATAAGCTATACGAACTTCATTTTTAGTAATTTATCATTAGTTTTTTAGGATACTCACAATTTAATTAATCTAACTGTAAAAGTTTTGCTGCATCATTTTGAAAACAGAGTATAGAACCCGTTTTTGTGATGATAAAAAAAATAGCAATATATTTAAAAAAAGGAAGTAATGACAAATTATATGCAATTTCACAAGTGATTGACTAAGAATGGTATTATCTTTTTATCTCTACGTCAATGAAAAGGACACTATTGGTGTATGCTTCTCACTGGCTGCTGTTGGTCATCTTCTTGATAGCGAACGAAGATGGTTTTTTAATTTCATAAGATTATAATACATAGGTTTGAAGTAACCAAGCAACTAAAGAAAGGTGACAAAAAAAAGACTGAAAAAACTTGTTGGGACCAGCTTTAATAATAATAGAGCACTTACCTAAAATGGGTAAATGATTTGGTAAAGGTTGTCGGTGTGTGAATTTGGATACTACACTGTAATTCTGTATTAAAAAAACATATACGTAACAATTATTCATTGCAGTCATATAAATCACATTCATGAAAATTAGATATCTCTTATCTGACCGGTGATATTATGTACAAGATAAAAGTATGATACTGGTACCAAATGAATGGGATTAGCAACGATTAAAAGACAATTTGTTTTTACATATCACATATTTATAATAAGATTAATATGCATCACAAAGTAGCATAAATCTGATTTTATAACTAATTTCAAACTCACACAATTCAATAATTGACAAATCGCTAAATGGGCCGTCTACTATTCGCTTATATATGATGTGAGTTTACCAATAACATGAACCGGTGTCTAACCGACAACATGAACCGAATCATACCTATCAATGGTTTTTTTGTGTGGACAAAACCTATTAATGGACATTTCGTAACATTTACAACAGTGGCCAATGTTTTAAAGCAGGATTCTATTGGCCTACCACGTTCAACTAGTAGTATTTTAATGAGACCCAAACCTTGTCTCGTAGAGAGATATATGAAGATAAGCTTCCAAGGGCTCGAAACTGAAGTAATAGAGGAAGAAAAGTCTCTTGATTCGAAGATGCTAATTAAAGCTGGTTTAGTTGAATCCGGTAGAGAAATACGCATAAAAATCAAAAACTACAAGAACAATATGAAAACACCAAAATATTCTTGTCCAATAAATAGTGAAGGACCTGTAACTAGAGAGACATTGGAGGGATCCAGTAAGGGAGGAGTGATGCTGACGAGAAGGCTGAGGGAGACTTGGGACGGAAGGAACGTGGTTTTCTAGTGGCGATATCGTAAACACCATAGCCATCACCTGCAAAATAGATGGAGTTAGAGTTTAGGCCAGGGAATGAGCTTGCCTTGACACAGAAGGGCTCATTATTGCCTAGGAATATGCAGAGATCTCCAATGTCCTCTGTGTAACACATGGTCCTTTTATCTTCTTCCTCTCTAAACACCATGAAACGCTTTGTTCCGCGACACAGGAATGTCATGGAATCGCCTGGTTGGTGGTTCTGAGCGTACCACTTGATTAGGAAACGTTGGCCTGAGGGAGACTCCACAAAGTATACAGTCTTGGAACATGAGTCCAAGAGCTCCCACTCGGACTGGGTCATTTCAGGAACATTGCAAAACCGCAACTCAAGCAACTCAGAGCCGGTCATATCCTCTTCGAAGAAAGAATCCCAGAAAACCAAGAAGTGGCCTCCAAAACTAGGAGTGTAGAACTTTTCATCTCTCTTTGAATACATTACCTTTGATTGATCAAAATATTGGAAAGGGGTTTTAAAGATGACCGAACCCGAGTCCTTGTGTTTGCCACCAGGCCTATTGAAATTGATCATAGGTCCTAAACACTTGACAGCAACTGCAAAATCTTTGCTTTGATCAGGTGCACAAGTCATTGCTGCATTAGTGATGGCTTGTTGTTGGATGGCTATAGGTTTACCAAGGGGATGCAAAGGAATGTTTTTGACAGATTTGGAGCCACATGGATTGTAGTAATCGGTAACATATATGGCTTTATATTCATTATCATCACACACGGCCTTGAAAACTCCCCAACCATGGGACATCCCGACCAGACAGCCTTTACGCAACTCCATAGGTAATACCTTGTCTCGGAAAATAACTTCATCTTCCTTGACAGGGTCAAAATAGTGGATATTGCTTGTTACATGAATATCCTCCCGAGAGCTTCCATAATTTATGACACGATACAACAAGTAAGGGTTGGTGGTAGAGGAAGAGAACATCCGAAGGGTGTGGCATCTCTGGGGGAAAAGTAAGAAGTAGACATCAGAAGAAGAAGAAGAAAACAGACGTTAGACAAAAACTAGAAGATTTACCAGAGCAAGTTTACGGAGAGAGGGCTTGGAAGAGAGGCTGAGAACCAGAGACGACATAGCTTTGCTATGAATCAAAAAGAAACAAAAGGGTTTTCACATTAGTCAATAAGGTAAAAGGAAAGAAAATATATTTGGTGCAAAGTAAAGAATCTTGTGTACAAATTTGATCACAAGATTTTTCTTTTCCATTGTTACAAGATTATATAGCAAGGGAAAAAGGAAAGTGGACAAACATGGAAACAGAGGAAAAAAAGAGAGAGAGAGAGAGAGGCATTATTGAAAACGTCTTAGATCGAGTCAAGAAGGGACTTCATTGTTGACTAAATCGAAAACCCTTTTGTTTCTTTTTGAGTTTTTACATATCAAAGCAAAGCTATGTCGTCTCTGCTTCTCAGCCTCTCTTCCAAGTCCTCTCTCCGCAAACTTGCTTTGGTAAATCTCTTCAATCTCTAGTTTTTGTATAATCTCTGTTTTCTTCTTCTTCTTCTTCTCTGATGTCTACTTCTTACTCTTCCCACAGAGATGCCAAACCCTTAGGATGTTCTCCTCCTCTACCACCAACCCTTTTTTGCTGCATCGTGCCACCCCTTGTGGTGAAGAAGCCCAAAAGACAGAGTTCCTCATGTTTGACCCTGCCAAGGAAGAGTACTTCACCGTCGTTGATAAGCCACTTCCCAAAGATTTGATTAAGTCTAAGCTAGTGGGAAGTTCCCATGGATGGGGAGTTTATCTCAGCTCCCCTGATTACATACTCATCAGCAACTATCCCTCGAGCTCCAAATCAAACCCCAAGATCATTGATCTGCCTCCTCGACCTAGTCTAAATGGTTCTCAAACTGAATTGGTAAGTGGTGTGGCAATGTCCTCTTCTCCTGAAAAAGAAGACTGCATTATTGCTGTCAAGTACATGGGACGTCCGGTGAGTATATATACTCCCAATAAAGAAACTAAGGGCTTCCTCCTGGCAATGTCTACTAGATTATTCGATTATTTTGAGCAATCCAAGTTGATGTATTCCAAGAGAGATCAAAGATTCTACATGCCAAGTTCTGGTGGCCACCACTTGTGGTCTTGGGTTGGTCTCCCATCCACCACACCTCAGTACCATGAGTTAAAATTTCATAACCTTCCTCAGTTTTCGCATTCCGAGTTGCAGCTTTTCGATTCTTGTTACAGGGCACACGAGCTTGTGGAGTCTCCCTCAGGACAACGTTTCCTACTCAAATGGTACGAGTTTTCATGTTGTCTGCTTGCTTTTGCGGTTTCATGTTGTAACAGGTTCTTTCTTTCTTTCTTTCTTTTTTGGCTCTGCTTGGTAGGTATGTTGAAAGCCCTGCGAACAAGTCGTTAATATTCAATTGTGGTGGCACAAAGCGGTTCATGGTGTTTAGAGTAGAGGAAGATATGAACATGTGTTACACAGAAGACATTGGTGATCTCTGCATATTCCTCGGCAATAACGAGCCTTTTTGTGTCAAAGCCAGCTTATTCCCGGGCCTAAACCCTAACTCCATCTATTTCCTCGGTGAAGGCTATGGTGAAGGCTACGGTGTTTACGATATCGCCACTAGAACCCCACGTTCCTTCACACCCAAGTCTACACCAAATTGCTGTTCGGAACAAATAGTCCTCCCTTACTGGATCCCTCCAACGTCTCACTAAACTCTAGTTACATGTCCTTCACTAGTTATGCCAAGATTATGTTGTGTGTACAAGGACAAGAATAATAAAATTTATCATTCGTTGTTAAACTATGTTATCTTACAAGGAAAAGAAAATTATGAGGTTCCATTTTTAGTTTAACAACGCATTGGTCGTGGACTCAAGAAGTCATATATATATAAAAGAAAAAGATTAAGTTCTTCATTTTGTTGTTATTATTGTCTAGTTGTTTTATATAAATGTGAAGTAAAGTCGTGAAAGCAATGGATATAATTGTTAATACAATAAACAAGAGACACAGTTGTGTGTACTCAAAAGCAATCGTGTTTGATCGTGTTCATATTCTAACATAAATTCGATTATAACTGGTTTGTGGAGCTAACTATTTAGGTTATATGAATAAATGATTAGTGTACTAATCCTGATTAGAGTGTTAATATCATTGGATTGCTTTACGTAGGACGGTAGGAACAAATCTATATATTATTCCTAACGTTCTTCTTTCCTCTTAACTTAACCTTAAATGGTTACCTACTTGTCTTCTACAATGACGATAATACCCTTGATTCACCTGAGTAGATGCCGACGAATTCTTGTCCTTTTTAGTAATTGTAAACCTTAAAAAGTAAAAAAACCATGAATCATTGAAATCATAACGATTCTGGCTTTCCTTCTCTCAACGTTCCCGGGGAATTCCCAAATCGGAATTGAAATTTTGGAGAAATCAGAGCTTCGATTCATGCATTATGAAGGATCTCTGATGATTAGTTTCGAATTCGTGAAGAAATCTTCGAATCGCTGAATTACATTTTCTAGATTCGGCTGAGGAGTGAAATTGGAGGAGGAGGAGGAGGATCGGAGATGGCGGCGGGTGTAATGGTGACGGCGACGGGAGCAGTGGTGATTCTGTACTTACTGAGCCGTCGGATCGTGTGGGCGAGAAATGGGGAAGATGATTCAGGAGGTGAATTGGGTAAATCAGGGAGATCCGGAAGGAGGAGGATTGTTAGAAGACCGGCTCAAGCGCCGGCGACTTGGCTTGAAACTATTTCAACTTTGTCAGAGACGTTACGGTTTACGTATTCAGAGACTCTGGGCAAATGGCCTATCGCCGATCTCGCTTTTGGTATTAACTATTTGATGCGTAGGCAGGTTTGAGCTTTTTATCTCTTCTGGGTTTGAATTTTTTAGTCATAAATTAGCGAACTTGATATGATCTTTTGGTATATATATTCTGTGACTATGTATAAATATGGGCTTAATATAAAGAGTTGTCTTTTTCATTCTAATGTACTCTGTGTTCTTTCATCTTTGTGGTGGCTATTTTGAATCGTATATAGTTTACTTTCTTGATAAGACATATTTGAGCTCTGTTCATTTTAGTGTAGGATGTTTGTTTGGTAATTTTGCATGTGGGAAAAATTTACACTTGTAATCTATGACTAGTGAATAGTGATGCGGTCACTATCTATCCTTCATCTGTGTTTTGCTGTTTCAATGCAGAGTGTAATTAGTTTAGATTCATTTGGTAATTTTGTCTGTAGTTAGTGACATTGCATGTTTGCGTTTTTGTTTTCCAGGGAAACTTTCCAACTGCTAGTGTTTATGCTGGAAGTAATTGTATAGAGTTAAAAGGACCAGAGATTATCATGGAGTTGACGGAGTTACTGAGATTTTTGACCCTCTGTATGCTCTTCTCCAAGAAGCCGTTTGCCGTGTTTCTGGAGACTGCTGGTTATACTCATGAAGATGTCCTTCTTCAGAAGCCTAAAGCAGGGGTAGGTCATTTCAGTGTGATTTTTCTTTGAATGCTATTACTCGTGTTTAGCTTGTTTATAGTGACTTGATACTTTCTTGTCCAGACTAGAAATCCTTTTTTGAAGCACTCTATATTCTTACATTTTGGATAGCTTCTCTTGGGAACATATATTTTGGGAGGCTTACAAGAGTTTGTCTCATAGATATTTTAATAACAGTATATATTCCCATAATGGTTGATCTTCAGTGCTGTTCCTGTATTAAAACTTGGACCTAATTTCTTACAAAGAGTTTTGTCCGTTGAATTGTATATTTGATAAATTGGCTATCATGCTGGTCAAATGGAAACTAAAAGAAAAGGGGAAGCTTGATAAAATCTCAGTGCCAAGTGTTTTATTTGGTTGAATATTTTTATACTTTTGAGTTCTGTTTTGTTGTTTTCGTTTATATCTGGAACCATAAACAATTGAATTTGGGAACCCTGCAGATTATGCAGCCTGCCTTCACGATTATACGAGATACCAATTCAAAATGTCTCCTGCTTTTGATCCGTGGCACTCATAGCATTAAAGATACATTAACAGCAGCAACTGGTGCAGTGGTCCCTTTCCATCATTCAGTTTTGCATGATGGTGGGCTAAGCAACTTAGTTTTAGGTTATGCACACTGTGGAATGGTTGCTGCAGCTCGATGGATTGCTAAACTTAGTGTTCCTTGCCTGCTCAAGGCCCTTGATGAGAATCCTAGTTTCAAGGTTCAGGTAAATGCTCTGTATTTAGCGATACATTCCTGATTTACAGATTACTATTGCGTTTTCTGTTCTTACTAATTCTTTGTCTCGTAATGACTGCTATAGATTATATACCAATAGGTGTAGATGACCTAGAAAAAAGTATGTCGTTTACTTATGTGATAATTCAGATCATTTTTTTTTCTTCTAACTTTCTTTTGGAGACAGAATTACTTTTCCCATTTGAATTCCAGGACATTATGTAGGCATCTGTCACACTAATCAAACTGCATATGACATAATGTTCAAACATCAGAGTCAATTTAATTACTTCTAAATTAATTCATTTAGAAATTCCGAATTCAAATTCGTGTTAGAGAGATTATTGATACTTTTTAAATGATACACATTTTGTCGTGAGAATTTCACTGTTGAAATAGGAAGTCCTTTATTTACAGTATCGAATTATTGGAATCTAAGGAGCATATTTTGTTTCAGATTGTAGGTCATTCTCTTGGAGGTGGGACGGCTTCACTTTTAACGTATATTCTTCGGGAGCAAAAAGAGTTTTCCTCCGCTACTTGTTTCACTTTTGCGCCAGGTACACCCAATTTAAGGATTAATGGTGGTGTTTTCTTGTCTTCTGTTATCTGGTCCTCTCCCTTAGTTTTGATGCTGAACTCTTTATATGTCAATTAGTTCAGTGTGTTAAAATTAAAAATCGTTACTATGCACTGAATTTCAAATTGAACAACTCGCAGCTGCTTGTATGACTTGGGATTTAGCAGAATCAGGCAAGCACTTCATTACTACTATTATCAATGGATCTGATCTTGTCCCAACATTCTCTGCTTCTTCAGTCGATGACCTTCGTTCTGAGGTACGTGACCTGCTTTGCCTATATGTGATGCTACATTCACAGGATTTATCTCTGCCACCACTAGAATAAATTTTCCTGATTCTGTAGTGGTACAATATATTGCTAACACTGCTAACCTTGGTATATCAAATAGTGGATACAAGCCTGCATTTTTAACTTGTTACTGCCGTAGAGAGAAAATGTATAGAGATATCGTCTTTCCCCTGCTAAATGATTCAGTCTTTCAGGCATCTTAGATATTTTCACTATTTGGCTAGTTGACAAAAGTTTTTCCCACAAGTGTTCAATGGAAAATGGACACTTTGGTATTAACTTTTAATTGTGATTTCTGTGGGTTGTTCCCATCCATGGTTCTCCAGTTTATATCCACTTTTGCAAACCATGGTTCAAATTTACTCGTCAAGTATTATATGTACACTCATTTTTGACAAAGATAAGGTTTTGTCTATTTGCTGTCAGGTAACCTCGTCCTCATGGTCAAATGACCTGCGTGATCAGGTTGAACACACCAGGGTCCTTAGTGTTGTTTATCGGTCTGCAACTGCTATAGGATCTCGTTTGCCCTCTATAGCCAGCGCGAAAGCAAAAGTGGCTGGTGCTGGGGCGATTCTGCGGCCTGTCTCAAGCGGCACTCAGGTAGTATCTGTGGTTCACAATGCAAATAATATCATGAGAAAAAAAGGTTGCGGCTTTTTGAGTGAATGGATATATATGGAACAATTAAATGTATAGTTCATGGACAGGTGTTTCTTTTGTCTTGATGATGATTAATGGTGAAATTTTTGTTCAGGTCATGCTAAAGCGTGCGCAGGATGTAGCGCAAGCCGTTGTGCAGACCCGTTCAACTCTCTCGTCATGGTCTTGCATAGGACCACGCCGTAGAGCTATTAGCTCTCAGCTTAACTCCAAAGTCACAGACTTGCCGGAAGCATCAGCTATTATGCCTGAAAGAAGAAGCACTGAAGCTCTACTGGCTGAAACTGTAGTGATAGAGCGTAAAGGTCACAAGAGAACAGAACATAGTTCTTCAAGTAGCAGTGAATCTGATCGCGATGAACCAGACGAAGAAGAAGAGGAAGAGCCATTGATCTCAATTGACCAAGTCATCGCTGAAACATCTTCAATAGAAGAAGACGTGACAGAAGGTGAACTATGGGATGAACTGGACAAAGAGTTGACTCGACAGGAGAACGAAAGAGACAGTGAAGCCATGGAGGAAGAAGCAGCAGCAGCAAAGGAGATAACAGAGGAAGAGATTGTCATTACTGGCGGGGGTGATTCCTCCACAGGACAGAACCAGAGTCCGGTTTCAGCATCTTCAATGGACTTGATAGAGAACCAGCGGTTTTACCCGCCGGGTAAGATAATGCACATAGTGTCAGTAACTGAGACAGAGTCTGAAACAGAGCGTGACGAAGTGGGGGTGGTTGGAACGACGACGGTGGAGCGTGTAAGGATATATGAGACTCCAAGAGAACTGTACAGAAAGATTAGGCTATCGAGAACAATGATAAATGATCATTATATGCCAATGTATAAAAAGATGATGGAACTCTTAATTACTGAGCTCGAGTGTGATCCACACTCTTCATGAGCTCCTCCAGCTTCATTATCATCATCAACTGTACATTATAAATATTTATACACAGAGTTTACATGTTTTTTCTTCAAACGTAGAGCGTTCAACACTTATCAGACCTTTATTGTGATGATCTAATTCTCAAACAATAGCCTCCACTTGAATTTGATGACAATATGGTAATTATTTGACATCAAATTTGGTTTATGGTTCAATTTAGTTGGGTTGACTCGGTTAGGTTAAGCTTATTATATCAAAGCCAAACGTTCTGGTTCATATTAATTTTGATTCGGTTAGGTGGTGAAGCTTCTCAGTTCTCAAAAAAGTCTATCTCGTTTGGTTTGGGTAGAACCTCGATTGGGAGATCGAGGCTTCCAAAAATTGACGGGCAGGCCCAACCAAAGTAAGGCAAGGCCCACTCGCCTCTAATTATGTTCGTCAAATTCTGTGTCGGCACGATCCGCCGTCTCTAAACGATCATTGACGGATCATCCTTCACCTCTGACAGAAACGGGTTACATAATATGACAACACTCATTTCTTTTTATAGCCCAAAGAAACACTACCCTTCTCTAAAACTCCCGATGTGGGACATTTATCGATTTTTCTTCTTTCTTTATATCTTTAACCAGCTTCGATAACAATTAAAACATTTAAAACCTACAAGTTTATTTTTATTGTAACGTTTGAAGTTTGATAGAAAAATCATTTTAATTTCTTTTTTTGGTTTTTGATCAACCTCCATATCTAGACTTGAGAGTCTCTGGTGGTTCTTCTTCCATGATACCAGACCCTGTGCTGCTTAAATACTCTCTGATGGTCGTTTTTCGATCTCCCAAGAATGTATGATCCAGAAAGTTATTGTAAGCTTCATCTCCTAGGTTTTTAGCAGCCAACACACTGCAAAACACAGGAGATCTTCAACATGTAAGAATCTTTCATCAAGTTCCAGCAGAAAACCATCAAATTTCTCATCCAAGTACCAAAAATTATTCAGAGCTAATTCTAGAACAAGCTTGTGGTGCAACAGTATAATTAGTTGTTGTTTCCGCCAACACTTGTTTCTCTCAATTCATTTGAAACAAGTTATGGTTGATGGTTTGTTAATTGATCATTTAGCTCCAAAACTGTAGTACGGAGGAGAGTGTACCAGTGTCTTAGATAGAGACGACAAGGTAAGATGTCGTCCCGCCAAATCTTCTCGATGTTGAATCTTCCATAATGTTGAAAGTAAATCTCTTTGTTTCCTGCAGATAAACAACAAATGAATAAATCCTATAATAGCTTCAAAATTTGAGACGTTTAGATATACTTGGAAGTACCTAACCTTTGCATCTAATCTGGAAGAACTCCTCATCACTGTATCGACCACAAAGTACCTGTTCAAGCCTCAAAAACTCAAACTCGGCAAAGAGTAAACAAACAGAACAAATGTCATTAACAACAAAGATTGTTTAAACTAGACGAACCGCAGAATTGGTGTAAGGTTTGCCTTCCAATGTTTCAGGAACAACCTACGTGTGAGGGAAAGTATGAGCAGTGTAACACAGAACAAGACATATCTTGAAGCTAGAGGAAGAAGAGAAAGTAGTGACTCACAGCGAGAAACCGGAATTCAAGCTCCCTTCGAATAAAAGCCGGAATCTGTGTGTTTGATGTATCAAACCGTCAAAAATTATACATATACTTTATCAAAAGATTGAAGCAGTTTTCAGAGTTATCTTTTGGTACCTCTGAGCTTTTGATCTCAAAGACAGTAACCACAAGGCTCTCTCCTTCACATGGCTCAACACTCAAACTTGAGATCTCCTGTTTCATTCATCACATTCAGAATTGTATTTCTAATTCCAAATCAATATCTATAATCTCCAATAAACCTTTGCCATTATTCATTCACAGAAGTTTCATAATCAGTTTCTAAAAACTCCATTTTTTCAATACATAACCAATTATCGAATCAGAGACCTTAGTTTCAGGATTCGCGATCCCACGCTCGAAGAAGATGGGAGCGGAGTGAGCGAAAACTCGTCGGAATCCTTGCAATTTCGCGATTCTGAAATTCTCCAAATCTGGAAATGTACTCCTCGCGCTTCTCTCTAATTAAGAACAAAAGCAATCAATCATTTCTCGATGATTCATGAGCTCGATCAATACACAAACGAAGGAGAAGTGTACGCACCAGAGAGAAGAGAACCGAAGCCAGTGATGGAGATCCGATTATCAGCTGAGAGAAGCTTCTCGAAATCGGATTCATCTTCCAATTCCATCATCACCTGCGGCAAATCGGAACTGCGGATATCACGAGACATAGCCTCAATTGATCGCCGGCGATCTTGTCGTCTCCTGGAAGTTATCAACGAGATACGTGGAGGAGAGGCGCGTGATTTGCACGAAGTCGATGAAAGCGCGTAAGAGAATGGTAATGATGTGAGTGAGAGTGAGAGAGCAATCATTGGAGAAGAAGACGAAGAAGAAGAAGAAATATGATTTGGGTTAAGTATAAAAAATTAAATACGAAAAATTAATTCCAAGAAAAATATGAGAATAATATTCAAATCTAAATTCCAAAAGTCATCATTTTTGCACACATAGAAGCTTTTGTCTCTACCTCTCTGATTATATAGCTAAGTAGAAACTGGAGGTTTGGTGTGAATTCTACTGAGTTTCCATTGTTTAATCTTTGCCAAAGTGTTCTCTACCTTCAACATTCGTGCTTCCGTCTTCAAAGCTAGCTCCTTTATTGCAAGCTTTCTCTGTTTCAATCTCTCATCATCTTCTTCCTTCTCAGCAGCTACTCCATTAGAAGAGTTTTTGTTTACATCATTCTTTTGCTCTGTTTCATCTTGTGTTGTTGCTACAGTCTCATCTCCATAAGTAAGCTTTTGAGGAAGGTCTGGAACGTTGTTATCCACCACAAGTCTACTTCTTGTATTCTCTATGTCACCAGACTTCTTCCTAGATTTGATCCTCTGAGCAACGGTCATGTTATCATCACTGTCTGTGTCCGCACTCTCATCATCTTCTGTCTCAGCACTCTCGTCATCTTCTGTCTCTGCACTCTCATCATCCTCACGAGCTAGCTTGCGTCTCTTGTTCGTCGAATGCTTGGCTTTCTTCATTTCATCGTCCAACTTCTGATAGACTTGGCTCAATGGTACTACCTTAAGAGGTACATCATCATCACTATCATCATAATGATCAACTGTACTGCTTACATTGAAAGTTTCTGTTGATTCTTTCCGCATTTCTGAAACTGATTTCGCCCACCAGTCTCTGTATCTTGCAGTAACCGAAGATGTGGCGAGGCGAGAAGGAACATATAGCTTTAAACCAACAAGTGATTTGTTGTATTCATCCCATGCTTCTTGTTCTGTGAAGTTTCTTCTATGATTAGTACCCAAGACAGGAAGATCTTGCGCCAATCCGAATTGCATCGCCACTCTATTTGGATAGTAGTTCTCTACTAAACCAATGCCAACAAGCTTAGAAACTCTCACACATCTAGCAAACGACACAAACTCATCATCATGACCATCAAGACTCTCATCAATCCTCACCCACTTAGCTTCTTCAACATAAAACCGAGGTGGGTTCCAATTCCCCAAAGGTTCACTATAGGGACGCCAATCAAAATTACCATGAAAAATAATCAATCCCACATTCTCAAATCTCTGTTTCAGACCACTCCATTGAGAAATTCTTGGTTTACCCCTTGGTATCACCTTAGCTTCTGGTCTTATACTCTTGAACCTCTCCCATATCCATACTTGAACAAGCTTAAACAGAGAAGTAAGATAAACATTTTGCATAGAGGCTAAAACACAGATTTGACCCAAATCATTGTACAGGTTTGCGAGAACCGCAGGAGCTAAAGCAATCCTTTCACCTCTAGCTAAACGAACAGCTATTGGGAAAACATCACTGAAAATCGAACGGCCAAACTTATCTGGAAACACAAACTTCGAAAGCCATAACACTAGAAACGCTTCATGCTCCATTTCACCATCAACAAAGCTTGAAATCCATGATTCCTGCTTCAAACTCTCATCCTTTCGTTTCTCAAGTCTCTCCACTGCTTCTTTCATCTCTGAGCTTTGAAGAGAAGCAAACACAGAAGAACCAGAGATAGAAAAACCCAAAAGCACATTTACATCTTCAAGGGTTATGGTTGCTTCACCCCAAGGGAACACAAATGTATTAGTTTCAGGACACCAATTCTGAGCGAGAGAGAGAATCAAAGACGGGTTTTTATGGATTTTGTAAGTCGATGCTTTGATTGCTTCAAAAATCCCAGATTTTAACCAAGTGGGTTTGTGTAAAGCTGCCATTTTTTTAGCCCAAAACTGAAACTTTTTGTTCGGTAACCTCCACCCACGAAAGAAAACACATAAAGACGAAGCTTTTAACTCAGGAGAAGGAGATGGACGAAGAATACCTTCAAACCCATCAATGGAGGTGACAAAGGGTTTTAAAAAGTGAGCTTTTTTAATGATAGGTCGACTGTTATTCTCACTGTAAGACACCATGAGTTCTTCTCTCTCTTCAACGAGATCTTCATCTATGGATGTTGAACCCATTTGGAGAAGAAGAAGAAGATTGAAAATGGAGAAAAAATTGCCTCTTTGCTTTTGAAAGCAAATGTTGCTTGTGACAGGTGGAACAATGTACTATATATGGTAACTGAACTGAAAAAGAAATAAATACAAGAAAAATAATTCTTTTTTTTTTTTTTTTATCAACAGAATATAAATATATATTCATATTTGTTAACATATCCCAAAGCTTTTCACTAATTAAGCAATAATTTCAGTGTTTTGCAGTGTGTGACGTGTGAGGGAAGATTTAAAAAGAAATGAAAAAAATTGCAATCTAACAATAGATTTAGCTTTTATAGGAGCAGGAAAAGGTGACAAAATTGAACTTATCCTTAAATTTATAAGTATGTAGCATTAATTTTCCGTTTGGCCACAATGAGTATTTAGGTTCTGGTTCACTCTGGACCAATATGGGCTTCTTGTTAGTTTTATTCTCATGCTTTATTATTTTGAAACTATCCACAACAAAATATTGGTTAAAATTAGCCAAATTGTTTTAAGACTGATTTGTATCACAACCTTTGTGACTAAAGGCAACAAGTCTAATTGTGAGTTTGTGACAGTTCCAAAAAAAAAAAAATTAAAAGAAAAGAAGAAGAAACACAACCACCATATCTATAATCTTTTTATCACATACTTGAAAACAAGAAAGCTTATATTAAAATGTCTAACAGCCTAGGAATAAAAGACTAAAAAGAATTACTTCACTTTTTTTCCAACAATTTGTTTTTTGTGTTTAGTGTTCTTCTCTTTTTCTTCTTCATGAATAAGCTCTTCTTGCCTTTCCAATGCAATAGTTTCTTCATATGTGAATTCAATTTTGTTGCAGAAGATATAGTCAAAAACAAATACCTCCAAAGCCCATCTACCATAATCAGCTAATTGCTTCTCATCGCGCTCCATATTATACTGTGTTTGGACATTGCCAACCTAGTTTCACATGAAATGAATTTCTTTAAAAAAAACGTTACTAACACAAATAAAATTTCTAATTGACGTTGAGCCATAGGAGACTAACCTGCACAAGCTTTGGAGAACCCATTTTAGGCAATGGCGCAAGAACAAATCTCTCTAGAAGTAGCATCGGATTTTTAACAAGAACAAACATATCATTGCTCACACTAGCAATTAGAGCTTGAAATTCTTTGGCATCAATTGTTCTTTCATTCTTAGTTTCGTCTTCTTTGATCTTTAAAGCGAATTCTTTGTCATCATTTCTTCTCTCCTTCTTAGTTACCTCTTCAAGAGTCTTCATAGCCGATTCAATTTGGTTACTGATGATCAATTCTCTCGCAACCACGCTTGCAAGTCTTTCTATTTTTTTCCATTTTTCTTCAAGAGATTTTAACCCATAAAACAAGAAATCCATCACAATAGTGGATGTAACTTCATTCTTGATGAAGAAGTATTTCACAACTAGTTTCAGAATCACATCCATTTTCTCTCGAGACATCTCGAGCCTCGCATTATGGTCCATCCTTAACCAAAAGACACATAAGCTGCACCAGAAAAAATTAACTAAAATCTATTTTCTTGTAATGATTCACAACATGCTCAAACATTTAGGGAAATTTTTTAATCAATAAATGAAACATGGAAAAATACCTCTTCCATCTCTTTTTGTCGTCCATCACCTTCATAAGCTTGCTTCTTTTCTCTTCCACAAAGCTCATGAACTTTTTCTCCGCATCTTTCAAATAAACCTTAAGAAGTTCCTTCCTATACTGACCATCAAGGCAGCGAAAAGGTCGGTTCACACACTCTCTACAAGAATTGAGAAAAGTTGGTTGTAAGTTAATGGTGGCATGGAAAAATGTGGCTATATATATATCACTCAAGAGACACTCTAAATCTTGGCATTTACCTAATCACCTGAACTTGAGCTTTAAATACAAGAGAGTCAAACTTATCTATGAATCCATTTTGTAATTTAGGTAACTCAATAAACATTTTCCATCCCCAATCATGCTCTTTCTTCCAAAACTGGTGTAACGTATCTGCGAAGGAACATGTTCAGTTTGTCTACGTTATTGCGGATTCAAGGTAAAGTAAAAGATGCAGAAAATAACCTGAAAACTTTGATTTCTTTGGATTTTTATTCTCAACAGCTACAGAAAACTGAGCTAAATGACTCCAACCTGTCTCAAATTGTTAACTTATATAATGATAAAGGTTTGCAAATCAAGAGAGTGAAAATTATACAGTAACAATACTCACCTGGAAGAAGCTTATCATAGTTTTCAACACAAAGAAACAAAGAGAGATAATTGGAAACATCACGCCCTCGTGGATAAATTAACAAATACCTATCATAAAGTCATAGGAAAGAATTATAAAGAAAACAAAAAAAACATTTATATTCAGAAATTTTCAACTTTATTATTAAGAAAATGAAATGTCATTTACCATCGGTGGCCACCAATTTCAAAAGCATTGCTACGGACCTCTCGCTCATTGATTTGTGAAAATTTATTAATCTTCCATGTAAATGTCCCATATAGTTCAGAAGGATTTGATCCTATATAATATAACGATATAGGATAAATTTAAACAACACGAATACACATATAGTAATGGTACATCAAATAAATTATGAGAGTCATTTGAGGATTAAAAAATCAAAGAATTAAAATACTAACCACAATCATTCACGTTGTTAGCTAAAGTCCCTTTTCCAGAAGTTTCATTAGTGATCTCGGACATATCTCTCTCCTTCAAACTACGGAAATTAAATATTAAGCAAGTTTATCCGATCTTAAGGATGACAAAAATAATCGTATAGACATGACACAGATCAAATTATCAAACAAAGATAATAAAAAACCATAATATTATTAGACGAATCTATAGATCAAATCGTAACACCAAAATCTCACATCACCTAACCAGTAAACCCTAAAAGTCAATCTTTACAATGTAGAAAATAACACTTACACGAAGATTAGAAAAGAGAGAAGAAGCTTAATCGCACTAGTGTAAGATATACGAAGTATTTTATAAAAAAAAAAAGATATACGAAGTAACAAATAATGACACAATTAAGGGAAAGAAAAGTTACTAGCATCACGGAGTAATATTCTTCAATCAGTTATAGAAAGATATATTAAATATTAATTATACTATTATGGTAAACAAGATCTACAAATCTTTTTCGAAAAAGAAATCTTCCATTTGGCAATCCTTATTTAGTTGTTAAATTTAAATTTCTTTCTCTAGACATATAAATATGTGTAATTTTCAAAAATACTAGTAAAATGAGTTTTGTTCCAAAAATACCATCACTAGTTTTTTTTTCAAAAATAAAACTAAACAAATTTTGTCTGAAAATACCACAAAACAAAAAACTAAATTTTAAGATTTCAAAACTAAATATAAACCCTAAAAAATAAGGATATGATCTCGATCAACATGTGGAATATCACCAAGCCCAACTCCACAAACTATCTCATGGGAAAGCTACAAGTTAAATCCCTTTTTGAGGCTCACAAATTTTATTTTTTAACGATGATGATGAGTAATCTCACCGTTGAAGGCATCAAATCCCCACATTCTACATATAGCGCCCTCAAGTAAACATCTTCTTCCATTTAGCCAATCTAGGACTCAAGCAAGCTCCTTGCTCTTGCTATAATGATCACAAGCACCTCATTCTTCAAAATATCAGATTCACCAACTCACTTTTCATGAATTACACAACACGTTAGGTCTACATTCTCATATATTTTGATGACATTGTAATTACAAGAACGAACTCTATCATAGTGTCTTTAAGCACTCTTTGACAGCTTCTATATGAAGTATCTTGCCGATTTCTTATACTTTCTTGGAATAGAGTTCACTTGCACCTCTGCTAGTGTTTACCTCACACGAAATAAGTACCTCATGGATCTCTTAGCTCGCACCCAGCTGATCAATGCCCAGCCGACCTGACTATTCACATTGGTTTGGTCCTCGATGGCACAACATAATATCGAGCTGCAGCCGAGAGTCTTCAGTATTTTGCTATTACAAATAAAACTCCCAATTTATTCACTAATCAACAAATACACATTGGGAGGCTATCAAATGTGTGTTTTGGTTCCTTGCTGGCACCGTTAATCATGCATACATTGTTGGCCTCGGAAAGTATCCAATCTGTTGGTCCTCCAAGAAGCGAAAAAGGATTGCTTCCTTCACTGAGAAAAAATATATCGCTTTATAGCTAATCATCTCGCTACTCTCATTATCTTTTATGGCAATGCATGGTGCCACTTATCTCTCAACTAATATTGTGTATCATTTGAAACATATTGCCTTTCCATTTGTTCATGAGCAAGTTCAAGCTGGCACAATGCAAGTCTCTCACGTCAAATCATCTGACGATCAACTTGTTGAAATGCTCTAGCTAGCCAAATCGATTCTTCAAGCTTGGGAAAGAAGATAAAAGAGCATCCGCAGGAGAATTTGTGTATTCTTATATTTTAATCAATAATATTAGAATATAATTAATTTATGTACTAAATATTGTTTTATCATAAAATATAATAATTTTTTATGACCATCGGTTGATATAATAAAACCATCGGTTTTTATGACCATCGGTTGATAAGACCATCGGTTTCATTTCTCGAATCGCGGATGATTTTTTTTTTTTTTCAAATCCTAAAACAGTCAAATCTAGTTGCGGAAAATGTATATAATGGTTTATACAAATTTAAAGAGTACGAATAAAGAATATTTAAAGCGTAGTATCTGATATGTTTTCGTCATGCTTAGTGGAGTTTCTTCTTCACCAGTTTGTCCGAGTTCTATAAGATTTGAAGTTATGAGTTTTGTTTAAAGTATTTAGAATTCGAGTTAAGGATATAAAATGGGTTCAAATAGGTTTTCCATATGGCCTTTTAATCTTTTTCACAATCTATAACATTTTAATTATAGCAATTTAGATGTTATTGGACTTTTTTCTTCATAAATTTTAATGGGCTTTACTCAAATGTATATATACCATCCAAAGTTAAAAACTAAAGATTGCAAATTAGGGCTTTCAAAACAAATTTCTTGTTCTTCTGACTTTGTACTCTCTTTTTTTTTTTTTTTTTTTTTTTCTTGGAGATTACAAAAACAATTAGTAAGGAGAAGAATATTTTAAGATGATTACTTTTTTAATCGTAAACAACTATACAATAACTTAGAAAAATTTAAACATTGATTAAAAAAGTGCAGTTATCGCAATAACCTCAATCTTGTTCAATTGTGAGAGGTTAGAATCTTCGTAAGAGTATCAATCGACGTCGTTTTTGGCCACTTTGTAATAGATATTCTTTTAGATTATAACAATGCTTTTATGCTGCGTGTAATTGCATTTTCTTGAAAAGGAATTTAAAAAGAGCAGGTTTTTTTTTATAGGAATGTGAATATCATATAAATGAAGTTTGAGGTTTTACAAAAAGTCAACCTAGAGAATGTAGCCTTGCCAAAAAAGTTTAAAAAACAAGGGTTACAAAGAGATGTTGGGTGTCAATCAACAAATTATCGGATCCAAAGAGCCATTAGGTTCCTGAAATGCTTCCGGTTCCGTCTGGCAGAGATGGTGTTGCGCAGCTCCTTGTCGATGAGGATAAAGACTGCATCTGGGCTGATATAGATTTGGTTGTGGAGAGCATTGTTTCTTTGCTTCCAAAGGTGGTACACAGCAGCATGACTCGCAAGCTTCCGGAGAATAGAGGGAGACGAACTGGTACTCATTTTAGTCCAGGAAATCAGCGAGGGCCAAGTGTAGAAAAGACAGGGAGGTAAGCAAAGTCTCAGCTGGATTAGGTGCCAAACCTGCTCACTAAAAGCACAACGCAGCAGGAGATGCTCGTGAGTCTCCTCATGTATGGAACAAAGACAGCAGGTCGAGGGTATCGGAAGGCCCCAGGAAGCGAGACGGGCCCTTGTTGGCAGCCGCTGTAGCTGCGCAGTCCACATGGTAAAAGCATGTTTCGGAGTGGCGCCTTTAAACCAAACTGAAGTAGCCCAATCCTTAGTTGTGGTCCTCGGCCTGGTAGATTCCCAAGTGATAGCAGTGGGGAAACGATTGAATTTAATACCTTGGATAACCCAAAAGTAGCTATCTTCCTCAAGAGAGCTGAAGACCGGAGTAACAGAATCAAGAAGATCGATGAGAGGTAAGGCGCGAAGCGATCTTGATGGTGGAAGAATCCAGCCATTGTCATCCCATGCATCGGCGACAGAGCAATGGATTGGTAGTCGCAACAGACTTGGGCCATCAACACCAAAGTATTTGATTAGAGGGCCAAGAGGACACCACGAATCAAACCAAAAACTAGCAAGCCGACCATTACCCAATTTACACTGAACAAACCTTTCAGCTAAGGGCCTTAAGTTTAACAATGATCTCCAGTTCCAAGAGTCCTTAGTAGAGGGATTAAGAGACCAGAAACTCTTGCCTTTTATGTGGTGGTGGTGATGCCATGCCACCCAAAGAGAGCCACTCCCAGAGAACAGCAACCACACAAGCTTCAAACAGAGAGTAGAGTTCCAAATTCCCAGCCGACGCAAACCAAGACCACCTTCAGTCTTTGGATAACAAATATTGGCCCAAGAAACCTTAAACCCTTTTGAAATATCAACGGAACCAGACCAGAGGAACCTGGCGCACAGAGATTCCATCAATTTTATGCAAGCTTTTGGGAGGATAAAGGTAGAAGTCCAGAAATTAATCAGACCATAGATCACTGACTTAATCAGTTGCAGCCTTCGAGCGTAAGACAGAGAAGAGGTAGCCCAACTTTGAAAACGCTTTCTCAGTTTTTCAATGAGTGGAGAGTATTCTGAAATTCTTAGTTTCCTACTCATTAGAGGCAAACCTAAATACCTGATGGGCATAGAACCAATGGGAAATCCGAAGCTAGAGATTGCTAAGGATTCACCAGGGTCTAAGCCAGCAGTAAAGATCTGAGTTTTCTCACAGTTCATTTTCAAACCAGACCAACTTGCAAAGATGTCCAGAGCGTCAGAGATACCTGTCAGAGATGAAGAAGAACCATCAAAGAAAACCATTACATCGTCCGCAAACATCAAATGGGTTATATCAAGTTCTTTTGTTTGAGGGTGATGATTAATGAAGCCAGCCGCGAAACTAGAGCTCATAAGTTTGCTGAAGACCTCCATTGCCAAAACGAACAGGTAGGGAGAGATTGGATCTCCCTGCCTTAACCCACGAGAGCTTTGAAAATAACCTGAGGTGACCCCATTAACAGAAACCGAGAATTGTGGAGTTGAGATGCATTGAGAGATCCAGTTTATGAATCTGTCCGGGAAGTGCATGGCTTTCAAGATGGCAGTGATGAATTCCCATTTCACCGAATCGAATGCCTTCCGCAGGTCAACTTTCAGCATGCCTCTTGGGCCAATATTCTTTCTACTATACCCATTGACCAGTTCTGTGGCCAACAAGACGTTTTCAGCAAGTAGTCTACCTGGGAGGAAAGCAGACTGAGCATTGGAGATAACAGAGGGAAGGAGAGATTGCAGCCTACCCGCCAACAGCTTTGAAATCACCTTGTACACTGTATTGCATAGAGAGATTGGCCTGAAATCAGATGTTGAGGAAGCATTTGGGATTTTTGGGATAAGAATGATTGTAGTTGCATTCCATTGCTTCAGCAACTGACCAGACCTGAAAAATTCTGAAACAGCCTCAACCAATTCAGGGCCAACAATGTGCCAACAACTCTTGAAGAACTCAGCTGAGTATCCATCAGGGCCAGAAGTTTTGTTCCGAGGAAGAGAGAAGACAGCTTGGCGAATCTCTTCAGGAGAAAAGACAGAATCCAAAGCAGCTTGGTGGGCAGGAGAGCATCTGAACTCTAGCAAGCTAGAGAGATCTGCAGGATCAAATTGAGGAGATTCTTCAGGTCCTCCAAGAAGAGATTTATAGTAGCTGACACAATGCTCCTGGATCAGTTGCTGAGATTCAATCCTGCCGCCAGAGTTATCAACAAGGAAATGAATGTGATTCATTGCGAGTCTAGCAGAAGTGATGCGATGAAAATAAGCAGTATTCAAATCACCCTCTCTAAGCCAGGTAATTCTCGATCTTTGGCAGAGAAAAGATTCTTCAGCCTGGAGGAGAACCTGCCACTTCTCATTTGCTTTCATTTCAAGAAGAGCAAGAGCAGGAGTTGGGTTTGAGAGGAGCTGCTGCTGGAGTCGCAGAACAACCAAGTGAGCTTCTTTCACTCTTTTCTCCAGGTTGGAGTAGTTATCTTTGCTAAACTCTCGGATGTACCTTTTCAAGATTTTTAGTTTTTTCGAGAAGCGAAGCATAGCAGATCCCACCAGATTAAAGCTAAACCAATGATATGCAACCAAAGGCACAAAATTTGGATTTTGTAGAAGGAAGTTCTGGAACCTGAAAGCTTTCCTTTGACGTTGCACAAACGGATTTAGAGTGATACTGCAAGAGGAGTGGTCAGAGAAATCTGGCTCGCCAAAAAACCCAAGAGAAGCAGGAAACAACTGTAGCCAATTCTCATTAACCAAGATTCTGTCTAACTTCTTTGCCAGAGGGTTAGCGCTTCTTTTATTCCACCAAGTGAAGGAGCAGCCTCTAAAGTTGAGATCAGAAAGGTCCGCCTCCAACAAACAGTCACGAAACAACCTGATTGGCAGGTCAACATTTGGATTGAGGGAGGAAGAGTTGTCAGATGGGCTGAGGACTTGATTAAAATCACCAAGAACAGACCAGGCTTTCCCCACCATACGAGGACTGGAGGCAATAGAAACAATTTCAGTCCATAGCTCTCTTCTAGCCGACTCTTCGTTTGCTGCGTACACAAAAGATATAACAATCTCAGACTGTGAGTCCGGCAGAAGAACCTCACAAGTCATCATCTGGAGAGATTTGGAGATGATGGACACCTTGACACTAGGATGCCACATGATCCAGATTTTCCCCAAATCTGAGAAAGCATAATTGTCTTTAAAAGACCAGCCTGGCAAAATAGCAGATAAAAGCTTCTTCTGTTTGCACTGCTGCACGTGAGTCTCAATGAGACTCCCAAAAATAGGACGGTTAAGCAGGAACCAATCCTTAAAGCCTCTACGATGACTTAACTTATTAAAACCTCGCACATTCCAGCAAAAAATGTCTTTATACATTAATCAGATATGTTTGGGGCCCTTGCCCCTAGCACCTCTTTGTTGTCTCTGTGAGAACATTTTTAAGAACTGAGATTCATCAATTTCCGGATCGACACCGTCCTCTGATGACAAAACATCTGAAGAATCAGATTCAAGACTCTTTGCTTCCAAAAGATCTTGATCAGCCTGAATCTTGTCGAGCCCAATGTCAATGCAAATAGTACCTTCTTGAACAGGAGTTGGGGAAGAGGCGGGAATGCTAATACCTTTCTTCGAAACAGATTTAGGCTTAACTTGAATCCACTCTGAAGTGCTCGCAACATTACAGGCAAGAGCCGGTTTAGGAGAGGGCAAGACCGAGCCAATCACGATCTCTTTACCTTTTACACTAGGAGCAGGGAGAGCAGAGGTTGCGGGAAGATTTAGCAAAAGCTCAGGTGGAGTTGCTGACTTCTTCGGCCTAGGGACTTTCTTTTTGGGTTTAGCTTTGGCACGCGGACACGCAGCAGCTGAGTGACAAGTTGATTTACAAGCTGAACAAGAGACAGGGGCTAGTTTGCAGCGCTTCAGAATATGACCCACTTCCTTACAGAACGAGCAAATAGGCGGCATCCATGGGCTAGATACAAGAACACGACTTATTTCTCCCGAAGGGAACTGGACATTGACAGCCTCCGGCAGCGGCTTCCTTGGGTCTATAAGAGTGAAAACTTTAGCCACTTCTAAGTTGGTCATGTTTGCAGTTGATGGATGAAGCCCTTTAGGTTCGCCAACTAATCCTGCAATGAATTCAAACCCATCCTCATTGAAGAATTGAAGTGGGACGTTCCTCAGTTCTAGCCACACAGGGGCTGAAGAGAGCTCAGGCTTCTGCGGAATGGATCCTGGCTTCCATTTCGCGACAAACATAGTTTGGCCTTCAATCTGCCAGAGACCTTGAGAGAGGATCCGGTTCCGGGTTGAAGAATTTGGAACCCGAAACAGAAACGCATTACCCTCCATCTTGGTAACCGAGATGTCCCTGTGAAAACGACTCCAAATACCATTAACAATCGCGTGAACGGTGCCTTGAGCCGGCGGTTCTGAGTAGAATTGACCTAAAATGAAACAATCCCAAGATTTCTGATTTTTTTCAATAACAGAGATGGGAATCTTCACACAGGCTTCCCCCGAAGGAAGGGTAAAGGCTGTTCCTTTTTTGGT